>CP106718.1:85408541-86031874 GCA_025503065.1 Gossypium bickii
CCTTGAGCAAGGGAACAGTAGGGAAACTTGCCATAAAGGTTATGTGAGCTAGAAATGTGAACATTAATTGTCTCCTCAAGTGGTTAAGGGTCTTGAGAGGAGTTGGAAAAAGACACGGGGTTGAAACACAGACTACTTAGTAAAAATTTTAGTTTTTCATAAAGGGAATTTGGGTTAGTTTTGAAGTGCCTTATTTAAATACTGGTGGATTTATGCCACGAAAAGGAGCTTGGGCTTTCCAATGGTAAGTGACATCCAAGGGTGGTATGGGAGGAGTGAGGTTTTAAGTCCTAGCATTTTACAAAATTATTATTTTGCTCCCCAAGTGAACACTGGGTGATTGGAGGTAGACCTTATAGTTAATTGTGGTTGAAGGCACATACAAGGAGCCTCATGTGGTCCTAATTCGCTGATATCCCAAGTGTAGCAGGGAATTCTAAGGTTCAAGTCTTGGGATAAGCAATAGAGCTGATTTTATGTTCTGACAGACCTTCAGTCTTCAAGTCGGGTGGAGGTTACTAACAGAGGTGGTACAGTAAGTCCCGGTCTTGAAGTGATTCATGGGATAGGGATAGAAGATGCAGAGAGTTGTAGTTGAAAGAAATGATGTAATTGGGAATTTTCAGAGGAGGATAGGGCCAAAAATTTGAGTGTAAAGACTCAAGAAATTTGCCAAAATGAGTTTTAATTTTTGCATGTATTTATAGCAGTTGAGTTTTTACTTTTCCTTTGATCGGTTTAGTTACCAAACTGACCTACTCACCTCTTTTGGATGTTCTTGGCTAAGCTGCACTAAAAGCAAACCCTTGTGTATCATTCTTTTTGCTCTGTTTACTCTATTCTCTTCTTAGCCATTTCGTATTGCCATTTAGGTACCTTTGTACCTTTTCTCTCTCTTTTTCCCCTAGCAGGTGTCATCTATTCTTCTTCTTCTACATCTTTTCTTTTTATTTTCCCTCATTTATATCTCTTGAGTTGAATTTCTCTGTTTATTACTGTTAAACCCCTCGTTTGTTTCATACGTGTGTGTAAGCCGACACCGCTGTATCTCTCTTTCAGGCCTATTGCCAGAATTTACTCTCACTTACGTTCTCTAATCATAAGGCTGATGGGTTCTTCTCCTCCTCGTTTTGTAGAGGTAAAGTGTAAGTTCATGATAGTTCTTTAAATGGATTTTTGTGGCTAGTATGGTTCTTTCTCTCTTCTCGCTAAATCCTCTCTGTACCCATTAGACTAACGTTGGTTGAGATACCTGCACGTTCTCAGAGGAGTAAAGAGGCACATGTCTAAAATAACAGTGAAGTCCTATTATCTTGTTTGACTATAATTGCGATGGTGGACTAATTCTCATAATGTTTAGTGAGGACTTATCAAATCCTCCGGTCGACTTAGGCAAGTATCAATGTGATTTATGATGTGTTTGGAAAAAAGAAAGAATAAATTCGTACTGATCTAATGATTAACCGTTAGCGTTTTGAATACACATGGTAGGTTAGAGTCTTTGAGAGTCGTAAATCGCTGTAACAACGGTGGTGTGTAACCTCACCTTAGTAGATGCGACAAAAAATGCCGAAAAAGCCAAACACTGGTGGACGCCGTTAGCGTCACGATTGCCGTGGCAGATATTTGGAGCTCACGCACATGGGCTGCAGATGGTTGAGGCCACCATGAGCATTCGTGTTTGACTTAGGTCACTTTGTAATGCGTTGGGGCCCAGGAAATAGGTGCGTGTGGTTTCTAAGTAGTTTCTATTGGCTTGAATGTTACATGGTTGAGGCCTGGATGAGCATTTTCATATGCCAAGTCCGCTTGGGCCAACGTTAATATATATTATATGGTTTCTATTGGTTTGGCTTGTGCTATTCATATAGCCGAAGCTATTTCGTGCTAATTAGCTACACGGGTGCTTCAGGCGTAAAAAGGTCGAGTAATGGGCCTCTCAAAACCCATTTACACTGGCTTTTGACTGTTTAGGTGCACTTAAGATTATTCGATATGATTTATGGACCTTCTGTTTGGTCGGCGAGACTTGGTTTCTAAATTACCGAAATACCTGCATTTTGTAAGAAATTATCGGAATACTTCCCATAGGGTAAATGATTATTATACCCTTTGAAGAAACAATGACTAAAATGCCTCTACAGAGATTATATGATTGGTATTAACCATGCTATTTATGGTATCATTTTTCATCTGCGCGATATTACTGCCAAGTAATGGGACGGATCATTGACCGTGGCAGAAAGTGTAAGTAATCGGGTTAGGGGTTGCATGATAAACGTGGCATCAGATCCACCAATGGCTTTAAGCCAATTATGTGGATTAGCGCCTCTGTGGTAATATTAGTTGATGCTAAAACTGCCACCACAGCATGTGAGTGCAGGATGGGAAGCGGTCGATTTAATCCCTACAAGAGTGTGGTTGGAGCGCGAGATGAAAGTGTAGGGGTTGGTTTGGGCATTTATGCATTACATATAATGATTGTGATATTGAGATGGGCTTAGGCCCGAATAGATGTGATATGATACATTTGATATAGGCTAGGGCCTGACCCAGAGGCTATTATGGCCATGGCCCAATCCCGGCAAGTTGCATGCTGGGCTTAGAGCTGCATTGATGTGATGCCATGCTTTATGACTTATGAGGTTGTACACACTTAGTTTTCATATGACTCACCTCTTTTTAATTTTTCAGTAACTCTCTGATAAGCGATTCGACGTCTTGAAGAACTCGAAGGTGGCCTGCTACGAGAGTAGCGACTTTACATTTTGTTATTCTATTTTACCTTATTTAAACCCACTTTTCTATTGGAGCTTGTTATAAGGCCTCTTTTAATTTCTTGTTTTTAATTTGGTATTTTTAGTTATTATGCTTCCTATATGTTAAAAAGTAGATCGCTAGCTTTTCCAAACAAAATCAAGCTCAAAACACTACGCTTATCTCAATTCTAACACTTCAACATCATTTTTAAATAAATCCTGCCACTCCCAACCTTAGCTACCATATCTGAGAAGAAATTCGGGAACAAACTTAATAATTTTTCTTATATGACCACGTTTAAAGCAAAACAATAATAAACTAACGCTAGGTTCAGCCATGAAAGTCTAGGCAGGGGTTTGGGGTGTTATGCATTTGAGTGGTTATCGAGAGCTCGATTGCAAAACGAGATTTTGTGAAGAAGGCTTGATTTTTATCTCTTAAGCATGTTTTTACAAACGATTTACAGTAGTTTTGAAAGATTCTTGTGTAGCACACAGACTCTCCAGAGTGTTAGACTTAAGCAAGTTCTCCTAATACTAAAATCGCATTTTAAAAGCTGTTTATACTATAAATAGTTACTAGAGCTTACATTAGATGATAGTCTATCTTTGAGATTATTTAGCTAGAGTTAGCCGAGAAACTATAGGAAACTAGAAACTTTAAGTAAAGCTCACGCATTGCAAAAATAATACCCAAATACTACTTCCTTAAAACATCCGTTTTAGTGTGGAAACTATAAAGCTAGAGTTGTAAACGTTTAATTCAAATAATACGCAGGCTTATAATGAGTCTTCAGAAGAGGTGCAAGAGGCCGCTGGAAGAAGCGTGCGAAGTGTTAGAACTTTGGATCTCTGAACATCGAGCCATATTCCCAATGTTGAGGCAAAGAAAGGCTCCGATTTCACCGGTATTCGAGAGCGAGGTTATGCAGTCGGAGAACAGCGGGAATGTTGCATTGTGCCAAGCAATGCTAAGAGTTTCGGAAAGGATACAGTAGGTAACAAAGCGTGTTATTGAAGCCATTAAGGTCAATTTTGTGAGCGACTTGATCCAAATAGAAGCGAGAGATTTTTCAAAGGTATCATGAGATGTGCCCTAATGTGGATTTGAATATTGAGCTTGGAGCCACCAAAAGGGATAATTATTGACTTAGTTGCACTCTTTGGAACAAGAATTGAAATAAGTGCATTATCACGAGAAAGCCTACAGCTGGTAGCTTACCATGAAAGAGTGGCTTTCAACCAGAGACCAGGTCAGCTTGGGAGTTCTTCAAGTCCACATTTCAAAGAAGCATATAGGCACAAGCTGCTGTGGATGCCAGGTTGAAGGAATTTCTTGAACTTGGCTTCGAGAGAAATGGTCTATGGCGAGACGCATGCAGTAGATTCTGGCTCGTCCCGGTATACTAAAGGAATAGTAACTTGCATTACAGATTAAGTGTCTGCTGAAGATCGACGGAATATAGCCTCGTAGAGCGGTCTTGATGCGGGTTGCTCCCCAAAGGAGCGAGATTTCCATAAACATTGGGCGGAGAAAGTAAATATCATTTGAAGAGGCCAATGCGCCAGAGCGCTTACAGCGAGAAAGAGAAAGTGGCAGAAATAAAGAGGGATCGAAAGCATTTCAGATTCCTAATGAAGACCTAGGAGAAGGGCTGTGAGTGGAGCGGCTGGGCCCGTGGCTGGGCCCTACGTTTTGCCCTCTTGGGTTACCACCTTGTGCCACTTGTAGGGAAAGGCCACATGGGCGAGTACTGGAGGAGGGCGGGAGCTTGTTGTGAGTTGTGGCTCCATGGAACACTGCCTCGTAGAGGTGTCATAGAAGAGCGGGATTGGGAGCATAAGGTTTTGTGTAGGGATGATGTACAACCACCTAGTGGTGGACAGGTTGCTCTGAGAGGTCGTGGGCGAACCGCCAGGTGGAAATGGCTTTAGGTGCGCGGAGCTCCGGTGTAGAGTGCGTTAGGTCATCTGCGAAAGTGAGCGAGCCAGATTTGGTTTATGCAAAGATTTGCTCAGCGGGCTTGGTGACACTCTAGATCAGGTATTGGCATGTACTTTACCAGCAGTGTACTATTTTACCTTGTAATATCTGGAGTTAGGGTTATGCTTCATTTCACTTAATGTGTGTGGTAGCATCATTTGCGCCAGAATTTTGTATGTGTTTGAGGGCTTTGGGGACCAACCAGGATGGTGGTAGGAGCAACTGAAAAAATATTGGGTTTTAAGCACCCAAAGGAAACTTATGGAGTTAGGCCTTAAGGAGTTTAGTGTGTGATGCAAGACACAAGAAACGGTGCTCGCAAGTGGTGGGCGAGGCGCCACTCAGAACACAGAGAGTGACGCCCGTCGGGGAGTTGTGAAGGGACCTAGGTTTTGAGCAACACAGCACTGCTTTTGGGCTTTATTTTTTGCCAAGGCTGAGCTGGTGTTGGGCGGCCATGGTGGGACTCACGAATGGATGAGTATTGGACAGCCATGCGCACTTGAAGATCTTGGCCATGTTATGGAAGATGAGAAAGGACTCATTCCAAATTCATTTGAATGAAAGAAAGAGAAGAATTAGAAGAAAAAGCAGAGGAGCAAGTGTTTGAATAAGTTGTAAAATCAAAGAGAGGAGTAAGGAGGTGGGATACATTGATTTTGGGTGAAGGGATGACAGAAAAGCATAGATAGATTTTGCATAAGGGTTTTAGAGCTGATAAGTTTTGGGTGTGAAAGTATGAGGTAGAGGATTCTTTTTAGTTAGCAAAACTCTTTGTAGTCTTTGGTACTCTTTCCCTTTGTTTTGATTCTCTTTCTCTTCTCTCCTAGTTACTTTCCTCTTTGGCCAAAAAAAAACTTTATGGGCGTAGGTTACCTATTCGGCATTTGGCCTTCATCTTCTTTGTTTCTCAGTTTCATCCTCTTCTTTCTCTCTTTTCCTTTCTCAGGCCAGAAGTGAGATCATAACACCTTTTTTTTTTCTCCTCCATTCCATATTTTACTTAGTAGAGTCGGTTGCTCATTTAGCATTAAGTAAGTAAATCGATATCTTTGTTGGCCTACTCTAAAGTGAAAGGTCCAATCAGATCTTTACCCTTTTGAAACCGATTGTTCTACAATCGAAAAGCCGATCATCCCTTCTCTCTCCGAATCAATTTCTCTGTTTTGTTTCTTCTTGTCATACTTTCTTAAAGCAGTTGGCCGATGGTGTTTTGGTCACTTCTTTTCTAAGTAAGGATCTCTTTAGGCCGATTTCTTTTACTTTTTCTTTCTTGGATCATTTGAAAGTCAAAAGACTTAATCCCTTATATCTCTTCGCCTTGAAACCATGAATGGTGCTGGTTTCGAGATTCTGCTGCTGTACTCTGACGATTAGGGGAGATCTTTGGATTTGGATATTCAGGTAAGCAAAGAAATGTGATGTGAGGGGTCGAAGGCCATTTACTTTGTTCATTAATGTTGGAATCGAATCTAACATATAAGCATGCAGTGGATTTCAGCAACTTCCATGGTAGAACGTATAGTTTCGGGATTTGATTGAGCAAGGTAAGGGAGATGCAGTAGCTGGCCAAGGCCATATTATTTTTAGGGATGGATGTCGATTCTAAGCGTGGTATTTTATGAGGAGTTCTGGCAGAGATAAAGGAGGAGTTTCGATTCGGGGACTATTTCTGTAAGTGGTATTCAGATAGTTATAGATCTATCTTCGTTTGAATATGTGCGACGATTAATTTGGTTTTTTGATTATGTTATTCAATGGATGCGAGCACCATTGGAGGAGAGAAAGGGTAGTCCTACTCGGATTTTAGAAATGCTTAGTTTACGCGGATTAAGATTGGACCCAGGCACGGGCGCGACTTAGAAGCGGATAAGGTTAAGTTGCGATCCCGCAAATCTGAGTTTCAAAGTGAGATCGAGTATTGCTTCTCAGTGCCACAGTCTCGTAAACCCACACAAATTCATTGATAGATTAATAATAGTAATGTTAAATATGTATTAATAAGAATCCTGAATAACTTTGGCTATGGTACCAATCGATGGTACGACTGCCTATTCAGTCACGTTATATCCAATATTCGGGGGCTTAATTATGATTACAATCATTGATACGAAATGTATAACTTTTCGATATGGGCTAAAGCATATAGCATGTTATCTTATTATAAACCCATGATAGATGTTGCATGGGCATAAGAGGTGATAATGTAAAAGGGAAGTGTTCAAGTGGTCTTACAACATTAATCCGGTGACTCATGTCACAATATTATGTATCACGTGACTTTGTCACATTATTTGCAGTGAGCTATGCCACATAATAAGGGGCGATGTGCGCTTGATCGCAAATGACCGCCTTCGAGGTGTGTAGCGGATGGAGTGGTCGATTTAGTAATCCCTGCGGTGTGATTGGTAGGTACGGGTGGTGTGTAGAGGTTGGATATCTAGGTTGGTTCGGGTTTGCATTTCCATTTTATATATATAATTTTAATATGCTATGATAAGTATTCTATATTAATGGGCTTTGCTAATTGCTTGAGATTAAGGCTATAATCGATTGGGACTTCTGAAATGGTTGCTATACATTTAATCTACTGACTCACCCTTCGTGAGCTATCTTTCTTTTATGAGTTATACTTATTACTTTGGGCCCGGCCAGTGAGGACTATGTGGTGGCCATGTTCCGACGTTTTCGGGATTTTATTATATTTGAACTTTACTACGCTTTCTTTATGTTTTCGGTTTATTTCGGTTTTATTTTGTTCGGTTGTAATAAGGCCACTACTTAAGCTGTTTAAATTTTATATGTTTTATGTTTTATTTTCATACTATAATCAAGCAGAATGGGTAACTAAATATTTTTCTTAAACAACTTCAAATGTTTTATCACCAAATCAACTCACGGTTTTCAAATATAACAAGCTCTAACCCATTGATTCTTCTAATGTAATGAAAATTGAAAAGCGTTTAACGAAATACAAACTTGATTTAACAACTTGGTTTTCAATTAGTTAAAATTTCAAACTTGTTTTGATAATCGACTCTATTTTACTACGAACATGAAAACGAATTTAAGTTAAGTTTTTTCTAAAGGAACATGTCGAGTCTAAGTGAGGCTTGTAAGGCCGGTTTGGGGTGTTTCAACTTGAGTATCAGAGCGATTCTAAACATCGGCCTTAGGTTACAAAGCCCACAACATTTTCAAAATTTGAGCCAAAAAATGGGTTTTAAGAAAGTTTTTTCATTGAATGGTCTCTTAAGGAAGCATAGCACTTAGTGCTCTCATTTAAGTCAAATCGAGTAAGTTCTTTAGATGGTAATTGATTTAAATATGTTAATGTATGATACTTTAGATGATAGGATTAGGGAACTATACTATAGAGACATGAACCTAGATATATTTGTACTTCTACGGAAAACTACCCGACAATTAAATCTCTACACATAAAACTTCTCTTTAAACAAGAAGTGAAAGACACTAATGTATAAAATTTCATAAAAGCAGATAAAACGCGATCAGAAAAATGAGTACTAGGGGCGTGGTCGAAATACGCCGCAGGCGTGGAAGAGGCGTAATCATGGTGTCGAACCAGCGTGCCGACGCGAGTGTCCGAATGAGCACCATTACCACCGCTTGGAGAAGTAAATTCCGGGGCCAAACGGGAGGAGAGATGATGCAATATCCCGGCGATGTTGCGAGTTGTTGGAAGTTCTTGCCAAGGAGTCTGAGGTGGGAGGCTCGAAAGTCATGCCTCGAGCGATCATGCGAGCAAATGGAGCCGAGGTATTTAGAGAAATTATCCGAGGGTAGCTCAAAATGTTGGCTGAATATTGTTGGAAAGCGATCGAAAGGATCATGGATGATTTGGACTACATCGCGAGAAAAGTGAAAGGGTGCTATTTATTCGCCACTTCGATTAGAGGCCTACCAATGTTGGCTCAACATTAGAGAGAGTTACCCAAGTGGATCGTATTGATTGGGGAGTATTTCAAGACTATGTTCCAAGGGAAGTGTGCAGGGAAGCGCAGTTATGTGGATGCTTTCAGAGGAAGGCATTCCCGAATCACAGGTACAATGGGGTAAATCAGAAATGGCCAGAAGTGAAATTCTCTCCGTTTGAGTAGATGCCGCCGGGAATCGTGGCGACCGACTACTTAGCCAGTAATGCGGTTCAAGATGGGCTCAGATGAGTTAAGGTGTTAATAGCTCCAGCGAGAGAGAGGGACTTCCACGGTATTAGTGAAAGAAAGCAAAATATAGCCGAGGAGGTGAAGCATACCAAGAGACGCAACTCAGGCGGAGAGGTCGGGAGTAAGAGTAAGAGAGTTATGGGTCTTCGTAGGTCATCCGGGAATTTTAGAAAAGACTCAGAGTTATGGGCCAGCCCAGTGGCGAGGTTGTTGTTGGAAGTCGGTGATCGCACTGCATTGCTCGGTGTGGAAAGATGCACCCCGGGAGTGTTGGAAAAAGAGAGGGGAGGATGTTTTAAGTGTGGGTCCAAAGATCATATGGATTAGGCAATTATCCTCGTGGGAAGCAGATAGGGAGCCACCCGTGAGCGTCGGGGTTTTAATCGCCGTAGTAGAGGTGGGTGCCGACCATGAGGAGGTCGTGGTCCAATTGGGAGAGGTAATGGTTTTGGTAGATGTCACGGAACACCGGCCAGAGGTGGGGGGTAACACTGAGGCGAGATAAAGCGGTCCTAGTATATGCGCGTGTCTGGGTCGGAGGAAGATGATGCACGTGCGTCGACGCGTAGTCACGTTCACGTTTTACTTATTTCCCTTTCTTCGCTCTAATAGATATTGAGTCAACTCATTCATACATCGCTAGTGAAGTGTCCTGAACTCACGAATGTAAACTTTGAGATATGCCTAGAAGATGGCTGTACTTTTGTCCTTAGGGGCCTTGATGAGTATTAAGCAAGCTCTTTTGTGAGAGTGCCTTTACAGAAGTTTAGAGCGCTAGCTTTCCGCTAATTTAATGGAGCTAACATTCGTGAGACTTGATTTAATCTTTGGCATGGGATCGTCGTAAAGTACCACGCAGAATGTGATCGTCGTTGCGGCGACATGTCATTGAGAACTTTCTCGATGGCAATGAAATTGTGGTGATGGCGAGAGAAGGAATTACACTCGAATACGTAGCATTCGCCTTATAAGGCGAGAGAAGATAGTAAAGGAAGGGATGTGTAGCTTTTCTCGATGCTTGTTAGCACCAGGAGGCTGAGGCGGCTGTGGAATAAATCGGGACGATTAAAAAAATTTGTGGATGTCTTTCGAAGGAAGAGCTTCCGAGGGGGTTGCCTCGGATCGCGGTGGAATTTGGGATTGACTTGTTTGCGAGAGGCACGCCGATGTATCTGATCGCCCGTCGAGAATGAGACCAAAGGAGTTGGTTGAGAGCTTAAGGCCCGAGATTCGGCGAGTTACTTGATCGTTAGGTTTATCCGACCTCGATGTGTCTCCATGGGAGCACCGGACCTCTATTCGTGGAAGAAGAAGGAGGGTCGACAATGCGTTAGATGTGCATAGATTCCTGCGAGTTGAATAAAGTTCGACGATCAAGAACAAGTATCCGTCGCGCCGGGGATGTAGCGACTTGTTTGACTCAACTTAAGAAGGTCATGTGATTTTCAAAGATAGATTTAAGTCCGAGATATCATCACCTTAAGGTGAAGGAAGTAGATATTCATAAGAGAGCTTTCCGGAACCGAATACACGCATTATGAGTTCTTAGTAATGCCATTCGGATTAATGAACGCCGCACCAAGCGTTCATGGATATGATGAGCCGGTTTCCAACCCTACTTGGATCGATTACAGCGTTGTGTTCAATGTAGCGACATTCCTAGTATATTCCAAGTGCGAGAAAGAACTGATACACATCTCGGGTAGTGTTGCGCTGCGTTAAGGAAAAGAAGTTGTATGCCAAGTTTAGCAAGTGCACAATTTTGGTTGAAGGAAGTTGTATTTTTGGGTCATGTGGTGTCCGCAAGGATAAGCGGTGGATCCTCGAAAGATTAAGTGCAGCGCTAGATTGGAAACCACCTAAGTCGCGTAGCGAGGTTCGCATTTCTTGGGGTTAGCAAAGCTCACTGGCGAGAAGATTCGTTGAAGTGGTTCTAATCAATAGCTGCACCTTTGACAAAATTGTAAAGAAAGAGGTACCTTCATTGGCATGGAGATAAAGCGGCGGGAGAGCTTCGAGAGGATTAAGAAGGTTTTGGTGAAGCTCGGTTTTGATTCACTTTGAGGTAGGGAAGGATTTAAGTGATGTATTGTGATGCTTCTCACAGAGATTAGGATGTGTTCTAATGCAAGATGGGAAGGTGATCGCCATGCATCTCGACAATTAAGGCCACGTAAGGGTTAACTATCCGGCCTTTACGATCCGAGTTAGGCTGTGATGAGTGTTCGCTTCTAAAAGTGTGGAGCCTATTTGTATGGAGAAAAGTCGGTGATCTACACGAACCACAAGAGCACAAATATCTTTTTCTATCAAAAAGAATTGAGATTGAGGCGACGGAAGGTGGGTGTGGAATTGTGTGAAAGACTACGATTATTCAATAGAGAGTATCACCCTGCAAAGCTGAATGTAGTAAGGTACGATGCCTAGGTTGGAAAAGTAGTGTCGGGGATCGAGGGCGTGTTTGCACATCTTAGCCTTTATGACGATGGAAGTTTACTTCATGAGCTGCAAGTGAAGCTTCGACATGGTTGAGTCGGGAGAAAGAAAAATAGCCATTGATTAGATGATCCGAATGGCTAAGCTACATAAGTGCGGAATGAGGAATTGAAGACTATGGTGTAAATGGCGACGTGTGTGTTGTGTTTCGGGGCAAAGTCCGTATGCATGCCAAAGGATGAGGAACTAAGGCGAGAATTCTTCAAAAATCGTGATAAGTAGCCCTTATACTATGCATCCCGGAGGAATTAAGTTATATAGGATCTACGGATCAATTTTGGTGCTTTGGTCTTAAGAGGAAGTTCTACCAACTTGTGGGGAAGTGCTTTAACGTGTCAAGTGGGTCAAAGTGAACACCAAGTACCTTCGTGGTTGCTTTCAACCAATAAAGATACCTTACAAATGGACTTCTGTTTATGGGCTTCTTACGCCTCCTAATAAGAAGGATTTGGTATGGGTGATAGTGGGATCGGTTGACAAAGTTTGCACATTTCATGCAGGTGCGGGTTGACTATTCTCTGTAGAGGTTGGCAAAATTGTATGTAAGGCGTAAATTGTGAGGCTACACGGAGTGCTCACGTATCGATTATCTCGGATCGGATCCGAGGTTTCACGCCTCGATTTTGGAAAGCACCGACGTGCAATTGGCACCAGGTTGGACTTGATGCGGACATTTTACCCGGTCGGACCTGACCCACTCGACCGTGTAATTCAGGTGTTAGAGGATATATTCGCGGGGTTGCGTGATAGATTTGAGAGGAAGTTGGGAGGAGTTCTTGCCTTTAGCGGAGTTTGCATACAACATCACTATCAAGCAAGTATTCGGATGGCGCCGCATTTAAGCACCGTGGCATGGACGGAAGTGTCGCACTTCTACGTGTTGGACGAGTAATGGGAGAACATCATGTTTTGGGTCCATTGTGGCGTAATCGAGAAGAAAAAGTTAAGATAATACGCATGGTTGAAGGAGGCATCCTGCAGCGGACAAAAGTCGTATCACAGATCTTAAGCGGAAGAGATAGAGTTTGTTGTGGAAGATAAGGTGTTTCAAAGTTTCACCGTGGAAGAGGTGATGAGATTTGGGCGTAAAGGGGAAGTTAAGTCCCGAGTTTATAGGACCTTATTGGGTTTTGAAGCGGGTTGGACCATGCATATCACGGAGAGTTGCCTTGAGTTGATGCACAGATGCACGATGTGTCACGCATCGATGCTAAGTCGCACGATCGGATCCATTTCATGTAGTTCCAATTGAGGAGGGTGAGCTAAGACCAGGACTTGTCCATGAGGAAGAGCGCATTCCGATTCTGCAGGCGAGGTTTAAAGGTGTTATGGAGAAAATCGGGTTCCTCTAGTTAAAGTGTTGCTGGCATAACCTTGGGATCTAAGAAGCCGCAGGAGCCGGAGGAAGCAATCACGACTGCGATACCCTCACCTATTCTGGCCAGTAATTTCTGTACCAAAATTATTTTTAAGGAGGTAGAGCGCCAGTGAATATCCTCGGATTTAGGGGTTATACGTTTTCCACTTAAATGTGTGGTAGTATGTTTGTATGTGGTTTGTATGTGTTTGTTTTAGGGGCTTTGGGAACCATAGGATGTAAGGTAGGAGCCTTTAGAAAAATATTGTGTTTTAAGCCTTAAAGGAGAGCTAAGGAGCCAGGCCTTAAAAGAGTGTAGTTTGTGGTCTCAAGACACAAGAAACCAGGTGGCAAAATGGCAAAGAGGCCCCACTTAGAGCATAGGAGAGTGACGCCTCAGGGGTAGTGAAGGGACCTGGGTTCGAGCAAACACGGGTAGCGCTTGGGCTTTTATTTTTTTCGCCAAGGAGAATGGAAGTGTTGGGACTACACGGAGGACTCTCTGAATAGATGAGCATGGACTTGGTCAAGGCACTTGGAAGATCTAGCTAAGAAGGGAAGATAGGTGTTGACTCATTCAAATTCATTTGAATGAGAGAGGAAGAGAAGAATTAGGAGAAAACGCACCAGCAAGTGTTTGAATGTTAGAATGAAATCAAGAGAGGAGTAAGGAGGTGGGATACATTCGGTTTGGTGAAGGATGGTCAAAAGCATAGGTGGATTTTCTGGCATGGGGTTTTGAGGCACACAATCGGATTTTTAGGTGTGAGTACAATAGTAAGAGTGCTTCTTTGTAATGAAAACTCTTCTTAGGCTTTTGGCACTCTTTCCTTTGTTTCGATTTCTCTTTCTCTTCTCTCCTAAACTTTCCTCTTTGTGTAGAAACTTTAAGAGGTAGGTTACCATTCGGCATTTGGCCTTCATCCGCTTTGTTTCTTTAAGCCATCTCCTCTCTTCTCTCATTTCGTTTCCTCTTGTCACATAAGTGAGATCACCAACACCTCTTTTTCTTTCTCCTCCATTCCATATTTCTCATACTTCCATAAAACTGATTTGCTCATTTAGCATTGTTCAAATCCATATCTTTGTTATTACTCTCAAAGTCGAAAGTCCCATTGCATCTTTACCCTTTGAAGCCAGTTGTTCTTAAGCACTAAAAAGCCGATCATCCTTTTCCTCTGAATCGATTTCTCTACTTCAGGTTTCTTCTTGTCGACTTCTTAGAGCCAGTTGACCAAAGGGCATTTTGGTCACTCTTTTCTGAAAGTATCTCTTTTTAGGCCGATTTCTTTTTACTTCTTTTTCTTGGGTGCCGAAAGTCAAAGACTCTAATCCCCTATATCTTTGCGCATAAACCATGAAGGTAGGTTTTGGATTCTTTTGTAGCATTGATTAAGTGGAGATCTTTTGGGATTTGGATATTCAAAGGTAAGCAAAAGTATGACCTTAGGTCGAAGGCCATTTACTTTTGTTCACTAATGTTGGAATCGAATCTAACATAAATCATATGGGATTCGACAACTTCAAGGTGTGTATTTATAGTTTCCGAGGATTTGATCGAGGCAAGATAAGGGAGTTGTAGCGATGTGCCAAAGACCATATTATTTTTTAGGGATGGCACGATTCTAACTCGTGGTATTTTAGGAGGAGTTCGTGAGTTGCAGATAAAGCCGAGGAGTCTCGGATTCGCATCTATTTCGTAGAGGTATCTAGATAAGTTATAGATCTATCTTCATTTAGATTATTGCGACGATTAACTGGTTTTGATTAAGTGTTATTCAATGGATACAAGTACCAGTGGACAAGAGAAAGGGTAGTTCTTACCCCAGATTTAAGCGCCTGTTTCTACTATCAAGGATTATTGCCCACCGGGTGTGGGCTAACCTTCAGAAGCGGATTAAGCAAGTTGTGATCCTCACGGAAGTGTAAAGTGAGATCGAGTATTGTTCTCTGTGTTATCGTGTGTAACCCCTGCACAAATTTCTCGATAGATTAATAATAATAATGTTAAATATGTGTTAATAAGAATACGAATAACTTTGGCTAAGTGGCACCCATCGATGGTACTTGCTGGTCATTCGGTGCACGTTATATCCAATGTTCGATTAATTATGATTACAATCATTGATACTGAAAATGTATAACTTTTGATATGGGCTAAAGCATATAGCATGTTATACGTGAAAGCTCGTATGTTGCATGGGCATAAGGGTGATAATGTAAAAGGAAGTGTTTCGGTGGTCTTACCATATTAATCCTAAGACTCATGTCATAATATTATGTATCCGGTGGTTTTGTCACATTATTTGGTGGCTATGCCACGTAATAAGGGCGATGTGTAGTTGACTGCACATTGCCTTCGGGGGTGTGTGTAATGGATGGAGGGTCGATTTAGTAATCCTCACGGTGTGATTGGTAGGTATGCGAATTGGTGTGTAGAGGTTGGATATCTAGAGTGGGTTGAGTTTGCATTTCCATTTTATATATATGTGATTTAATATGCTATGATAAGTATGTTATATTGTGGGCCTATGGCCGAATATGATCTAAAGATGGAGGCTTTGCCCGAATTGTTCGAGATTGGCGCTATAATCGATTAGGACTTTGAGCTAAAGCCGTTACACATTGAAGTCATTAACTCACCCTTCGCGCTATCTTTCTTTGCAGAGGTGATACTTAGTTGCTTGGGCCAAGTCGTGAGGACTATGTGCGTGGCCATGCTCAGCGCTTTTGGTTTTATTATATTTGAACTTCTTACATTTTCTTTAATATGTTTTCGGATTTATTTGGGTTTTATTTTGTTCAGTTGTAATAAAATACTACTTAACCAATTTAAATTTTATGTTTTAAGTTTTATTTTCATACGATAATCTAAGAAATGGGTAACTAAAAATTTTTCTTAAACAACTTCAAATGTTTTATCACCAAATCAACTACGGTTTTCTAACGTAACAAGCTTCTAAATCCCAATTCTTCTAATATATGAAAAAATGAAGAAAACGTTTTAACTAAATACAAACTTGAACAACAACTTGGTTTTCAATTCATACAAAATTTCAAACTTGTTTTGATAATCAACTTATTTAACTAGAACATGAAACAAATTTAAGTTAAGTTTTTCTGAAGGAACATATCGGATCCTGGCCGAGGCTTGTGGGGCCGGGTTCGGGGTGTTCATACCTAATTTGCAATTATGATTAGAGTAAGTAGCAAAATCATAGTGTTGTAACCTAGATTGTACGGCTTATTGGATAGTTGGAAAATTTAGAGGACAAAATTTCTTTAAGGGGGTAGAGCTATAACGCCAAGAATTTGGGCTTAGAATTATCAGACCTTGAGCAAGGAAACAGTTAGGGAACCGTGCATAAAGTTTATGTGAGCTAGAAATGAAGGAATTAAATGTTTGCTCAAGTGGTTAAGGTCCCGAGAGGAGTTGGAAAGACCCGGTTTCAAACTGGCTTTAACAAAAATTTAGTTTTCCACTTAAGTGAATTTGGCTTTAGTTTAAAGGCCTTGTTTAAATCATGGTGGATTTATGACACGAAAGGAGCTTGGGCTCCGGGGTAAGTGACGCTAATGAATAGTGGTATAAGAGGAATGGGGTTCAAGTCCTAGCGTTTACAAAATTATTATTTTTGCTCCAAGTGAACCCTTGGTGATTGTAAGTAGACCTTATAGTTAATTGTGGTTGAAGATGACATAAAGTTAAGCCTTATGGTCTAATGGAAGTGACATTCCGGTGTGTGGCAAGGGGTTCTAAGGTTCAAGTCTTGGGATAAGCAATGGAGTAGTTATTTTGCCGACTGGATGCCTAGTGTTTGAGTTGGAGTGGAGTTCTGCTAAGGTGGTTGTGGAATCGGTCTTGGGAGTGATTCATGGGATAGGGATGATGTTGGTAAATATTTGGAAGAGAAAAAATGAGGAATTGGAATTGGAGGAGGTTGGGGTTCGGTATTTGAGTGTAGTAGACTCAAGAAATTCACCAAAGGGGATTTTGGTGCATATTTCAATTTTAGTTGAGTTTTGTTTTTTTCTTTTCATTTGATCGCTTTAGTTACCAAATCAAAGCGATTTTCCTGCTTTTTTGATCTTTACGCCAAACCTGCACTAAAGTGACCTCCCCGCATTCTTTTTGCTCTGCTTCAGTCTATTTTCTTTTAGTCGTTTTTGTGTTACCATTTAGGCATCTTTATACCTTTTCCGCTATTTTTTCCTTGGCCAATTGCATCTCTTTCTTTCTTCTACATCGCTTCTTTTTTACTTTTCCCATTTATTTCTCTTGAGCCGAATTTCTTTTTTGTTTAACACTATTATTGTTTGTTCATAAGTATATAAAAGCCGAATACCTGCTATCATAAGGTCGCGGGTTCTTCCTCCTTTGTTTGTCGAGGTTAAGTGTAAGTTATGGTGATTCCTTGAATGGATTTTTGTTTCTAGTATGGTTCTTTTTCCGTCTCTCGTAACTTAATCCTTTCTCTCTCACTTTAGACTAATGTTGGTTGATACCTAGGCGTTTCTCGAGGAGTAAAGAGGGACGCGTGTTCCAAAAAATGGTCGAAGGCATGTGTTTGGAAAAAGAAAGAATAACTATATTGATCGAGTGATTAATCATTAGTTTTGAATATTGTAGGTTCGATGCTGAGGGATTCGTGGTGACTTGCGATCGGGTGTGTAACCACACCTTTACGATCGTAGATTGGCAAAATGCCGAAAAGATAAAATAATGGCGAATGATACCACGCAGCGCGCGGTCGAACGTGTGGTGGGCTCGAGCCCACGAATATGGGCGTAAGATGGTTGAGGCCATCATGAGCATTCTCACGGGCTTAGTCGCCAAGTCGCGTTGCTGGGTCGAAATGGGCACATGTGGGCCTAATGGGCTAGTGGGCCCTATATGGATATTATGCATGTTATATGGTTTCTATTGGTTTGAATCAGGCCGTTGTTATATAGCCAGACTATTTCGCTAATTGGTCTACACGAGTGTGTGGCCCACTTGGGTCGAGTAATGGGCCTCGAGCCCATTTACACCGCCGTAGACTGCTTTAGGTTACTTAAGTCGCCGAGGTGACGATGGACCTTTATTAGGTCGTTGAGACCCCGGGTTTGTAAATTACCAAATACCTCGATTTGTGAAATTACCAAATACCCCATAAGGTAAATGATCGTTATGCCCAAGGCCAAAAATGACTAAAATGCCCCTATAGCTTATATGATTGTTATTGTATGCTATTTATGGTATGTTTGCATTCATGTGATATTATGCAATGGGGATGGGATTATTGATTTGGATGAAGTATATGATTTGTTAGGGTCGCGTGGTCGCTTGATACAACTGTGGATCCACCGATGGCTTTGTCGATTATGTGATTGGCAGCTGGTGCAATATTGGTTAGTGTCACAACCTGCTATATAAGGAGTGTAAGGATGGGTGGGTCGATTTAATCCCTACAGAGTACTGTGGTTGGACAGAGACGAGTGCAAGTTTGGTTTGGGTATTTATGCATTGCATGTACCGATTCTCGAGTATGGAGATGAGCTTAGGCCCAGATAGATGTGATATGTGACATTTGATATGGGCTAAGGCCCACCGAGGCTATTATGGGCTAAGGCCCAAATGCCATCACATTATGTTAGGCTTAGGCCCACATTGATTATCAGAATGGGTTTAGGTCTTGATTGATGTGATGCATGCTTTATGATGACAGAGTGAGGGTTGTACACACCGAGCTTTCGTAAACTCACCCTCTTTTTAATTTTCAGTGAATCATCAAGAAAGCGGTTTGATGTAATCGGACGACTCGAGGTGGCCACACTACTTAACAACTATAAATTTTAGTATTCTATTTTACCTTATTTAAATCGCTTTCTTATTGAGTTGTAATAAGGCCTCTTTTTAATTTCTCGGTTTTTAATTTTGGATTTTTAGTTATTACGCTTTCTGTCGCTTAAAACTAGATCACGGCTTTACAATATAAAAATTGTTTTCAAAACACTACACTTTCACAATTTAATCTTTAACATCACGTTTTAGTAAAATCGTCCACATCTTAAACTTAGCTTTCAGAATCGAAAAGAAATTTTGGGAATAAACTAAATAATTTTTCTTTATACAACGCTTAAAATAAAATAATAAAAACTAACGAATCGTGATTTTTACTCAAGCTTTTAATTAAGAAGGGTTTTCAATGAAAACATGGTTTTCAAAAACACTTCAATGTGACACGCCGATTTGGCCATAACGCCTTAATGGGTTTGGGGTGTTAAAATTGAAGCCATCTATGTTGTGGCAAGTTCAAATCTTTCTTAGTCACCAGTATTTTAAACTTTTATGATTAGTGAAAATAGGACATTTTTCATCAGTATAAATAATGACGCCCAGATCTTTAAAGCAAAAACAACCATGGCTAACTCTAAATCATGTGTCGTATTTTACCTTCTTGAGGCTTCAACTGTCGTGAGACTTAATCAATTACTTTCTCACTTTGCATTAGAACACAACCCAAACCACAAATCGACGCATCACTTTAAAATGATAAACTCTTTCCCAATCTCAGTTGAGTTAAAAATGAAGCTTCTTGCTAACATATTATTCAATTGATCAAAGCTTTTCTACTATTTTTCAAAGCCAAACGGTTAGCATCTTTTTTGCAACAACTTTTTCATTAGAGATGCTTTGATCTAAAAGTTTTGAACAGATCACCGATAATACCTAACGGCCCAAAAAGCTATATACCTTGGAAACATTCATTGGAACTTTCTAGTAAACAATTGCGTATATTTTATTCGGTCAACTTAGATGCCATCATGATAGATTACATGACCTAAAAAAATCGACATCACAAAGCCAAAATTCATATTTACTGGAATTTTGTAAATAATTGTTTTTCGTAAAAAGTCCAACACAACTCTCAAATGCTCGATATGATCTCGACTCATTCAACGAGAAAATTAAAACATCATCTATAAACACCACAACAAAACGATTTAAATACATTTGGCCGAATATCCAATTCATCAAATCCATGAATGCATTAGAGGCATTTGTCAAACCAAATAAAGATCACAAAGAGCTCATAATGGTCGTAATGAGTTCTAAATGCGGCTTTGATATGTCCGTCTCTTTAACTTGCAATCGATAACAACAAGATCGTAGATCAATTTTCAAAAAAATGGTAGCCCCCTTTTAATTAATAAGTCATCAACTCAAGGTAACGGATATTTATTCTTTATGTGTAACTTGATAAACTCGTCATTGGTCTATACACAATCTCATCGATCCATATTCCTTTAATATTAATTCACACTCGTGCACCCCAAAGTAATAAAGGTAAACCACAATTTTTCTTAAAAGAGAGTAACTATGGTTTTGAAAGAACGATAGGGTAGTTAGTCACACAGTTGCTAATGTGATCTTCATAATTTAGCTTATAATGTTTAGATCGGGTTGGGGATGTTACATTTAATGGTATCGTGAGCCTAGGTTTAAAACCTCAAACTAAATTTTGATTATTTTCAAAAATGAGTCCAGATGCATTCATACATGAAAAGGGGGAAATTTTGGGAAAAACAAACCACAACAGTTTGAAAATATTTCTTTCAAGAAATGATAAAGTCGGAAGCTCCGATGTGGTGGCCATAGAAACAATACTAAAACTCTAGAAAAACACTAGAAACTATTGCATAAAACTTGTACAAAAGAACTTAGTTAAAGTACGATAACAGATTAAACATAATACTAAAGATACTCTTATTTGTAAATTGTAGATTCCATAATACATCAAAATGAATGCTCACTAATAACTCATGGTAGGAGGGGTTGTAGAGGGTGACCTCCAATGGCTTCACACGAGTCGCCTGTGTCTCCAAGAGCCCGTATAGAATAATGAATGTAATGAGGTTGTTAGAGAACACACTACTGAGGTGGTAATATGGAAAACTAGAACTATGATAATGAGTATGATGGGGATGATCCATGATCGTGTGTCAGAGTCTTAAAAATTTATAAAAAGAATGATTGAGCCTAGAAACTAACTATGACAACGATTGGGGCAAGTGCACCTATCAACAAAGAAAATAGTTTAGTGGCAAGACCGAATTGTCAAACCAAAGGAGCCAAAGTACTAATACTAACTTTCTTTTTATTTTTTTAGCCTAAAAATTAAGGGAATTATTAATTAATCTAGAATTAACTAACTATTAAGCTAAAGATACTAAAGACAAAGAGAATAAATTTGGGAAAATACTTGTGGAAAAAACCAATTGATTAAGACAATACCTTAGGAAGAATCCACCTAGACTTCACTTGTTATATAACTCAACTGCATTTATTTATTCACTTGACTTGATCCGTAGGATTCCTTTAATTTATATTAATACCTCTTTCGAGAGCTACTAACGTTTAACCCTAGGTTGATTAATTGAAATCTCTTTCTAATTAAAACCCCTAGAATTGCATTAACTCGATTCGTGGACTCCCATAATAGGTTTGACCCTAATCCGGCTGATTTTCATAATCATACTTCTAAGGTTGCGATCAACTCTAGCTTAATTATGTTAGATCTACTCTTAAATAAGGGCTTTTGCTCCATTGCCTAAGCACATCAATACTTGAATCAATATCCAAATATCAAAACAAGAATTAAGAACATATAATTTTGAACAAATCAAGTATTTATCATATAGTTCAGAAAACAATAACGAGGTCCATCTCAAAGTTTCATCCCCCTCAGGTATTTGAGGTGTTTAGTTCATAATGATAAAGGAATACATCTCAGAAGAAAATATAAAACAAAACATAAAAAAACCCTAAAACCCTCTCAAGGAAATTGAAGGGAAGCTCCTTCTGCTTTGAGTATGGTTTCGCTTCTTGAGATGAATCAACTAGCTTTTCTCGAGTAAATTCCACAATTCGCTCTCTCTGCAGCTGGGCTCTTGGCCTAATTGACACCTAACCGGACCCCTAATCGACTCTAGGCTGTTTATATAGGCTTTTGGAATGGCTTTCTTGCCTCTAAGTACCCTAATTCGAATGAAGCTCTTCTTTGTCATGACAGGACAAGCCCATGGCACACGCTGCGTGTGAATTGTGGCCGCCGTGCTTGGGTCTATTAATGAGGCACTACCGTGTGGTCTTGGGCCCAAGCCATGTTAATTTTGTGATTTGGCCCATTTATCTGCTTTTAGGCCTGCTTTCTCGTTCTTTTCACCCTCCGTGTGCTCTCCTAAGTATAAAACATGAAAACAAAGGATTAAAAGTACCAAATTACACAATTCAGTGAATAAATCATCCAAAAGTATGCTAAATGTGAGATTAAAATATCTTTATATTACGTATTTATCAATCTAGTAACACAGTTTTGTTAAGGCCTTATGTAGGGTCACTAGGGGCCCAAATTGGTAGCTTAGTAGTCATGGACACCTCTCGAGGCTCCACCAAGTGAAGCAGAGTTGTTTAGGGATATTGCCGAACTACCTCTACTGGTGATCGAATATTGGATGGAGACCTCTAAACGCATATTAGATTACTTGGATTGCACCCCGAGCATAAACCTATAGAGTGCTTTGATCCTTGTTGAGAGACAAGGAATACGGATGGTGGCAATCGCAAGTGGTTAAGGGTACGCTCGCTGAAACGCATTGATTGGGCCTATTTTCAATATGCTTTTTAAAAGTAAGTTTGTGGGCACTCACTATGTAGAGGTTCGACGATTGGAGTTTATAGAGCTAAAACAAGGCTACATGTCGGGCTTCGATTATGAGGTAGAATTTTTAAGGTTAAGTCGCTATGCACTGCACGGTGGGCGTCGAACGTGATAAGAGCTACCGCTTTTTCGAGGGTTTAATGTATGACCTTAAGGTTCAAAGTGGCTCCACATCAAGAGCATGTACTTGAGGCTCAGTCAATAAGACCAAGATTATTGAAGAGATTAAGCGTGTGGAGCATGAGAAAAAGGGTAAATAGAAAGATCAACCTAGAGAGAGTTGGCTTTGCTGCCCAAATCGCGTCCCTATTAAGTGGACAAGAGAGGCTAGACACCGCAAAAATGTAGTAGTAATGGGCACTTAGAGATGGACAGATTCAAATGCTATGTTAGTATTTTGAGAGGCGCCATCCAAGCAAGTGTTGGAGAAGATTGGGTGCTGTTTGATTTATGGCTTCAATGAAGCACAAAATTAAAGATCTTCCTTGATGGAATGATTAGATGCAAGCTCTGGTTCAATATTAAGGCACGATTAGGGGTAAAATTAGAGGGTAATCAAGTTGTTGTAGAGGATGTACTCGGAGAATAGGAATAGGAATGGTAATTATAATGTGAGAGAGCACCAGTTCAAGGTGCAAATATGGCCAAGATAGAAAGCCTACTTTGGTGTATGCTATGTATGTCATTGTAGGTACATTTATTATTTATTCATTGCCTTTTTTTACATTAATCGATATAGGATCTACCCACTCTTATATTGCATGTGATCTAGTCAGTAAAATTGTAGATTTGGGTAGAGAAAACTTATAATATTGTTACTTTGTAGTTAGCCTTTTAGGATCATATGTACTTGTAAATAAAATTTATAGGAGATTCCTTTTGAGGTACAGGGAAGCTTTCACTCACTTGATGGAATTTCCTTTAATGAATTTGACTTGAATTTGGGAATAGATCGGTTGGTTTAACACCAAGTCCGTATGGATTGTGCATTGCAGAGGGTAACTTTGATGATGGTCCGGAAAGGAAGTTGCGTGATGGTTGGGGAATGCTAAAACTATTTGTCCAGGGTGATCTTTGCTATGGTAGCAAAGAAAATGGCTTGACAAGATTGTGAAGCATTTTTGGTTTATGTTCGAGATGCGAGTGTAGTTGATCCTACTATGGATAGTATTTGTATAGTAAGGGAATTTCCTGTTATCTTTTCTAAGGAATTACCTCCAAATTAAGAAGTAGAATTCTGTATTGAGTTGCTTCCAAGAACGACACCGATGTCTATTGCTCCTTATCTTAGGGCACTTAAAAAGCTTAAGGAGTTGAAAGTACAGTTGCAAGAACTACTGGATAAGGGTTTCATTAGACCTAGTATTTCACCATGGGGTGCACTGGTATTGCATCAAATACAGACAGCTGAATAAGTGTAACAACTCATTTTAGTGGTGTCAAAAATAGTGGTTTCTGGACCACAATTCGATCACTTGAATTAGTATTTTATTATTCATTTATTTATTATTTATGAGGTTATTAGAGTATTATATTAAAATTTGGTTAGAAAATTCTAACATTTAGATAGTTAATTAAGTAAAAGAACTAAACAGATAAGTTGCAAAAGTTAGTTTCTATTAGCTAAAGGTGCTAATTGGCTATAGAAAAGTGGGTTGATAGACTTCAATAGTAAATATACCAATTGTATTTGTAGTGGACGGTTTTAACTTTATGTTTAAGGACAATATCATTAAGAATCAAGGGTAATTATGTAATTAAGTAAATAAAAGGATAATCAAAATAGGAAATAATGGTCATCTTCTACAATTTACATTTTTTTCAATCCAAAAACCAAGAGAAGTAACCTTGAAGTTCGACCATTTAATTTACCTTACATGTGAGTAGAATTTTTATTTATTTTTTATGATTTTTATGTTTTTGTGATCATTTTAGCTTAATCTATCTAACTCGGGGGTTAATTCATAAAACTATAAATGTTTTCAAAGGTGTCATTGATGAGGTTGAAGTGTTTTTGAAGTTTGGTGTTAGAATATTAAACTTGATAGCTAAATAGATTATTTTGTAAAGTAGTTTTTAATAATTTTAATGTTTAGGGATTAAATTGTTAAAATAGTTAATTTCATGAAATTCTTGTGATAAAGTAATAAATATGGGCTACTTAGGGACTATATACAATTCAGCACAAGGGTTTTTGGTTCAATTTGTAATAAGTGTGAGAATTTTTGTTTTAGGGACTAAATTGAATAAAAGGTGAACGTTTAGGTAAAGGTGTAAAATGTTATAAAAGGGTTAATTACATGAATTTATGTGTTTTAATATGTTTAAATTAGTTAATTGGATTAAATTATTATATTTAGATAAAAATAGACTAGTCCGTTGATAAATGGGTGCAAGAAAAGTCATCGAGTAATCGCTGTCAGTATTTCGTTAGCTATCGCATTTTGGTAAGTTCAGTATTAGGTATATGTTACTTATGTGTTTGTGTGTATATATATGTTATCGTAAACATGTCGGAAATGAGTAAGACCATAAATCGAAAGACACTATGACATCATGATGAAAATAAGTAAGACCATTCTTAGAAAGACACTATGGAATTATGACGACTGAGTGAGTAAGACCATGGTGAAAGACACAATGTAATCATTGTAAATAGGACTAAAATCATAGTTGAAAGACGTTACGATATTCTTTGTGATGATGATTATCAAGTACTATGTACCTATGATGGAGTTCAATAAAGTAATAGTTAGTTTCATGTTTGTATATGATTTATAATTAAACCAAAAGGTATGATATGTTTGATTATATGAACTTACAAAGCTTTATATAACTTTACCTTTTTTGGTTTTATTCTTGTATATTGTCGGACCTACGTAAATCGATTAGATAAGTTTTGGTGATCACACTATCCACCATCACTTGTAGCCTTTTTGTTCATCTTGAGTGCGGTTATAAGTGGCATGTAAATACGACTTTTATATGTTAAAGTTAATAGGTAATCTTGGTGATGTTTTGGCCAATTGAGATGTAAATATGTTTATTGTTATTTGATAACTTGAATTGGTAGAATTCCATTTGATGTCTCTTTTGATAAATTTTTGTGAAATGGTAATTATATTGTCGTAACTTAGGAAACTTTGGTTTGGTTATATTACCCTTTGGAAACTAGATATAAGTGGATGATTTTTACATAAGGTATTTGGGATTTGGTTGAGTTTTAGAATAATATTAACAAGTTGATTATGTCTTGGATTGAATGATTTATGTTATGTTGAATTGTGGTGTCAATGAGGGCATATTTGTTAGGTACATAGGTTGAGTGTGAATTGGTATGTTATTACTCTTTTCGCACATTTTGGATAGATTTGATTGTTGTTTATTGCATTGCTTATTGCCAAAGCATTTGAATGTAAGTTAACTTGATTTTGAAGGAAATTTTGGGCATACACAATCGTAAATTGTAACACGACAAAGTGTGATTCTTTAATTTTGGTTGAGGTTTTCCCAGTTGACGGTCACGAGTTGTTACATGATTTGGCGACAAGGCACTGTGTGACACTATTTCGAATTGCACACTGATGCACACAAATTTGTGTGACCCTATTTTCAAATTGTACACAATTTGGCCAAATGACCATCTCCCTGAGACACAAGGCCGTGTAACCCTTATTTATAAATTTTACTTAAATTTTTGTTAAAATTTCAATTTAATCCATATTTGATCTTGGTTTGTTTTAAATGTTCCATAAGATCGATTTAGGTCCTGATTTGATTAAATAGCATTGACATGATTGTGTGTGAGTTATTTTGGTCCTGTTTGATTAAATTATGAATAATGTTAAAGTTTTATAGTTGTAATACCATATAGCTCGAGTTAGTGACTAGACCTGGTATAGAGTGTTACATATAGTGGTATCAGAGTCAGGTTTAGTCGATTCTAAGACTGAACATAGCATGTATTGAATCTAGAGATACATGCCACATTATAACCTATGGTAGTGTGATGACTCCTTATCATATTGACTTGTTTTTATAGATTAAATTTGTCAATTGATTTGATCAAACAAGTACTGCAACGAAGTATAAAGTAATATTCTAGCCACCGATCAAGGGTTACTCATAACCTACCCGAGTTTTAGGAGCCTAGTGAAGAAACTAACACTTTTTTGGTATGATGTGAGACATTTTTAATGCTTATATAAGAGCTAACCTTGCGGCTCGATCACCTCCAACTCCTCGTTGTAACACCCCTAACTTTGTAACCATCATTGGTTCTGGGGTTAAAACGCATTACAGGACAATCGAAAACCTTTACTGGACATTTCATAACATAATCGACCATTCATATCAAATTGTCCCTTAAATAAGTCTCGAGACCTTAATCATGCTTTAGAAAGAAGTAGGGACTAAACCGAACACATATAGAAATTCTCAAAAATTTTAAAAATTTTCAAAGTTACAAAGGTCACATGCCCACGTGGGTAGGCCATGTGCCTCACACGACTTTCAGAACGCGCCGTGTGTCCGGCGCCGTGTCAAAACATGGCATACATATTGGCTTGTCCATACGGCCATGGATACGGCCGTGTGCTGCTCACCCATGGTCGCCTCTTGCCTTGCACCACGGCCAGTCACTCACCCGTGTGTCCACCCATGAGTCGACCTTTGAGTTGATCCACCGCATGCACACACGCGCGTGGTGTGTCTTACCCATGGTCGAGTCTAACTTGTTTTGACATGCAACCACGAAGGACACGTTCAAGCCACACGTCCGTGTGCTCAATCGATAATGGGCAATTAAGAATCAATCCTACAAGCATAATTAAGAATCAATCCAAGCATCATACGCAACCAAAACATACCAAAATGTTCATCATTTCTAACCACTTATGAGCACAACAATCACACCAACATAAGCCATTTAGCTCAACTTATTCACATACGATTCTAAACATAACTCATCCACAACATACCATCAATAATATGCTAACTATGCATCCATAAGCTTGCCATTATTATGACCATTTCATTAGCCATCAATCCATACCAAAACTAAGCATCATAAGACATGGCTACACATTCATAACACAAACTTTTATCTAGCCATACCACATGGCTATATACATATCTCAAACATACTCCAAAACAACTAGCCCATACATGCCATAGTTTAATATCTATACATTTTCAAAAATTACCAAATGTGATTTGAGTATTGTGATGACAATCCTCGATGATTCCAGAGCCCTCGGTAGTTTTGACGATCTATAAAACAAAGCAAACACTCAAAAAGTAAGCTTTCAAAAGCTTAGTAAGCCATATACAAATAAACTTAACATAAAGGCACTAATCACATTGATACAATGTCATTAATATTTCTTATTTGCAATTTCATAATAAGATCTTTGGCTCATTTATTTAGCCATAAATTGCCAACATATCACATCTCAAAGTATCACCTATGCTCATAGCACATTTAAACATATATCACATATTATCTTATCAAATCCATACACATATTCACTTTGGTAAGTTCATATATACACTTACCTTTCATACACATACATAGTGTACCTTTCAATCATACCTGACTCGTTTATACATTTCACACATCTTTTCATTTTCTTGTACTTACCGTTGAACCGTTCAGAATCAAATAGGATATTCAGAATGCTCGGAATAGTCGTACAATGCCAACGTCCCAAACGTGGTCTTACATGTAACCAAATATCGATGCCACTGTCCCAGACATGGTCTTACACGTAAATCTCATATCGATGCCAACGTCCCAAACATGGTCGTAGACGAAATCTCGAATCAATTCCGATTATCCCAGACGTGGTCTTACATGATATCACATATCAGAAACCTATGTCATGACATATATAATCCTATCTATTCATAGGTTCTTATGGGACTTTATCAGATGTTGACACTATGTCGATACTATCTCGGATTTCACATACTCCTTATCTCGTACAAATTCATCATTATGTATCTTCATATAAACATACATATATCAATGTAAATATGTTTATTTTTGTCTAAATGTACCTCAGATTCGGATAAGCGAAAGCTAATCTGGGCTACTTCAATCACTTTAGACTTTCCGCTATCTAAATTAAAGCTTTCTTCATTTCTTAATCTATACATATTCAAATTTAACTCATTTATTAAGCTGGTTCATTCAATTCAATCCAAAAAAAACACATATTTAGGGCCATTTACAAATTAGCCCTCACATTTTCACATTTTGACATTTTAGTCCTATTTCACAAAATCGCAAAATACACAAAGTCTCATTACACCCATGCTTAGCAGAGATTATATATAGGTCCCTAGCAACCCATATTTTCATTTATTTCACAATTTAGTCCCTCAAAATATTATTTTTTCAATTAAGTCCAAATTACTCAAAATCACCAAAACTCAAAAGACAAAACATGTTAATCTAACATATATATTTCATATTTCATCATCAAACATCACAAAGCTCATGAATTCATCAATGGAACTTTTCAAAATCTTCATCAATACACAAAATTGAAGCATGGGCTTTGAAGAACACAAAGCAACGATTACAAAAAGCGTAGAAATTATCAAAAGCGGAAACAAAACATACCTTAATTCTTACTTATAATTAGCTTGAACCCTTAAAGCTTTTCTCCTTTCTTTTCTTTGATATTTTCGGCATTAAAAGATGAACATGGCTTATTTCCATGTTTTGTTATATTAATTAACATATAATTTACAAGTTACCATAATACCTTTAATGAAACAATTTTATCATCTTATAATACATGGACATAAATGTCCACTTACTTAATAAGTAGCATAATAACCTTTTAAGGACTTCACATAATAAAGACAATAACAAATAGATTACCTTACATAAAGCATGCTAATTTTGCATTTAATGCATTTTAGTCCTTTTATCTAATTAAGCATACAAGCAGATAAATTATTTCACGAAAATTTCACACTTGCTTAATCACTTCACAGTAGGCACATAAAATAATATTAAAATATTTTTCCAACTCGGATTTGTGGTCCCAAACCACTATTCCTACTAGGTTCTAAACTTGATGTACAATTCTCCCCTTAGTGATTTTTGTCCTCGAAAATCTTACCAATTAAATGATTCGAGATATTGTTGTCTCATTGTATCTTGAGCTCCCCATGTAGCCTATTCAACCCCGTGTTGATGCCACAACACTTTCACTAACGAGATTTTCTTATTTCTCAATTCTTTCACCTCACAATCTAAATATGGATTTGTTCTTCCTCATAAGTCATATCAGATCGGATTTCAATGTCAGATGGAGAAATCACATGTGATGGATTGGATCTGTATCGACGAAGCATTGACACGTGAAATACATTATGAATTCTTTTTAGTTCTGGTGGCAACAACAAATTATAAGCAACAGATCCAATGTGCTCGATAATTTCATACGGTCTGATGAACCTCGGACTCAATTTGCCTTTATGTCTGAATCTGAGTACTTTCTTCCACGAATATACTTTTAAAAATACTTTATCACCGATTTTGAATTCAATGTCTTTTCTTTTCAAGTCTGCATAAGATTCCTGATGATCAGATGCTGCTTTCAGACTATCACAGATTACTTTCACTTTCTGCTCAGTGTCTTTTATCAAATCAGCCCTGTGTATCTTACTTTCACTGAGCTCAGTCCAATACAGAGGTGTCTGACATTTTTCGTCCATACAAAGCTTCATAAGGTGCCATTTTGATGCTCGACTGAAAACTATTATTATATGCATATTCAATCAATGGTAAATATTGTTCCCACATACAATCAAACTCAAGAATGCAACATCTCAGCATATCCTCGAGAATCTGAATAATCTGTTCGAACGCTGTACTAAAATGCAATTTAGTTCCTAAAGCTTCTTGCTGTTTCTTCTAAAATCGTGATGTAAATCTTGGATCTCTATCAGATACAATAGACAATGGCACTCCGTGCAATCTCACAATATCAGAAATATAAAGCTCAGGTAATTTATCAAGTAAGCAATCATATCATCTTAGGAATAAAATGGGCGATTTAGTTAACCGATCAACTTCGACCCAAATTGCATATTTCTTTCTGAGTCAACGGCAAACCGAAACAAAATCCATCGTTATTCTATACCATTACCATTAAGTCATTATCGGTTGTAGCAAACCGGATGGAACTTTGATGTTCGACTTTAACTTGTTGACAGACTAAACATTTCGAGCCAAAATCGAAATATCTCTTTTCATACAAGACCACCAATAATGTTGCTTCAAATCATGATACATCTTTGTACTTCCCTTGATGAGCAGATAGGCGACTATTATGAGCTTCATTTCAAATTAATCGATCCAACTACGGTTTCTCGAACACAAAATCGATATTGAAATCTTAAACAATCATCGACATCAATTTGAAATTCAAAATCATAGTTCAAATCACACTAGGCTCGTTTCTCTATCATTTCATTATCAACTTTACGAGCATCATATATTTCTTTGTAAAAAAATGGTTTAAGCTTTCAATTACGCTTAAAAGCGAACCATCATCGGACAAGTCCAAATAAGCATTCATAGCACACAACACAAAATAAACGTGATTTCTAGCTTTCGGTGCATCAAAGAACAACATTTGCTTTTTCCGAATGATAATCTATCACATGCTCGTAATCTTTCAATAGTTCTAACCATTTTCTCTGTAGAAGATTCAAATCTTTACGAGTCATCGGTACCTCAAACTTTTATGATCACGAAAACACGTGGCATTTCTCACCGAAAAGATAATGACACCAAATCTTTAATGCAAAAACTATAGCAACTAGTTCAAGATGTGTGTCGGATAGTTCTTTTCACGTGGCTTCAATTGTCTCGAGGCATAAGCTATAACTTTTTTTCTTCATCATCGTAACCCGGACCATTCAATGAAGCATCACTATAAGTCACGAATTCTTTACCCTATTCTTGCTATACCAAAACTGAAGCTTCAGTCAACAAAGTTTTTAGCTGATCAAAGCTTTTCGGACATTTACCAGACCATTCAAATCTCACATCTTTCTGAAGCAATCTAGTCAATGAAGTAACTATCATCGAGAATCCTTTTACAAATAGACAATAATAACTAGCGAGTCCCAGAAAGCTACGGACTTCAGACACATTCTTCGGAAGTTTCCATTCCAAAATAGTAGAAATCTTACTCGGATCAACTCGTACTCCAGAGGCTGATACAATATGTCCCAGAAAACTAACTTCACGCAACCAGAATTCATATTTACCAAACTTTGCATATAATTGCTTTACACACAAAGTTTGCAACACAATTCTTAAATGCTCAGCATGTTCAATCTCATCACATGAATAAATCAAGATGTCGTCAATGAATACAACAACAAATTTATCTAAATGCGGTCTAAATATTACATTCATCTAATCCATGAAAATAAGCGGGGAACATTCGTTAGTCCAAATTGCATAACTAAGAATTCATAATGCCCGTGCCTTGTTCTAAAAGAGTTTAGAATACCGTATCTTTTACCCATGCAACTAGTAGTATCCCGATCTCGGATCTATCTTTGAAAACACAGTGGCTCCTTTAAAGTGATCAAATAAATCATCAATTCTGGGCAGAGGATATTGTTCTTTCTATTCACTTTGTTCAACTGATGATAATCAATGCATATTCTCATCGTGCCATCTTTTGTTTTCACAAACGAACAGAGAGCACCCCAATGTGAGAAACTTCGGTCTTGCAAACCTCTATCTCATCAATTCTTGTAATCGTGACTTCAATTCTTTCACTTTGTTGTTGCCACTCTAGATGGAGCTATCGAAAGCAGAGTCGCTTCATGTAACAAATCAATACCAAATTCAACTTCACGTATCGGAGGTACCCTTGGTAATTCTTCAGGAAATACATCAGGGAATTAACAAACCACTAGCACTGATTCAACTTTCTTTTCAGTTACTTTCGAATCAATCACATAAGCAAAATAAGTTTCATAACCCTTTTTCACATAAATTTGAGCTTTCATCACTGATATCACAGCAGGTAACCCATTCAAATCATTTGACTCAATCCAAACTATTTCATCATTCTGACATCTCAAATCAATGGTCTTTCTTTTGCAATTCACAACAACATCATGCAACGTCAACCAGTCCATACCCAAAATTATATCAAACACATCAAATGGTAATAGCATCAAATCAGCTGAAAAACAAACATCTCGAAACATCAGTGGTCAGTTCTTGCATACTTTATCAGCCAAGACACTTAGTGGTTCGATACACTAATAACAAATTCAGTAGACTCTATAGGCAAAGCCTTACTGGATACTAAATTATGCATACGTACGAATGTGTAGAACCTAGGTCTATCAGTGCAATCACAGAAGTATCATAAAGAGTAAATGCACACGTTATAACATTTAGAGATGAATCTTTCTCATAAGCTCGGATGGCATATGCTCTGGCAGGCGCTCTAGCTTCAAATCTCGTAACTGGTCTTTCATAATTCTCTGACTACCACTAACATTCCTTGTATTTCGGGAAGGTCTACCTCTCGCTGAAACATTACGAGATCTTGGATTTTGAATAATTTATTGCTCAACGGGCTCTAGGCAATCTCGGATGAAATGATCTAACGATCCACATCCGAACAAGCTTAATCATTCAATCTACAACTACACGGTCTTTTACCATAGTGCTTACATTGGTCGTTCAGATCGGATATTTTCCACACTAGCTATTGATGTAAATTTGGAGCTTTAAAATTCAATCGTGATCTAGCTCGATCTCTCGATTCGAATGTCCAACATTAGTTCTGGGAGCGAATATGCTCATCTCTGGATTTCTTTGAAATAAATGAAATGATTTGCTCAAAAATCTCTTTCTCGCATCTCGACTTTGGACTCAAATTTTCTTTTGTCTTTCCCGAGTGCCTCGACTTTGCACGCTCAATAAACAAGCACAACAAACTCTTTTATTTGAAAATTCCAACAAGCTCTCTCTCATATTGATGATGGACATACGACCATGCTTCAACTCTAGAAATTATTTTCATTTCGATCAATAAATCTTTGATGATATATTTCTTTCGAACTCACCAGAGAAAATCCCAAGTGACCGTTCTTTGAAACAAGCTGAAATCAAGGTCTTCCACCATTGATAAGTTGCGTCTCGTAACAAAGATACAACACACTTTATACATTCTTCAGAGTCAATAACATCTCATCAAATACTCGGACGGTGTTCTCAAGCAAAAATTTTGTTCTCTCTACATCATCATCACTAGTGGCCCTAAAACTCTTGATTTCATACTTACATATCTTATCAACGGATGTTCATTTAATGATTTAAATTCATCACCGGAGGTATAGTAGAAGTCTAAGGAGGATTAGGCGGGGCGAAGGTTGTGAAACAAATTGGATTAGTTCTAACATACTTAGTGAACCACTCATTCATCCTTTGGAAGAAGGCTTGTTTAGCCTTTCACTTTGTTGGATCGCTAGTAGTGTAACATCCTAGAATTTGGAATTTTATGTGTTACATTATTTCTGGTGTTAAGCTAGTTAAATTATTAATTTTATATGTCTAGGGGAGGTCTTGGGAAGGCTCGGGGTCTATTTGGACCTAGTAAAAATTTTAGCATTTAGCACTTTAAGGAGATATAGTTAGTGACCTCAAAGCTTATGGAAATAAATGAGGAAATAGCTAGCATAAATGAGCATATGGTAAAGAGGTTATGGGCTACATGAAGTTCCTTGAGGGAAGAGGTTCAAATCCCATAATGTGCAAATTTTGACTATTATTTTTGTACTTTTCCCCTAAGTGTTGGCCAAGCTTGTAAATAAGGCAAGTTGGACTTTTTAATTTTGGCAAGGTGGCTAAGGAAATAAGGAAATGGTAAAGGTAAGGTAAGAAATCAAAAGAAAAAGGGCAAGTAAGGGGAACATGTGGCCTTTTTCAAGGGAAGTGTTATTGAAAGTGTGGTTGGCTAATTTTTTACCATTATGGTCATGAATATGGACGGTTTTGGTATGGCAGAAGGGTAGCCGAATTTATCTTTTGCCTTTTGATAGAATTTTGGTGTTTGTTAGGCCAAAATCTATTCTTACACTATCTTGTGTTTTCTCCAAATCTCTTCTTTTGCTTTGTGTCGAAATTACAAGCCATTAGTAAGCATATTCTTTTCTTTTCTTTCTTCTTGTTGCCAAATGTACCCAAACCTTTGAGACCAAAATTTGTTCACTCATCTTCTCTTGAAAACAGAAGCTAGTCAAACATCTTTCTTCTTCTTTCTTTTCTTTTTCACAAAATTCTTCAAGTATTTCTTCTTTTCTAATCCTTATCACCATAGCCGAAACCTTTTATTTCTTCATTATTCTTTCTTTTTCATTCGAGTTATCACTTATTCCTTGATCAATCGGTAAGTGTTCTTTTCAACATTTTATTTTTCTTTATCTTATGCCGAATCTATGCTTTGTTTCAGGATGGTCATATTGACCGAGACCATCACCTTTTTCTCTCTCAAATGAGATCATTTTCTTTTTAGTAGTGATATAGCGAAAGTAAAAACTTTGATTCTTAGAAATTCTGAGTATAATTGTTGGGAATCGATCCTAAAAATCTATAAGGTAAGGAGTTCTTCAAGGATTCTATAAAATCGTTCTTTATTTGTTAAGATGTTATTGGAATAGTGATGATTAACCGATTATAATTATAAGGATTAAATCGCTCGATCTATTCAACCATTGATCACTCAGAATTAGTGGTAAGCCGATCTTTTACCCTTTGACAATCCATATTTTATCGTAATATTGATCTGTATAAGATCTAATCGAATGGAGGCTTGTGGTAACGATTCGAAAGGAAAGTCGAGTGGAGATCTCAAAAGGAGCGGATTAGTGATCCCTACTCCTAAATTCAAGCGAAGAGTGGTATCGACGGCTTGGAATTTTCCACGGGTTGTGGACCGATCATCAGGAAGCCGAAAAATCGTGGTCATTCACGATTCCAAGGGTAAGCACACCGTAGATCATTTATTTTAGAGTGATTAATAAATCACGTATGTCGACTAATCGAGTGTTACGATATATTAGGTGTCGACGATCAAGAAGGCTTTGTGCTTACCATAATCAAGTGTGTAATCTCACACCGTTTTTCGTGGGTTTAAGGTAGATATAGTATCGAAAACAAATCGTTATTACTAAAATCGTAATAGGGCATAAATCAGAAAAATTTGCCTAAGATATATTATTTTGATAAAATTTACGAAATTGGTAGTATCGTTGTGCAAATTGTGAAAATACCCTTAAAGGGCCGAAAGACGAAATTGCTTAACGGGCCGAATTGACATACTGCCTTATCGGCCAATCTGATATTATGGCTAGACGGTGAATTTGATATTTTTGCTAAATGGGCCGATCTGATATTTTGCTAAATGGGCCAATCTGAAATTTTGCTTAATGGGCTTATTTGATAAATTATTATAATGGGTCGTACTTTTATAATGAATATCCGAATAAATTACTGTTGTTATATTGTAAAAATCATGAATTGTTATGCATTATATACATGATTTTGCATGGGATGGGATAATATTGAAGATAAGTTCTGGTGGCTCTGCCACATATTTTGGTGGCTATGCCACAAATGCAGATAGTGGCAATGCCACGTAAATTCTGTTATTTTGGTGGCTTGTCCAAAATTAAATTTGTTATAAATGGTTAATGCCTGCGTTTGGTGTGTTGGCGGGGTGGGTTGACTTGATCTCCACAGGTGTGTTGGTTGGTACGGGTGGTGTGTAGCGGATGGATTACTAGGTTTGGTTTGGGAGTTGCATTTCATACACATGATATAATTGATACATTATTATTATTGTAAATGGGCTTAGGCCCAAATTATTGCTTAATGGGATTCAGGCCTAGTGGACAATGGTAAGGGGGTTATATACTGAGTTCTAGTAACTCACCCCGTTTTTCCTTACCCCTTTCTGGTAATGATCAGTGATGGAGACTTGGGCCATGGATGACTCGGTGGAGGCCATACTACAACAACAATTTAATTTGCAATTTCAATTTCTTTTTAGTACATTTAATTACTTTATTATTTCGAGTTAAGGTTGTAATAAGGCCTCTGGATTAATTTTTGTTTTGTTTATTGTTTGACGAATTTATAATTTGCTCTAAATACTTCAAATTGAGATTTTTATAAAAACTTAAATAAACGTCTTTCTAAAATAGATATACAAAAAGGGTTTCATAATAAACTTTCCTAAATATATTTTTAACTCGGAAATTTTCTCTTAAAATTTTCATCAACACTTTTCGAAAACCATTTTCAAATTCATTTAAATCTTCTCGAACTATTAACGATATTTTCAAAGTCACGGTTTATAAGATTTTTATTTTATATCTCAAAATTATCGATTTATCAATCAATCTTTTTTTGAATAATACTTTATCAAAATTTTTTTAAATGGGAGTTTGTTTTAATTTATTTTAAATCTAAATCTATTTATGTACAAATAAAAGGACTTAGTGGTATTCTTCTCATGTGACATGTCAGATCTGGCCTTAACGCATGGGCCAGGTTTGGGGTGTTACATTTTATGGTATCAGAGCCCGGTTCAAAATCGGCTGTGGTTGGGTTCAAAAACATTTTCCAAAGCTGTTTTAAATTTTAAATGTATGTTTTAAAAGGAGTATGGCACCACGGGTATCCGGCACCAAGTCAAGTAAGTGTATGTTATTATTATATTATTATAATGATTATGATATGACCATAGGAATACTCTAGAACTTCTAGTTTTAGGTATTGAAACTATAGAGATTGAGACTATAGGATGCGTTTACGAAAACGACTTTACTTCTTATATTTCATAAAACATTGTTTAATAAACACCGAAATAGTATGCTGATTCATAAGACTTTTAATCAGATTAAATCGAATTAGCCAATATGAGCACTAGAGGATGTGGACGCGGTAGACGTGGCCGTGGTAAAGACCGAGGTGCTAGAGTCGCGTCTGAAGCGTCGGGACATATGCCGGAAATGGACACACCTGCGTTACAGTGGTGGCTGGATCACATGACCGTATGAGGGAGGACATCGCTTTGTCCCAAGCAATGTTGCGAGTCTTAGAAAGGGTTGCTAGGGCTAGAAGTGGGCCAGCAGCTCGTGGGCTAATTTCAGAACGACTCAGATCAAATGGTACTGAGGTTTTTAGGGGTATCTCGGGTGTAGCCCCAAATGTAGTGCAGTACTGGCTCGAGGCAGTTGAGCAGATCATGGATGATTTGGATTGCAACATCGAGCAGAAACTGAGGGGAGCTGTGTCCTTGTTTTGAGACAAGGTGTATCAATGGTGGCTCATTGTTCGAGAAGGCACTCAGGCTGATCATGTTACTTAGGATTTCTTCAACACTGCATTCCAAAGAAAGCATGTTGGGGCTAGCTATGTGGATGCTTGAAGGAAGGAATTCTTAAATCTGGTCCAAGGAGTTAAGACTGTGGCAGCTTACGAGGCGAAATTTCTGCGTTTGAGTCATTATGCCCGGGTATAGTGCCAATTGACTACGATCGCTACGTGCGTTTTGAGAGTGTTTATGTTGTTTGCTGAGTTTTTATGGAAGAAAATGAATGTTAATTAGATGAGAAACAACCTTTGTGAAAGGTGTTATCATGAAAACACCTAAATGGGACCAAGTTGCAAATGTTGTGATTTAGTAAAAAATGCATGAAATAGTTGGATTTGTGAGTAGTTTTAAGAGGAATAAATGTTCAACTAGGCTTGTTTAATGAGAAAATGTGATGAAAAATGATTTATGAGCCTAGGGGCAAAATCATAATTTTGCCATAGTCTGAGGGCAAAATGGTCATTTTTGCTAAAGTAGAGATTATGATTTATTATAATTATAAAATGATTGAATGAGTGAATTTTTATTATAGATCAAGAAGAATGCGAAATTAACCTTGACCGGAGAAAAGGCAAGGTTTTGGATTAAACATAACTTAACACATTTTGCAGGGAGGTAAATTTATGTGTAAACAATGCATCTTAAATACACATGTTGTTACTTATTGGTGCATTGTATGATTGAGAACATATATGATTCAAGTGAATTGAATTTGGTAGATAATGAATAATTTCGTATGAATGTTGAAATAGATATGTAAGTGTAGAATATTACAGTAGTAATTAATGGTGAGCTATATGCGATACCACCATAATAATTCTTATTGGTGGGCTATATATGCGTCGACCTTATTACATATTCACAATGGGTTGTGTGCGATACCATCGTTAATAATATCATTTGGTGGCCTATGTGCAATACCACCTGTTAAAGATTAATGGTAGGCTAAGTGCGAAACCACCAGAGTGTTGGTTATTACTAGAAATGCTTATTATGAAATTGTTAGTCTTTGTTTCATGTCATCATGTGGTGATAAGTGCGAGGGATGTATGTTAAATAATGTGAGCATTTGGCTTGTTATATGGATGGAATGTGGTAAGAGATGAAATTAGTAAGCATGATCATGGAATGTGGTTTGTTCTTGCTTAGTATGAAATGCTATTTATTGAATAGCACGTATTCTGATGTTTATTGTTTACATGTAAACTTACTAAGCTTAAAGCTTACTCCCTTTCTTTTCTCTTGTTTTATAGTGTCTTAATTAGTAGATCACCCACACTATCAGCTCATCTCAGAATATCTAGATTTAGTGTTTTGAGTATGACATGTATAGGGCTAGACTAGGTGAATTGTTTTGTTATTTTGGCCAAGAGTGTGTTGGCTCCTTTAAAGATGAACTTTTTTGTATATAGCCATAGTTGATGGCTCATTATTACTAATTTATGAAAAGATGAAGTTATTCATGGAAGTGTATGTTGCAAATCTGAGTTGCTTAGTGATTTGTTGAATGGAATTATGTTGTGTGAACTAGGGCGGTGAAAAGAGCATGGCAAACAGCATTGTTCTTGTCCACACGGATAGGCACACGGGCATGTGTCTAGGCCATATGTGACACATGGTCAGTCCCATGGGTGTGTGACCAGGCCGTGTGTCCCCTACATGATAGTGTAGCAAGTCAGTGTCAACCACAGGCTAGCCACACGAGCATGTGCCTAGGCCGTGTGTCCTATATGAGGCTGCTGACGTCACAAATAGAATACCTAGGTTTTTACAAATGGGCGAGGACACTGGCGTGTCTAGGCCGTGTGGAGCACACGGGCCAAGAACACAGGCATGTGTCTGGCTGTGTGAAAACCCCTACAGGTTCGAAATGAAAATACATCCCATACGGGTTAGGGACATGGGCGTGTGTGACCACACGGTCTGCCCACACAGGCGTGTCCCATTTCACACGACGTGTGGCCCCTGTTTAGGTAAAAAAATTAAGTTCACAAAAGTTTCTAGTTGGGTCCCAAAACCCTCCGTATGCATGTTTAAGGCCTCGTAGGTCCTTAATGAGAATGTTTTGATGGTGAAAGAAATATTTTAATTTGGGAATGAAATTCTATAGACTAAAGCTGTATGACCAAGTGAGTTAAGTCCGATAATGCCCTGTGCCCGGTTCCGGCGTAAGATACGGGTAAGGGGTGTTACAAATCGTATAACAATACACCCCTCCACCACACTAGGGTATTTATAGAGACATATAACTCGGTAATCCGCAACAAATGTTGGATTTCGGTATGATCGATTAATAACTCCATACCATCACATATATCCGTATTAATCGCAAATAACCCTATGGGTATGTCAATCGTATCCTATCCTTGTATACGTTCACTTAGGCACCTATAGTACATGATGAAGCTCGAAACTAACTATTATTTCGACAAAGGCAAGCGCACCTATCGAACAGTGGTATAGCTGTGGTGAGTCCGAGTACTAGTATTAAGTATATTTTTATTATCTAGCCTAATAATTAAGGGAATTTGGTTTTTAATCTAAAATTTACTCACTATAGAAGCGATAGAGAGTAAATTGGGAAAATACTTTTGGACAACTTATATGAAATCGGCAATACCTTAGGAAGAATCCACCTAGACTTCACTTATTACTTTTGATTCATGCGATTTATTCACTTGGCTTAATCAGTAGAAATCCCTAAATTATTTTAATACCTCTCTCGAGGCTACTAATAATTGAATCTAGGTTGATTAATTGAAATCTCTTTCTAATTAAAACCCTATCTTCGCATTAACTCGATCTATGGATTCCCTTACTAGGTTTGACCCTAATTAAGAAGATTTCCGTCGCCCTATCTCTAGGGTTGCAATCAACTTCGCTTAATTGTGTTGATCTACTCATAAACAGGGACTTTTGCTCCACTAAATAAGCACATTCAACTTGAATCAATAACTTTGAATTATCAAACAAGAATAAGAACTCACAATTAAGAATAAGCACAAGTATTTATCTTATAAATCAAATAATAATAAGATTCGTCTTAGGTTTCATCCTTCGGTATTTGAGGATTTAGTTCATGCGATAGAGGAAACATCATAAAGGGGAAAAACAACAAAACATAAGAAAACCCAAAAACTTCTAAAGAACTTGATGGGAGATCCTCAGTCTTGATGGAGATTCTTCTCCTAAGATGATCCCGGCGGCTGTCTTAGAGTATCTTCTCTTTCTACTCAGTGTCTATTCGACGTCCTATCAAACTCTCCTTTTAGGTTTCCCCCAGAGTGTTAATATAGGTTTCAAGATGCCTTTCTTGGCCCCAAGTATCCCAATCCGAATAGAATTCATCCTAATTTAAACGAGGACACGCCCGTGGTCGATAGCCCAGGCCGTGCTCACTCCAGTTCGCCACACACGACCGTCTGACACGACCATGGTCAATAGTCTAGGACGTGGTTGACCCTTACTCGAAACACACGGTCGTGTCCAAGGATCCAGGCCGTGTTGATTCCCTAGATAGGCCCGATTCGCCCTTTTGGCGTTTTTGTCCTTTTCGACTTCCTAAGCTCTCTTGAGTATAAAACATGAAATTACGAGATTAGGAGCATCAGATTCATCAAATCAAATGGAAAATCATCCAAAATTAGGCTAAGGATGGGGTTAAAATATGTGTAAATTATGGTTTATCAGTACATATAACCATTTTTACATTTTAGTCAAATATCTCACTTTTTGTACCAAATTGTAAACAATTCAAATTACATTTACACACAAAACTTTCATAATTCAAACATATATACATTACAATTACATTTAACTACACCTATGAAATTACCCGAAAAGACAACAACAAGAAGATTTGAGGACTAATCATGATTTTTTCTTTTTCCATGTTTATTCTTGTTTTGATTCAATTCTCGATCTTAATGAAAAATCAATTCAAATTACCAATTCCAAACATTTTACAATATTCTATTATACGCATGTGAAAATTCAATTTCATCATTCAAATGCCCCTTAAAGTTTTCACTTTTATTCAATTTAGTCCATAAAATCAAAATTGCTATAATTTTCAAATTTTAGCCTCGATTTCAAAACTGATCTCAATTACATCCTTCTTTAACCCTCTACTATAATTATAGAAATTTTATACCAATTTCAAAATATTTATACTTTAGTCTCTATGTTCAAAACTAACAAATTTTACCTTACAAACTATTCCTTTTTCACATCTAAGCTTTAAATCTAACCATTTAACAATGGAAACTTTTGAAAACTTTAACAATTTTGCAAATTAGTACATGGGCTAGCTAAATCAAACTCTTGGGACCTCAAAAACATAAAAATTACAAGAAATAGACTTGAATTTACCTATTAATCAAAGGGTCGAATATTCAAAGCTTGGAACCCTTTTCTTTCTTTTACAAACAGTGGAAGATGATTAATAGTAGAAAATGGCTTTATTTTTCTTTTAAATTTCCTTATATACTCATGATTAAGTGTAATTAATTATTAATTAAACTTAATTAACTTAACCTTAATTAAATTAACTTAAACTAGTGGATTTCATCAACATCCACAGCCGCATATTCATTCTCTAATGGCCTAATTGCTTAATTGGTCCTTTAATTAATTAAAATTTCATAGCGATTAACATTTATTGTAACAGTCCGGTTTAGACCCTAGTCGGAATAGTGGTTTCGGGACCCCAAATCTGTGTTTGAATAATATTTTAATATTATTTTCTGAGTATTTAATATGTGATTGAGCACGTGCTAAATTGCCGTAATTTAATTTGCCTGTTTATGTGCTTAATTTGATAAAAGGATTAAATTGCATTGAAATGCAAATTTGCATGTTTTATGAAAAGATACCTATTTGTTATGTCTTTATAAGTGTGAAGGTTTTATGTGGCAATTAAGCCAAAATTAAGGTTAGTAGATGGTCAAATGACCAAATAGCCTTAATGTTTGTTTGTTTTATATGTTTATTAGAAGGGTAAATGGGTAAATTGATAAATCAAAGTTTATTAATCAAAATCAAAAGGCCAAATTCCATCATCTTTTTATTTCATCAATCGAAAAATAGGAAACAAAAGAAAGGGTTTGAGTTTGCTATGTTCGGCCATGGTTCAAGCATAATTGGATCAAGAAACGAAGAAAACAGGCTTAGATTGCGGGAAAGTGAAAGTAGTCGAATAACCGAGTCTGAACGAATATCCGAATCCGAGGTAAGTCAATATACAAGTAAACGTACTTGTATTGAATTATGAATGTTCTTATGATTATTGATAATGATGAATATATATAAGATGATGTATACATGAATTAGAGATGGAATCGATATAGTGAAAATGTCAGAAGCCCCGTCAGACCTAGGAATAGATAGGATAGTATATGCCATGACATAGGTGTCTGTTGTGAGTTATCATGTAAGACCATGTTTGGGACATTGGCATTGATTCGAGATTCCATGTAAGACCACGTCTGGGACGTTGCCATCGATATGAGATTTATGTACAAGACCATGTCTGGGACGTTGGCATCGATATGAGACTTACGTGTAAGACCACGTCTGGGACGTTGTCACGAAAATATAGGTGTTTTCCCTTACATAAATAATTACTTCTAATTCAAAGCCGACAAGAATTGACATCTGCACTAAAGATTCACTCAAATCACTCAAGGTGTTTAATGTTCAAAATAAGCATTCAAAAAGTCGAACATGAAAAGTTAATCCCATAAGCTTGCATGAAAATCAAATCTCCACCACTAGAAAATGAGATGATACACAAATCAAAAGGTCTTTAAAGGATTGTAATGGGGCTTGGGTTAAAGGTGTGGATATAGGCTGAATTAGAAGGTTAGAATCGAGATTGAATTGACAAATTACCTAACTAGAAACATGAACTAATAATGAATAATTACATTAATAACATGAGCTTCTTTTAAAGATGTGAATTTAACTGTTTAAGCTCAAGAACATAGAACTAATGATGAATATACTTTCAACTTTTTTTTTTTTTAAGAATAAGCACATACAATAATAACATAGAATTTAACAACAGAAATAGAAAACATAGTTAGGTAACTGCTCAAATCAAATCTCAAAAAAAAGGGACGTCAAAAGATTAGGAGAACTAAAAATTTTGGTTTTGAGTTAATATTAATAAGTGAGTCATGAAAAATGGTTTATTAGGATCAAAGGGGTTTACTAGGGGTTCATTATGAAGGTAGGCTTTTTATGCAGTAAGTGGGTTAGATCCTAGGTGCCTTTATCATCTCAGTATATCAAATCAAAAATGTGGTCTCGACATGTATAATCGAAGAAAGTTCTAGAATCACAGATCAATATTGACACACTCATAATCAATAAAGTGAGCAAGAAGAATACATGCTCTAAAAGGCTAAAAAATCTCACAAAAATTTTGGTTTTTGATGTCAACTGTAACATCCGAGATTTATGGCTTATGCAGTAATGCTTAATTGTATGAAGTAGCATGTCTATGTATATGTTGAATAAGTTTTATGAATTTTGAGAACCTTAAAGTGTAGGGAAATGCCTTAGAAATTATTCGATTTTAAAGTTTAAAGAGGGAGCTAAGCCTGATAGGCCTTAAGAGAAATTGTAGGGGAAAGTAGACATAAGATTGGGCTTGGTAAAGTGGCATGGAAGTGCCACTTAAAGCCTCTGTAAGTGACGCCAGAAGCATGTACAAATGGGCTAGGGTTCGAGTCACAAGGGAAGCAAAATAAGAGCTTTTATTTTGCGGCAACAAGGAGGAGTAGTGGACGGCATTGGGAGACTAAGGGAGGAGTTTTAGATGTGGCTAAATCCTTTTAAAAATTTCGGCTAAAGTAGAAGATAAAGGTTGATTTATTTTGAATTAATTTTAAATGAGTAAAGAAGAGAGAAAATAGGGGATTGGATAGGGGGAAGGAGAGTTGGCCGATTGGGGGGCTCTTTTGGTGGTATTTTCGGCCAAGGAAGGAGAGTAAGGCCATTATTCTTTCTTTTGTGCCTCTGCCGAATTCTCTAGCAAATATCCTCTCTTCTCTTTTATTTTTCCAAAGCCCAAATACCCTGTGTTCTAGCCGAATCTCCATCATCAACCTTCTCTTCTTCTCATAGTTTCTCAAAAGCCGAAGTACACTTGAGATAGCCTAATATCCTATCTCCACTAGGAGCCATAGCCGAATCTCTCGCAAGTCTTAAAAGCTAAAAGAGTTAGCCGAAATCTTTTCTCTCTTAGTCTCTTCAACCAAACGTTGGTTGTAAGTTCTCCTCTTAGCAATCGATTTTATCTTTTCTTATTTTGTGTGCCGAAATCAAGGGTAGGCCTTGATTTCTAAGGATGGTCGAATATGCTTAAGGCCATATTAATGTGTTTCTTTTGGTTGTAACCAGCGTAAAGGTGTTCTTTCGGGATTTGAAGTACTTAAGGTAAGTAGTATGTATTCGGCCAAGGGCCATTTATTGAGATTAAGTGTTAAAACCGAATCTAACATATACCTATAGGAATCTCGACATCACCAGGAGCAAGGATCAATTTCGGGATTTGAGATCCACAAGGTAAGTGAGTCATGATATTCAGTCAAGGCCATACTTAGTATTTCTGATCTATTTCGTATTTATTCAAAAAGTCGAAGCTAACCAGTTAAGTGACTTAGTGTCTAGCCGATTGCAAAAGGAAGCATCATAAGGTTTCGGGATTTGATTAGTAATCGAATCGGCAGCAAGGTAAGGATTTTGGTTGCAATAATCCTTCGGGATTTGATTGTTTAGCCAAATGGCTTGTTGCTAACATGCTTAAGTTGGCTGAATGTAGGAACTAAGGATCTAAAAGCATTAGATCGGGATTTTCAGGATTTCAATGAACCCGTTAAGTAAACCAGGTGTCCCACACTAAATCTTAATTGATTTACGGTATTATTTTAATAAATGTGTTAATAAGAATATGTAAGATGCGGCTAAGGGTACCATGTGATGGTACGAAGTACTCAGGTACGTAACCTTGACATTATATTAATAAATGATATGAATATTATTATGATATGAATATTCGGAATATGATACATATGTGAATACCGATAAGAATGTGAAATAAGGCATAAGGCATGATATTGCATGTTTTGTGTGACATGGGGCATATGGGTTATATGGAAAGGGGAAGTGATCTGGTGGTTTATACCACAATATCTGAATGTGGTGACTCATGTCACGAAATCTGAATGTAGTGACTAATGTCACAAAATAATACCTGGCGGCTATGCCACAAATTTATAAGGGTGATGAGCACGTCGTCTATAGCGACTGCCTTCGATGATGTGTAGGGATGGAGGGTCGACTTAGTAGTCCCCATAGTGTGATGGTTGGTACGATTGATGTGTAGCGGATGGTTATCTAGGGTTTGGTTCGGGTTTGCATCATTATCTCTAACTGTTATATATATATATGTACGATATGATATGATATGCCTGAATCGTTGGGACTAAGTGTTGGTTACACACACTGAGTCTGTTTGACTCACCCCGTTGTGGGATATGTTTTCAGGTGACGCTCAGTGATGGACCGAGTCGGCAGGAAATTGGTGGTGGCCATGCTCAGCTCAGTGAACTTTTATTTTGAGACTTTATGTTTTAATTTTGGATTTATTCAGGTTTTGTTTTTGATGTAATAAGGCCATAAGTATTAAACTGTTTTATGCTTGCTTTTATTTGTTTTTATCACGATATTATTATTGTTAAATCAAAGGTTATCTAATTTGTTGTTGAAATGAATCTTCAAATTTTTTGACACCCTAAAACAAATGATTTTCAATATAAGGTAAACTCTACAACAACTCGATGTTTCTTTAATTTAAAGTTTGAAACTTATTTTTATAAAAACCTAGATTTCAAGAATAAACTTGTTTCCAACTCGAGCCCAACACAAAATAAATTTTCTTTCAAACCCACTCAGATTTTCCAAAGTAACAAACGAATTTTGAACCGTTTTACTCAAGGAACATACCAGATCCGGTCAAGACTCGTGGGCCAGGTTTGGGGGTGTTTCAGCTTGGAATCAGAGCCCAGTTTTAAACTCTCGGCTTTGGGTTTAAAGCCCATAACATTTTCAAAATTAAGCCCAAATTAATTTTGTGAAAGATTTTGAAATGAGCGAGTTTTTACGGCATGGCACCTAAGTCTCAGGCAGAAGTCCACGGTAAAGTACTCCTAATTGTTGTGTGATTTATAGTATGATTTGTAGAAGGGTATATCGGGAACGTAGATTAGTATATTAAGTACTTGAACCCTAGGATTAGTTTACTCCAACATAGAATCACATAAAACTTTAATGCCTAATTAAACAAACCTGTGGCTAAGTCGCCAAGTTAGGGTGTGGCCACCATTGTACGCATGTCTAGGATTGGATTCAGGAAGAACCTGGTATTTAAGCAGTCCTCGTGACTCACCTCCTCTTCGCTCGAATCTTACCTGGTGCGTAGTGACGGTTCACCCTAACCAAGAGGACTTACTCACGGGCTAAACTCAATAATTAAAACCCGAAAGAGACTAGCTATATTTTCATAAAACCCTAGTTTTAAAATCACCAAATTGCCTCTTTGAATTGTAAAAATTATTTTGAAAGCTTTTCTCGATTTACAAAAATTACCTAAGTACCCCTTGTAACACCCCAAACCCGGTCCAAACACCACGACCGAATCTGGTATGCTACGAGGGAAAACGTGTTTGAAAATTTTGATTTCGTACTCAAAAGGTTTGATAAAACTTTATTCTTTTTTTTTTTTTAAACAAATTGTTTAGTATTATTACAAAACTTTCAGTCTTAGTAAAAATTTTGGTTTCAAGTTTGAATCCGGTTGTTTTTCAAACAATTATAAAATTGGTGTAATACCCGATGGTATAGTTTAAAAACAATCTGCGTTATAATTTGAAATCATTATCTTTCCAAGTTTTAGTAAACTTCATCTCGATTTATTTATTAAGGCATATTAAAATCAAACTTTAGACATAATATCAAAAGGCGAAATTTAAGGGCTTTTTACAATCAAAATAAACCCAAATGAGCGTAAATAACTAAAATACCCAAAGCAATATCTGAGTAAAACTTTTATTCTCGCATGGCATGAGCACACCAGAGTCCACCCCGGCTCAGAGTCGCGTCTCTGAGTCACTGAAATGTCAAAGGAGAGGGTGAGTCGAGTGACTCGATGTGTAAATCCCGCTCCCGATAAAACAACATGCTAACACACATCATACAAAGCAACACAATTAATGCAACCCGATCCTAACCAACCATATCGCCTTTTCTACCCCAGTGGTGGTACCAAACCACTTTGGTGACATCACCGTCACAATGTGTTACCAAAACAACGATGTCCCAAAGACATAATATCCATCAATGTGGTCCCAAACCACTTTGGTGTCCCAAAGACACAGTTGTGCTACCAAAGCAGGTGGCCAAAGTCACAGATCCGATGATGATGGGGCCAACCCATCGTGTGTTACCAAAACACTAGCGGACAATCCCATATCTCAAGTGGGGCCAACCCACGGTGGTCAAACCACGAGGGGACAAGTCGCAATGAGGTGCCAAACCTCTGGTGTCCCAAAGACACAATGTGCTACCCAAGCACCGGTGGCCGTAGTCACAATCTGGTGATGGGGCCAACCCGTCGTGTGTTACCAAAACACTTGGCGTCAATCCGTATAATCATCAGTGGGGCCAACCTTTATGGTGAGCCAGCCAGCGGGGCGAGGCGGCGAGGTACCAAACCTCTGGAGGTGCCAAACCTCTGGTGACCCAAAGTCACAAAGTGTGCTACCAAAGCACTGGTGCTCGTCAGCACAAAATATCACGGCTCCCTCCACTCGTATCACCCAACAACATGCCATACTCATGTAAACATGCATATCATACAATCATGAATATCAGGCCAATATGTCTAATCTCTTACCCCATGTCACATATATCCATAGTCATGATTTCATACAAATTATCAATAGCTCGTAATACCATTAACAACGACTTACGAGTCCACGATCATACCCATTAGGGTATTATATCAATCATCAACTGTTTCATAAGTCGTCACCACGGTTATCAATCATATTACTAAGTATAAGTGTGTTAGTATACACACCTGATAACTACGAGTCTAGAATCCCAACGAAAACAGTCTAAGGCCCCTTGATGGCTAGCTCCTACAATCGGCCAACATAGGGGTTAGGCACTTACAATATTCGGCCATCAATCATCAACCAAAGGGGTTAATTTCAATCCCTTACCTTGAAGGTGATTTGGTTTCCTACCAAATCCGAGTCAACGATGACTCTCCTTTAACAATCGGTACCTATAAAACCAATAGTTAACCACTAGCCATTTTTAACTTAATCAAAATCAGCGATTGTACTAGCACAAATACTTCAAGCTGCTTACCCTTTAATTACCAATCGGCCACTTGCGATCAAGGCTTCAATTGTTGCCTCACCTAAAAACCACCACGATCAAAAGCCTAACACAAGATAATTAATATGATTAATTCCCTTCCAACCACAACCAAATGTAAGCTTTTATTCCAATCGAAATCAGCATAGGACTATAAAAGATGGACATGGCCGTTCGACCAAACACTTACCAATATCAATATTCGGCCAAAAGAGGACTTCTAGGAGAAGATAGATTCGGCTACCAAGTTAAACACACCCCCAAATTCGGTCTTTGAAAAGTAGAAGAGAAAGAATAGGAATGAGAGGAAAATATGGATTCTGGTAACAAAGTGCTCTTGGAAGAAAGTTTGACAACAGAGCAAATGAGGAGAAGAAAGAAATACGAGAAAGAATAGAGGAGGGTACCTTCGGTTTTGGAAAGAAAAGAAATAGATGAAGAAATGTCTTGGGTAAGATTAGGCTACAAAGGTTCCAAGCAAAGAGGAAGAAAACAATTAAAAGCAAAAGAAGAAGTAGTTTGACACAAGATTGAAAGAAAAAGAAAAGATGGAAAGGGTATTCGGCCACAATGTATTCTAGGAACCAATGATGCAACTTTAGTGACTTGTTGAGGTTTGGTCTTTAAGTTTCAAAAGATGCAAAACCGAACAAAGAAAATGAAGGACACCCTTAGAATATTCGGCTACAAATGACCCCAAGAAGAGACTTTTTGCTTGATATTCCAAAGCCCGAAATTGCACCCAATATGCCAAAAATGCAAAAATGAATTTATTAGCCCCTCTCCCCACTATGCCGTCCACTTCCCCATTCCAAGCCCCAAATATTCGGCCATGATCCCCAAACAACTCCCATCCACACATTCAAAAATTTTGAATAAGTCTCCTTCCTAAATTCACTCTCCACCCCTCTTTTGAACCATTTGACTTGGTCCAAGTAGAATTTAAACTACATACAACTCTCCCCTATGCCGTCCCAAAAAGAAATAAAAGGAGTACTCTGTGCTCGAACACTGGACCTCCACTCCCCTTGCGGATGACGCCACACCAAACTCCAAGTGGCGCAAGCTCTGCCACTTTGCTAGCTCTCATTTGTGCAATAAAATCCCATTTTATTTTCTTAAACCCCAACTCTATCAGCTCCCCATACCTCGGGCCAAAACTAAAATTTTCCTACCTACTCGGGCATACACTTAGCCTATAATTAAACCCACAAAACACCGAAATAGCAACCACACACACAAACACATGCAATATCATGCAACACAAAATAGCCCCTAACACGGGATATTACAGTTCTACCCCTTAAGAATAATTTCGGCCTCGAAATTACACGATCAAAAGAGTTGCGGGTATTGCTGTCTCATCGTATCCTCGAGTTCCCATGTGGCTTCCTCCACACCATGATTCCGCCAAAGTACCTTAACCAAAGGCACAGACTTTCTACGCAGAACTTTCACATCCCGATCAAGAATCTGCACAGGTTCCTCCTCTATGGTCATATCTGGATTTACCTCGATCTCCTCCACTGCTACTACATGCGATGGATCTGAACGGTACCTCCGAAGCATCGAAACGTGAAAAACATCGTGAATCTGGCTAAGCTCTGCGGCAACTCCGGTGATCGCCATCTGGTCCAACTCGTCTCAATACCTTATACGGCCCAATGAACCTCGGACTAAGCTTGCCTTTTCTGCCAAACCTCAGCACCTTCTTCCAAGGCGAGACCTTTAAGAAAACCCGATCTCCCACAGCGAACTCTATATCTCTTCGCTTAAGATCGGCATAAGACTTTGCGGTCGAAGCTTCCTTTAAGCGAGCACGGATCACTTTGACCTTGTCCTCGGTCTCGACAACCAACTTAGGTCCTAACAATGGCGTTCACCTAACTCTGTCCAACATGTAGGTGGCGACACTTTCTGCCATACAACGCCTCATGCGGAGCCATCTTAATGCTCGCTTGATAAGCTGTTGTTGTAGGCGGGTCGGCTAGCGGCGAAACTCTTCCCAAGCGCCCACAAAGTCGAACACAACCTCTCGGCATGTCTTCCAAGATCTGAATAACCGCTTCATTGCCGTCGGTTGTGGGTGGCCGTCTTTGAAATCAAACGAGTACCAGAGCACGATGCAAAGCTCTCGAACCTCGGCGTGAACCTCGGATCCCTATCTGAGATTATCGAAAGCTGGAACACCGTGTAGCCTTACTATCTCGACACATAAAGCTTATGACCTCAAAGTGAATAGTCCTCTCACCAGAATGAAATGGGCCGACTTAGTCGGGCGATCCACAATAACCCAAATGAAATCCTTCTTGCTTGGCGTGGCGGTAAACCAGCGAAATCCATAGTTATCCTTTCCCATTTCCACTTTGAGAATTTTCACGGTGAAGCAAACCCGATGCGGCAACTGATGTTCTGCCTTGACCTGCTGACAAGTTAGACACTTCCCAACAAACTCTGTCACCTCTTTCTTCAAACCAGGCCACCAAAACTGCTCTCTAAGATCCCTATACATTTTACTACCTCCAGGATGCATAGCATAAGGACTGCTATGTGCGTCCTGAAGAATCCTCCGCCTTAGCTCAACATCTCTGGGCATACAAGCCTTACCCTGAAAACACAGAACCTCATCACTAGACAAGCTGTAACCCTCCAAACCACCATTCTGAACTTGTAACCTTCGCGCACTTTCGAACCTCATCCTCCAAGCTGTTTCTCTTTGATCTGCTCAACCCAAGTAGGCTTAACTGCTGCGATTACGCCAAAAATACTTCCGTCGTCGTACAAACTCAAATGGGCAAACAAAGCTCTTAAATCCGAAACAACCCTACGGCTCAGCGCGCGTGCGCCACCACGTTAGCCTTGCGGATGATATTCGATCGAGCGATCGTAGTCCTTAAGCAACTCAACCCATCTGCGCGCCTCAAATTCGGATCATTCGAGTCAATAGGTACTTCAAACTCTTATGATGCGTGTGAGCGATTGACTTCTCACCGTCATGCGAGTGGTGCCTCCAGATTTTTAGGCGAAGACTACGGTTTGCTAGCTCCAAGTCGTCGTCGGATAGTTGACCTCGTGTGGCCTCACCGCCGAGAAGCATAAGCCACCACCTTACCCTCCTGCATCAGCACACAACCCAAGCCCGTGTGTGATGCATCGCAGTAGACCGTGAATTCCTTACCAGCCTCAGGTTGAATCAAAACAGGAGCCTCTGTCAAGATCTTCTTCAACTTATCAAAACTCTCCTGCTGCTTCTCGGTCAAACAAAGGAACTCCCTTCCTTAACGACTTAGTCATCGGTCTTTGCAATTAACGAAAACCTCAACAAATCTTGGTAGTATCCCGCCAAACCCAGGAAACTCCGAATCTCAGCGACTGACTTAGGAGGCTTCCAATCCAAAACCGCCTCAACCTTCCGAGGATCTACTCTAATCCCCTCAGCTGATACTACATGACCCAAAAACGTCACTTCACTAAGCCAGAACTCGCACTTACTGGACTTAGCATAGAGTTGCTTCTCCCTCAGAACTTGCAACACCACTCTTAAGTGTGCATCATGCTCTTCTTCCGACCTTGAATATACCAAGATGTCGTCAATAAAAACCACGACGAACCGATCCGAATCTTCTTTGAAACACCTATTCATCATATCCATAAAAGCTGCGGGCGTTAGTCAACGAGAACGGCATTACGAGAATTCGTAGTGCCGTCACATCGAGTCCAAACGCATGTCTTATGGATATCCGCTTCCTTAACTTTCAAGCGATGGTACCGGACCTCAAATCGATCTTGAAAATACCGATGCACCTTTGGTGATCAAACAAGTCATCTATCCGTGGTAACGGATACTTGTTTTTAATCGTCGACTTATTCGGTTAGCGTGTCGATACACATCCGCATCGAACCGTCCTTCTTCTTGACGAATAACACCGGCGCTCCCCACGGCGAAACACTTGGCCTAATGAAGCCTCGATCCAACGACTCACGAATCGAGCCTTAAGCTCCACCAATTCCTTTGGTGCCATCCTATATGGAGCAATAGACACCGCGCGATCCACGGTAGCGGATCTATCCCAAACTCTACCTCACGATCGGGTGGCAAACCCGAAGCTCCTCTGAAACACATCAACAAATTCCCTAACGATGCACGAACCTTCTCAACAATGGACTCTTTAGCCTCTAAGGCATGTACATGAACCACATACGCTTAGACCGCTTCCCGACCATCTTTACGACTTTTAAAGCCGATACCACATTGGATAAGTAATTTCTCCTATTACCTATCATACTTACTTCATCACCCTTATCCGTCGATAGAACCATGCGCTTAGCGCGCAATCCACCTTGGCACAGTACTTCACCACCGGTCCATCCGAGAATCGGTCGAACTCCTCAAGCGGCGGTTCCATCGGATCGGCGACAAAAACTACCCCTTGGAGCTCTAGGGGTACATCCTTATACAACTTATCTACCACTACTGAGTGACCTAGAGGGCTAAATGCGGTCATCTGTCTAGAAGATATCTCGAGTCTAAGTCCATGGTCTCAACTATACTACTAGCAACATCACGAATCGTGGAACCCAAATCAATTAAAGCGGTATAGGAGAACCAAAAATCAAAAAGCGTCTGCGGTGATTACGTCCGGTCGCGTCGCCCTCTCGCGGCGCCTCGCGACATACACCAAACCAGTGTCGTGCCTCGGAACTACCGCACCTCGCGGTGCTCCACGACCTCGACCAAATCCATTACCACCTCTGCCATTACCACGGCCCCTCTGCGGTGGCGGTCCATTACCTCGAGCGATTCACGGCCACGACTCTCGGCCGAATCCACGGCCATCCTACGCGGACATTCCACGATGCGATGATCCGATGAACCACACTCAAGCGACCTTTTCCACCACCAACAACCACCCCAATGAGATTTCCCACACGATTACATCTGCGGTGGTCGCGCCTAGCGACACCAAATCTAGCGGGCCGATTACGCCCGCCTCGGTCTAGCCCTCTTGCGGATTACCCGCGATCCGAGAAGACCCAAAGCTCCTCTTAAGCCTACTCCGTCCATGTTACGCCTCACGATTCCTTAACACCCTCGGCTACCTTAGCCTTCTCGACTAAGACAACAAACTCGCGCTCTCTGGCGAGAGCAATCAGGCGACCTCAACTCGTCTCGAGACCATCCTCGAAACGAACACACCTCTCATGCTCGGTGGCTACAATGCCCGGGCATACCTACTCGACTTCAAGAACTCACCTCGTACTCGACCAGCGGTTTACTCCTGAACAAGCCTCGAAATGCCTTTGTTTGGGAGTCGATGTAACTAGCTCAGATGTATTTCTTTTGGTAGCGACTCTGAAATAATCCCATGTCGGATCCTCGGTGCCACCACTGTCTCGAACCGTGAGCCACCACTGGTATGACTCATCTCGGAGAAGCGATACAATCCCCTTAAGTTTCTCCTCGATCGTCAAGTCCGGATCGTCCATGATCCGCTCGGTTGCCTCTAGCCAATATTTAGCGATGCTTAGGAGCAACACCCGATACACCTCGGAAAAATTCGGCCCCATTAGCCCGAAGTCTCTCGAGAAGCAATTTCTAACTCCCGCACCACCACTTACACCACTACTCTTTCCAACACCCGCGACATCGCTGCGACACTACATCGTCTCGATCGATCTTGGAACTCACCACCTCCGGTGGTGGCGGGCAAAGCAAGCATCTCATTTTCGAACCACCGCCCGGATCCTACGGGCTCGAAAACCGTCATCACTACCTCTACCTCTACCACGAGTATTACGACCACGTCGCCTCGAGTGCTCATGTCTAAACGATCTACGTCTCGATTAAAAGGATTTTTATGCATTAGTATAGTTCCACTTTCTTAATCGCAAAGAAATTTTATGATTAGAGTTTATTCGGGGTTCTTTCGAGCAATCAAGGTTTCAATCTTCTATCCTATTCACGCAAAAGAGATTATACATTCATTCCTTAAACCTTTCCATACCTATTCACTCTTGGACATTCTTTGCCCATTCCTAGCCCAAGGTATTTTTCGTCATTTTCCCTCTACAGGTATTTTTAAGTATAAAAGATATTTTAAACTTTACGTAAAACCGGTCAATTTGAAATTCAAAAATTTGAGAATGTTCTTTGAAAATTTTGTAAAATACTTCGTTTTGGAAACCGAGGGTATTTTAGTAATTTTCACCAACTAGGAAGCGTTTTAGTAAATTTTCCAAAATCAAAATTTCGATTGATATTTTGTAAAGCAGTGTTTGAGTTCCGTAACATCATTGAAATTTTGGGGCAAAATCATTGAGTTGATATTTCATAAACCAAGGGCATTTTAGTAAATTTACCCCAAGGGCATTTTTGTAATTTTCCATAAATCGGGTTTTTCGAAAAATTGTTGTAAATGTGACATTTTAGTTTTGAAAGAGTTTATTGCAAAAGTTTGAAAACATTAGGGTTGTTGTTGTATTTTTGAAAACATAGCTAATTCCCTTTTCGGGTTTTAGTCGTTAGGTTAAGTCTATGACCTAGCCTTCTTGGTCAGGGTGAACTCGAGCTACGCACCAGGTGGGATACCTGCGAAGAGGAGGTGAGTCACGAGGACTGCTTAAATACCAAGCTCTTCCGGTTCCTCTCCTAGACATGCGTACAGGAGTTACCACACCCTAGCCCCGTGGCTGAGTCACAGATTGGTTTAGTGCTTTAAGTCTTATGCTTTAGTTCAAGTGTTTGAGGGATCTAGTCCTAGGGTTCAAGTCCTATAAGTCTAACTACGTACCATATCACCTACCCTTCTACAAATAGTAATTCACAGAAGAGTTAGAATTACTTACCTGGGCGAACTGGTGCCGGAGACTCGGTGCCATGCCTTGTAAACCATGTATTCAATCCCAAAATACTTAAAACGAATTTTTGGAAAACAGTTTGGGCCTCAAGCCCACAGCCGAGCTTTTGAACTTAGCTCTGATACCACAATTGTAACACCCCAAACCCGGTCCAAACACCACGACCGAATCTGGTATGCTACTGAGGAAAGCGTGTTTGAAAATTTTGATTTCGTACTCAAAAGGTTTGATAAAACTTTATTCTTTTTTTTTTTAAACAAATTGTTTAGTATTATTACAAAACTTTCGATCTTAGTAAAAATTTTGGTTTCAAGTTTGAATCAGGTTGTTTTTCAAACAATTATAAAATTGGTGTAATACCCGGATGGTATAGTTTAAAAACAATCTGCGTTATAATTTGAAATCATTATCTTTCCAAGTTTTAGTAAACTTCATCTCGGTTTATTTATTAAGGCATATTAAAATCAAACTTTAGACATAATATCAAAAGCGAGAATTTAAGGGCTTTTACAATCCGAAATAAACCCAAATGAGCGTAAATAACTAAAATACCCAAAGCAATATCTGAGTAAAACTTTTATTCTGCATGGCATGAGCACCACAGAGTCCACCCTTAGGCTCGAGTCCGCGTCTCACGAGTCACCGAAATGTCAAAGGAGAGGGTGAGTCGAGTGACTCGATGTGTAAATCCGCTCTCGATAAAACAACATGCTAACACACATCATACAAAGCAACACAATTAATGCAACCCGATCCTAACCAACCATATCGCCTTTTCTACCGTGTGGTACCAAACCCTTTGGTGACATACCGTCACAATGTGTTACCAAAACAACGATGTCCCAAAGACATAATATCCATCAATGTGGTCCCAAACCACTTTGGTGTCCCAAAGACACGTTGTGCTACCAAAGCAACGGTGACCAGAAGTCACAGTCCAGATGATGATGGGGCCAACCCATCGTGTGTTACCAAAACACTAGCAGAGACAATCCCATATCTCAAGTGGGGCCAACCCACGGTGGTCAAACCACGAGGGGACAAGTCGCAATGAGGTGCCAAACCTCTGGTGTCCCAAAGACACAATGTGCTACCCAAGCACCGGTGGCCCGTAGTCACAATCGGTGATGGGGCCAACCCATCGTGTGTTACCAAAACATCGGGCGTCAATCCCGTATAATCATCAGTGGGGGCCAACCCACTGTGGTGCTGAGCCAGCTGGGGCGAGACGCTGAGGTACCAAACCTCTGGAGATGCCAAACCTCTGGTGACCCAAAGTCACAAAGTGTGCTACCAAAGCACTGGTGCTCGTCAGCACAAAATATCACGGCTCCCTCCACTCGTATCACCCAACAACATGCCATACTCATGTAAACATGCATATCATACAATCATGAATATCGGGCCAATATGTCTAATCTCTTACCCCATGTCACATATATCCATAGTCATGATTTCATACAAATTATCAATAGCTCATAATACCATTAACAGCGACTTACTTACGAGTCCACGATCATACCCATTAGGGTATTATATCAATCATCAACTGTTTCATAAGTCGTCACACGGTTATCAATCATATTACTAAGTATAAGTGTGTTAGTATACACACGATAACTACTGAGTCTAGAATCCCAACGAAAATGTCTAAGGCCCCTGATGGCTAGCTCCTGCAATCGGCCAACATAGGGGTTAGGCACTTACAATATTCGGCCATCAATCATCAACCAAAGGGGTTAATTTCAATCCCTTACCTTGAAGGTGATTTGGTTTCCTACCAAATCCGAGTCAAGCGATGACTCTCCTTTAACAATCGGTACCTATAAAACCAATAGTTAACCACTAGCCATTTTTAACTTAATCAAAATCAACCCATTGTACTAGCACAAATACTTCAACCGCTTGCTTACCCTTTACTTACCAATCGGCCACTTGCAGTCAAGGCTTCAATTGACTGCCTCACCTAAAAACCACCACGATCAAAAAGCCCTAACACAAGATAATTAATAACAGATTAATTCCTTCCAACCACAACCAAATGTAAGCTTTTATTCCAATCGAAATCGACATAGGACTATAAAAGATGGACATGGCCGTTCGGCCAAACACTTACCAATATCCAATATTCGGCCAAAAGAGGACTTCTAGGAGAGAAGATAGATTCGGCTACCAAGTTAAACACACCCCCAAATTCGGTCTTTGAAAAGTAGAAGAGAAAGAATAGGAATGAGAGGAAAATATGGGTTCACGGTAACAAAGTGCTCTTGGAAGAAAGTTTAAACAACAACAGCAAATGAGGAGAAGAAAAAGAAATACGAGAAAAAGAATAGAGGAGGGTACCTTCGGTTTTGGAAAGAAAAGAAATAGATGAAGAAATGTCTTGGGTAAGATTAAGCTACAAGGTTCCAAGCAAAGAGGAAGAAAACAATTAAAAGCAAAGAAGAAGTAGTTTCGGCTTGCAAGATTGAAAGAAAAAGAAAAGATGGAAAGGGGTATTCGGCCACAATGTATTCTAGGAACCAATGATGCAACTTTCGGCAGCTTGTTGAGGTTTGGTCTTTAAGTTTCAAAAGATGCAAAACCGAACAAAGAAAATGAAGGACACCCTTAGAATATTCGGCTACAAATGACCCCAAGAAGAGACTTTTTGCTTGATATTCCAAAGACCGAAATTGCACCCAATATGCCAAAAATGCAAAAATGAATTTCGGCTAGCCCCTCTCCCCACTATGCCGTCCACTTCCCCCCATTCCAAGCCCCAAATATTCGGCCATGATCCCCCAAACAACTCCCATCCACACATTCAAAAATTTTGAATAAGTCTCCTTCCTAAATTCACTCTCCACCCCTCTTTTAAACCATTTGACTTGGTCCAAGTAGAATTTAAACTACATACAACTCTCCCCCTATGCCGTCCCAAAAAGAAATAAAAAGGAGTACTCTGTAGCTCGAACACTGGACCTCCACTCCCCCTTGCAGATGACGCCACACCAAACTCCAAGTGGCGCAAGCTCTGCCACTTTGCTAGCTCCTCATTTGTGCAATAAAATCCCATTTTATTTTCTTAAACCCCAACTCTATCAGCTCCCCATACCTCAGGCCAAAACTAAAATTTTCCTACCTACTCAGGCATACACTTAGCCTATAATTAAACCCCTAAAACACCGAAATAGCAACACAGCACACCAAACACATGCAATATCATGCAACACAAAATAGCCCCTAACCCGGGATATTACACCCCTGATTGTAAAAATACTAAAATGCCCTTGGTTGATAAAATTATCATACTACCCTCGATTTTTACTAAGATATTCTTACTTTACAAAATACCAGAAACCCCTATTTTGCAAAATATTAAAATACCCTGATTTGGAAACTTTACTAAATTACCCCTAAAGTACAAAATTACGAAAATAACCCTGATTTTCCAAAATTTCTGCCATGCCTCTGATTTGAAAAATTTCCAAAAATACCCTCGAGTTTTGAAAATTTCAAAGTGCCCTGATTTATTAAGATTTTCAAATTGACCCTGATTTATTACCAAAATACCCTTGTAGGAGAAATGACGAAAATACCCCTGGGTTTAGAACAGACAAAAATGTTCAAACGATGAATGTGTATAGTAGATATTACTGAATGGATGTGTTTCTCTGAATTAGGGTAGAAAACTTGGAACGAAAACTTTGATTGATCGGAAGAACTACTACTAAGCTCCTTTTCATAAAATTTCTTCGTGGATAATCAGTGGAACAAAATACTAATGCATAAAATTTCTTAATCAGATTAAAGCGCGATCGTAGAAATGAGTTCTAGGGGACGTGGTCGTAACGTGCGGGGGACGTGGTAGAAGCGAGAATGATCAGTGCTCGGAACCCGTTAGATCGGGTCAAGGGTTTGAGAATGAGGTACCACCACCCCCACCACCAGCTTTTGGTGTTGAGCAGCAAGATCAGACGGGGGATGATGCAGTATCGCAGGCGGTGCTGCGAGTTCTTGAAATGGTGGCTGGAGCGGAAGGAAATATGGGAGCTCAGAAATCTGTACCCGAGCGACTCTGAGCCAATGGAGCGGAAGTATTCTGTGGCGTATCTGGTGTGGCACCCAGTACGGCTGAGTATTGGTTGGAAGCAACAGAGCGAATTATGGATGAGCTGGATCTGACTGCTGAGGAGAAACTGAAAGGAATGGTGTCGCTACTTCGCGATGAGGCATATCAATGGTGGCTCACAATTCAGGATGGTGCCATAGCTGAGGATCTCACTTAGGAATATGTTAAGGCGGCGTATCAGAAGAAATATGTTGGTACTAGTTACACTGATGCGCAGAGAACGGCATTTTTGGGGCTGGTTCAAGGGAACAAGTCCGTAGCAGAATATGAAGCTGAATTCTTAAGGTTGAGCCGCTATGCTCGAGGAATAGTGGCTACGGAGCATGAGCGATGTGTCCGGTTTGAGGATGGACTGAGGGATGATCTGAGGTTGTTGATAGCTCCGCAGCAGGAGCGGGAATTTGCCGTGTTAGTCGAAAAGGCCAAGGTAGCTGAAGCGATTAAGGACTCTGTAAGGCAGAACACTGACCGGAGTAGGCACAAGAGAGGTTTTGGGCCGTCAGGGTCATCTGGGAATATTCAAAAGAGGCCTAGAGTTGATGGGCCGCGAGGACAGTAGGCTGTGACAGGAGGGTAGTATCGTACTTGTACTCAATGTGGAAAGATGCACTTAGGAGAGTGTTGGAAGAAGACAGGAGGATGTTTTAAGTGTGGGTCTAAGAAAATGTGATTAAGGACTGTCCTATTAAGATAGATGGGAGCCGACCCTCAGGGTTCTATTCAAGCTAGAAGAGGGGGACAGCAGCCTCAGCGGGGTCATGGTCCGACTGGTAGAGGAAATGGTTCTGGAAGAGGACGTGGAACACCTGGCAGAGGTGTTGGTAATACAGAAGCAAGACAGCCGGGTCTAGTGTATGCGGTTCGCTGGAGGGAGGACGGAGACGCACCGGACGTCATAACCGGTACGTTCCTTATAGCTGACAAGCCTTATTTTGCTCTGATTGATGTGGGCTTGACCCATTCTTATGTTGCATGTAGTGTAGTTGAAATACTAGGCATAGCCTCTACACTATCTAATAGGGAGATGACTGTAGTAAGCCGATTAGGCTAAACTGTAGTGGTGAATAAGATCTTTCGGAGTGTACCTCTAGAGATTCAGGGAGTGGTATTCTCTGCTGACTTAATAGAACTACCCTTCGGAGAATTTGATCTCATTCTTGGCATGGACTGGCTAGTGGAACATCGGGCGATATTGGATTGTGCAGCTAAGCGAATGGAGTTAAGGACCCCGGAGGATGAGGTTATAATTATGATAGGAGAAAGAAGAAACTACTTGTCTAACGTAGTTTCAGCACTAAAGGCTGATAAGATGGTTCGAAAAGGGTGCAAGGCATTTTTGACTTTCATCAGTACGTTAGATGCAAAAGAAAGAGGAGTTAGTGGAATTAGAACCGTAAGAGAATTTGTGGATGTTTTTCCGGAGGAGTTACCTGGAATACCCCCAGATAGAGAAGTGGAGTTCGGAATTGATTTGCTGCCGAGAACAGCTCCTGTGTCAATTGCCCCGTATAGAATGGCACCAAAGGAGTTGGTTGAGCTCAAGGCTCAAATCCAAGAGTTGTTTGATCATGGGTTTATCCAACGCAGTGTGTCTCCATGGGGAGCACCAGTTTTGTTTGTGAAGAAGAAGGACGGAACTATACGTACGTGCATAGATTGTCGTCAGTTGAATAAGCTAACCATCAAGAACAAGTACCCGTTGCCAAGGATTGTTCGATCAGCTTAAGGGGGCCGCAGTATTTTCGAAGATAAATCTAAGGTCTGGATATCATCAGCTTAAGGTGAAGGAGGCAGATATCCATAAGACAGCTTTCCGGAAAAGATATGGGCACTATGAGTTCTTAGTAATGCCGTTCGGATTGACGAATACCCCAGCCGCGTTCATGGATATGATGAACCGGGTTTTTCAACCTTACTTTGATAAGTTCGTCGTTGTGTTCATAGACGACATGCTAGTGTACTCCAAGTCTGAGGAAGAGCATGATAAGCATCTCCGGATTGTGTTGCAAGTGTTAAGGGAGAAGAAGCTCTATGCCAAATTCAGCAAGTGTGAATTTTGGCTTAAGGAAGTTGCGTTCTTAGGACATGTGGTGTCTGCAGAAGGAATAAGAGTGGATCATAGGAAGATTAAGGCAGTGTTGGATTGGAAACCACCCAAGTCTGTGGCTGAGGTTCGTAGTTTCTTGAGATTGGCAGGCTACTACAGAAGGTTTATAGGAGGATTCTCATCGATAGCCACGCCTCTGACGAAGTTGTTGAGAAAGGAAGTACCTTTCGTATGGACAGATAAGCAACAAGAGAGCTTTGAGAAGCTTAAGAGGGTTTCGACTGAAGATCCGGTCTTGATTCAGCCTGAGGCAGGGAAGGACTTTGTGGTGTATTGTGACGTTTCTTATACAGGATTGGGATGCGTATTGATGCAAGACGGGAAAGTAGTCGCTTATGCGTCTCAGCAATTAAGGCCACATGAAGTTAACTACCCGACACATGACTTAGAATTGGCGGCAGTGGTCTTTGCTCTTAAGGTGTGGAGGCACTATTTGTATGGGGAAAAGTTGGTGATCTACACAGACCATAAAAGCCTTAAGTATCTGTTGACTCAGAAGGAGTTGAACTTGAGACAGCGAAGGTGGGTGGAATTATTAAAAGACTACGATTGTTCCATAGAGTATCACCCGGGCGAGGCGAATATAGTGGCAGATGCCCTAAGTCAGAAGCTAGTGTCAGATCTGAGAGCGATGTTCGCACATCTGAGCTTGTATGACGACAGAAGTTTGTTAGCAGAGTTGCAAGTCAAGCCGACATGGTTGGATGAGGTGAAAGAAAGTCAGTTGGTGGATGAGGATCTAAGTGCTAAGTTACGGCAAGTGCAGAATGAGGAGTTGGAAGATTATGGTATTAACAGCGATGGAGTATTGTGTTTCAAGGGTAAGGTCTGTATGCCTAAGAATAAGGAGTTAAGGTAGAGAATTCTTCAGGAATCGCATAGTAGCCCTTATGCTATGCATCCTGGAGGTAGTAAGATGTACCGAGATCTAAGGGAACAGTTTTGGCGGCCTGGTCTTCAGAGGGAAGTTACTGAATTTGTAGGGAAATGCTTAATGTGTCAGGATTGCTTCAGCCAATCAAGATTCCGCAGTGGAAGTGGGAGAGAATCACCATGGACTTCGTTAGTAGGCTTCCCCTTACGCCTACTAAGAAGGACTCGGTATGGGTGATAGTGGATCGATTGACAAATTCCGCGTATTTCATTCCAGTGCGGGTTGATTATTCTTTGCAGAAGGTGGCAAAGTTGTATGTGGCGGAGATTGTGAGATTGCATGGAGTGCCGGTATCAATTATTTCAGATAGGGATCCAAGGTTTACGTATCGGTTTTGGAAAGCTCTGCATCAAGCTTTAGGCACCAGATTGGATTTCACTACGGCATTTCATCCACAATCGGACGGTCAATCTGAACGAGTAATCCAAGTGCTAGAGGATATGCTGAGGGGATGTGTGATAGACTTTAGAGGAAGTTGGGAAGAATATTTGCCTTTAGCGGAATTTGCATACAACAACAGCTATCAAGCTAGTATTCGGATGGCACCGTATGAAGCGTTGTATTGACGGAAGTGTCGCACTTCTACGTGTTGGACGGAATTAGGGGAATGTCAAGTTTTAGGTCCAGAGATTGTGGCAGAATTTGAAGAGAAGGTTAAGGTAATTCGAACACGGTTAAAGGAAGCATCTGACAGGCAGAAGTTGTACGTAGATCTTAAGTGGAAGGAAATAGAATTTGATGTAGGAGATCAAGTGTGATAACGGTCCATCTCGGGTTAGGAGGCGAATCGTAAATGTTGCCCGATCGTAAATTAGACAGTTTCTCGTTTAACTAACAAAGGGATAATTTTGTTGGAAAAATAATATCTTCAAAAATAAATAAGGATAGGTGATAGGTTGAATGGATACGTATTTGAAACAAGAAAGAACCTTTAATAAAAATTAAAGACCCAAATCTTATAAGTTTCAAATTGATGGAAGGAGTTTCGAAATTTGAAACAAGAAAGAACCTTTAATAAAAATTAAAGACCCGAATCTTATAGGTTTCAAATTGATAGAAGGAGTTTCGAAATAAAACCGAGACCCACTATCTAGCAAGATAGGAACCAACGGTATAGGTAGATGAACGCTACACCCGTGAGGATGATAAGTTCAAAACAAGGAAAGAACGACGCCACTAGAAAACTAGATAAGTCAATTCAACCTTGAGAATCAGGAGAGTAAATACTCACCAAAAGAAAATTTTTTTTCATTCAAATTCAAGTTCTTCTTTTACAAAATGAAATAGCTAGTATTTATAGCCTAAAAAATTAGGCAGCCTAATGTTCAAAACATTATTGGAGGTTCGGCTATGCTCTCCTTTAATTTCAACCACTTGCTCCATTATTTTATGCTCTCCCCACTTTGCCGTCCAAGTGCTTGCCTATTTAGCAATTTCCATAAAATAATTTAATAGGTCAACTTTCCATGCTATTTGTTTATTCTACACCACAACATGCCTTCATTCCCATTTTGCCGTCCCATGTATGCTTCAATTAAAAACCTTCAATTGTTTAATTCATTAATTTTATGCTCCATTAAGACTTCAAGCACTAAGTATTTTGTTCCATGCATTGCCGTCCAACACTAGCCTTCATGTTTTTATTTCTTTAATATTTCCACTATCACATGCTTAAATTCTTTGTCATCCAATTGTGCTTGCTCCAATTTTAATTCTTTAATTCTCCATGGTGCCGTTTGCTCCTCCCCCAATTGCTAGAATTTTTAAAATTCCATTTCATCATGCTTAGGTAGCTAGTGCCTTATATCCAACTTGATAAATACACCATGGTGATTATTTCACTATAAAGTCAAAGCATGGTGCCGTTTATGCTTGCACATGTATTGAATTTCAGCTACCACCTTCCAACATCTTACCAAAAAACTTGGAGCACTACAAAATACATAAAAAAAAAATCACATTAATTAAAATTCAACTAGACAGAATTTTAATCACCTTATTTAAACATTAGGTAAGAACATACTAATATTCAATTTCGACAAAGATTAAAAAAAAAAACTTGTATCATCTAAAAATATGAAATACGAAAATAAAGTTACTACTTTGAAAAAATAAAAATTAAAACATGCGTAAAATAAAGTGTTAAATAAATAAACTAGCGATCGGTAGCTAGTATATTCAACTTCAAATAAGTTGAACGAGTTCAGCATGTTTTTGGGCTCTCTTTTATGATCATCCCAAATTTGTGCCACCAACACCGTTGCAGCATCTTTGAATTGTTTGGTTCGGGAACGTGTAATTGGCCCATTATGTAGCCTCATCGGGTCATGATTGACGTCCGTTACAGGCTTGATAGGCGAGCTCGTATCAAAGTGTTTCTTAAGGTGTCGCCTTGGAAGAAGGTGATGAGATTTGGTCGCAAAGGGAAGCTAACTCCCAGGTTTATAGGACCTTATCGGATATTGAAGCGAGTTGGACCAGTGGCATACCAGTTAGAGTTTCCACTGGAGTTGAAGCAGATGCACGATGTATTCCATGTTTCGATGCTACGTCGTTATCGATTGGATCCATCTCATGTAGTACTAGTTGAGGAGGTGGAACTAAGGCCAGATTTGTCCTACGAGGAAGAGCCGATTCAGATTTTGGTACGAGATGTGAAAGTGCTAAGGAAGAAATCAGTTCCTCTAGTCAAAGTGTTATGGCGTAATCATGGATCGGAAGAAACTTCGTGGGAGCCGGAAGAAGCAATGCGACAATAATACCCTCACTTATTTTAGCCAGGTAATTTCTAGGTCGAAATTATTTTAAGAGGGTAGAACTGTAACATCTAGGATTTATGGCTTATGCAGTGATGCTTAATTGTATGAAGTAGCATGTCTATGTATATGTTGAATAAGTTTTATGAATTTTGAGAACCTTAGAGTGTAGGGAAATGCCTTAGAAATTATTCGATTTTAAAGTTTAAAGAGAGAGCTAAGCCTGATAGGCCTTAAGAGAAATTGTAGGGGAAAGTAGACAGAAGATTGGGCTTGGTAAAGTGCCATGGAGGCGCCACTTAAAGCCTCTGTAAGTGACGCCATAAGCATGTACAAATGGGCCATGGTTCGAGTCACAAGGGAAGCAAAATAAGAGCTTTTATTTTGCGGTAGCAAGGAGGAATCTTGGGCAACCTTTGGGAGGCGAGGAGGAGTTTTAGATGTGGCTAAATCCTTTTAAAAATTTCGGCTAAAGTAGAAGATAAAGGTTGATTTATTTTGAATTAATTTTAAATGAGTAAAGAAGAGAGAAAATAGGGGATTGGATAGGGGGAAGGAGAGTTGGCCGATTGGGGGGCTCTTTTGGTGGTATTTTCGGCCAAGGAAGGAGAGTAAGGCCACTATTCTTTCTTTTGTGCCTCTGCCGAATTCTCTAGCAAATATCCTCTCTTCTCTTTTATTTTGCCAAAGCCGAAATACCTTGTGTTCTAGCCGAATCTCCATCATCAACCTTCTCTTCTTCTCATAGTTTCTCAAAAGCCGAAATACACTTGAGATAGTCGAATATCCTATCTCCATTAGGAGCCATAGCCGAATCTCAAGGTGGCCTTATTCTTTTCTCTTTGTCGCAAGTCTTAAAAGCCGAAAGAGTTAGCCGAAATATTTTCTCTCTTAGTCTCTTCAAGCAAACGTTGGTGGTAAGTACTCCTCTTAGCAAACGATTTTATCTTTTCTTATTTTGTGTGCCGAAATCAAGGGTAGGCCTTGATTTCTAAGGATGGCCGAATATGCTTAAGGCCATATTAATGTGTTTCTTTTGGTTGTAACCAGCGTAAAGGTGTTCTTTCGGGATTTGAAGTACTTAAGGTAAGCAGTATGTATTCGGCGAAGGGCCACTCATTGAGATTAAGTGTTAAAACCGAATCTAACATATACTTATAGGAATCTCGACATCACCAGGAGCAAGGTAAGTGAGTCATGATATTCGATCAAGGCCATACTTAGTATTTCTAATCTATTTCGTATTTATTGAAAAAGTCGAAGCTAACCAGTTAAGTGTCTTAGTGTCTAGCCGATTGCAAAAGGAAGCATCACAAGGTTTCGGGATTTGATTAGTAATCGAATCGGCAGCAAGGTAAGAATTTTGGTTGCAATAATCCTTCGGGATTTGATTGTTTAGTCGAATGGCTTGTTGCTAACATGCTTAAGTTGGCTGAATATAGGGACTAAGGATCTAAAAGCATTAGATTGGGATTTTTAGGATTTCAGTGAACCCGTTAAGTAAACCAGGTGTGTACCCACACTGAATCTTAATTGATTTACGGTATTATTTTAATAAATGTGTTCATAAGAATATGTAAGATGCGGCTAAGGGTACCGTGTGATGGTACAAAGTACTCAGGTATGTAACCTTGACATTATATCAATAAATGATATGAATATTATTATGATATGAATATTCGGAATATGGTACATATGTGAATATCGATAAGAATGTGAAATAAGGCATAAGGCATGATATTGCATGTTTTGTGTGACATGGGGCATATGGGTTATATGGAAAGGGGAAGTGATCTGGTGGTTTATACCATAATATCTGAATGTGGTGACTCATGTCACGAAATCTGAATGTGGTGACTTATGTCACAAAATAATACCTGGTGGCTATGCCACGAATTTATAAGGGCGATGAGCACGTCGTCTGCAGTGACTGCATTCGATGATGTGTAGCGGATGGAGGGTCGACTTAGTAGTCCCCATGGTGTGATGGTTGGTATGGTTGATGCGTAGCGGATGGTTATCTAGGGTTGGGTTCGGGTTTGCATCATTATCTCTAACTGTTATATATATATGTATGATACGATATGATATGCCTAAATCGTTGGGACTTAGTGTTGGTTACACACACTGAGTCTGTTTGACTCACCCCGTTGTGGGATATGTTTTCAGGTGACACTTAGTGATGGACCGGGTCGGCAGGAACTTGGTGGTGGCCATGCTCAGCTCAGTGAACTTTTATTTTGAGACTTTATGTTTTAAGTTTGGATTTAATCGGGTTTTGTTTTTGATGTAATAAGGCCATAAGTATTAAACTGTTTTATGCTTGCTTTTATTTGTTTTTATCACGATATTATTATTGTTAAATCAAAGGTTATCTAGTTTGTTGTTGAAATGAATCTTCAAATGTTTTGACACCCTAAAACAAATGGTTTTCAATATAAGGTAAACTCTATAACAACTCGATGTTTCTTTAATTTAAAGTTTGAAACTTAGTTTTATAAAAACCTAGATTTCAAGAATAAACTTCTTTCCAACTCGAGCCCAACACAAAATAAATTTTCTTTCAAACCCACTCAGGTTTTCCAAAGTAACAAACAAATTTTGAACCGTTTTACTCAAGGAACATACCAGATCCGGTCAAGACTCGTGGGCCGGGTTTGGGGGGTGTTTCATCAACCTTGTAAATTTAAAACTTCAAAGTAACATTTAAGTTTAGGGAAACAACCTAATAAAATGTTAGTTTTGGAAATAGACTTATCATACTTGATTCTTTACTATCTTAAAGTTTAAACCATCAATTCACAAGTAACTATAACTCAATCCGAAACATATCAACAAAAATCATAAATCAATGGAAGTTTCATTCTAATAGTAAACATGAGAAAACTACTTTAAGAACAAGATGTAATTCAGGGATTTTCAGGTAATGAAATCAATAACCTCCCCACACTTAAGATTTACATTGTCCTCAATGTCCAAAGATAGATATCTAGAATATAAAATCATAAGATAGGGAGAGAAGTGAACTTCCTGAATTTTGGATGGAGTGAAGGAGAAGAAATAGTAGCTTGAGCATAGAGGAAAGTGGTGACGGTGGTGTCTATGGTTGTGGTGTGGTGATTCCCAAGTAGCCTTTTGAACCTAAATCAAAGAAATCAAAATATAATAATAAAAATTAGAGATAAGAAAGATAAAGGGAAGGAAAATAAAGGAGAAGAGAAAGCAAAAAGAAAAATTAAATGGACTTAAATTTCCTTGGCTTGTCGAATAAATGAAGCGGCCGGCATGAACTCATTGAGATCGGTCTTGCAAGGGGAGATTGTGCTAGGGTCCTTTCGCTTCTTCGACATGGTGATGATGGTAGAGAAAGAGTGAGGGAAAGGGGGAGAGGAAAATGAAAGGAAAACGATAATAGAAAGAGAAAGGGATGTGGTGGTTAGGGTTTGGGAGAAGAAGAATTTGGGGAGAAAATGAGAAGAATGGGGGTTTTAAATAGAAATCAGTGATTTGGCAGATTCCCACGCCCGTGTGCCATAGGCGTGTTAGGGTACACGATCATATCACACGGCCGTGTGGTGCTTTGTTCGTTTCTCCCACGCCTCTGTAGATGTTGCCACACCCATGTTTGATTAATCAGTGTCAACCACGGCCTAAAAGCACGGGCGTGTTGCCTTCCTGTGTAGATTTCTCAGTGTCGACCATGGCCGTATAGCACGACCGTGGCAATGTATCGTCACTCGTGGTTTGGAGGAAATTTTCGTCCTTGGTTCGCACGGTCTCTACCACACCCATGTGTAAATCCATGGTGTCCACACGGCCACAGCCATGCCCATGTGTAAGGTCGTGTGGTAGGGAAACCCGTGTTTCATTAATTTGGTTAGTTTGTAGTTTGGTGCTAAAAGTAAAAATAAAAATAAAAATGTGAAAATTAATGGGGTTAGTGCTCGGGTTGCCTCTCGAGAAGTGCTAGTTTAAAGTCTTAAGCTAGACTTACCTCTCATTCGCGTATTCATGGTGGTTTGAGGAGTTGAAACTCCTCACCCCTGCTATCAGTTCTATGATCATTATAAGTTTGAGTCGAGCAGTGTGTACCTTAAAAGTGCCGAACTTAGGATTAATTACCTTGACTGTTTTATATGGGAAGACATTGAGTACCTTCAAAGGGATTTCTTAATTTGTATTCAGGTCTGAGGTGGCGATTCGAGGGTCTGTCTTATCCAACCATACCTAATCCCCAATCTGGAATTGGTTTGGCTCATGAAGTTTCTTTGATTCATCGTGTTTTCTTGGTTTCTCTTTGAAATGTGTCTTCCACTCGTCTACTTCATCGATCTGAAGCCTTCGCTCCTCGTGAGTTATTTCTTTGTTGGCACAAGGTCTAGGATCTGGCTCAGTTGTGTAATTTCGTGGTGCTTCCTGAAAAGAAGGTTGAACCAAATGGTCATTAATAGAATTTATGTTCTCACCTTTATTACTTGATGTCCTAGCCGAGTCAAAAGCCTAAAGAGTGATCGTCTCGTCACCTACACGAAGTATAAGTTCACCTGTACCAACATCAATTTTAGTTCTAGCAGTTGCTAAAAAGGGTCTTCCTAAAATTATATGAATATTATTGTCCTCATCCATGTCTAAAACAACGAAGTCTACTAGAAATATGAGTTTGTCGATTTTCACTAGTACATGTTCCATTATACCCCTAGGAATTCTAATAGTTTTATCAGCTAATTGAATGCTCATCCTAGTTTGTTTGGGTTTCCCTAGACCTAGCTTGTTAAACAATTTGTAAGGCATGACATTTATGCTTGCCCCTAAATCAGCTAAAGCATTATCAACAGATAAACTACCAATTCAGTGATGTCACATCAAAGGAATATTTCAAAACGACTTTGCTTATTTAAAACTTAAGTTTAAAGCCTAGGAACCCAAAATCTGAGCCACTTGTTAAGTAATGATAAAAGCCCATGTTTTAAGAAAACACCCATATGTTATAGGTATTTCGAAAAACATGTTTAAACTTTAGAAATTTATTCCCGTTTAACAATTAAACAGTTGAAAACATAAGGAAACTTAAATGTAAAGTCAAATTGGACATATAAGGCCCTATTACAAACGAAATAATAAACAATAAGTCACTCGAAAACAAATAAACTAAAACTTCTAAGTACCTTGTAGTGTGGCCATCTCCAAGTCCTCTCCCATATCTAGCCGTCTACTGAGGGTCACCTGAAACATTTAATAAAAGGGTGTGAGTTTCGAAACTCAGTGTGTATGACCCTTGGTAATCCAATCAACAAGCAAATATCACATTGGGCCTTAGCCCACAATGACCTCATATCATATCAGTATCACATGAATGCGCAATGCTCCCATCCCAAATCCAACCCTGCACTCCATTTCACTTCTAGCCCTACACTACTGTGGGGATATAAATATCAACCCACCCATCCCTACACTACAAAGGTAGCACCAACAGCACCACTACTCAAATGTTGCAGCAAGACTTCTAAGCATATAATGGGCTTAAAGCCACCAGTGAATCCATGATCGTCAAGCGACTATACGATCCTCACATATCTTCCTCCGTATCATCAAACCCACCCAAGTGCAACATATATCTCATGAATGCAACATACACATTTTCACACATTAAGCACCTAGGGGTATTTTAGTCATTTCACTACCTAGGGGTATTTTTGTAAATCTACCATACAGGGGTATTTTTGGTAATTTTGCAAATCATGGGTATTTTGGTAGTTTTGCAATACGGGGGTATTTCGATAACTTTGCAAATCGGGGGTATTTTAGTAATTTTGCAAATTACAGGTTTTAATTATGAACTTTGGCCCATTAACAAGTCCTTGCAGCTAAAGTGAACAGACACTATGCACCAGGTAGGATCCTAGAGAAGAAGAGATGGGTCGCCAGGACCGCTTAAGTACCAAGCTCTCCCTAGATCCAATCCTAGACATGCATATGTCCATTGCCACACTTTAACCTAACGACTCGTCCATAGACATGCTTGATTGTTTAATTAAGTTTTATGATATTTAAGAGTTTATCAGAACTAGGCCTAGAGTCCGTAAACCCTAGCATGCATTTCTAAAATCCCATAAGGCCCACTAAGCCTATTTATGTCCATTAACCCTTTAAACCCCATCATGCTTATATAGCCCATTAGGCCCAATCTTATTCAAATCACACAACCATATCAATCCATCATTCAATTTTTACATATCAATTCCTGCAGATTTGGGCCCACGAGCTCGGCAGGCCCATTTAGCCCATTTAGGCCCGTTCGGCCAAATAGTTGCTTGAGACCATAAGATCGCTCTCGTGGCCCCGATAATCGTATCGGTGTCCCCACATTAATGTTCACTTGCTCGTGTGGTTGCCGGTGCCAACCTTTCGTCTTTTCTGCTTTTTCAGTATTTCAGCTTTTCGGGATTTCGGCTTTTGCCGATTTGTCGTGCGTGAAGTGTATGTACACAACTGGTTACTGCGACGTGCTACACTATCCTCAGCCTTAGCCTACAATCAATACCAATCTCCAAGTCAATATACACTTAAGTACAGTATTTACCCAAAAGCCAAAGCCTTACCATAACCTAACCGTGTGCCACCGGTTTTAGTAGCCCTTCCTTAGCTACTATTCACGAAGATTTGCACCCACACAAATATTATCAAAGATCGAGTGACTCATTCGACACAAATCACCTCTACAAGCCATACTTATATTCGGTAATTCACTAAACCACAACTGAGACGAGTACACTTACCACTTGCTAACGATCCATACCACGCTTGCGATCTTTGAACCCTACCCTTGTTAATACAAAGTTAATGGCAAGGAGAAATTAGATAACCCTTCAGCTTTTAACAAAACACAATAAGGAGGTTGACTAAGTTCTTACCCTTTGATCCTGCGGCCTAGATAGCTACTGAACAAGATCCAGCTTTTAACACCTGATCAACAGATTTGTGATGAAGGAAAACAACACAAAAATGACACAAGTAGGGGTTTCGGCAAAAAGGGTGGTGGTAATTTGGTAATAAAAGAAACAGATTGAGGGGGGAGAAAAGAGAAAAAATAAAATTCGAAAACTCAAAGAACCTCTCAAGGGAATTCGGAAATAGGAGAATTTTGCAATGGGAGAAAAGAATGAGGGGAAGAAAAAAAGAAATACTAGAACCCAAGGAATCTTTCAATGAATTCGAAACCCCCTTTTTATAGCCAAAGCCGAATCCTACCTTCCCCCACAGTGCAATTCGACACCAACACATCCACACCTCAATCCCATATCTTTTCTCTCTTATATTTACCTTAAATTTCTCTCCTGAACACTCCCTTCCAGAGTCCACTCCAGCGCCACTACCTTTCTTCCATGTGCAAAAATAAAACCCCTTAATTCGCCACTCTAACCTTGGATCTCCTCACCTGATAATAATGCCACCTTATAGCTACCCAAGTGACGCCACCTTGCCACTGGACCACAGGCCCAACAATGTCCTGTTTTCCCCTTAATCTGCTTAAGGGGCTTAATACCTGAGACTAGGGTCCACTAAGGCAAAAATTAATTTTTCCCTATGGTCTTCCCTATCCCTAAGACTTCAAATAACCCTCAAAGTCCACATGCCAATTGTCATTTTCTCGCTCACTTAAAATTTTTCTGAGACCCAAAGCCCAAAGACCAATAGGCCCAATTCTACTAGGCCTAAATTTGGGGCGTTACAATTTTACCTCTCTTAAAAAAATTTCGTCCTCGAAATTTCCAACTAACTATTAATTACACCGCTCAAGTCACACTACTATGCTTTCGATGTGCCCTCTGATTTTAATAACACTAACACACTTTAACTCTAATTGAACCCTCTTACACTTACCCAAGAAAAACCTACCCACTAGAACAGATAAACATTGCACGCATACAGTCTCTATACCCAAAATATTGCATCCATACAAAATGTACCCATTATCACATTTGGTCACCCCCTTCTTCCCGGCGACGAGCAGCATAAACCAAAGCTAGCTGCCTCGCCTCAGTATGACCTGCACCTCCGCCTGGTGCTCTATGTCCACGTCTATTGCCATTATCGCCTTTGGCTTGTCCACGGCCCATTGGTGGTTGTTGGCCACCCCTCGACGGCTGAAAATTACCTTTGCCATCAGCTTGCGCCTGATCTGGCCTTTTTGGGCACTCTTTAATCCTATGTTCCATAGATCCGCAACTCAAACAAGCTCCTATTTTCCTCCAACATTCGCCCGTATGCCCTTTTCTACACACAGCACAAGGTGGTATCCTGGTATTAGCAGCAGCAACAGGGGCCCCAGCTCTAACCGGCCCATTAACTCTGGCCCTCTTCGTAGGCCTTTGTCCAGCCCCCATAGCTTCCACGTCCCATTTGTTCTTGCCTTTCTCCTTCTCTTGGTTGAGGCGCTTCATGCGCTTTACTTCCTTCGCCATCTTTGCTTTCTCCACCAAGACTGCAAAGTCTCGCTCCCTCTGTTGAGCTATAAGTACCCTAACGTTATCACTTAACCCATCCTCGAACCGTACACATCTCTCATGCTCTGTTGCGACTATTCCTTTGGCATATCGACTAAGGCACAGAAACTCAGCCTCATACTCTGCTACCGACTTATCTCCCTGAGTCAGCCTCAAAAAGTCCTTCCTTCGGGCATCCACATAGTCTTCTCCAACGTACTTCCCCTGGAATGTCGATTTGAAGAACTCCCAAGTGATCTGCTCCGGTTGGTTGCCCTCATTTATGGTCAACCACCATTGATGAGCTTCCTCCCTAAATAAGGATATCGCCCTTTTCAACTTTTATTCTGCCGTGCAATCCAAGTTGTCTATTATTCTTTCCGTAGCTTCCAACCAGTACTCGCCACATTCGGGGCCACCCTAGCTACTCCTTTGAAAATCTCCACCCCATTAGCTTGGAATCGCTCCGCAATTGACCCACGACTTCCTGTACCATTATTGGGCCCAGCGACCCTTTCTAAAATCAGTAACATGGCCTGTGATACTGCATCTTCTGTAGCAGCAGCCTATTCATATGGTCCCGTTATAGCTACTGGTGAGGCCGGAGCCTCCTCTACTTCAACGTTGGGCATATGGCCCGACGCCGACGACCCAGCCCTAACACTTCCACGGCCTCTGCCGTGGCCTCTTGAACCTCTTCTAGCGCTCATCGTTGCATATGTATTTCTAGTTTAGAATTTTTTTTATGAAATTAGTTCATAGTTTCACTATTTAAAGCACATGTCTTATGCTAGTAATAATTTAAAAGTTGTTTCGCAGTCGTAAATCCACTAGAGGCTTAAGTTTCCTACGGGCTTTAGTCTCTAAGAACCTATTGTTGAAAGTAGCCTAATATGTAAATATAGTTCAGTAATTTAAACAAGTGTAATAATAGAAAAACTTACTTGGCTTAACGTCGAGGGCTCGGTGAATCACACTTCAAGAATCCTGTAAAAACTTTTTAATCTACTTGTTTTAAAAACCCAAAATCTAAGGGATATTTATAGCCCGAGCTTTGCAACTGGGCTCTGATACCACTAAACGTAACACCCTTAGACTTGGCCCAGACGTTATGGCCGAATCTGGTGATGTCACATCAAAGGAATATTTTAAAACAACTTCACTTATTTAAAACTTAAGTTTAAAGCTTAGGAACTCAAAATACGAGCCACTTGTTAAGTAATGATAAAGGCCCATGTTTAATATGTTATAGGTATTTCGAAAACCATGTTTAAACTTTAGAAATTTATTCCCGTTTAACAATTAAACAGTTGGAAACATAAGGAAACTTAAATGTAAAGTCAAATTAGAGATACAAGGTCTTATTACAAACAAAATAATTAACAATAAGTCATTGAAAACAAATAAAGAAAAACTTCTAAGTATCTGGTAGTGTGGCCATCTCCGAGTCCTCTCTCATGTCGAGCTGTTTACTAAGGGTCACCTGAAACATTTAATAAATGGGTGTGAGTTTTGAAACTCAGTGTGTACGACCATTGGTAATCCAATCAGCATGCAAATACCACATTGGGCCTAAGCCTTAACAAAATCGGTGGTCTTGGGCCTTAACCCACAATGACCTCATATCATATCATTATCACATGAATGCAATGCTCCCATCTCAAATCCAACCCTGCACTCCATTTCCCTTCCAGCCCTAAACTCCTGTAGGGATATAAATATCAACCCACCCATCCCTACACTCCAAAGGTAGCACCAACAACTACACTACTCAAACGTTGTAGGAAGCCTACTAAGCATATAATGGGCTTAAAGCCACCGGTGAATCCACGGTCGTCAAGCGACTATGTGATCCTCACATATCTTCCTCCGTATCATCAAACCCACTCAAGTGCAACATATATCTCATGAATGCAACATACACATTTTCACACATTAAGCACCTAGGGGTATTTTAGTCATTTCACTACCCAGTGGTATTTTTGTAAATCTACCCTACAGGGGTAGTTTGGTAATTTTACAAATCAAAGGTATTTTGGTAATTTTGCAAATCATGGGTATTTTGGTAGTTTTGCAATTTAGGGGTATTTTTGTAATTTTGCAAATCGAGGGTATTTTAGTAATTTTGCAAATCACGGGTTTTAATAATGAACTTTGGCCCATTAACAAGTCCTTGCGACTAAAGTGAACAAACACTATGCACCAGGTAGGATCCCAAAGAAGAGGAGGTGGGTCGCCAGGACTACTTAAGTACCAAGCTCTCCCTAGGTCCAATCCTAGACATGCATATGTCTATTGCCACACTTTAACCTAACGACTCATCCACAGAAATGCGTGATTGTTTAATTAAGTTTTATGATATTTAAGAGTTTATCAGAACTAGACCTAGAGTCCATAAACCCTAGCATGCATTTCTAAAATCCCATAAGGCCCACTAAGCCTATTTATGTCCATATAACATTTTAAACCCTATCATGTTTATTTAGCCCATTAGGCCCAATCTTATTCAAAATCACACAACCATATCAATCCATCATTCAATTTTTACATATCAATTCCTGCCGATTTGGGCCCACGAGCTTGGCAAACCCATTTAGCCTCTTTAGGCCCGTTTGGCCAAATAGTGGCCCGAGACCATGAGATTGCTCTCGTGGCCCCGATAATCGTATCGGTATCCCCATACAAATGTTTGCATGCTTGTGTGGCTGTCGACGCCAACCTTTCAGCTTTTCGGCTTTTTCAGCATTTCGGTTTTTTGGGATTTCGGCTTTTGCCGATTTTTTATGGGTGAAGTGTATGTACACACCTGGTTACTGCGACGTACTACACTATCAACCTTTCGACTTTTCGGCTTTTTCAGCATTTTGGTTTTTTGAGATTTCGGCTTTTGCCGATTTTTTATGGGTGAAGTGTATGTACACACCTGGTTACTGCGACGTACTACACTATCCTCAGCCTTAGCCTACAATCAATACCAATCTCCAAGTTAATATAGACTTAACTATAGTATTTACCCAAAGCCAAAGCCTTACCATAAGCTTGCCGTGTGCCACCAGTTTTAGTAGCCCTTCCCTAGCTACTATTCACGTAGATCTTCACCCACACAAATATTATCAAAGATCGAGTGACTCATATTCCACACAAGTCACCTCTACAAGCCATACTTACATTCGTCCATTCACTAAACCACAACTGAGACGAGTACACTTACCACTTGCTAACGATCCATATCACGCTTGCGATCTTTGAACCTTACACTTGTTAATACAAGGTTAACGGCAAGGAGAAATTAGATAGCCCTTCGGCTTTTAACAAAACACACTAAGGAGGTTGACTAAGTACTTACCCTTTGATCCTGCGGCCTAGATAGCTACTGAACAAGATCCGGCTTTTAACACTTGATCAACAAATTTGTGATGAAAGAAAACAACACAGAAACGACACAAGTAGGGATTTCGGCAAAAAGAGTGGTGGTATTTCGAAAATGGAAGAAACCGATTGAGGGGGGACAAAGATGAAAAAAATACAGAAACTCAAAGAACCTCTCATGGGAATTCGACAAAGGGAGAATTCAACAATGGGGGAAAAGAATTAGGGAAGCAAAAAAAGAAATAATAAAACCAAAGGAACCGTTCAATGAATTCGACACCCCCTTTTTATAGCCAAAGCCGAATCCTACCTTCCCCCACAGTCCAATTCAGCACCAACACATCCACACCACAATCCCCCATCTTTTCTCTCTTATCTTTACCTTAAATTTCTCTCCTGAACACTCCCTTCCAGAGTCCACTCCAGCGCCACTTCCTTTCTTCCATGTGCAAAAATAAAACCCCTTAATTCGCCACTCTTAAGCCTCGAACCTTGGAACTCCTCACCTGATAATAAGGCCACCTTGTAGCTCCCCAAGTGACGCCACCTTGCCATTGGATCACAGGCCCAACTGTGTCCTATTTTCCCCTTAATCTGCTTAAGAGGCCTAATACCTGATACTAGGGTCCACTAAGGCAAAAATTAATTTTTCCTTATGGTCTTCCCTATCCCTAAGACTTCAAATAAACCCCAAACCCTCCATATCAATTGTCATTTTCTTGCTCACTTAAAATTTTTCTGAGACCGAAAGCCCAAAGCCCAATAGGCCCAATTCTACTAGGCCCAAATTCAGGGCGTTACAGTAAAACTCCCTGGATCTTTTAATTTTTGTGGTTGTTTATTTTGCAAAATTGCTGAGCACACTACATTTATCTCCACATGTGATGTATCATCTAACCTCCGTTTTTTTGTCAAAAGCTCTTTTAAAAATTTCCTTGAATATGGCATCTGCGAAAGAGCTTCAAGAAATGGCTATTTAATATGTAATTTCTTTAGAAGTTTAAGAAATTTACCGAATTGTTCATCTGTGTGGTCTTTTTTCATTACCTTGGGGTATGGCACACGAGGTTGGTACTCTGTAATTACCATTTTTGGTTTATCATGGCTTACCTCAACCTTACCTTCCTCGACTACATTCTCTTGCCTCAATTTTGGTTCATCTAACCCTTCACTATCATGAGCGGTAACGGCGTGAAGTTGCTCCTTTGGGTTTGTTTCAGTGTTTCTTGGCAAGCTACCTTGTGGTCATTCTGAGATCAGTTTAGCAAGCTATCCTAATTGGTTCTTAATCACTTGAATCGATGCTTGTTTTAATTTTATGTATTGTTTCGGTGTTTTGGAAACGAGTTTTTGACGCCGCGATAAATTTTCTTAGCATCTCTTTAAGGTTTGGCTTCTTCTCTTGTGGGTAGGGTTGCTATTGAAAGGCTGGGAGGGATTGTTGTTGTCTCTAGTTTTCTTGGCCACCCCATGAGAAGTTGGGATGGTTACTCTAACGTGGATTGTAAGTGTTACTATAGGGGTTATTTTGAGGTCTAGAATTATTACCCATATAGTTCATCTGTTCGCTTTCTATGCCAGAGTTGTAGGAAGGATATTCTGTGTTGTTCATTCCTCCTCCATTCGTATCGCATTGCATCACTGTATGTACCTGCGAAGAACCATACAAACCATCAATCTTTTTTTAAGAAGTTCTACCTGATTTGATAGCATGCTTACTGCGTCAAGGTTGAAAACACCAGCGACTTTTGTTGGATTTGTCCTCTTGACTTGCCACTGATAGTTATTTAGTGACATCTCCTCTATAAACTCATAAGCCGCTTCAGGGGTTTTGTTATTCAGGGTTCCACCGGCGGCTGAATTAATCATCTGCCTAGTTGAGGGGTTCACACTGTTGTAAAAGGTTTAAACCTGTAACGACAAGGGTAACCCATGGTGAGGGCACCTCCTTAGTAGATCCTTGTGTCTCTCCCATGCGTCGTAAAGTGTCTCTAAATCCATCTGCACAAAAGAAGAGATATCATTCCTCAACTTAACCATTTTAGCCGGCGAAAAATATTTTAGCAAAACATTTTTGATCATTTGTTCCCATGTAGTGATTGATCCTCATGGTAACGAGTTTAACCACTATTTAGCTTTGTTCCTCAATGAAAAGGGAAACAACAGAAGGACAATGGCATCATAAAAAATGCCATTTATTTTGAAAGTATCGCAAAATTCTAGAAATTTCACCAAGTGAAAGTTTGGATCTTCATCCTGCAAACCATCAAACTAAACAAATTGCTGTATCATCTGAATTGGGTTAGGTTTCAGTTCAAAATTATTTGCAGCAACAGTAGGTCTAACAATACTTGACTCAGTTCCGGTTAAATTAGGTTTAGCGTAATCATACATAGTATGAGGAGTAGGATTTTGATTAATCGAGTTTGCGGCAATCACAAGAGGTAGCAGATTGTTATCAGCCATCTCTTTGGTAGTGTTGGTATCGTCCTCTTGCTCTTCTTCTATGTATTGAAGGCTTCACCTTATTTCTCTGCGATTTCTACGAACTGTACTTTCAATTTCACTGTAAAAAATTAATGGTCCTGACGGGTTCCTTCTAGTCATAAACTAAAAGTTCCTATCAAAAGTAAGAAGAGGAAAACTTAATAAACTAGAAACAAAAATAAATTGCAAATAAAAATTAAGAATGGCTAAAATAATAAAAATTTAGCCTTCCTAATATCTTAGTCCCCGGTAACGGTACCAAAAACTTGATGGAGCTCGAAACTAACTATTATTTTGACAAAGGCAAGCGCACCTATTGAACAGTAGTATAGCTGTGGTGAGCCCGGAATATCGTATCCTTAAGGACCAAGAGTACTAGTATTAACTATCTTTTTATTATCTAGCCTAATAATTAAAGGAATTTGGTTTTTAATCTAAAATTTACTAACTATGGAAGCGACAGAGAGTAAATACTTTTGGACAACTTATACGAAATCGGCAATACCTAAGGAAGAATACACCTAGACTTCACTTATTACTTTTGATTCATGCGATTTATTCACTTCGCTTAATCCGTAGAAATCCCTAAATTATATTAATACCTCTCTTGAGGCTACTAATAACTAATTCTAGGTTGATTAATTGAAATCTATTTCTAATTAAAACCCCTATTGTCGCATTAACTCGATCTATGGATTCCCTTATTAGGTTTGACCCTAATTAGGCAAATTTTCGTTGCCCTATCTTTAGGGTTGCAATCAACTCAGCTTAATTGTGCTGATCTACTCTTACACAAGGACTTTTACTCCACTGAATAGGCACATTTGACTTGAATCAATAACATGAATTATCAAACAAGAATAAGAACTTACAATTAAGAATAAGCACAAGCATTTATCTCATAAATCAAATAATAATAAGATTCATCTTAGGTTTCATCCCCTCAGGTATTTGAGGGATTTAGTTCATACTGATAGAGGGAAACATCATAAAAGAGGAAAAACAACAAAACATAAGAAAACCCAAAAACTTCTAAAGAACTTGATGGGAGATCCTCAGTCTTGATGGAGATCCTTCTCCTAAGCTGATCCCGACGGTTGTCTTGGAGAATCTTCTCCTTCTACTCGGCGTGTATTCGACATCCTGTCGAACTATCCTTTTAGGTTGCCCCCTAAAGTGTTTATATAGGCTTCAAGATACCTTTCTTGGCCGACAAGTATCCCAATCCAAATAGAATTCATCCTAATTTCGGCAGGGACACACCCGTATGACACGTCTGTGGTCGATAGCCCAGGCCGTGTTCGCTCTGGTTCGCCACACACATCCGTGTGACACGTCCGTGGTTGATAGTCCAGGCCGTGGTTGACCCTTACTTGAAACACACGGCCATGTCCAAGGATCAAGGCCGTGTTGATTCCGTATGTAGGCCCATTTTGCCCTATTTTGGCCCGTTTTTCGTCATTTTCGAATTCGTAAGCTCTTTTGAGTATAAAACATGAAATTACGATGTTAGGAGCATCGAATTCAATGGAAAATCATCCAAACTTAGGCTAAGCATGGGGTTAAAATATGTGTAAATTATGGTTTATCAGTATATATAACCATTTTTTACATTTTAGTCCATATCTCACTTTTTGTACCAAATCGTACACAATTCAAATTACATTTACACACAAAAATTTCATATTTCAAACATATATACATTACAATTACATTTAACTACACCCTATGAAATTACCTGGAAAAGACAACAACAATATTTAAGGACTAATCCGTAATTTTTTCTTTTTCCACGTTTATCCTTGTTTTGATTCAATTCTTGATCTTAATGAAAATTCAATTCAAATTACCAATTCCAAACATTTTATAATGTTCTATTATATGCGTGTGAAAATTCAATTTCATCATTCAAATGCCCCTTAAAGTTTTCAATTTTATTCAATTTAGTCCATAAAATCAAAATTGCTATAATTTTCAAATTTGAGCCTCGATTTCAAAACTGATCTCAATTACATCCTTCTTTAACCCTCTACTATCAATAATTATAGAAATTTTATACCGATTTCAAAATATTTATACTTTAGTCTCTATGTTCAAAACTAACAAATTTTACTTTACAAACTATTCCTTTTTCATATCTATGCTTTAAATCTAACCATTTAACGATGGAAACTTTTGAAAATTTTAACAATTTTGCAAATTAGTACATGGGCTAGCTAAATCAAGCTCTTGGGACTTCAAAAACATAAAAATTACAAGAAACAGACTTGAATTTACCTATCAATCAAAGGGTCAAATATTAAAAAGCTTGGAACCCTTTTCTTTCTTTAACAAATGGTGGAAGATGATTAATAGTAGAAAATGGCTTTATTTTTCTTATATACTTATGATTAAGTGTAATTAAATATTAATTAAACTTAATTAACTTAACCTTAACTAAATTAACTTAAAGTAGTGGATTTCATCAACATCCACTACCGCATATTCATTCTCTAATGGCCTAATTGCTTAATTGGTCCTTTAATTAATTAAAATTTCATAGCGATTAACATTTATTGTAATAGTCTGGTTTAGACCCTAGTTGGAACAATGGTTTTGGGACCCCAAATTCGAGTTTGAATAATATTTTAATATTATTTTTTGTGTCTTTAATATGTGATTGAGCATGTGCTAAATTACCGTAAGTTAATTTGCCCGTCTATGTGCATAATTTGATAAAAAGATTAAATTGCATTGAAATGCAAATTTGCATGTTTTATGAAAAGATACCTATTTGTTACGTGTTTATAAGTGTGAAGGTTTTATGTGGCAATTAAGCCAATATTAAGGTTAGTGGATGGTCAAATGACCAAATAACCTTAATGTTTGTTTGTTTTATATGTTTATTAGAAGGGTAAATGAGTAAATTGGTAAATTAAAGTTTACTAATCAAAATCAAATGGCCAAAATCCATCATCTTTTTTTTTTCATCAATCGAAAAATAGGAAAGAAAAGAAAGGGTTTGAGTTTGCTATGTTCGGCCATGGTTCAAGCATAATCGGATAAAAAAACGAAGAAAACGGACTTAGCGAAAGTAGTCGAATAACCGAGTCCGAACGAATATCCGAATCCGAGGTAAGTCAATATACAAATAAACGTACTTGTATTGAATTATGAATGTTCTTATGATTATTGATAATGATGAATATATATGAGATGATGTATGCATGAATTCTGAGATGGTATCGATATAGTGAAAATGTCCGAGAAGCCCTGTCTGAACTTAGGAATAGATAGGATAGTATATGTCATGACATAGGTGTCTGTTGTGAGTTATCATGTACGACCACGTCTGGGACGTTGGCATTGATTTGAGATTCTGTGTAAGACCACGTCTGGGACGTTGGCATCGATATGAGATTTACGTAAAAGACCATGTCTGGGACATTGGCATCGTATTAATTCGTGTAAGACCCTGTCTAGGACAGTGGCATCGATATCTAATTACATGTAAGACCATGTCTGGGACGTTGGCATTGTACAATTATTCCGATCTCTGAGTATCCTATTAGATTCCGAACGGTTCAACGGGCAAGTCTGAGGTACGAATGACTATGTGATTTGTAAATCTGTTTCAGGTACGTCTGATAAGTACACATTGTATGTATAAGAAGGTAAGTATATTCATAAACTTACCTAGATGAATTATGTATTTGAATATGAGATAGTAAATGTGATTCATGAATGGAAAAGCTATGAGCTAACAAAATATGTGATGATTTGCAAGATTGAAAGATGAATGGCAAAGTAAATGTGCCAAGAAGAATTATGGTTATGTAATTGAACTATTAATGAATTCATATTGACTATATGTCTTGAATGCTCAAATGTTAAGTTTATTTGTATTTGGCTTATAGATCGTCAAAGATACTGAAGGCTCGGGGACCATCGAGGATCATCATCACACTATTTAACTTGTTTTGGTACTTTTGAAATATGTATATAGCTAGAAATGACATGTATAGGCTAGTCATTTGGGTTATGTTTGAAATGTGTATAGTAGCCATGAGATGTGGCTAGATAAGTATTGGTAATATGCTTGGGCATATATATGAAAATGATGTATGTTTTGGTATGGCAGGATAGCTTATGAAATGGTTAAAGATATGGTAAGCATAAGGATGCATTATGAGTTTCTTTGATTGATTAAAGAAGTGGATATATGAAAGGTAAAGGTAGATGAATTATGCTTAATTGCATATGTGTTTAGTTGTAAAATTTGGCATGGTCGAAGTTGCAATTGTAGGTGAAGATTTGATTATTACTTTGATATTTTTTGTTTGCAAAATATGCATGAAATGATTTGGTAATTTGCTTGTAGGTATGACCCTAATGTAGGTGGCATTATGGCCTTGACAATGGCTTGCTTTGCCTACACGGTTATGGCACACGGGCGTGCCTAATGGCCGTGGGAAATTGACAGAATCTAGCTAAGTGTGCATGGCCTTAGCACACAGACGTGCCTGGTAACCGTGTGATTTAGTCAGTATATAGCTTAAGAGCACACGGCTACTTTAATGTATGATTAAGGTCTCGTTGACCTATATAAGTGACACTTTGATTGTGTTCGGTGAATGATTGTATGAAATGTTTATATAAGTTTTCGATCTGTCCAGTAACGCCTTTAACCCTAATCTGGCGATGGATATGGGATAGGGGTGTTATATTTGGTTGGCATCAGAGCTACGGTTTAGTCGATTCTCGGACTAACGTAGCGTGTCAGAGCCTAGCTATACATGCCATATATCTGAACTGTGATAGTGTGATGAATCCTGACATGTGAAATCTGATTTACGTATAGTAATGGATCCCGAAAGAGCCGTAGCTGACGATGTAGAAAGTAACGTGCCTACTCCCGCGCAAGGGACAACGCCCTCTCATTCGAGACTGGTTACAAGTGGTCAAGAAGGAGAAGTGATAAACTGTAAAAGTAACATATTTTAATCCCACATTTAGCATACTTCTGCATGATTTATCCCTTGATTTATGTAAAAAGGTGCTCTTAATCCTTTCTTTTCATGTTTTATACTCAGGAAAGCACCCAAGGATGGAAAGAACAAGAAATGGGCCTAAAACGGACCAAATTGGGCCAAAGTGGAAATCAACACCGCCTGGACTTAAGCCCACACGGTCGTGCCTCGTTAAAAAGTCCGAACATGGCCTGCCCATGATTCATACGGGCGTGTGCCATGGGCGTGTCCCTGTCGCTTGAGAGAATAATTTCACTCGGATTTGGATACTTGGAGGCAATAAAAACACATTTCAAAGCCTATTCAAACACCCTAGTAGGAATTCTACTTAAATTAGGATACTTAGGGGCCAAGTAAAGGATCTCAAGGTCTATATAAACTCCCAAGGGGGCAACTTGAAAGGGAGTTCTGCAGAAGCCGGAAAATGGCGGTTAGCTAGGCCAAGGAGTCGAGCCGAAAAGGTGAGATTTGTGGAAATCACTCGAAGGTAGCCAGCTGATCCATCTCAAGAAGCCGGAATTCTACTCAAGATGGCGGATCTCTCCTTCAATTCCTTCAGGGGGTTTTAACAATTTCTTATGTTTTGTTTTATCATTTCTTTTGAGATGTTTTCTTTTATTGTTATGAACTAAATCCTTCAGATATCTAAAGGGGATGAAACCTAAGACGGATCTTGTTATTATTTTCTAAACTATATGATAAATATTTGATTTGTTCTTAATTATGTGTGCTTAAATCTTGTGTTAATATTTCTGGGATATTAATTCAAGTTGGATGTGCTTAGGTGGAGGAGCAGAAGTCCCTGCTTAAGAGTAGATCTAGCATAATTAAGCAGAGTTGATCGCACGTCTAGAGATAGGGTGACGAGATTTTGACGGATTAGGGTGAAACCTAATATGGGAGTCCATAGATCGAGTTAATGTGATTCTAGGGGTTTTAATTAGAAAGAGATTTTAATTAAGCAACCAACAGTTAGACGTTATCCGCTTCGAGAGAGGGTTTAATATACATTAGGGAATCTTACGGATCAAGTCAAGTGAATACATCGTCTGGTTCAGTGTTAGATTACAAGTGAAGTTTAGGTGGACCCTTCCTAAGGGTATCGTCTTAATCAACTGAGTTTTTCCAACAGTATTTTCCCAATTCATTCTTTTTGTCTTTGTGTCTTTAGCTTAGTAGTTAGTTAAAATTAGATTAAAACAACAACTTTACTTATTTTAGGCTAGATAATAAAAAGAAAGTTAGTATTAGTACTTTTAGTTCCTTTGGGTTCGGCAATCCGGTCTTGCCTAAGCTATACTACTGTTTGATAGGTGCACTTGCCTTAAGTCATTGTTAGAGTTAGTTTCTAGGTTCGATCATTCTCTTTTTATAAATTTTAAGACTCGACGACCACGATTAAGTTTTTGACGCCGTTGCTGGGGAACTAAAATATTAAGAACGCTTAATTTTTATTACTTTAGCCATTTTATTATTTATTGTAATTTAATTTCATTCTTATTATTTTTTTTATTTTTACTTTGCTAATTTTTCCTCTATTTGCTTTTGGCAGATAATTTTAGTTTATAGAAAAGATGGCACTGAATAATTATCAGTGGCAAGTCATGAGGACAATTCCTACTAAAGCAGCCAGTGCCTTCAACCTCGACATGTTCACCAGGTTATCTAACCAGCTAGAGATGATGAATAAAAAGATTGATGGTTTGTATAGTCTCTCGCAGGTGAACCCAGTAATGCAATATGACTCGAATCCAAGAGGTGTGGCGAATCCTGAGTACCCACCCTACGGATATGGCATAGAGAACGAACAAGTCCACTATATGGGTAACTATTCTAGACTTCAAAATAATTTTTATAATGACACTTATAATGCAGGTTGGAGGTACCATCCCAATTTCTCGTGGGATGATCAAAGTAGCCAAAGACAGGAAGTTCATCCAAATTTTCAATAACCACCTCACCAACAAGAAGATAAGTCGAACCTTGAAGAGATGCTGGCAAAATTCATAGCAAACACAGAAAAATGTTTCCAAAAGAAACAAGAAGCATCGATTCAAGGGATCGAGGATCAGTTAGGTCAGCCTGCTAAGCTGATCTTAGAACAACCATAAGAAAGCTTGCCAAGCAACACTGAAACTAACCCAGAAGAGCAAATTCAAGCCGTAACAGCTCATGACAGTGAAAGATTAGTGGAAACTGACCTAAGGCAAGAGCCTGTGGTAAGTGAAGGTAAGGTTGAGGTAAGCCATGATTTACCAAGCCCGGTGATTACAGATTACCAACCCCGTGTGTCATACCCCGATGCGACAAAGGAAGACCACACAGAGGAACAACTCGGTAAGTCTCTTAAACTTTCAAAGAAATTTCATATTAACTTGTCGTTTCTAGAAGCTCTTCGCAAATGCCAGATCCTAGACCTCGTGTCGATAAAGAAGAAATTCATAAGGAACGAAAGCTTCGGATTGATGAACTAGACGAGTGGAAGACACACTTCAAAGAGAAACTAAAACACACGAAGCAATAATGATGCGACCCTACGACGAACTTAATGATGGGACAACCCAGCTTAAAATAGAAAATCAGGTACTCAAAATCTTCCAGATGGAACAGTCGAGGTAACTAGTCCTCAAATCAGCACCTTTAAGGTAAACACTACTCGACTTAAACTTTATTTCAATAACCGAATTGATCGCATGAGAAAGTATTTTCACCTCCTCAAACCACCAAGACCATACAAATGAGAAGGTAAAGTCTAGCTTATGACTATAAAGGAGCACTTCTTGGGAGGCAACCCGATCACTAACCCCATTAATTTTTATATTTTTTTATTTTTTACTTTTATTTTTCCTTCTAGCACCTAACCATAAACTAACCAAGGTACAAATTCTCATACCACACGGCCTTGCACATGGCCGTGGCTGTGGCCGTGTGGCCACCACAGGAAGGTACAAGGACGGGGGCAACCACCAGAGTCTAGCTATAAAAGAAGAAGGACGGTTCAATGCAGATGTGTATCGACTACCGCCAACTGAACAAGCTAACGATCAAGAACAAGTATCCGTTGCCTCGGATTAACGACTTGTTCGATCAATTAAAAGGCACCTCGGTGTTCTCGAAGATAGACCTTAGGTCGGGTTACCATCAACTTAAGGTGAAAGAAGTTGATGTCCACAAGACAAAGATTCGTGAACTCCTGTATGGACATTACGAGTTTCGGTAATGCCATTTAGATTGACCAATGCGCCGGCAGCATTCATGGACTTGATGAATAGGGTGTTTCAGCAGTACTTAGACCAATTTGTCGTGGTGTTCATAGACGACATATTAGTTTATTCTAAGACGGAGGAGGAGCATGATATGCATTTGCGTATAGTTCTACAAGTGTTGAGGGAGAAGCAATTATATGCCAAATTCAGTAAGTGCGAATTTTGGCTTAGGGAGGTGGCTTTCTTAGGACATGTAGTATCGGCGGGAAGGAATTAGAGTGGACCCTCGCAAGGTTGAAGCGGTGTTGGATTGGAAACCGCCTAGGTCAGTGGCGGAAATTCAGAGTTTTCTGGGTCTAGCAGGGTACTATCGGAGATTTGTGGAAGGGTTCTCGTTAATCGCAGCGCCGTTGACTAAGTTACTAAGGAAAGGTGTTCCATTTGTATGGTCGGAGAGGCAACAAGAAAGTTTTGATAAGTTGAGGAAGATTTTGACAGAAGCTCCAGTTTTGGTACAGCCTGAGGCAGGGAAGTTGTTTACAGTATATTGTGATGCATCCCATACTGGTTTAGGGTGTGTATTGATGCAGGAAGGGAAGGTAGTAGCCTATGCATCCCGTCAGTTAAGACCGCATGAGGTTAACTACTCGACGCACGACTTGGAGTTAGCGGCAGTCGTCTTTGCTCTGAAGATATGGAGACATTACCTGTATGGGGAGAAGTCGATAGTCTACACGGATCATAAGAGTTTGAGGTATCTTCTGACTCAAAAGGATCTAAACCTGAGACAACGTCGGTGGATTGAACTATTAAAGGACTACGATTGTTCAATCGAGTACCATCCAGGTAAGGCTAACGTAGTAGCTGACGCGTTGAGCTGGAAGGTTGTGACGGACGTAAGAGCGATGTTCACTCGGTTGAGTCTATATGATGATGGGAGTCTTTTGGCAGAACTTCAAGTTAAGCCAACGTGGATTGAGGAGATTAAGGAAAAGCAGTTAGGGATGAAGGGTTGAATGCTAAGAAGATGCAAGTTCGGGATGGTGGTATAGAAAGTACACATGTCCGGTGGATCGAGTACTATGTTTTCAAGGGCGAACTTGTATGCCGAAGGATACAGAATTAAGGCGGAAAATTCTCCAAGATGCACATAGCAGCCCATATGCTATGCATCCGGGAGGAAGCAAGATGTATGGAGATCTACGGAAACAGTTCTGGTGGCCTGGGTTGAAGCGTGAGGTAACTGAATTTGTTGGAAGGTGTCTGACGTGTCAGCAAGTTAAGGCTGAACACTAGTTGCCATCAGGGCTACTTCAACCAGTAAAGATCCCTCAATGGAAGTGGGAGCGGATCACTATGGATTTTGTCAGTGGGCTACCCCTTACGCCCAGCAAGAAGGACGCAGTTTGGGTGATTGTGGACCGGTTGACTAAATTGGCTCATTTCATACCAGTGAGGATGGATTACTCACTCCAGAAGCTAGCAAAGCTGTATGTGGCTGAGATAGTGAGGTTGCATGGTGTGCCAATATCGATTATCTCGGATAGGGATCCCAGATTCACGTCAAGGTTTTGGAAGGCATTGCATCAAGCTTTGGGTACACGGTTGGATTTCAGTATAGCTTTCCATCCACAGTCTGACGAACAATCAGAAAGGGTGATACAAATCTTAGAGGATATGTTAAGAGGATGCTTTTTGGATTTCAGTGGTAGTTGGGAGGAGTACCTACCATTGGCAGAATTCGCTTATAACAATAGTTATCAAGCGAGTATTCGGATGGCTCCATATGAAGCCCTATATGGACGAAGATGTCGTACTCCTACATGTTGGATGGAGTTGGGTGAACGACAAGTTCTGGGTCCAGAATTGGTAGCAGAAACTGAGGACAAAGTTAAGGTAATCCGGACTCGTTTCAAGGAAGCATCAGATAGGCAGAAGTCCTATGCTGATTTAAAACGCAAGGAAATGGGGTATGCTGTAGGAAACAAGGTTTTTCTGAAGGTGTCACCTTGGAAAAAGGTGTTGAGATTTGGCCAAAAGGGGAAGCTGAGCCCAAGGTTCATCGGGCCATATACAGTTGTAAAGCGAGTAGGACCGGTAGCTTATCAGCTAGAGTTGCTTGCGGAATCGAATCGAGATCCATGACATATTTCATGTATCGATGTTGAGACGGTATCGGTCAGATCCTTCGCACGTTGTGCCAGTAGCAGAGATTGAGGTGAACTCAGATTTATCTTTTGAAGAAGAACCAGTTTAGATCTTAGATCGAGATGTGAAGGTTCTACGTAGAAAGTCAGTGCCCTTAGTGAAAGTGCTATGGCGGAACCATGGTACAGAGGAAGTACGTGGGAACCCGAGGATGTGATGCGGCAGCAGTACCCTCACCTCTTCTAACCAGGTAATTTCGAGGACGAAATTTATTTTAAGGGGGTAGAACTGTAACATCCTAAAAATGGGGCTATCTGGAATTAAATTATTTTTCCTACGTTTGAACTACTGTAATATTAATTAAGGAATAATAAAGCTTAATTAAAGGCCTTGGGTTGGTTCGGTTTAGCAGAAAATTTCATCTTGAACTTTAAAGGCAGGGAGCCTTAGCAAAAGGGGGTTATAAGAATAAATAAGGGATAATTTGACACAAAAAGAGCCTTGGAAGAGTGGCAAAAAGAAGGCCACTTAAGAGCTAGCATGTGACGCCACAAGGGATTAGGGAGAGCCTTGGTTCGAGTCACGAAGATCCCCTTTTTGCACTATGTTTGGACGGCACAAGTGGGAGAGTCTTCCTCCCTTTAAACTCTTTTATTATTATTATTAAAAGATCATATGAGCTTTTTAAAGGGATTTTTTTATTCTAAGGATAATAGGAGATAAATGAGGATATTGCATGGATTATTAAGAGATTATTATTTATTATTTGAAATTAATTCAAATTATTTTGAATTATTCAAATGAGTGGCCTAGAATTATTTTAGATGTTGGCCGAATTTTAAACTCTTTGAAGAGGAGTAAACGGCATGGAGACTTGGTGTTAAGGGGGGGAGGCCGAATTCTCTTAGTTACTCTTTTGGCAAAATTCGACTAGGCACTCTCCCACATTCCATCTCTTTTCTTTCTTTTTTTTCAAACCTCCTATCTTCTCTTTATTTTTCTTTCTCTCCAACCGAATCTATCCCCTATCTTAGTGACCGAAATTTCCTTTCTTCCCTATTAACTCACTTTGGCCGAATATTACAGTGGCATAGGTGCTTTAGGATTTCTCTCGGTTGTGAAGGTAAGTAGGGTTGGCCGAATGTCTATATTCCTTTCCCTATTTTTGTCGACTTTTCAAGGATTAAGAGCCAATTTCGGCATTCACCACAAGGTGCTAAGTATCTGCTTTTAAAATCGGTTCTGTCTAGGTGCCCGGATTTTTGAAGTATTCACCCAAGTCTCATTCCTCAGAATCGGTTTTGGGTAAGGATCTATTCTTTTTAGTATTTGATTAACCCGAAGGCTACTAATAATGATAATGGCCAGTTGTAGGAAGTGAAGCAGTTTTGTGAACCGTGTGCCAAAGTGAGTACTTTAAGGCAAGAAGGTAAGGATTCGGGTTCAAAAAAGAGAACCCTTTTAAATATTTGGTTTGGCCGAATAGGCTATAGTACTAATCCTATGTTGGCCGAATATAGGTGCAGAGAGATCTATGGTGACCAATGTTTCTTTTCGGGATTTAGACTTCTCGTTGGTGACAGGTGTGTACATACACACTATATGACTTATTAACTGTGCTAAATATTGTGAATGCTAACTCTAATTGATGTAGCATTGGATGTAATACCGTATCGATATAAAGTGACAACTCAGGTAAGTACTTGTTAATATGAGTTACTATTTGATGCTTTTGGGAAGCATGGCATGTTATTATTTATGACTTGAATGTCCAAATGACATGAGATCTGTTATAACATGATTTGATATGGGATGATGAGTGGAGGGGCGTGATTATTCGTGCTGACGGGCACCAAGTGTTTTGGTAACACACTTGTGACTACGGTCACCGAGGTTTTGGTACCTCCAGAGGTTTGGCACCTCATAGCGACTCGTCCCGTGGTTAACACCACCACCGGGTTGGCCCCACTTGAGATATGGGATCGTCTGCGCGCTGATTTGGTATCACACGCGATGGGTTGGCCCCATCAATCGATTTGTGTCTCACGGACACCGATGTTTTGGTAACACATAGTGACTATATGTCACCAGTGGTTTGGCACCACCAGTGGTTTGGTACCACAATGGGGTAGACAGTGGCGTTTGGTTGGCTAGGTTGGGGCACATAATATTATGCACGTTAATTGTTATATGTTGTGTATGAAAATGTTTAAAACCGGGGAAGGGTTACATATCGAGTCTTGGTGACTCACCTTCTCCTTTCCATTTTTTCAGTGTGACACGTAGATCGCGGATGTGGGCCGGGTGGACTCGAGGTGGCCATGCATTGGATTTGAATTAAATGAACTTCAAACTTAGCTATTTTATTTTATTATGGGTTAAATTTTATTTTGGATGTAATAAGGCCTCATGATACTTTATTTTATTATTTTTTTCATATGTTGGATACTTTGTTTTAAGCTAAGTTATTGATATTAAATTAAAATCACATGTTTCCCAAATTAAAACGAAAATGTTTTTATCGTGCCATCTCCGCACCTTCAAATTTTATAATAACTTGGCTTAATTAATTTCAAATAAACTCTAAGTAAGGTTTTAACAAGACAACCAAATGAAAGGTTTTCAAACAACTTAAAATGATTCTGAAAAATAGTTTTTCTTTAAAATATTTCCCCGGTAACAAACTAGATTCGACCATAGTGTTTGGGCCGGGTTTGGGTTGTTACAGATACTCATCTCACGCACTAAGCCTCCAAGGTGGAATTGGATAGTGCCAGGGTCGTTGAAATTGGTCATCACCGTTTAGAGGTGGAAAGTAGAGCAGAGCTCCAGAGTGAGCTCTAGGTAAGTGGGCTTAATGATGTCGAAAAATTGCCCCCACGGGTCTGTGAATAATAAGACCCGAACCTCGTCTGCTAGCTGAACCTGCTCCAGAGCAATCCAATCGATACATTGTCCTACGCCGAGAGATCTTACCATAGTATCTGATAGTGATCCTCCTGAATACCCGATGAAAATGTAAGAATGGGTAGCGCACTTCGGTGGTTGCGCTGGCTGATGACGACCCGGGTCCCTTTCGTTTTTTGGAACTAGGGACTGTGGTTTCTTACCTTGGGACAATGACATTATAGGCCAGTAGTGGTTTTGGGGAGTGACGGTGTGGTTGGGCAGAGCACGGGTGTGTAGGGGGAGGCATGGGCGTGTGCTGCAAATAGTTGGGAAACACGGCGGTGGAACACCTTCGGGTCGGGCGTGGACTTCGTTGGCATGGGCGTGTACTGGTTTTTGATGTGTATGTGAAAGAAAGGGGAAGATAAAGGATGGGGGAAGTCAAATGTGGGGGTTTCTTTGATGGTTGCCACAGTGCAGAAAAGGAATTTTTAAGGAAACGGCTTGGGTTGGGGGGTTGGGGAAAGATTTTGGGGAAATGGTGGACGATGCTTCTTAAATAGGGAAGGGGACACAGGCAGGTGCCATGCCCTTGTTTCTTCTATTGAGCCCGTGTTTTTCGTGATTTTTAAATTTTGGCGTGTTTTGAGATGTTGCCCACGCCCGTGCTCCTTGGTCGTGTGCTATTATGTTCACTTCTCCGACCCCCATCCTAAGGTTGCCACACCCAAGTCCATGTAGTTAGTGTCTCACACGGTTGGTAGGAATGGGTGTGGCTCATGCCCCTATTATTTTACTCAGGATAGACCATGGTTGCATTGCATGACCATGGTCTTGTTATTGCAACCTGTTTTGGGAAAAAATTTTCTTCTTTATCTCGCACGTCTATCAGCACGCCCGTTTTTCGTCCCATGGTGTCCACACGACCACGTGCACGCCCGTGTGCAAGGCCGTGTGGTAGGGAAAACTGCGCTTCACTGAATTGGTTAGTTTGGAGTTAGATGCTAAAAATCTCAAATATAATGTTAGTGAAGTCAGTGCTCAGGTTGCCTCTCGATAAGCGCTCGTTTAAAGTTTTAAGCTAGAGTCACCTTGTTTTCAATTCTAAATTAAGGTTCACGGAGTTGAAGCTCCTCTCACAATTCCTTGAAATCTTCACCATTATAAAGTTTTAGTCGATGACCATTTACCTTGAATGTTCCCTGTGTTGGATGGGTTACCTCGACTGTGACGTAAGGAAAAATAGTTTTGATCACAAATGGGCCTGACCACCTTGATTTCAGCTTTCCAGGAAATAGTTTGAGCCTTGAATTATATAGTAGGACCAAGTCTCCTACTTCGAATTACTTTGACTGTTTTAAGCGAGCATCATGGCGTCATTTTGTTGCCTCCTTATATAGTCGTGAGTTCTCGTAGGCCTCAGCTCGCCATTCATCTAGCTAGTTCATCTGCATCATCCTCTTCTCACCTGCGGTTTTAAGATTGTAATTCAAGAATGTTATAGCCCAGTAGGCTTTGTGCTCTAACTCAAATGGTAGATGACAACTTTTTCGTAGACAAGTTTGTACGGGGATGTTCCTAAAGGGGTTTTAAATGCTGTTCTATAGGCCCATAAAGCATCATCTACTTTTACTACCCAGTCTTTACTGTTTGATTCAATTGTTTTCTCTAAGATTCGCTTAAGCTCTCGATTTGCTACTTTCACTTGCCCACTGGTTTGAGGGTGATAAGGGGTAGCTGTTCTGTGATGTACTCCATATTTTTTTAAGACTTTATCAAATTGAAGATTACAAAAGTGAGTACCCCTATCATTGATAATCGCTCTGGGAGTTTCAAGATGAGAGAAGAGTTTCTTGAGAAACCCTACTACAACTCTAGCATCGTTAGTAGGTAAAGCTTAGGCTTCCACCCATTTTGGCATGTAATCTACTGCTACTAAGATGTATTTATTTCTGAATTAACTAGGAAACGAACCCATAAAGTCAATACCCCATACATCGAATATTTCATATGATAACATATATGTTTGAGGCATTTTATCGCGTTTAGAAATATTACCTATTCTTTGGCATTTATCACACGAAGCGACATACATGTTGGCGTCTTTAAACAGACTTGGCCAATAAAATCCTGATTCGAGCGTTTTGTGTGCTATCGTAATCCCGCTGTAATGTCCTCCTGAAGGTCCTGAATGATTTTGCTTGATTCTACCTTTGTAACGCATCTCCAAATTACTTGATCTGCACATATGCGGAAAAGAAAGGGGTCCTCCCAAAAATAGTTTTTCGCATCAGCAAAAAATCGCTTCTATTGATGATGTGTTAATCTTTTTGGTAGGATGTTAGCAACTAAATAATTCGCAATATCTGCAAACCACGGTACCTCAGAGTTAGTTATAGAAAAAAGTTGTTCCTCAGGGAACGAGTCGTTTATCTCACTTTCGTCGAGTTCTTCGATATGTGGGTTCTCAAATCTGGAGAGGTGATCTGCTACAAGATTTTCAGCTCCCTTCTTATCCTGAATTTCCAAATCAAATTCCTGTGAGAGTAAGATCCATCGTATGAGTCGAGGTTTTGCATCAGGTTTAGTTAAAAGATAACAAAGAGCTGAATGGTTAGTGTAAACGACAACTTTAGATAATATCAGATACTGTCTAAATTTGTCAATAGCAAAAACTACAGCTAGCAATTCTTTCTCTGTGGTGGTGTAGTTTTCTTGTGCAGGCGTTAATGTTCTGCTAGTATAATAAATTGGCTGAAAATGCTTGTTACTTTGCTATCCCAAAACAGCTCCTACTGCAAAATCACTTGCATCACACATTAGTTCAAAGGGTAGATTCCAATTTGGTGCAATTATAATCGAAGCATTTATTAGTTTATCTTTGAGGATATTAAATACATATAAACACTCTTAATCAAAATTGAAAGGAACATCTTTTTCTAGTAATCTTGATAAAGGCTTAGCTATTTTAGAGAAATCTTTAATGAATCTTCTATAAAATCCAGCATGTCCTAAAAAAATTCTAATAGCCTTAACTGAACTAGGGGGAGGTAATTTTTCTATGGTTTCAATCTTTGCTTAATCTACCTCGATCCATTTGCTGGAAATCTTATGTCCTAACACAATCCCATCTCTAAGCATAAAGTGTCATTTTTCCCAATTTAAGGCAAGGTTTGTTTCCTCACATCTCATTAGAACTCGTTCTAAATTTTTAAGGCAAAGATGGAAAAAAATTATAGAATACCGAGAAGTCATCCATAAATACCTCCATAATGTCTTCCACAAGTTTGTCAAAGATGGCCAGCATGCAGCCTGAAAAGTAGCAGGAGCATTACATAATTCAAAAGGCATTCTACAATAAGAAAAAGTACCGTATGGACATGTAAATGTTGTCTTTTCTTGATCCTCAGGAGCTATCGGGATTTGGAAGTAGCCAGAGAGTCCGTCCAAGAAGCAGGAATACATATGCCCAGATAATCTTTCTAACATCTGATCAATAAAGGGCAAAGGGAAGTGATCTTTTCTAGTGGCGTCGTTTAGCTTTTTATAGTCAATACAGACTCTCCAACCTGTGACTGTTCTTGTAGGAATCAATTCATTCTTTTCGTTGGCTACAACAGTCATGCCTCCTTTCTTTGGAACTATTTGCACAGGACTTACCCAAGTACTATTAGAAATAGGATAAATTATTCCTGCATCTAGAAGTTTAATTACCTCAGCTTTGACAACTTCTTTCATATTGAGGTTCAAAGGTCTCTGAGGTTGCACACACAGTTTATACTCATCTTCCATTAAAATTTTGTGGGTGCAGAATGATGGGCTTATTCCTTTAATGTTAGACATTTTCCACGCTATGGCTCTTTTATGTTTCCTTAGTACCCTTAGCAAATCTTCTTTCTCTTTGGGTCCTAGTTCTGAAGAGATGATTACTGGTAGCATAGAATTATCTCCGAGGAATGCATATTCTAAATGTTTTGGCAATTAATTTAATTCCAATTTGGGCAGCTCATCAATAGAGGGTTTCTGTTTTAGTTCGTCGTTGATTTCAATACCCTCTATTATCGTCTGTCTAGAGGATGATGTATTAGGATTCAATTCATCAATATCATCACCTATCCCCTCACCTTGTGTAAAATACAGTTCCATCGTATCATTGTGCATGATTTCCTATAAAGAGTCTTGAAAATGTGATCAATGGCATCAACAAAGCAATAAGAATCATCTTGTTCGCTAGAATATCGCATGGCATCATAAATTTGAAAATTAATTTCCTCATCGCCTACCCTTACTGCAAGCTTACCATCACCAACATCAATGACAGCCCTAGCCGTAGCTAGAAAGGGTCGTCCCAAAATTAAAGGTACTTCTACGTCCTCATTCATGTCAAGCACAACAATCAACAAGAAATATAAATTTATCTACTTTTACTAGAACATCTTCGATAATTCCACTTGGATATTTAACAGATCTGTCAGCTAACTGAATACTCATCCTAGTGGGTTTTGGTTCCCCGAGACCAAGTTGCTTAAACATTCTATAAGGCATTAAATTAATACTGGCACCTAAATCAGCAAGTGCTTTCTTTATGTTCAAACTACCAATTAAACAGGGAATAGTGAAACTTCCTGGATCTTTCAATTTGGTTGGCAGCTTGTTTTGGATGATAGCTGAGCATTCTTCATTAAGTTCCGCTATTGAAATTTCTTTGAACTTCCTCTTATTTGTTAGCCTTTAAAAAATTTGCATATGTTGGCATCTGCGAAATAGCTTCAACAAAAGGTAAGTTAATATGTAACTGTTTGAAAAGTTCAAGAAATTTACCATATTGTGCGTCTAAACAGTCTTTCTTTAACTTTGCTAAATATGGGATCGTTGGTTTAATTTCCTCACGGGTCGGGGTTGCTTTTGACTTATCGGTTTCATGTGGTGTCTTTTTCTTTGTTTTGACTAACTCCTTTCCACTTCTTAGTGTCACTGCCTTTACTTGCTCTTTTTCCCTAGGTAAGCTTTCTGATTGTATTTTAGAAACTAATTTAGTAAGTTGCCCAATTTGATCCTTGAGCTCCTGTGTCGATGCTTGTTGTTCTTCAAGTTTTGTTTCTATATTTTGGAAACGTGTTTCTGTGACTGCTATGAATTTTGTCAGTATCTCCTCGAGGTTCGGCTTCTTTTCCTGTGGGTAGGGCTGTTGTTGGGAGTTTTGGGATGGTTGTTGCCTTTGATTTCCTTGACCACCACATGAGAAATTGGGGTGGTTCTTCCAACCTGGATTATAAGTATTACTATAAGGGTTATTTTGAGATCGAAAATTGTTACCCATATAGTTCATTTGTTCGCTCTCCATGCCCTGTCCATAGGGTGGGTATTCAGGATTCGCCACGCCTCCACTTCTCTCACATTGCATGACCGGATGTACCTATAAAGAACACAAACTATCATTCTTTTTATGTAACATATGTACCTAATTTTATAGTGAGATTACTGCGTCGAGGTTGAAAACTCCGACTGCTTTGGTTGGCCTTGTCCTTGTAACTTTCCACTGATAGTTATTTAATGACATCTCCTCTATAAACTCGTAGGCTGCTTCAGGAGTTTTGTTATTCAGAGTTCCGTCGGTTGCTGAATTGATTAATTATCTTGTTGAAGGATTCACACCGTTGTAGAAAGTTTGGGCATGTAGCCACAAAGGTAATTTGTGGTGTGGGAACCTCCTCAACAAATCTTTGTATCTCTCCCATGCATCATAAAGAGTCTCTAAATCCATCTGTACAGAAGAAGAGATATCATTCCTTAACATGGCATTTTTGGCTGGCGGAAAATACTTTAATAAAAAATTTTCGGTCATTTGGTCCCATGTAGTGATTGACCCTCGTGGAAGAGAACGTAACCATTGTTTGGCTTTATTCCTCAAAGAAAAGGGAAATAACTGAAGACGGATAGCATCATCAGTAATGCCATTAATCTTGAAAGTGTCACAAAATTCTAAGAAATTCGCCAAGTGATTATTTGGAACTTCATCCTGCAAACCATCAAACTGAACAAACTATTGTATTATCTGTATAGTGTTAGGTTTTAGTTCAAAATTATTTACGGCAATAGCAGGTCTAACAATACTTGACTTAGTTCCTGTTAAATTAGGTTTAGCATAATCATACATAGTTCGAGGGGCATCATGTTCGGCCGCCTCTGGAGGTAGCAGATTATTCTCAGCCATCTCTTTGGTGGTATTGATTTCGGTTTCTTGCTCTTCTTCTATGTAGTTTAAGCTTCACCCTATTTCTCTATGGTTTCTGTGAACTGTACCTTCAATATCACTATCTTAAAGTAGGGGTCCTATCGGGTTCATTCTAGTCATAAACTAGAGGTACTTGAAAGGAACAAAAGAAAGAAAATTAGCAAAGTTAAAAACAAACTAAGAAATAAAAGTAAATTGCAAAAAATAAAAATGGCTAAAGTAATAAAAATAGAGCTTTCTTAATATTTCAGTTCCCCGGCAATGGCGCCAAAAACTTGATCGTTGTTTTATGCAATGTCAAAGTCTTAAAATTTATATAAAGAATGATCGAACCTGGAAACTAACTATGACAATGATTTGAGGCAAGCGCACCTATCGAACAGTAGTATAGTTAAGACAAGACTGGATTGTCGAACCCAAAGGAACTAAAAGTACTAATACTAACTTCTTTTTATTATCTAGCCTTAGAATTAAAGGAATATTTTTATCTAATCTAAAATTAACTAACAACTAAGCTAAAGATGCAAAGACAAAGAGAAGGAATTTTGGGAAAAATACTTTGGGAAAAACCAATTGATTAAGACAATACCCGAGGAAGAATCCACCTAGACTTCATTTGTTATCTAACTCTGAACCAGGCAATTTATTCATATGACTTGATCCATAGGATTCCCTAACATATATTAATCCCTTTCTCGAGGTGACTAATGTCTAACCCTAGGTTGATTAACTGAAATCTCTTTCTAATTAAAACCCCTAGAATTGCATTAACTCAATCTATGGACTCCCATATTAGGTTTGACCCTAATCCAACAAATTTTCGTCACCCTATCTCTAGGTGCGCGAGCAACTCCACTTAACTATGCTAGATCCACTCTTAGGCAGGGACTTTTGCTCCTCCACCTAAGCACATCAAACTTGAATTAATATCCCAGAAATATCAACACAAGAATTAAGAACACATAATTAAGAACAAGTGAAATATTTATCATATAGTTTAGCAAATGATAACAAGATTCATCTTAGGTTTCATCCCCCTTAGGTATCTGAGGGTTTAGTTCATAATAATAAAAGAAAACATCTCAGAAGAAAAGATCAAACAAAACATAAGAAATCCCTAAAACCCCCTGAAGGAATTGAAAGAGAGATCCTCCATCTTGAGTACGATTCCGGCTTCTTGAGTTGAATCAATTGGCTATCTTCGAGTAAATCCCCACAAATCTGCCCTCTTTGGCCTAGCTAGACGCCCTCTGACTAAAGCCCTGGGTTCCCCCCTTTTAGGTCATACTTAGGGTGTTTATATAGGCTTCTGAATGTGTTTCTTCGCCTCTAAGTATCCTAATCTGAGTGAAATTTCTCTTCGTCACGGCAGGGACACGCCCATGGCACATGCTCGTGTGAATCGTGGCCAGGCTGTGTTCGAGACTGTTGAATAAGGCATGGCCGTGTGGTCTTGGGCCAAGGCCGTGTTGATTTCGTGATATTGCCCATTTACTTCATTTTGGGCCCATTTCTCGTTCGTTTCATCATCCGGTGCTCTTCTGAGTATAAAACATGAAAACAAAGGATTAAGAGCACCAAATTACACAATTCAAGGAATAAATCATCCAAAAATATGCTAATATGGGCTTAAAATATGTTACTATTACGATTTATCAGGGCTACCAGTGAAGACGATACTAAAAAAGCTGAGTTCTGGTTAGAGAACACAATCATAGTATTTGATGAGATGTCACTGAATTCCCGAGGAATGTATAAAATATGTTGTATCTTTGTTACGAGATGCAGCTTATAAGTGGTGGAAAACCTTAATTTCTGTTTTTCGAAAGAACGAGTCACGTGGGACTTCTTTCAGATTGAGTTTCAGAAGAAATATATCAATGAGAGATTCGTCGATCAGAAATAAAAAGAATTCCTGGAACTGAAACAGGGTCATATGTCTGTTACGGAATATGAACGAGAGTTTGTGAATTGAGTCAGTATGCTCGTGAATGTGTAACTACTGGGGCAATAATGTGTAAAAGATTTGAAGATGGTCTAAATGAAGACAATCATTTACTTGTTGGGATTCTTGAAATAAAGGAGTTCGTTGTACTCATTGACCAAGCATGTGAAGGTGAGGCACTCGGGAAAGATAAAAGGAAAGCTAAGTCTGAAGCAAGAGATGTGAGAAAGAGATTTCAGAGTAGACCATTTCAGTATGTTTCAAAAAACTTTCGAGATGACCATAGCCGTTCAAAGTTTAATGTGGGACATTCGAATAGAGATCGAGCTAGATCACAAATGAGCTCAAAAGCTCCGGCACTTCTATAGCAACTGTTGGAAATGTTTGATCCGAGAAACCTGAATGTAAGCATTGTGGAAAAAGGCATCCAGGAAGCTGTAGATTGAATGCCCGAGCTTGTTTCAGATGTGGATCATTAGATCATTTTATCCGTGACTGCCCAGAGTCAGTTGAGCCAGAAATGATTCAGAATTTGAGATCTGATAATGTTCCAGTGAGAGGTAGACCTTCCCAAAATGTAAGAACTATAAGTTGTAGTCAGAGAACTACGAGAGATACTGTTGTGATATCCGAAGCTAGAGCGCCTGCTAGAGCCTATGATATCCGAGCTCATGAGGAAGCTTCATCTCCAGACATTATAACGGGTACAATACTCTATGATACTTCTATGATTGCATTGATAGACTCTGGTTCTACGCATTCGTATATATGCATGAACTTAGTTTCTAGTAAGACTTTGCCTGTAGAGTCTACCGAATTTGTTATAAAAGTATCGAACCCCTTAGGTAAAAGTGTCCTGGTTGACAAAGTATGTAAGAGTTGTCTGTTAATATTTTGAGATATCTGTTTCTCTGCTGATTTGATGATGTTACCTTTTGATAAGTTTGATATTATTTTGGGTATCGACTGGTTCATATTACATGATGCTATTGTAAACTGTAAAAGAAAGACTATTGATTTAAGATGTTCAAATGATGAAATAGTCCGGGTTGAGTCTAATGAATTGAATGGATTGCCTACTGTGATATCTGTATTGAAAGCTCAAAAATATGTGAAAAATGGATATGAGACATATTTTGCTTATGTGATTGATTTGAAAGTGTCTGAAAAGAAAGTTGAATCAGTACGAGTTGTTTATGAGTTTTCTGATGTGTTGCCTGAAGAATTGCTAGGATTGCCTCTGATACGTGAAGTTGAATTTGGTATAGATCTGTTGCCTGGTACGACACCTATTTTGATAGCTCTGTAAAGAATGGCGCCAACGAAATTGAAAGAGTTAAAGTCTCAGTTGCAAGAGTTAACTGATAGAAAGTTTGCTAGACCGAGTTTCTGACATTGGGGTGCTCCTATTCTGTTTGTGAAAAAGAAATATGGCACGATGAGAATGTGCATTGATTATCGTCAGTTGAATAAAGTAACAATAAAGAATAAATATCCATTGCCCAGAATTGATTATTTATTTGACCAGTTAAAAGGAGCCACCGTGTTTTCAAAGATAGATCTGAGATCGGGATATTACCAGTTGAGAGTAAAAGATTCAGACATCTGAAATCTACTTTTAGAATGAGGTACGGACATTATGAGCTCTTAGTGATGCCTTTTAGACTAACGAATGCTCCTGCAGTGTTTTATGGATCTAATGAACAGAATTTTCAAACAGTACCTAGATCGATTTGTTGTTGTATTTATTGATGACATTTTGATTTATTCACGGGATGAGACAGAACATGCTGAACATCTAAGAATTGTGTTACAAACTCTGCGAGAAAAGAAATTGTATGTGAAATTCAGGAAATGTGAATTCTGGTTGCATGAAGTTAGTTTTCTGGGACATATTGTATCGGCCTCTGGTATTCGAATGGATCCGAGAAAGATTTCTGCTCTTCTGGAATGGAAACCTCCAAAAAATGTGTTTTAAGTTCGTAGCTTCTTGGGACTCACTGGTGATTACTGTTGGTTTGTAAAAGGATTTTCGACGATAGCTACTCCGTTAAAGAAACTGCTTCAGAAAGATATTAGGTTTGAATGGTCCGATAGATGTCAGAAAAGTTTTGATAAGTTAAAAGCCCTTTTGACTGAAGCTCCAGTTTTGGTACAGCCAGACTCAGGCAAAGTGTTTGTAATTTACAGTGATGCTCCGTTAAATGGTCTGAGATGTGTTTTGATGCAAGAAGGCAAAGTTGTAGCTTATGCCTCGAGACAACTAAAGTCGCATGAAAAGAATTATCCGACTGGTGACCTTAAGCTAGCAGCGATTGGATTTGCATTAAAGATTTGGTGACATTAGCGTTCGGTGAGAAATGTCACGTGTTTTCTGATCATAAAAGTCTGAAATATTTAATGACCCAGAAAGACTTGGATCTGCGTCAGAGACGATGGTTGGAACTGTTGAATGACTATGAGCTTGTGATAGATTATCATCCGGGGAAAGCAAATGTTGTTGCTGATGCACTGAATAGAAAATTATTGTTTGCACTACGTACTTTGAATGCTCAATTAGATTTGTCTGATGATAATGTAGTGATAGCTAAATTGAAAACAAAACCATTGTTTTTACAGCAAATATGTGATGCTCAGAAAACTGATAATGAGTTGTTAGCGAAACGAACTCAGTGTGATTCGAATTCTGATTCTAGATTTTGAGTGGATGATAATGATTGTCTGAGATTTCAAGATCAAGTTTGTGTTTCGAGAAACTCAGAGTTGATTCAGTTGACTTTGAGAGAAGCTCATAACAGTCAACTATCTGTTCATCTAGGAAGCACTAAAATGTATCGTGATTTGAAGCAACACTATTGGTGGTCTGAATGAAACGAGACATATCTGATTTTGTTTCGAAGTGTTTAGTTTGTCAGCAAGTTAAAGCTGAACATTAAGTTCTGTCTGGGTTGCTACAACCAATTCTGATTCTCGAGTGGAAATGGGATAAAGTAACGATGGACTTTGTTTCGAGATTGCCCCTGACTCCGAGAAAGAAAGATGCAATTTGGGTCGTAGTTGATCGATTGACAAAATCTGCCCATTTTATTCCTGTAAAATATGATTATTCACTTGATAGATTAGCTGAACTTTATATTTCTGAGATTGTGAGGTTGCACGGGGTGCCGCTATCAATTGTGTCTGATAGAGATCCAAGATTCACATCACGATTCTGGAAGAAATTACAAGAAGCTTTAAGCACGAAATTGCATTTTAGTACCGCTTTTCATCCACAGACGGATGGTCAGTCCGAACGGATTATTCAGATTCTCGAAGACATGTTGAGATGCTACATTCTTGAGTTTAACGGTACGTGGGAACAGTATCTGCCATTGATTGAATTTTCTTATAACAACATTTTTCAGTCGAGTATTAAAATGGCACCTTATGAAGCTCTGTATGGACGTAATTGTTGAACACCTCTGTATTGGACCGAGCTCAGTGAAAATAAGATACACGGGGTCGATTTAATAAAAGATACAGAACAAAAAGTGAAAGTCATCCGAGATAGCTTGAAACCAACATCTGATCGTCAGAAGTCTTACGTAGATTTGAAAAGAAAAGACATTGAATTTGAGATTTGCGATAAAGTGTTTCTGAAAGTGTCTCCATGGAAGAAAGTACTCCTATTCAGACGTAAAGGCCAGTTGAGTCTGAGGTTCATCGGATCATATTAGATCATTGAGGGAGTTGGACCTGTTGCATATAGATTGTTATTGCCTTCCAAGTTAGAAAAGATACATAATGTATTTCATGTTTCGATGCTCCTTAGATGTCGTTCTGATCTGTCACATGTGATAACTCCGTCTGAGATTGAAATCTGATCTGACATGATTTATAAAGAGAAATCGATCTGTATCTTAGCTTGTGAAGTAAAAGAGTTGAGAAACAAGAGAATTTTTTTAGTAAAAGTGTTATGGCATCGACACGGAATAGAAGAGGCTACGTGAGAGCCTAAAGAATCTATGAGACGGCAATATCCAAATCTGTTTAATGGTCAGATTTTCGGGGACAAAAATCTCTAAAAGGGGGAGAATTGTAATAGTCCGGTTTAGACCCTAGTCAGAACAGTAGTTTCGGAACCCCAAATACAACTTTGAATAATATTTTAATATTATTTTCTGTGTCTTTAATATGTGATTGAACATGTGCTAAATTGCTGTAAGTTAATTTGCCCGTCTGTGTGCTTAATTTGATAAAAGGATTAAATTGTATTGAAATGCAAATTTGCATGTTTTATGAAAAGATACCTATTTGTTATGTCTTTATAAGTGTGAAGGTTTTATGTGGCAATTAAGCCAATATTAAGGTTAGTGGATGGTCAAATGACCAAATAACCTTCATGTTTGTTTGTTTTATATGTTTATTGTAATATCCTGGAAATGGGCCTATGCATTTTTGATTTAATTATACGAAATGGCATGTCTTATGTGTTATGAATGTATGGTGAACATTTTTGGAAACTTGGAAATGTAAGGAAATGACTTGGAAATGTAAGGAAATGTCTTGTCTTGGAAATGTAAGGAAATGTCTTGGAAATGGAAGGAAATGTCTTGTCTTGGAAATGTAAGGAAATGATTTGGAAATGTAAGGAAATGACTTGGAAATGTAAGGAAATGATTTGGAAATGATTCAAAAGTGGAAAGTGAACATTTCTGGAAACTTGGAAATGTAAGGAAATGTCAAGTTTAAAGAGGCAAATGAAAATTTTTGCAAACTTAGAAATGACTTAGAAATGTCGAGTTTTAAAGTTTAAAAGAGGAAATTATGGCAATGTGGCCTTAAGAGAAAAAGTATGTGAAATTTGACACACAAACGGGCTTGGAAAAGTGGCTTGGAGATGCCACTTAGGGCCTCTAGAAATGGCGCCACATGCAAGGGGATTGGGCCTGAGTTCGAGTCACAAGGAAAGCAAATAAAAGAAATTTTATTTTGCTTCCAGAAGAAGTGAGGTGGACGACACAAGGCTATAATTTAGGAGCCTTTATTCTTTTATTTTTAAGAGATAAATAGTGGATAAATAAGGGATAAATAATGGATTTATTTTAGACTATTTTCAAGAGATAAATGAGGAATTATTCTTTAATTAGGAAAATAAGGGAGAAGTGATGGCCAAGTAAGGGACTTTAAGTTTAATAATTTCGGCTAAGGATAGTTGCTGAATTATCTTTTATTTTAGGAGATAATTAAAGAGATAAAGCTATCAAAATAGAAAAGGGATTCTAAGTTAGTAAATTCAGCTATATAAGGAACAGAGGGCCATTCATCATTCTTTCTCTCAACCCTTCTCTCTGCCGAATTTCCTAGAGCATTTGTTCTTCTTCTTTTTGTTAGCCAAAGCCGAAAATTCAAGATATCACCATTAGCCAATTTCTTTTCTCTCCAATCCATCAAAAGCCGAATCTTTGAGGGCTTCAAGCATAGGTCTTTGTCGATTCTTCAAGAAAGGGTAAGAACAAGTTTTGATTTCTATTCTTTTCTTTTAGATTTGTCGAAATCTAGGACTAATCCCATCAATATTCTTATTTGCCAAATTTGGAAGGATTCTTTCGGGATTTTTGCCATAGTCGACTATAAAGGAAAAGATCTTGAGGATTAGACCATCAAGGTAAGTCATATTCGACATTCGGCCAAGGGCCATTGATTGTGATTAAAGGTTAGAAGTTGATCTAACATGTGGTTTTAGGGATTTCGGCGGAAGCTATAACCAAGGGATAATTTCGGGATTTAAGATCCTTAAGGTAAGTGACTATGAATATTCGACCAAGGCCTATTTTAGTAGTTAGATCTATTTTTATGTGTTTTAAGCCGAAAACTAACCGATTCAAGGGATCTAGTGATTAGCCGATTTCAAAGGGGAAGAATACAAGTTTCCAGGTTGATTAATTATCAAATCGGCAGCAAGGTAAGAAAGTGGATACGATAACCCTTCGCGATTTGATTAAATTAGCCGAATAGGCTTTTTCCTAAAATACTAAATGTGGCCAAATGTATGGATTTAGGATCTAAAGCGATAGATCGGTTTTTCAGGATTTCAAGGAATTCGTTAAGCTAATCAGGTGTGTACCCCACACTAATTCTTAATAAGTTTTATGGTTATGTCTAATTAAAATATGTGATATTAAGAATAAGAAAGTGTCTAAGGTACCATGTTATGGTACTAAGTACTTAGGTACGTTTCCTACTCCTACTAAGAATATGAAATATGTTATTTGTAACATGAGAATAAGAATGTGAACTTTGGCATATTAATGCATATTACAAAATGGGGCATATGGGTTATTGAAAGGGGAAGTGAATGTGGTGACCTAAGACCACGAACACGGTGACCTAAGACCGTGGTATCTGAATGTGGTGACCTAAGACCACGATGTCTGAATCAATGCATGACCTAAGACCGCGATATCTGAATGTGGTGACCTAAGACCACAAATGCAGTGACCTAAGACCGCGATATGGAGTGTAGCGGAAGGAGGGTCGACTTAGTAGTCCCCACGATGTACAGGTTGGTACGGGGGAGTGTCGCGGATGGCTTATTAGGTTTGGGTTTGGGAATGCATCATAATTTGTATGCTATGATATGAATGTGTAATATTTGTTATGCCTGATTCTATTATGATTTAGTGTTGTGTACACATTGAGTCTGTTGACTCACCCCGTTGTGGGACCATGTTTCAGGTGATGAACAGTAATGGACCGGGATGGCAGAACTTGTGGTGGCCATGCTCAACATGAAGTTTTTATTTTTATGGACTATTAATTTTTAACTACTCCGAATTATTTGGATTTATTTGATGTAATAAGGCCATAAGGCCATAGTACACTATTTTATTTCTGTTTTTATTTATTATGTTATGAAATTTTTATTAAGTTAAAGATTAAGTAATTTACTTTAAATGTATTCTATATGTTTTGTCACTTGAAATTAAATGGGTTTCAATATAAAATAAATTTGTTTTCAACTCGAGCCCAACCCAAAACAATATTTCATTTAAAAACACACTATTTTTCGAAGGAATAAAAGGATTTTTAACCGATTTACTTCGAGGAACATACCAGATCCGGTCTAGGCTCGTGGGCCGGGTGTGGGGTGTTTCAGTTTGGTATCAGAGCCCAATTTCAAACCCTCGGCCTAGTGGTTTAAGGCCCAAAACATTTTCAAAGCGAGCCCAAACGAGTTTTATGAAAATATTTTTGAAATAAGCAGGTTTCTGGCATGGCACCCAAGTCTCCGACCCGCAGTCCACCAGGTAAGTACCCCTATCCTCTGTGTGAATTCTGGTATGAATTATAGAAGGGTAGAAATGGAACGTAGATTAGACTGTTAAGTATGCGAACCCTAGGACTAGTTTACCCCAACAAATACATAAGACTTAAGTGCCTAAATTAAACGAACCTATGACTAAGTCGCCGAGTTAGGGTGTGGTAACCCTTGTGCGCATGTCTAGGATTGGATCCGAAAGAGCCTAGTACTTAAGCAGTCCTAGTGACTCACCTCCTCTTCACTGGAATCCTACCTGGTGCGTAGCTTCGGTTCACCCTAACCAAGAGGACTCGGTCATAGGCTAAACACAATAACTAAAACCCGAAAGGGAACTAGCCGTGTTTTTATAAAAACCCTAGTTTTAAAACTCTTAAAATTACCTTTTCAATTTGTGAGAATATTTTTACAAAATTTTTTCAAAAAATTTCTGATTTGTAAATTACCTAAATACCCCTGATTGTGAAATTACAATAATGCCCTTGGTTTATAAAATGTCCAAACTACCCATAGTTTAATCAAAATTTCCTTATTTTATAAATGTTCAAAAACCCTAATTTGCAAAATACCAAAATACCTTGATTTTGGAAAATTACGAAATTCCCTCTAACTTGCAAATTACCAAAATGACCCTAACTTCCAAAATTTTTGCAACATCATCGTTTTGGAAAGAACAATTCTCAAAAAGAACCCTCAAAGTTTTACAACTTTTGAAATATCCCTAATTTGTTAAATTTTACAAATTTACCTTGGTTTATTACCAAAATACCCCCGAGATTCAAAATTACCGAAATACCTTCAGATTTCAAATTTACCAAAATACCCCGAGAATTTTTTAAATTCCAAAATAATTTATGACAGAATCATCAAGGAACTTTTTCTTTTGAAAAATTATGAAAATACCCCTGTAGGACAAAATTACGAAAATACCCCTGGGTAGTGGAGAAAAACAACAACAATGAAAACTACAACATTTCTCTGAATGAACGAAAGTTCATAATTGGTTGATGAATGTGAACGTGACTTTCTAAATAGTGAACTTGAGCTGAGAACTTTGTTTGATCGAAAGAACCACTTTTAAACATCTCTTTTCATAAAACTGTTCGCGGTTAATCAGTGAAACAAAAGTACTATTGTATAAAACTCTTAAATCAGATTAAATCGCGACGTTAGAAAATGAGTTCTAGGGGACGTGGTCGTCGTGGACGGGATAAGAGGAGTCTTGGACCGTCAGAATCGTCTAAGAGTCTTCAGAAAAGACCGAAGGTTGAGAATTCTGCTCATGTTTTTAAGCCAACTACTAAAAATCCGGACCGTCCGTGTGCTCAGTGTGGAAGGTATCATGTTGGCGAGTGTTGGAACCGAGATCGGGAATGTTTTAGATGTAAGTCTAATGCTCATTTGGTTAAGAATTGCCCTCAGGCAACGAGGGTTTGTGGTTTAAACCATGGAGGAAATGGTCATGGAACACCCAGTAAAGGTGCTGAAGGTTCAAATGTGAGACAACCAAGGATATGATAGCGGTTAAGTTCCTTGTTTTCGGAGTACTATTTACTGTTTTAGAGATAGTTCATTCTTGTGTTACTAGTGAACTGTTTGAAACTTTGGATGTGAACTTAGAGACTGTGCCTAGAAGGTAAGATAGTTCTTTAAGTTCGAGTCTTGCAACAATAAGCGTAGTGGGGTGAGTTAGACCGTACGATGGCTCGTTAGTAAGTAATTTCGAGGACGAAATTATTTTAAGGGGGGTAGAACTGTAACATCCTGGAAATGGGCCTATGCATTTTTGATTTAATTATACGAAATGGCATGTCTTATGTGTTATGAATGTATGGTGAACATTTTTGGAAACTTGGAAATGTAAGGAAATGACTTGGAAATGTAAGGAAATGTCTTGTCTTGGAAATGTAAGGAAATGACTTGGAAATGGAAGGAAATGTCTTGTCTTAGAAATGTAAGGAAATGACTTGGAAATGTAAGGAAATGATTTGGAAATGATTCAAAAGTGGAAAGTGAACATTTCTGGAAACTTGGATATGTAAGGAAATGTCAAGTTTAAAGAGGCAAATGAAAATTTTTGGAAACTTAGAAATGACTTAGAAATGTCGAGTTTTAAAGTTTAAAAGAGGAAATTAAGGCAATGTGGCCTTAAGAGAAAAAGTATGTGAAATTTGACACATAAATGGGCTTGGAAAATTGGCTTGGAGATACCACTTAGGGCCTCTGGAAATGGCGCCACATGCAAGGGGATTGGGCCTGAGTTCGAGTCACAGGGAAAGCAAATAAAAGAAATTTTATTTTACTTCCAGAAGAAGTGAGGTGGACGGCACAAGGCTATAATTTAGGAGCCTTTATTCTTTTATTTTTAAGAGATAAATTGTGGATAAATAAGGGATAAATAATGGATTTATTTTAGATTATTTTTAAGAGATAAATGAGGAATTATTTTTTAATTAGGAAAATAAGGGAGAAGTGATGGCCAAGTAAGGGACTTTGAGTTTAATGATTTCGGCTAAGTAAGGATAGTTACTGAATTATCTTTTACTTTAGGAGATAATTAAAGAGATAAAGCTATCAAAATAGAAGAGTGATGGCCAAGTAAGGGATTCTAAGTTAGTAAATTCAGCTATATATGGAAAAGAGGGCCATTCATCATTCTTTCTCTCAACCCTTCTTTCTGCCGAATTTCCTAGAGCATTTGTTCTTCTTCTTTTTGTTAGCCAAAGCCGAAAATTCAAGATATCACCATTAGCCAATTTCTTTTCTCTCCAATCCATCAAAAGCTGAATCTTTGAGGGGCTTCAAGCATAGGTGCTGTCGATTTCTTCAAGAAAGGGTAAGAGCAAGTTTTGATTTCTATTCTTTTCTTTTAGATTTGTCGAAATCTAGGACTAATCCCATCAATATTCTTATTTGCCGAAATTTGGAAGGATTCTTTCAGGATTTTTGCCATAGTCGACTATAAAGGAAAAGATCTTCGGGATTTGACCATCAAGGGAAGTCATATCTGACATTTGGCCAAGGGCCATTGATTGTGATTAAAGGTTTAAAGTTGATCTAACATGTGGTTTTAGGGATTTCGATAGAAGCTATAACCAAGGGATAATTTCGGGATTTAAGATCCTTAAGGTAAGTGACTATGAATATTCGGCGAAGGCCTATTTTAGTAGTTAGATCTATTTTTATGTGTTTTAAGCCGAAAACTAACAGATTCAAGGGATCTAGTGATTAGCCTATTTCAAAAGGGAAGAATACAAGTTTTCAGAATTTGATTAATTATCAAATCGGCAGCAAGGTAAGAAAGTGGATACGATAATCCTTCGGGATTTAATTAAATTAGCCGAATAGGCTTTTTCGTAAAATACTAAATGTGGCCAAATGTAGGGATTTAGGATCTAAAGCGATAGATCGGTTTTTCAAGATTTCAAGGAATTTGTTAAGCTAGTCAGGTGTGTACCCCACACTAATTCTTAATAAGTTTTATGGCTATGTCTAATTAAAATATGTGATATTAAGAATAAGAAAGTGGCTAAGGTACCATGTAACACCCCAAACCCGGTCAATACGCCATGACCGAATCTGACATGCCACGAAGGAAAACGTTGTGAAGAAAATCGTGTGAACAATTAAATTTTTGTGAAAAACTTTTCGTTGTTCTAAGTTCGTAGAAATCGAGTATATAATAATTTAAAAAAACTGATAATTTACTTTGAAATCCCTAAAATAAATCTTTAAAACTTAGTTGCAACTTAGATTTGTAAACTTTTTATAATTTGAAAATAAACTAACGTGATTAGGTTGAAAACAGTATCTTATTGAAATTTGGAAACTTGAGTTTTGGAAAATAGTATGAGTTACCAAAAATATTTAAGTAGTTAAAACTATCAAATGAATTAAGTTACCCGATGGTAACATTTTTGTAGTTTAGAAATCTTTGTGCTCAAATTATTATAACAATCATGTAATTTATAAGCCATCAATTCTAAAGCATATAAATAATTCCAAAAACCATAATTAAAGAGGCCTTATTACAAACGCAAATTAAATCAAAAACCAAATAAAAATAAATTTAAGTACCCAAATAGAAGTTCATGAAAAATCAACTTTATTGCATGGCCTCCTCGAGCTCATCCGGCTCCTCATCTGCGATCTCACGAATCACCTGAAATGATAAGGGAGAAGGTGAGTCACCAAGACTCAGTGCTTAATCCCTCTCCTGGGTAATAGCCACGTACTTACACAAATTATAACAAAGCAACATATATATATAATGCACCCAACCTAGCCATCCATAACTCCTTTTCTACCCCGTGTGGTACCAAACCACTGGTGGTGCCAAACCACTGATGACCAAAGTCACGATATTTAATATTGTGATACCAAATCACTGGTGACCCAAAGTCACATATAATCAGATTGTGGGGCCAACCCACTTGTGATACCAAATCACTGGCGACAATCCCATATCTCAAAAGTGGGGCCAACCCACGGTGGTATTAAACCACAGGGACGAGTCGCTATGAGGTGCCAAACCTCTGGTGTCCCAAAGACACAAATGTGATACCAAATCACTGGTGACCAAAATCACGAATAATCCAATTGTGGGGCCAACCCACTTGTGATACAAATCACTGGCGACAATCCCATATCTCAAAAGTGGGGCCAACCCACGGTGGTATTAAACCACAGGGACGAATCGCTATGAGGTGCCAAACCTCTGGTGTCCCAAAGACACAAATGTGATACCAAATCACTGGAGGTACCAAACCTCTGGTGTCTGAAGACACGAATATCAATCTTCCCCCTCCTCTCATATCACCCATCTCAATGTAATGTTTGAACAAATCATGTCAACATACTTTATTATGAATCACATAACAAATATATCATAAATCGTAGATTATGATTTCAATCCACATGTATTAACAACATATAGAAACGGACTTACCCGAATCCTTATTCATACCATCATGGTATCATATCAAGATCTCATTGTTTTCCCACTTTGACAATATGGTTGGTAAATTAATATTATAAATACATATACATAACCGAGTTATAAAGTGTGTAAGGTACACACCTTTCACCAACGCAAATACTAACTTCCGGAGATCCGATCTATCGCACTATATCACCTTGTCTTACATTTGGCCAAACCACAACACTTTAATCAAGACCATTCGGCCAACATCACATCTAAATCCCAATAGCTCTCAACCAACTTAAGGAATATTGAATCCTTACCACTTGACTTACCAACTTCGATGGCTAATGGAAAGGCTTAAATCGATTGCTTCCGAAGTCCCAAAAAGCCTAAAAGAAAGATGGATTCCTAATATTGATTAGAACTTTGAAACAAATGCCAATAGTTTCGGCCTTTGTTCACAAGGAAACGACATAGAAAAGAGAAAGAAAGAAGGAAAAATGGCACTGAACACTTACCCTTTTATCCAAAATCGATTGATGAAAACCAAAGAGAATCTACCCTTGAATATTCGGCCAAAATAACTCCAAAAGTGGGGAAGAAGATTCGGCTATGGTAGAGTAAAAAGAAAAGAAAAATAGAATGGATGTGGATGTTTTTAACTTTGAGTAAATGAAAAAGAAATAGGATTTGAGAAGGAGAATGATTCGGCCAAGAGAGTGTAAAAAGAAAATGTGATTATGAACCAATATCAAGAGAAGAAAAGAGAAATATGGGAGAGAGAGGTACGGCCAAACACCCTATTTGCCGAAAAGAAAAGTGCACAAATGACAAGTAAGGTTTCGGTTTCAAAAGAAAAGATGAGAGAAAGAAAATAACAATTTGGTTCAAACAAAATGAAGGCTAAACCAAAAGCAAAATTTGCACAAAATGCACAATAACATTCGGCCAAGGAGGGGAGTTTTGGAGAAAGAAAACAATTGCCCAAAAGATGCACAAATGCAAAAGTTGACCAAATATTCTCCCCCAAACCACCTAACAACATTCGGCCACCCCCTAGCCACACTTGCCGTCCACCTACATCCACTAAAGGTCTTGAAAGAGTTTCCAAAACATCATCCTTAAGCCAAGCCTTTTGTCTCCCCAACCTTCCATAACCTTAAGATTCTTATCCCCTATTTCAAGCTTTCCTTAAACCAATATTCAACTTACCAAAAACTTAAGGTCCAAACTATCATAATTAGAATTTGACCGTCCATTAATGCTAGGATACATAAAAAATAAAGTCTTCAAAATGCTAATCATGCTACTCGAACCTCTTCCCACAAGCAACCTTTCAAGCTCCTTATCCACTATGCCACTAACTCCCTTGTGCTTTAACTTAACACTTAAATTAACTTAAGTGTCAAGCTCACTTAATCCACTTCACTAAATAAACCATACTAAAAATTATTCTAGCTTAGCTAATAATTCCAAGCCTTCACACAAATATACTAAGCACACAATAAAGATCATATCCAAGCTATCACAAGTAACAACATGATGCTCTAATATTTTTAGGATATTACATACCATGTTATGGTACTAAGTACTAAGGTACGTTTCCTACTCCTACTAGGAATATGAAATATGTTATTTGTAACATGAGAATAAGAATGTGAACTTTGGCATATTAATGCATATTACAAAATGGGGCATATGGGTTATTGAAAGGGGAAGTGAATGTGGTGACCTAAGACCACGAACACGGTGACCTAAGACCGTGGTATCTGAATGTGGTGACCTAAGACCACAGTAATCTGAATGCAGTGACCTAAGACCGCGATATCTGAATGTGGTGACCTAAGACCACAAATGCGGTGACCTAAGATCACGATATAGAGTGTAGCGGAAAGAGGGTCGACTTAGTAGTCCCCACGGTGTACAGGTTGGTACGGGGGAGTGTAGCAGATGGCTTATTAGGTTTGGGTTTGGGAATGCATCATAATTTGTATGCTATGATATGAATGTGTAATATTTGTTATGCCTGATTCTATTATGATTTAGTGTTGTATACACATTGAGTCTGCATTAACTCACCCTGCTGTGGGACCATGTTTCGTGATGAGCAAGTAATGGACCGGACGGCGCGAACTTGTGGTGGCCATGCTCAACATGAAGTTTTTATTTTTATGGACTATTAATTTTTAACTACTCCGAATTATTTGGATTTATTTGATGTAATAAGGCCATAAGGCCATAGTGCACTATTTTATTTCTGTTTTTATTTATTATGTTACGAAATTTTTATTAAGTTAAAGATTAAGTAATTTACTTTAAATGTATTCTATATGTTTTGTCACTTGAAATTATATGGGTTTCAATATAAAATAAATTTGTTTTCAACTCGAGCCCAACCCAAAACAATATTTCTTTTAAAAACACACTATTTTTCGAAGGAAAAAAAGGATTTTTAACCGGTTTACTTCGAGGAACATACCAGATCTGGTCCAGGCTCGTGGGCCGGGTGTGGGGTGTTTCATTTATAAGAAAGGTAAATGGGTAAATTGATAAATCAAAGTTTATTAATCAAAATCAAAAGGCCAAATTCCATCATCTTTTTATTTCATCAACCGAAAAATAGGAAAGAAAAGAAAGGGTTTGACTTTGCTACATTCAGCCATGGTTCAAGCATAATCGGATCAAGAAACGAAGAAACAAACTTAGATCGCGAGAAAGCAAAAGTAGTAGAATAACCAAGTTCGAATGAATATCCAAATCCGTGGTAAGTCAACATACAAATAAACGTACTTGCATTGAATTATGAATGTTCTTATGATTATTGATAATGATGAATATATATGAGATGATGTATACATGAATTCCGAGATGGAATCGATATAGTGAAAATGTCCGAGAAGCCCCGTCTGAACCAAGGAATAGATAGGATAGTATATGTCATGACATAGGTGTCTGTTGTGAGTTATCATGTAAGACCACATCTGGGACGTTGGCACACGGACGTGCCTGGTAACTGTGTGATTTAGTCAGTATATAGCTTAAGAGCACACAGCCATGGTACACGGGCGTGTCTAGTGGCCGTGTGGAAAAGTCAGTATACAGGCCCTGATTTGGCACGACCAAGACACATGGGTGTGTCCAGTGACCGTGGAAGACACATGGCCTGCCCACACGAGCGTGTGTTCTATATAATTTAGACAAGTTTTAAATTTCTAAGAATTTCTGTATGTGTTCGGTTTTGTCCCGACCCTACTCTAATGTATGATTAAGGTCTTGTTGACCTATATTAGGGACACTTTTATTGTGTTTGGTGAATGATTGTATGAAATGTTTATAAAAATTTCCGATCTGTCCAGTAATGCCTTTAACCCTAATCTGGCGACGGATATGGGATAGGGGTGTAACATTTATCACTTTTACAATTTAGTCCTTGTACCTTAATTAACTATCTGATTGATTAATTAAAGGACCAATTTTTAATTTATAGTAATACTATCCTCGTAGATATTAAATTGCAATATTTACAAAATTGATAATTAGAAATTGGGTTCTGAAACCACCGTTTTTGACATAACTGAAAAATAGGTTGATACACAAAAATTATACCAACCATTGTATTTGGCCAAATTCCAAATTTTCTTCCCATAACTAGAGGCTAGATTTGTAACACCCCTAACCCTTATCCGTCGCCGAACTAGGGTTATGAGGTATTACTGATCAAATCAAAACCTTTAACCTTCATAGTTCAGAAAATATTAAATCATAACCAATCAACATCATTACGTCCCTTAATAAGGTCTACGAGACTTAAACATGCATTAAGAAGGGGTCAGGACTAAACCGAGCTCATACAAAATTTTTTCGAAACATAACATTTTTCAAAGCTACAGAGGTCACACGCCCATGTAGGTAGGCTGCGTGCCTCACACGGCCTTAGACACACCCCTGTGTCCAAGCCGTGTCAAAACAGGGCATACATATTGACTTGTCCACACGGTCGTAGACACGCCTGTGTGCTTCACCCGTGGTCAACACTGACTTATTTCACACGGCCAGTCACACGCCCGTGTGTCCAGCCCGTGTGCAAGTCTGACTTGTTTCAGTTTGAAAACTTAAGAGACACGGTCGAGCCACACGCCTGTGTGCTCCACCGTGTGGGCAAATATAGGCCATTTACAAGGCCAATTTGCCACCCACACTTTGGGTCACACCTACAAGCATCAAACCATATAATTTCATACCCCAAATGGAATTCAAAACATACCAATAAGTGCACAAATTAACCATCAATAATATCATTTATTTCCATACTCAAATCCCACTTAAGCATACCTATCCAAAGTATCAATTGCACACCAAAATCATATAATCCATTCACCATTCAATCCTTACCAAATCTAAACACGAAACATACCATTTCCATTTTACTAATTTATGCCAAAATGATCATTCACAAAGAACACATATACACATATTAACCATTCTTTACACATACCCAAAGCCTATACTAAAATCATTGAACTATCAAGCCATATCACATGGCAAGATTTATACACTTAAAAACATACCATAATCACTAGCCTATACATGCCATATGCCAAATATATACAACTTCCAAAAGTACCAAAATAGATAGCCGATAGTGTGATTGAGTCGCTGAAGATCCCCGAATTCAAGCTAGCTTTAAAGACACTATAAAACAGAGAAAACTTCACACAGTAAGCTTAAAAGCTTAGTAAGTTCGTAATATAACACAATTAACTCAACAATTCAAATTCAATATACAAAATTATCAACACCTAGTTCAATTCACCTCAAAACTCAATACTCATCCATAACAATTCCTCACTTTCATACATAACTATATGTTCAATGTACAAGCATTTACCAAGATACTTAATCTCACTCTTTTCATCATTCATTCACATAACTATCCATTTATCTCAAACATAACTTCATCAACCACATAGGTTATGTACATACCTGTACCATCTCCTATTCAATTACAATATTTACCATTCAATGCTAAAAGCCATTACCCATTCAATCCTCTTTAAACATTCGATAAATTCGCACACTCAGTGTCGTATAATTAGCCGAAGCCACAATATTATCGCACACTTAGTGCCATTACAGTAAATCAATAATGTCTGGTATCGCAGACACAGTGCCAACTAATATAATCAATGCTTTCTTTAATTCGCACACTTAGTGCAATGCATCATAGTATCAATTCTGATTACGCACACTTAGTGCCACATCTCTGAAATCCACATTTAGCATTACTAACTCATCAACCACATTTTCATTCATTACTTCAAATGTAAGCATGATTAAATCAATTCATATTATACACGAACTTACCTCGGACGTAAAAATAACGAAACAAGTCGATCAATCGAGCACTTTGTCTTTGCCTCGATCTCGATCCAAATCTCTATTTTCTTGATCTATATAATATTAAACTTTACTCATCCAATCACCAAATCATTCAATTTAATCCAAACACACATATTTAAAGCATTTTACAAAATAACCATCACATTTGCACATTTTAACATTTTAGTCCCTATTTCATAAAATCACAAAATACACACAATTTCATCTTACCATGCTTAGGCCGAATTTTCCTCATGTTCATACAAGCCCACATATTTCATTTATTTCACATTTTAGACTTCCAATTTCTCATTATCACAATTTAGCTCAAAGAAACCAATTTCATCAAAAATCCAAAGACCAAATATGTTAACCCAACATTAAACTTTCATATTTCACCAACTATCAACACAAAACTCACATATTCATCAATGGCACATATCAAAATCATCATCAAATTCAAAAATTAAGACATGGGCTTGATAGAACACAAAGCAACGATAAAAAAAATGTAAAAATCATCAAAAACCGAAGTAAAAACATGCCCCAATCAAGACTTTGAAGTGCCAACCCCTAGCTTAATCTTTTTCTTTTTCTTTTCTTTTCTTGCTATTTTCGGCCAAAAATGATGAGAAATGGCCTTTAATTTCTTTTGTTTTAATTATAATAACATCAATATACCATTCACCATTTTACCCTTAATTAAAACATTACATATTCATTCATTTAATGGCCACTTATGTCCATCTCCACTATCAAAGGTCTAATTACAACATAAGGACTTCTCATTTAAAAAGCCATGCCAAATAAGCACTTTAACAATTAGCATACAAATTTTACATTTTATGCAATTAAGTCCTTTTTCACAAATTGACATACAAATGATAAAAGTTTTACACAGATTTTCACGCATGCTTAATCACATATTGTAGACACTAAAAAAATATTAAAATATTTTTTTGACCTCAAATTTGTGGTCCCAAAACTACTGTTTCGACTAAGGTCTAAACCAGGCTGTTACAACTCTCCCCCTTAGGGATTTTCATCCTTGAAAATTTTACCAGTGAATAGATTCAGATATTGCTCTCTCATAACACTTCAGGCTCCCACGTAGCTTCTTCAACTCCGTGTTTATGCCACAACACTTTCACTAAATAAATTATCTTATTTCTCAACTTTTTAATCTCACGTGCCAAAATTTGAATTGGTTCTTCATTATACGACAGATCAGTCTGAATCCCAACTTCAATAAGGGCAATCACATGTGAAGGATCAGATCAGTATCGTCTAAGCATTGATACATGAAATACGTTATGAATCTTTTCTAACTCAGGTGGTAACAACAATCTATAAGCAAAATGCCCAATACGTTCAATAATCTCATACGGCTCAATGAACCTCGGACTCAATTTGCCTTTTCTACCGAAACAAAGTATTTTCTTCCACGGAGACACTTTCGAAAACACTTTATCACCGATCTCAAATTTAACATCTTTTCATTTCAAATCTGCATAAGACTTCTAACGATCTAACGCCGCTTTCAAACTGTCACGGATCAGTTTCACTTTTTATTCAGTCTCTTTAATCAAATTGACCCCTTGAATCTTATTCTCACTAAGTTTAGTCCAATATAATGGATTTCTGCATTTACGATCATAAAGAGCCTCATATGGTGCCATTTTAATGCTTGATTGAAAGCTATTATTGTACGCAGATTCAATCAACGGCAAATGCTTTTCCCATGTACTTTCAAACTCAAGAATACAACATCTCAACATATCTTCGAGAATCTGAATGATCTATTTAGATTAACCATCCGTTTGTGGATGAAATGCAACTTCGTACCTAGAGCCTCTTGTAGTTTCTTCCAAAACCACGAAGTAAATCTCGAATCTCTGTCAGACACAATAGATAATGGCACCCCGTGCAATCTCATAATTTTGGCAATATACAGCTCATCCAACTTGTCAAGTGAGTAATCAGTACATATTGGTATAAAGTGAGCCGATTTTGTTAATATATCAACAATAACCCAAATTGCATCTTTCTTTCTCGAAGATAAAGGCAATCTCAATACAAAGTCTATTGTAATTCTCTCCCATTTCCACTCAGGAATCATGATCAGTTGTAACAAACCAGATGGAACTTGATGTTCAACTTTAACTTGTTGAAAAACTAAACATCTCGAAACAAACTCTGAGATATCCTGTTTCATACCATGCCACCAATAAAACTGTGTCAAATTATTGTACATTTTCGTACTTCCTAGGTGAAAAGACAAAAGACTATTATGAGCCTCGTTCAAAATTAACTAAATTTACTCTGAATTTCTCGAAATACAAATCCAGTCTCGAAATCTCAAACAACCTTCATCATCAACTCAAAATTTTGAATCAGAATTCAAACCACATTGATCTCATTTTGCCATCATCTCAACATCAATTTTTTGGGCATCGCAAATCTGACGTATAAACATTGACCTCACTTTCAACTCAGCCGAAACCGAACCATCAGCACCCAAATCTACCTGAGTGTTCATTGCTCTTAAAGCAAATAAAAACTTTCGGCTCAAAGCATCAGCAACAACATTAGCTTTTCCCGGATGATAATCAATTACTAATTCATAGTCTTTTAGCAATTCTAACCATCTTCGCTGTCTCAAATTCAATTCTTTTTGAGTCATCAAATATTTCAAGCTCCTGTGATCAATATAAATATGACCCTTCTCACCAAATAAGTAGTGACGCCGAATCTTCACTGCAAATACAATAACTACTAATTCAAGATCGTACGTCGGATAGTTCTTTTCATGCGGTTTTAAATGTCTCGAAGCATAGGCTATAACTTTGCCTTCTTGCATCAATACACAACCCAAACCATTCAATGATGCATCACTATATACTATGAATTCTTTACCTGATTCAGGTTGGACTAACACTGGTGCCTCTGTCAACAATGCTTTCAACTGTTCAAAACTCTGCTGGCACTTTTCTGACCACTAAAATTTAACATCTTTTTGTAGTAATTTCGCCAACAGAGCTGCAATCATCGAGAAGCCTTTCACAAATCATCTATAATATCCTGCTAGTCCTAGAAAACTACAGACTTCAGACATATTTCTCAGAGGTTTCCAATCTAAAATTGCTAAAATCTTGCTCGACTCATATACCCGCAGCCGACACTATATGTCCTAGAAAACCAACTTCACGCAACCAGACCTCACATTTACTAAACTTTGCATACAATTGCTTCTCACGTAGAGTCTGTAACACGATTCTCAAATGCTCGGCATGTTGCGTCTCATCACAAGAATAAATTAAAATATCGTCAATGAATACAACAACAAATCAATCCAAATACGGTCAGAAAATCTGGTTCATCAAATCCATAAATACTATAGGAGCATTCATTAGTCTGAAAGGCATAACTAAGATTTCATAATGTCTGTACCTCGTTCTGAAAGCAGTTTTTAGCACATCAATGTCTTTAACTTGTAGATGATAGTAGCTCGATCTCAAATCTATCTTAGAAAACATTGTAGCTCCTTTCAGCTGATCAAACAAATCATCCATATGTGGAAAAGGATATTTTTACTTTATAGTCACCTTTTTGAGTTGTCTATAATCAATGCACATTCTCATAGTTCCGTCTTTCTTTTTCACAAACAACACAAGAGCACCCCAAGGCTAGAAACTCGGTGTATTTGGATCATAGCTCTACCGATATATCTATTTATAAGAAGAGAAGATAGAAATGTTGTTGAGTTGTAGTGGTTTATTTCAAATATAAAAATAGCATCCTACGTAGAATAGGACTAGGGTCAGCGGCACACCCTAGTATTCTTACTAGGGTTGCCGCCCCCTTTATGTCCATGAGGGGTTTTTGGGCCTCTCCCACATCAGGTCCAATTACGAGTACTTCCTGGACCTTTTTGACCAAATACTACGTAATGTGATCCAATCCGATTCAGTTTTTCTATTTCCAAAAAAAAAAAATTAATATTTATATATATATATATCAATTTTCTCCTCCCTATTTTACCTCCAATAAAATTTTGAAAATTTCGCCTCTGGTAATTTCGACGATTTTGCCCCTGTTAAATTTTTGAGAAAATATGTTCAATATTTCACAACTCAACATGTTCACTATGACTGAATGATTTATTTTCATTTCCAGGCTACAAAACAGTCTAAAAACATAAATTCTATTCTTCCAATCATTTTTTAAATAATCCGTATAGGATTGCAAATGGATCATTTCCATTTTCATTTTCATTTCTTTCCATTTTTAGAAACCTACATTCATTTCCAAATGATTTCATTTCTCCATTTTAGAGAAAACCATAATCATTCATGAATTTTTCCCATTTCTCTTTTCCTATTCATTTAGTTCATTTCTATTCAAACATGCAATTCATTTCTAATTTTAATGAGCTAATGAAGAGACCGATTAGACATATGTAGTTGAGGCTTAGAAAATTTATAATTAAGTTTTAGCATTTTGCCTATTAATTATAAACTCATTTAGTCACGAAGTCATTCCACTATAGTATCGTGACTGAGCTCTCCCCAACAATATACCATTACAAAAGCAACTACTCAGTGCTCGTCCAATGACCATGTCATAACTGTGTTACCCTTATAGGATATCTTTGATCTCTTTGGGATAATATTCATTCTCCCAATATGATCCTATTTTATCTCATGGTAACCATTACTCTTCCTTCATGAAAAGTCAATCACTATCAAATAGTGATCAAGTCATCCATCATAAAGACGGATGGCCCGTGGTCACGTTTACTTTTCATAAACCATGTAATGCCAATTAGAGGATATCCTTTACTCATGTTATGGGCAATGAATTCATTTTTTGTGAATAATGCTACATACTACAAAATTTTTACACCTAACGCACCAGTTTTTGGTTCCTTATCTATTTGAACTCAGCCTTTTACTTACATCAAAGTATACAAGTCACGTATACATAGTTTGCCATCCACTAAGGATTTAGGTATGCCATACTATGAACATCACAAGTGAATAAATCCATAAACAAATTCAGGATCTATTCTTCTTGCATCTTGTCCAATGTACTATCAGTCTAGTCAGTCACATCTATGTCTCTATCTTTTGGAATCATCCGCTTCGATGCCCAAGGGAAGGCATCTCCCTAATTGGACTTTATACACGACATATTAGTCTTTTAATCAGTTTGAATACGAACATGTTTAGGTTTGTCTACTAATACAAGTTGTCTTTTCGTACTACGATCCGACCACGTAATACCGCTTAGTATTAATTAAACATTTAGACAACCAATGGGAAACATTTGCTTCCATTTTGTTTTGCATGCAAAAACCATGTAAGGAAAATTATACAAAGTATATTAATATACTCAATGAATTTGTTTTATTAACAGATATGTTCAAAAAATTACAATTTTACAAATGGATATACTACACTCAGGGCACAAAATCCAACAAATTTCTTTAAGAAAATAGGCATACTTAGGCATTTTTTTCTAACAATTCAAGCTAGGGAAAGTTAACATTTAATTCTTTAAACATAATCAAAATTTTTAAAAATTCCTCACTATCTTTCTTCCTCTTGACCTCTAACCTAGCCAAAAATGGGACTTTCTTATCTCTAGGTTGTAACACCCCTTACCCGTATCGAACTCCGAAACTAGGTATGAGGCATTATCGGACTTGACTTGTTTGAGCATTCAACTTTGGGCTAAAAAAAATTTGTTCCAATTTAAAACTTTTTCAATTACAATCGTAACGTCCCTATAATAGGTGGGTCTACGAGACCCTATAGATATACCCAGGATACTTCGGGACCAAATCGAAACTTTTAAACACTTAGAAAATTTTGGCAGAAAACTGGGCCACACGCCTATGTAAAGAGTGGGACATGCCTGTATGACACATCAGACACCCGTGTTCCATGCCCGAGTAGAATTATTTTCTTTTTGAACCTACAGGGGTTTTCACACGGCCGGAGACACGCCCGTGTGCTTGGCCCGTGCGCTCCACACGGCCTAGACACGCCCATGTCCTCGCCCATGTGTAAAAACCTGAGTATTCTGTTTGTGATGTCAGCAACCTCATAAGGGTCACACGGCCTAGGCACACACTCATGTGTCTCGCCCGTGGTCGACACTGACTTCCCACACCAGCATGCAGGGGATAGATGGCCCAATCACACACCCATGGGACTTACCGTCTGTCACACACGGCTTAGACACATGCCCGTGTGTCTACCTATGTGGACTATTTCAAGGCTATTTTTCAAGCCCTTTTGCCACCCTCATTTGCACACATTCACACATCATCACATAACATTCTCAAACCATCAATTATAACTCTTGATTTATCACATTTGAATCATGAAAATCAAACTATCTTCCCATATACGGGGGAGAACTATTACTAGCACCATTACAATTGACATGAGCCATCATCCATAGCGATACATAACTGAACCATAAACTATTTTAGGCCAACACATTTGGCTACTTTAACTATGACTTAATTAAACCAAAATAAGAACCCTATACATGCCATATCTCAAGAAGACTTGAAACCTTATACCCAAGTGACTGCTCGACAGTGTGAAAGCATCTCCGGCGGTTTCCAACCCGAGCAATAATCCTTAGTAAGTTCACATGCATATAATAATCAACTATTGACATTCATTGATTACACTCAACCGCAAAAGGTATTATAAAGAGATTTACTCTTAAGACCATGGTTACCCATTCAATCATTCATAATGCTTACTCATTCCGTTTCTTACCACATTCTAACCATGTGACAATTATAGTACTCTCATTTATTAGCTCACAACCTGCATTTATCATTACATCAATATATGAAACATATGCTTAAACAATTTCTCAATGATCCATTCAAAATAATACCAAACTTTTGGTGGTTCCGCACACAACCCACCATTTAATAATTTTCAAGCTGGTATCGCACATAGCCCACCACTTAATACTAAGTATGATGGTATCGCACACAGCCCATCGGTAACAACTAATAAGGTGGTAACGTACACAGCCCACCACAGATTACACATTCACAAATATTTATCCACACATATTTTCCTATTTTGAATGTTCATCTAGGAATATCCTCACACACTATCATTCTTAAATAGATTTCTATAATAATCATTTGTATTCACGCAATGCATTAATAAATACAACATATGCAATCAGGATGCATCATTTACACATAACTCATCATGGGTTCATCATATACTGAATTTACCTCAATTGAGTTCTGGCACATCCCTGTACCTCTCATGGTATTACCACAAACTTTCTCATTTTCAACATACCTGTTGAATCACTCAAAATGCTAAAGAACATTCTTGAGTCTTATACACATAATATCATATCAGCATCATACCCCCGATAGGGTCTTACGTGAAATATCATATTGATGCCATGTCCTTGACTTGGTCTTATACAAAATCTCACACCGAGGCCATATTCCAAATATGGTCTTACACGGGACCTTAATTATCATAGTATCATGATATTTGCATTCCCGCTATTCTTAGATTCAATTGAAGACTTTCAATTCTTGACATCTCGTCAAAACATATTTAATATATACATGGAGGCAACATACAATTTACACAACATCAAAATATTTAATATTTCACTTAGTTGCAATATTTAACACATGAACTTACCTTGATACCGAAAAGGGTAGAAAGGGACCTATTTGTCCATAACTCTCTTTTCTCCTGTTCTAGGTCCGAATCTCGTTTTCTTTGATCTATAACATTAAAATTTACTCATTTAATCACCAAACTAATCAATACATTTTAAAATTTCTACTTTGGAAAAATTACCATTTTGCCCTTGGACTTTGGCAAAATTATGATTTTACCCCTAGGCTCGTAAATAAATTTTCATCACATTTTCTTATTACACAAGTGTAGCTGAACATTTATTACAACTACTCACAAATCCAACTATTTTATGCATTTATTACCAAACTACAACATTTACAACTTAGTCCCATCTAGGTGTTTTTCATGACAACACCTTTCATAAAAGTTGTTTCTCATCTCCCTAACATTGATTTTCTTCCATAAAAACTCAAAAAACAACATAAACTCTCTCATGGAAAGTCCTTAGACTTTCAACCATATTGCAAATTAGTCCCTTCATTAGCTAGCTTAAGCTTTGGGGGTTCCAAAAGTATAAAAATTTTCAAGGTCACCAAAATCACTTACTTGTAAGGAAGAAAGCTTGCCTTTTGCTGCTCATTTTCGGTGGAGAGAAGATGGAGAGAAAAGGTTTATATTTTCTTTTTCTTTATTTTATGATAAAAATGATTTTCTATCACCAAATTTCCACCTAACCATTTGACAAAGTCCTTTCTTTGTCCCCATATGGCCGGCCACCTCTTAAAACAAGGCTTAATTGCACCTTAGAGGCCTCCAATTAATATTCCTTAGCTAATTGGCACCTCTAGCATTTAAAATAGAACTTTCGCACTTTATGCGATTTAGTCCTTTTTCGCGATTAAGCATGAAATCGCTAAAATTAAAGCACCAAAATTTTCATGCACCCTTATAATCATACTATAACCCATAAAATAAAACTAAAATAAATTTTCTCTGACCCCAATTTAGTGATCCCAAGACCACTGTTCTAACTAGCCCTTAATTTAGACTGTTACAATTATCCCCCTTAGGGATTTTCATCCTCGAAAATCTTACAAGAAGAAGTTGCTTTCAAGTTTCATGAAACATTTTCAATAACTTTTCAGAATCACATATCAATTCACCCTCAATTTCTCTTGCTAAAAACCTTTAAGTTGTAATACACAAGGTTGAAGCACAACTTTAAAACTTAAATTACTCTTTCTCTAAGGCACATATACTTAGTAATCTGACAAATGTGAACTTTGCACAAGCTAAAATGATCATTCAGGTCTTATTGAATAATTCACTACAATTCGGATGACATCCCCCTCTTTGGGAAATCATGTCAATCCAAAATTGAAATCTACAGTATTTTATCACATTTTCTCCCTAGGATCTTCACCGACTGTAATAGTCTTGACTTTGAATACTCTGAAAATTCAACTTTTACCGACTGACTACTTCTGAACATAAAATTAATCATATCATGATGTGTACTCAATTGTCAAAACATTTATGCATATAATTTCACCTTTTCTTATTCTTGAATGAGCAAACATGCTACTATTGAGTCTCATACCAAAACTTCTGCATAAGTTCTGGATTCATCAATATACAAATTCTATCTTGAGGTAACAATAATAACGGAAATCTTATCTGATCTGAACTTTATCATCTGAAACAAACTCATTCAGAGCTTATTTAAAATACCATTCACTATCTCACTTCTGAATTCCTGTGTTTCGAAAGGAAAACTCACTTTAGCCATTAACCTCGCTGAAACTAGGATATTATCAACTAAGGTCAATCGAGTAACTAACTCGCATTGATTAAACAGGAATTTTCGATCCAGATATTTGTACTATGTCCACTAATTGAGAAGTGTTTCGATAACTATACATACTCTTGTAATGGTTCAAGCCATTTTCAGTGTCTCACATTCATATTTTTCTACAATATTTGATACTTTAACTCATTAGGATTCAGGAAGCACATATCATTTTTTTCCATTTATTCATTAGCGCATCACTAAATACCATAAATTCTTTTTCTATATTCAAACTGAACTCAGTACTAGAACTTTCAATTAATAGTACCTTCAATAGCATTCGACTTTACCATTCTGCAACAAACCATTTAAACTTTCATAGATGTGATAACTTTTCAATCAGAACAACTTCAACTTGAAATTAATGTTGCCCGGTTAGAATTTTCAATAAGCATATTTCTGTATTATGCTTCTAGAATCTAATTTTCTCATTCAGACTATCCATCTTCCTACTCATGAACACACAAAATTTATTCTCCTTGTTGAAGCATGCATAGATATACACATAACTCAAATCATATCTCAATACATCAATATACTCTTTTCTCCACACTTAGAATACAGTTCAAACACACAATCATATGAGTTTCTCCTATTATGCTAATAAAAAACCTTTACTATCGCCTTAGATCAAGGTAACATGGATATCTCAATTGAATACATTAATTGTATTCGGCATGCCCGAAAAATCCATCTCACAATTTGAAACTTTTGATTTCACTTCTTATACTTTTGTCAGTATTAAAATCTTATACAAAAATTAGAGATATCCATATATTAGAATTATCACCTTTCTATGATCAAACTAAAAGAGTAATCATGGTAGATATAACTATCAAAACCTGATGAACACACTTTAAAGATAACCATGATCAGCAGAAGCATAAGAGTAGTCTCACATAAAATTTTTATTACCAACTTCATCCTCAAAATACCAAAATAGAATTACAAAAAGATAAAGGAATGTCGATTGCAATCAACCAAATCGACAACTGTTTCGTCTGATTTTATAGTCAACTAACATTCTCACACGATCATAATTTCATAAAAAAAACAATCACATAACCCCTAAAGGGAAATGGATATCCATGCAGAATATTCAAAGAGATCATTATAATCCATTCAACTATGGTAGTCATAATAAAACACTTTGACAGTTCAAATATTGTTTCTCTAACCATTTCTGTCGTCATAAACTAATTTAATATTCCTTTCACTAATGAACATCAATTTGGGAAGATCTCGGTAAGTACACACCTCAGGCTTCCTACTCAATTGAGTCAAAGAGTCGAGGCCAACTTTCTCTTTGCTCGTAACATTGCATAATCAGTACTATCCTTAAAACATTCAGATATTCTTCCCGAAACTATTCTCACCTTCCAACTACCTTTATCTCTATATACATTACTAATTTTTTTGCCATTGAACTCTTTTATTTAATATTCATGAACTTGTTTAACCTGACTCTCGTTAAAATCTCATTATCAATCAACAATGGTAAGGGGGTGAGGTCATAAAGCCTCTAACTTGACTCTCATGACTACACACATATGACTTCACATTCATCGTTAATGAAATATCATCGTAGTCATTCAACTTGCTCCAAGCGAGTTTACATGATTACTCATGTTACAATTGTTTCTATCACCCAAAATTTTCAAACAGTGATTTTACTAACGCGAGCTGTAACAGACCAAATTTGACCCAAATCGGAACGGTGGTTTCGGGACCACGAATCTGAGCCCGAGAAATGTTCTAATAATTTATTTCATGCCTATTATATGTGAATGAAAATGTATGAAAGTTTCGTAGAAAAATTTTATCGTTTAAGTGCTTAATTTGATAAAAAGGATTTAATCGAGAAAAGCGTAAAAGTTGTATGCTAGAGAGTAAGGTACTAATTTGATTGTGGCTTTTTAAGTGGGTGTACTAAAAGGGCAATTAGCCCATGTACAACAAGGGAAACGGCAATGGGCCTTTCTAATTTCAAATTATATGTTATTTTAGCCTATTATATGTTATGTTAATATATTAGTAAATAAGGTAAATTATATGTGTTAAAATAACATTAAATAATGAAAATAAGTGGGAAGAAAGAGAACATACCTTGTTCTTCTTCCTTGGCCGAATGTAGGAGCTAGAAACTCCATGGTTGAAGCTTGATTTTCGGCTAGATAAGAAGCTTGATTAAGATCAAGAGCAAAGAAAAACGGAATTAGACCGGGGAAAGACGAAGGTTCTCGAATAGCCGATTCGCACGGACTATCGACAACCGAGGTAAGTCCTTAAGTTAATACATGTCAAGGGACTAATTTCGAATCTATTAAAAGTTGAAATTTTACATTTTTAGGATAGAAATGTGGAAATTGCCGAATGTGAATTATGGTAGTGAATTTGAAATTGTTTTGTTATATGTGAAGTGATCAAGTATGTTTGATTAGATATTCGAAAGGAATATGAAATAAAAATTTGATAAATTTTAGTATCCATTTACCTTATGGCCGAATGTATATTGACATATTTGGTTGATGAATTATGTTGAGTAAGTGATTAGAATTGTTGGGAATGTTTAACTGTATTGACATGACTCGGGCATTTAAGCCTAGCAGGCCTTGTGCCGGTGTTACTTATCGGGCTTTTAAGCCTAGCAGGCCTTGTGCCGGTGTTACTTATCGGGCTTTTATGCCTAGCAGGCCTTGTGCCGGTGTTACTTATCGGGCTTTTTTGCCTAGCAGGCTTGATGCCGGTGATTTATTTTACAAAATAGAAATCGAAATTTATGTTCAAGGCGAATTAAAGCAAACTTATCGAGTTAACGGCTCAGGTGAGTAGGTGAAGTAGGAATGAATTTCTTACTTATATAAGACAAGGAAAATCAGTAATTTATTACAAATGGCATGTGTTACGAGTGTGGAATATATACATATATATATATGGTTATAATATGTGTTCTCGCCTTTACTAATGAATGATATGATTGTTGTATCTTGGTCTTCTAATATGAGGATACATGACTAGGCATATTCAACCACATGAGTGGTTGTGTAATTGATGCCATGTTATAGTAATTGACATTTAAGTATATAAATGCATGTACCTATGATGATACGATGACATTTTGGGTTTCGAAAGGTTGGTTTATAAACAAGTATTTTGATCATAAGCATGTGGGTGAAGAGATATCGTTTCTATGAATTCATACTTGTTAATATGGGTATGAAAATTAAAGTTTGAAAATAAGTATGAGTACAAGTCCACAAGTTGAATTATAGTAATTTAATTGTTGAAATTCAAATGTTATTTTTATGAAATTAGGACTTACTAAGCTAGCAAGCTTATCGTGTGAAATGTTTCCTCTGTTTTATAGATTAGGTGCAAGCTACAAGCTCGTCGGGATCGTTCGGAAAGTCGCTCACACTATCAATCTACATTTTGTGTACTCTTTCATTTTGGTTTTAAACGAAGGCATGTATAGGAAAGACTTGGTCTTTGTTTGATGAAATTTTAAGGTTCATGTATATAATAGCCATGCGAATATGGCTAAATTTTTAGTTAAGTACGCTGTTGTGTCTTGATATGTATGTTGGTTCATGATGGCAATATTTATGCACTCTTAATCAAAGTTTAATCGTTTTTGTTAAGGAAATGTTTGTATATGAAATGAATCCTTGAATTAGGGATGTAGGTAGGTTCGGTTAGAAGCTAGTCTTTCATAAAATGCAACAAAACAGCTTGTAGTAGCAGCAGTGATGTGAGTTAGAAAAATCACCAAAATTTAGGGTATATTGAATTAGAAGGTGAATGAGATATGAAATTAAACCTTATTGTGTCTATTTTTACATGAAAGAAAAAGAGTAGGCAAAAGATTTATATATTATGAGATAATTAAGTTTTAGTGAGACCTGCTCTGAATGAATTCGTGAGTCACTATTCTGTTTTGGAAAACTTGTCAAAAATTGTACAAAAATAATTAAGAAGCATGGTTTATATGTGTAGAACCCTTAACGAGTCTATGTTTCATTGGTATAAACAAGAACATTATAGGAATTTTTTGCAATGAGATAACTGTATTTTTGTAGAGACAGGTCAGAATTGTCAAGCAGTGTAATAAGGGTAACTTTGATGAATAAACTGTACTAATTGGCCACATGAAAAATTCTGGAAAAATTATGGTGAGAAGTTATATGAGTCTAGTTTCAAGGAAAATTTACAGATCTAAATTTTGAGTTTTTTAACTCGAGTTATGGTCGATTTAGTCAGCATGATGCAGTTGGACAGCTTTAAAATCTTACACCCCGAGTTAATAGTCAAGTCTAGTAATGCCACGTACTCGATTCCGGTAAGGGTTTCGGGTAAGGGGTGTTACATTTGATTGGTATCAGAGCTTACGGTTTAGTCGATTCTAGGACTACCGTAGCGCGTCTGAGTCTGGCTATACATGCCTTTATTATATGTTGATAGTGTGGTGACTTCTAACAGCCTAAACTTTGTTTTATATAGTAAATGGACACTGATCCTGAAAGAGCCGTAGCTGATGACGGGGAGAGCGTAGCGCCTGACCGTGCCCACGGATCAGCACCGATAGACTCTCGACCTGTTTCGGGTAGCCACGAAGGAAAGACTAAACAAGCCTTTTATCAGATGATGAATGAGTGGTTTGCCCAATTCATTCAAAATAACCCGGTGTACTCCAACCTCCACCCCGAATAATCCAACTCGATCCCTTCAGCTCCCAGATGATAGATCCGATGAGATCTAGTAGGCCCCAGCTGATAAAATCCAAAATTTGGGGCGAAAGAATTTAAAACTAATGACGATGATGACGCCGAGAGAGCCGAAATGTGGCTTGATAACACTATTCGGGTACTTGATGAGTCATCTTGTACTCGAGATGAATGCTTGAAGTGTGCTATATCTTTCTTGCGGGACATCTGCATATCACTGTGGAATACACTAATATCGATGGTTCCGAAAGAAAAAGTGACATGGGATTTCTTCCAAACTGAATTTACAAGAAGTATATTAGTCAAAGATTCATTGATCAAAACGAAAGGAGTCCTTGAGTGAAAAACAGGCGAATGACCGTAATCGGAATATGAAAGAAAATTTGTCGCCTCAGTAGATATGCTAGAGAGTGTGTTTCTCTGAAGCTATTATGTGTAAAAGATTTGAAGACGGCCTAAATGAAGATATAAAGATGTTTGTTGGCATTCTTGAAATTCAAGAGTTTGCAACTTTATTTGAGAGAGCTTGCAAAGCTGAAGAGCTCGGGAAAGAGAAAAGAAAGGCTGAGACAGAAGCTAGAGACATCCGAAAAGGTCTTGGGTAAAGTCTTTCATTCCACGACCAAGAAGCCCAGAGAGATGACTACAGTAAATGACTACTACTGAGATCCACCTAGACGGGATCGACCTCCTATGAGCTCCCGAGCTACCTCGATAGCTTGATGTTGGTAACGTTCCACAAAATAGAGTTGAATGCAAGCACTGTGGGAAATGGCACTCAGGGAGTTGTAGATTTCATGATCGGTCTTGCTATAAATGTGGATCGTTAGATCATTTTATTAGAGAGTGTCCGAAGTTAGCTGAGCAGAATACAGTTCAAAACACTAAGCCGAGCAACGTGTCAATGCGAGGTAGACCACCCGCACATTCGAATGTAGGTGGTAGTCGAAAAGGAACGAAGAACACTACAGGTCGATCCGAGGCTAGAGCTCCGCTAGAGCATATCTTTGCACTGAGCTAGAGAGGATGCTTCCTCCCCCGACGTCATTACCGGTATTTTCACTCTTTATGATACTACTGTAATTGCACTAATCGATCCTGGTTCGACTCATTCTTATATGTGTGAAACTTTAAAATTTGGCAAGACTCTGCTAGTTGAGTCTACCGAGTTTGTGATTCGTGTGTCCAACCCTTTGGGTAGATGTGTGCTTGTTAATAAAGTGTGTAGAGGTTGCCCATTGATGATTTGAGATTATTGCTTCCCAGCTGATTTAATGTTGTTGCCCTTTGACGAATTTGATATAATCTTGGGTATGGATTGGTTAACTTCGCATGAGGCAATAGTGGATTGTAAAATAAAGCTTATCGATTTGAAATGTCAAAACGGTGAGACCATCAGAATTAAATCCCGTGACATAAATGGGTTGCCTACAGCAATATCTTCAATGTTAGCCCAAAAGTATGTGAGAAAAGGGTGTGAAGCTTATTTGGCCTATGTAATTGGATAATAAAATGTCCGAGAAACAAATTGAATCAGACGCTTGTATGTGAATACCCCGATGTGTTTCTGAAGAACTACCGGTTTACCCTCATGACGAAAGATTGAGTTTGGCATTGAGTTAGTACGGGCGCGCTCGATTTCGATAGCTCCGCATCAAATGACACCTATTGAATTAAAAGAATTGAAAGCGCAGCTTGCAAGAATTGTGATGATAAGGGCTTGCGCGACCGAGTTTCTCTCCGTGGGGCACACGTTTTATTTGTGAAAAGAAAGATGGAACTATGCGAATGTGTATCGACTCACCGACAACTAAATAAGGTAACCATAAAGAATAAGTACCCATTACCTCGGATTGATGATTTATTTGATCAATTGAAGGGGGCTTCATGTTTTTTAAAATAGATTTGAGATCGGGCTATTATCGATTCATGAGTCGTAGATTCGGATGTGCCAAAGATCGCATTCGAGCAGGTACGGACACTATGAGTTTTTGGTTATGCCTTTTGGACTCACTAATGCACTGCTTTTTTTTATGGATCTAATGAACCGGTCTTCCGACAGCTTTTGGATCGGTTTGTAGTAGTGTTTATTGATGATATACTTGATCTACTCCAAAAATGAAACGGAACATGCTGAGCATTTGAGATTAGTACTACAAACTTTTAGGGATTAACGATTGTATGCAAAGTTTAGTAAGTGCGAGTTCTGGATGAATGAAGTTAATTTCTTGGGTCATGTTGTTTCGGTGTCAGGTATTCGGGTGGATCCAAACAAAATAGCAGCCATACTCGATTGGAAACCACCAAAAAATGTTTCCGAGATCCGAAGTTTCCTAGGCCTGGCGGGGTATTACAGACGGTTTGTAAAAGGATTTTCTGTTATAGCTACACCATTAACGAGACTACTACAGAAAGATGTCAAATTCGAATGGTCAGAAAGGTGTCAGAAAAGTTTCGAGCAGTTGAAAGCCTTTATGACCGAAGCCCCAGTGTTAACTCAGCCTGAATCGGGTAAAGAATTTACTATTTTTAGTGATGCTTCCTTGAATGGGTTGGGTTGTGTTTTAATTCAAGAAGGCAAGGTGATAGCCTACGCTTCGAGACAATTGAAGCCGCATGAGAAAAATTATCCAACTCACGATCTGGAGTTAGCAGCCATTGTGTTCGCATTAAAAATTTGGCGTCACTACTTATTTGGCGAAAAATGTCATATTTATTCGAGATCACAAAAGTTTGAAGTATTTGATGACTCGAAAAGACTTAAACTTGAGACAACGCAGATGGTTAGAATTGCTTTGAAGACTATGAATTAGTGATTGACTACCATCCGGGAAAGCTAATATTGTTGCGGATGCGTTAAGTCGAAAATCATTATTTACTCTTCGTGCATTGAACGCATACGGGTGACTATGTCGATGATGGTTCGATCTTAGCCGAGTTACAAGCAAGACCGATGTTTATTCAAAGCAGATTTGTGATGTACTGAAAGTTGACAAAAAGTTGATTGCTATTCGTGAGTCGGTGTGAAAGTGGTACGTAATCGATTTTTCGATTGATGCAAATGATTGTTTGAATTATAAAGGCCAATTGTGTGTTCCAAAGAACTCAAATTTGATACGAGATGATCCTCGTGAGGCCCATAGTGGTCGACTATCGATACACACAGGTAGCACTAAAATGTATAACGATTTGAAGCAATTCTATTGGTGGCTGGCATGAAACGGGATATATCCGAGTTTGTTTCTAAGTGCTTAATCATCAACAAGTAAAAGTCGCATCGTGTACCGTCCCGGACTACTTTAACCAATCATGATACCCGAATGGAAATGGGATAGAATTACAATGGATTTTGTATCCGGTCTTCCTATGACACCAAGTAAGAAGGATGCGATATGGGTTATCGTTGATAGATCGACTAAATCACTCATTTTATACCAAAGACGCACTGACTATTCACCGGATAAGCTTGCCGAATTGTATGTGTCACAGATTGTAAGGTTGCACGGTGTACCAAGTTCCATTGTTTCAGATAGAGACCCGAGATTCACATCGCGGTTTTGGAAGAGATTGCAAGATGCTCTAGGTATTAAACTCCATTTTAGTACAGCTTTCCATCCGCAATCAGACGGTCAGTCTGAGCGGACTATTTTGATACTTGAGGACATGCTGAGGTGTTGCGTTCTCGAGTTTGAAGGTACGTGGGTACGATACCTACCTTTGGTTGAATTTGCTTATAATAATAGTTTCCAATCTAACATAAAAATGGCGCCTTACGAAGCCTTATATGGGCGAAAATGTCGCACACCGTTGTACTGGACTGAGCTCAGTGAAAACAAGATACACGGGGTTGATTGGATTAAAGAAATAGAACAGAAGGTGGTACTTATCAGAAATAATTTGAAAGCTGCTTCGGATCGTCAGAAGTCTTATGCCGATTTGAAGCGTAAGGATATTGAATTTCAGGTCGGAGATCGGGTATTCTTAAAAGTTTCTCCGTGGAAGAAAATACTCCGATTTGGCCGGAAAGGCAAGTTGAGTCTGAGATTTATCGGACCGTATGAAATTATCGAGCGTATAGGGCCTGTTGCTTATCGATTGAAACTGCCCCTTGACTTAGAAAAGATACACAATGTATTTCACGTTTTGATGCTTCGCAGATACAGATCGGATTCGTCCCATGTGATCACCCCGTCAGAGATTAAAATTCAATTTGATTTGACCTATGATGAGGAACCGATCCGTATCTTAGCTCGGGAAACCAAAGAGTTAAGAAATAAAAGAGTTCCATTAGTAAAGATTCTATGGAATCGTCACGGAGTTGAAGAGGCTACGTGGGAGCCTGAAGAGTCAATGAGGCAACAATATCCGAACTTATTTAACGATAAAATTTTCGAGGATGAAAATTCTTAAGGGGGGAGAGTTGTAACAGACCAAATTTGACCCAAATCAGAACGGTGGTTTCGGGACCACGAATCCGAGCCCGAGAAATGTTCTAATAATTTATTTCATGTCTATTATATGTGAATGAAAATGTGTGAAAGTTTCGTAGAAAAATTTTATCGTTTAAGTGCTTAATCTGATAAAAAGGATTTAATCGAGAAAAGCGTAAAAGTTGTATGCTAGAAAGTAAGGTACTAATTTGATTGTGGCTTTTTAAGTGGGTGTACTAAAAGGGCAATTAGCCCATGTACAACAAGGGAAACGGCAATGGGCCTTTCTAATTTCAAATTATATGTTATTTTAGCCTATTATATGTTATGTTAATATATTAGTAAATAAGGTAAATTATATGTGTTAAAATAACATTAAATAATGAAAATAAGTGGGAAGAAAGAGAACATACCTTGTTCTTCTTCCTTGGCCGAATGTAGGAGCTAGAAACTCCATGGTTGAAGCTTGATTTTCGGCTAGATAAGAAGCTTGATTAAGATCAAGAGCAAAGAAAAACGGAATTAGACCGGGGAAAGACGAAGGTTCTCGAATAGCCGATTCGCACGGACTATCGACAACCGAGGTAAGTCCTTAAGTTAATACATGTCAAGGGACTAATTTCGAATCTATTAAAAGTTGAAATTTTACATTTTTAGGATAGAAATTTGGAAATTGCCGAATGTGAATTATGGTAGTGAATTTGAAATTGTTTTGTTATATGTGAAGTGATCAAGTATGTTTGATTAGATATTCGAAAGGAATATGAAATAAAAATTTGATAAATTTTAGTATCCATTTACCTTATGGCCGAATGTATATTGACATATTTGGTTGATGAATTATGTTGAGTAAGTGATTGGAATTGTTGGGAATGTTTAACTGTATTGACACGACTCGGGCATTTAAGCCTAGTAGGCCTTGTGCCGGTGTGTTACTTATCGGGCTTTTAAGCCTAGCGCGCAGGCCTGTGCTGGTGTTACTTATCGGGCTTTTACGCTAGCTAGCGTGCCTTGTGCCGGTGTTACTTATCGAGCTTTTTCGCCTAGCGAGCTTGATGCCGGTGATGTATTTTACAAAATAGAAATCGAAATTTATGTTCAAGGCGAATTAAAGCAAACTTATCGAGTTAACGGCTCAGGTGAGTAGGTGAAGTAGGAATGAATTTCTTACTTATATAAGACAAGGAAAATCAGTAATTTATTACAAATGGCATGTGTTACGAGTGTGGAATATATACATATATATATATGGTTATAATATGTGTTCTCGCCTTTACTAATGAATGATATGATTGTTGTATCTTGGTCTTCTAATATGAGGATACATGACTAGGCATATTCGACCACATGAGTGGTTGTGTAATTGATGCCATGTTATAGTAATTGACATTTAAGTATATAAATGCATGTACCTATGATTATCTGATGACATTTTGGGTTTCAAAGGTTGGTTTATAAACAAGTATTTTGATCATAAGCATGTGGGTGAAGAGATATCGTTTCTATGAATTCATACTTGTTAATATGGGTATGAAAATTAAAGTTTGAAAATAAGTATGAGTACAAGTCCACAAATTGAATTATAGTAATTTAATTGTTGAAATTCAAATGTTATTTTTATGAAATTAGGACTTACTAAGCTAGCAAGCTTATCGTGTGAAATGTTTCCTCTGTTTTATAGATTAGGTGCAAGCTACAAGCTCGTCGGGATCGTTCGGAAAGTCGCTCACACTATCAATCTACATTTGGGGTACTCTTTCATTTTGGTTTTAAACGAAGGCATGTATAGGAAAGACTTGGTCTTTGTTTGATGAAATTTTAAGGTTCATGTATATAATAGCCATGCGAATATGGCTAAATTTTTAGTTAAGTACGCTGTTGTGTCTTGATATGTATGTTGGTTCATGATGGCAATATTTATGCATTCGTAATAAAAGTTTAATTGTTTTTATTAAGGAAATGTTTGTATATGAAATGAATCCTTGAATTAGGGATGTAGGTAGGTTCGGTTAGAAGCTAGTCTTTCATAAAATGCAACAAAACAGCTTGTAGTAGCAGCAGTGATGTGAGTTAGAAAAATCACCAAAAATTAGGGTATATTGAATTAGAAGGTGAATGAGATATGAAATTAAACCTTATTGTGTCTATTTTTACATGAAAGAAACAGAGTAGGCAAAAGATTTATATATTATGAGATAATTAAGTTTTAGTGAGACCTGCTCTGAATGAATTCGTGAGTCACTGTTCTGTTTTGGAAAACTTGTCAACAATTGTACAAAAATAATTAAGAAGCATGGTTTATATGTGTAGAACCCTTAATGAGTCTATGTTTCATTGGTATAAACAAGAACATTATAGGAAATTTTGCAATGAGATAACTGCATTTTTGTAGAGACAGGTCAGAATTGTCAAGCAGTGTAATAAGGGTAACTTTGATGAATAAACTGTACTAATTGGCCACATGAAAAATTCTGGAAAAGTTATGGTGAGAAGTTATATGAGTCTAGTTTCAAGGAAAATTTACGGATCTAAATTTTGAGTTTTGTAACTCGAGTTATGGTCGATTTAGTCAGCATGATGCAGTTGGACAGCTTTAAAATCTTACACCCCGAGTTAATAGTCAAGTCTAGTAATGCCACGTACTCGATTCCGGCAAGGGTTTCGGGTAAGGGGTGTTACACAAACTCCGTATTAATATATATTCAAGTACTCAACATTTAACTCCAGTTTCTCTTACCATCACTTATCAAATTAGAGAACATCTTACGGGTTTGAGTACGTTGTTTACTTGATTGACATAGTCCAACTATGGTCTTACTCGTATCACAATATTATAACCCAGTTATAATCTTACATGTCGTCATGATTCCATAGCCTCGTTATGGTCTTACACAAAATCTCATATCGATACCAATGCCATATCCCAGGTATGGTCCTACATGGAAACACATGTCGATGTCGATGCCATATCCTAGATATGGTCTTGAACGGGATCTTATATCGATGTCGACGCCATATCCCAGATATGGTATTACACGATTTCATATTGAAGCCAGGTCCCAGACGTGGTTTTACATGGGATCGCTATTTGATGCCGACGCCATATCCCAGATATGGTCTTACACGGAAACACTTATCGTTGTTAATGCCATGTCCCAAACATGGTCTTATATGGGATCACATGTACTGCCATGGTCGAACCATGGTCTTATTCATCAACTTGTCATTGAACGATCGTACTTATCTCCTGCGTTCTACTTAATTTAACTTCCTAGTTTAACTCCCTATTATAACAGTTATGGCTTCATAATAGAGTCATAAAAAAAACATTATATATCCTCTAATTTAACAGTCACACATGAGATTCAACTATGTGAACATACTGATTATACATTATTCAAACAAGTGTACATACACCTATATATCGTTCATTGGGTAAGTTTACCCATCATATTCGCTCAATCAAATATGTTGAACATATAACACCGTATGCATGTTGAACTAACAGGGATGAACTTATCACCATATGACTTTCATTTCATTCCACGGTTTTCACCTTTCTCAACTTATGATTCTCTTATTTCGTATCTTATCGCACACATGTTATGAACTTCTATTCATAATTTTTCTAAATTTCATCACCTCGTAAACATATTTCAATTATCTCGTTATCAATTTCAGCATTATCGAAAATAGCTCGGTTGGGAATCACCTTTGTCTTGACAAAACAGTTTCGTTAGAGCTAGGAGATATCACATTATCATGAGTGGTAATATGGCATGTATAACTAAACTCTCATACGCTCCGAGAACCCACTAAACCATAGCTCTGATACCACTAAATGTAACACTTCTTACCCGTATTCAACTCTGGAACCAGGTACGAGGCATTATCAGACTTGACTTGTTTGAGCATTCAACTTTGGGCTAAAAAAACATTTGTTCCAATTTAAAACTTTTTCATTTACAATCGTAACGTCCCTATCATGGGTCTACGAGGCCCTTTACATATACTCGGGATGGTTTGGGACCAAACTAAAACTTTTAAACACTTAAAAAATTTTGGCATAACACTAGGCCACACACCCGTGTGAAGAGTGGGACAGACCTGTGTGACATATCACACACCCGTGTTCCATGCACGTGTAGAATTATTTTCTTTTCGAACCTGCAGGGGTTTTCACACGGCCTAGACACGCTCGTGTCCTCGCCCATGTGTAAAAACCTGAGTATTCTATTTGTGACATCAGCAACCTCATAAGGGTCACACGGCCTAGGAACACACCTGAGTGTCAAGCCCGTGGTCGACATTAACTTGCCACACCAACATGCAAGGACACGCGGCCCAATCACACACCCCTGGGACTGACCGTGTGTCGCTCACGACCTAGACACACGCCGTGTGTCTACCCGTGTGGACCATCTCAAAGCTATTTTTCAAGCCCTTTAGCTACCCTCATTTGCACACATTCCCACATCATCACATAACATTCTCAAATCATCAATTATAACTCTTGATTTATCACATTTGAATAATGAAAATCAAACTATCTTCCCATATACGAGGGAGAACTATTACTAGCACCATTACAATTGACATAAGCCATCATCCATGGCTAGACACAACTAAACCATGAACTCTTTTAGGCCAACACATTTGGCTACTTTAACTATGACTTAATTAAACCAAAATAAGAACCCTATGCATGCCATATCTCAAGAAGACTTGAAACCTTATACCCAAGTGACTGCTTGATAGTGTGAAAGCATATCTGGTGGTTTCCAACTCGAGCTAGTTAAGTTAACCTATAAGAGATAAGAAAGGGAGAGGAGTAAGCAATAATGCTTAGTAAGTTCATATGCATGTAATAATCAACTATTGACATTCATTAATTATACTCAACCACAAAGGTATTATAATGAGATTTACTCTTAAGCTCATGTTTACCCATTCAAGCATTCATAATGCTTACTCATTCCGTCTCTTACTATATTCTAACCATGTGAAAATTATAGTACTCTCATTTATTAGCACACAATCCCTGCATTCATCATTACATCAATCCATGAAACATATGCTTAAACAATTTCTCAATGATCCATTCAGAATAATACCAAACTCTTGGTGGTTCCGCACACAACCCACCATTTACTAATTTTTAAGCTGGTATCGCACATAGCCCACCATTTAATACTAAGCACAATGGTATCGCACACAGCCTATCGGTAACAAATAATAAGGTGGTAACGCACACAGCCCACTATTTAATAATATTGGCGATGGTATCGCACACATCCCATCGCGAACAAGTAATAAGGTGGTAACGCACGCAGCCCACCACAGATTACACATTCACGGATATTTATCCACACATATTTTCCTATTTCGAATGTTCATCCAAGAATATCCTCACACACTATCATTCCTAAATATATTTCTACGATAATCATTTGCATTCACGCAATGCATTAAAAAATATAACATATGCAATCAGGATGCATCATTTGCACATAACTCACCATGGGTTCATCATATACCAAATTTACCTCAATTGAGTTCTGGCACATCCCTGTACCTCTCATGGTATTACCACATACTTTGTCATTTTTAACATGTTGAATCACTCAAAATGCTAAAGAACACTCTTGAGTCTCATACACATAATATCATATCAACATCATACCCCCCATAGGGTCTTACATGAAATATCATATCGATGCCATGTCCCTAACATGGTCTTATACAAAATCTCACACCAAGGCCATATTCCAAATATAGTCTTACACGGGAGCTTAATTATCATAATATCATGATATTTGCATTCCTTCTATTCTTAGATTCAATTGAAGACTTTCAATTCTTGACACCTCGTCAAAATGTATTTAATATATATATGGATGCAACATACAATTTATACAACATCAAAATATTTAATATTTCACTTAGAGTTGCATTATTTAGCACACAAACTTACCTCGTACCAAAAAGGGTAGAAAGGGACCTATTTGTCCATAATTCTCTTTTCTCCCGTTCTAGGTCTGAATCTCATTTTCTTTGATCTAGAAAATGAAAATTTACTCATTTAATCACCACATTAATCAATACATTTTAAAATTTCTACTTTGGAAAAATTACCATTTTGCCCTTAGACTTTGGAAAATTTACGATTTTGCCCCTAGGCTCGTAAAAAATTTTTCATCACATTTTCTTATTAAACAAGCCTAGATTGTAACAGCCCATTTAGACCCTAGTTGGAACAGTAGTTTCGGGACCACAAATTCGAGGTCATAAAAAAATATTTTTTTTTTAATATTATTTTTAGTGTTGATTATATGTGCTATAGCATGTGTGAAAATTCTGTGTGATAATTTGATCGTTTGTGTGTCAAATTAAGAGAAAGGACTTAATCGTGTATAGAGTAAAAGTTATGTGCTGAATTTTTAAGTACTTAAATGTTGATGGCTTTTTAAGGAGGAGGCATTATGTTGTTAATGAACCATTTTTAAGATAGTGGGGTGTTAAATGACAAACTAGCCTTAAAATGTGTTTATTTTATATGACTTATAAAAGGGCAAAGTTTGTATTTGATTATTAAGTTAATTTAAAATAAAACAAAAGCAAAAGGGTGCTCATCTTTATTTCTATCAATCAAAAATGAGAAAAGAATGAAGGGTTAGGAAACTTTGATGTTTCGACAAGCTTAGGCACAAATTGACCAATAGAGGAGAGGTTCGGATCAAGATCGGGTACAGATAAAGTGCTCGATTAATTGACCATTTCGATAGTTCAGAATTCTAGGTAAGTTCGAATATAATACATGTTATTAAGATATGTTTTAGCATTATGGAATGAATACATGATTATGAGATTGAGATGCTACGCGCAAGACTTAGTTGATGGCACTAAGTGTGTGAAATGTAAATTGAAACAGAAATGAGTGGCACTGGGTGTGCGATGATATGAAAGCTACGGCTTATTGATTTTGCACCGTGTCTGCGACGCCGAGACAAGTCGGTTAAAAGAATAGGCATTAAGTGTGTGATGACAAATATGCTACGATTATGTATATAGCACTGATTGTGCGATCAAGTTGAATGAATATTAAAGGATGACCGACAAGTAATATCGAGCATTGAATAGCTTGGAAGTTTAATAACTATGTGTAGGTAAGGTACGTATTAAACCTTTGTGGTTGATAAGTTATAAACAAGCTATGATTGAGTGAATGAGTATTTTAGCTATGGGTGATCTATGTGATTGTTTATTATATACATTATTGTGATTTGATAAGATAATTGTATTGTATGTTGAACTTACTAAGCTTTGGAAAGCTTACTGTGTGATTTCTTTCTCTGCTTTGCAGTGTCAATAAAGCTAGTTCGGATCTGGGGATCATCAGCATCTCAGTAACACTATCGGCAATCTATTTTGGGGTATTTTGGAAAGGTGTACATAGTTAAAATATGGCATGTATAGGTTGGTCATTTGAATCATGTTTGAGATTTGTAAGTAGCCATGAGATGTGGCTAGATATGTGCTAGTTTTAGCATGAATGACTTTGGTATATATGATGCATCTTTTGGTATGGATTGTGAGTTAAGAAATTGACTTATGAATGGAAATCTTTGTGATGGTAAAATGCTAATATGATTTAGTGAAATTGGGAAAGAATGATGTTTAGTATTGAATGTGTTTAAGTTGTATATGCTAGCTTATAAGTTGATATGTTTGAAAATGAGATTGTATGAATTGATAGGTAGATCATATGATAGGAAATGGTTTCCAAATTGTGTGTATAAAGATGCTTATATGTGCTTATAGGATTGACCCTAAGTGGGTTGCATTTTGGCCTTGCAAATGGCCTATAATGTCACACGGCCACGGCACACGGGCGAGCCTAGTGACCGTGGGGACCAAGTCAGGATAGTACACGGTATTGGCACACGGATGTGCCTACTGCCTAGTAACCGTGTGATTTTTTGTAGATTCGACCATAGCATGAGCACACGGGCGTGCTTAGTGGCCGTGGAAGGTAAGTCAGTATAGACCACAAGGAGGACACACGGGTGTGTCTAGAAGCCGTGGGAGGCACACGGTTTACCCCTACGAGCGTGTATCCCCTGAAACCTAAAAAAGTTTTAAATTTCCATGAAGTTTCTGTATGTGTTTCGGTTTAGTCTCGAACCCTCTCTAGCATGAGTTTAAGGTCTTATATGCCTTAATAAGGGACTATATGTTTATGTTTGATGTATTATGATAATGATTGACTTTGTATCATAATTGGGTTGTAAATAATCCTATTCTCCGGTAATGCCTCTTAACCCTATTCCGTTGACGGTTTCGAGTTAGGGGTGTTACATAGCTAAACATTTATTTCTTTTACAACTACTCACAAATCCAACTACTTCATGCGTTTATTACTAAACTAAAACATTTACAACTTAGTCCCATTTAAGTGTTTTTCATGACAACACTTTTCACAAAAGTTATTTCTCATCTCCCTAACATTTATTTTCTTCCATAAAAAGTTAGAAAACAACATAAACTCTCTCATGGCAAGTCCCTAGACTTTTAACCATATTGCACATTTGTCCCCTCATTAGCGAGCTTAAGCTTTGAGGTTCCAAAAGTACAAAAATTTTCAAGAAAGGTCACCAAAATCACTTACTTGTAAGGAAGAAAGCTTGGCCAAAATTTTGAGTTCTCAACTCCCATTTTTTCTGCTCATTTTTGATGGAGAGAAGATGGAGAGAAGAGGTGATACTTTCTTTTCTTTATTTTATGATAAAAATGAATTTCTATCACCAAATTTCCACCTAACCATTTGACAAAGTCCTTTCTTTGTCCACCTATGGCAGGCCACCTCTTAAAACAAGGCCTAATTTCACATTAGGGACCTCAAATTAATACTCCTTAGCTAATCGGCATCTCTAGCAATTAAAATAGAACTTTCGCACTTTATGCGATTTAGTCCTTTTTCGCGATTAAGCATGAAATCGCTAAAATTAAAGCACCAAAATTTTCATGAACCCTTATAATCATACTATAACCCATAAAATTAAATAAAAATAAATTTTTTCTGACCCTAGATTAGTGATCCCGAGATACACTGTTCTAACTAGCCCCTAATTCAGGCTGTTACATAGGTTGTGTTGTTTGCTTCTCACTAAGGTCAACTACCTTAACTTCCCTCTATTTTCCTTCCTCACTTAACCCCTCTCCAACTCCTACAAAACTTGGATTAGGGGTAGTTTCCTCATCATCCTCAACCATATCAGATTGCCTAACTTGCTCATGAACTACCTTACCCATTTTGAGATGAATTTCCATTGCATGGTCATAACCGTCCCTTTCAGGTTTGTTCTTCGTATTGATTGGTTGTTAGTGTTAACCTTCCTTTGAAACATTAGGAGTAGCTGCTCCATTTGGCCTTACATTTGATGCATGGTCACATGCAATGGATGCATCCCTTCTTCTAGCTTGCTTATCTTAATGGTTATAAGAGGTTTATTCGAGAAGGTTTGTTTCTTATCTCATTCTTTAGGCCTAAAAGGTGGTTAACCTTAGTAGTTCAGGGCTTGCCTAGGATAGTGTAACACCCAAAAAACCCCTTAGATATTTATTTTCGTATGTTTGTGACATACATAATTATCTTCTTTAGTGGCTATATATTTTGGGAGTGTCTGAGAGGTCCCAAGTTCAAGCCTTAGCTTGGGAAAATTTTTGTTTTTAAATGAATAAACCCCTATCTTTAATCGGTAGGCTTATAAATAAATGTTGGTAAAATATGTTAGAATGGGCCTACTGGTCTGGTGGCTAAGTGGAATGGCAAAGTGCTGGTGGTCTTGAGTTCTAGTCCTGGTGTGTGTAGGGGAGTGTTTCATTTTGCTGCTTGTGCCATATGGGTGTTCTCTTTTAGTCGAAATACTGAAGAGTTTGAGTGGAATTTGAATTAGGTGGTTGAGAGAGGGGTGGATGATTTTAGGGAGAGGATTAAGGGATATGGTGAGAAAATTAAGGAGTGAGGAGTTTGAGAGCATTCAAACTATGGTTGCAAGTTCGACTTTCCCCTCACCCTTTCATTTTTGACAATTTGCCCTTTAATGTTTCGTTTCTTTATTACCAAAATTTTTCTTTTTTGGTTTCTGGAAGTTCTCTGCTGAAACTTCTACTAGTTTCGCTTCCTCTTATTTTGTTTAATTTTTGCAATTTCAGTTTCCTCTCATCTTCCCAAATATTTCTGATGCTTTCTATTGTTTCCTTTCTTACCAATTTTCTTTTCTTTTTTACCCTCATTGTGTCGATTCTGCTCTTACTACTTTCTGCCAAATTAGTGTTCCTGTGGTCTCTCTGTTTTGACTTTCTAGAATATTACTCTTTAGAAAAAGGTAAGCAAACGTTTCCCTTTTCCCTTGGTCGAGTCTTCTCCCTCTTTTCATCCTTCCCTTTCATTTCTTTCTATTGATTTATTTCTTTCCCTTGTAGCTGACTACTTTTCCTTCTCTATTGTTTTGGTTATCATTTTCTACTTGTTGATAAGTTTTTACACTTCGTAGTTGGTACTCTTCTCGCGTTGTTGGTAAGTGTAGATAGTAAACTGTTATCCTGCAACCTAATGAATCAATGCTCATCTGATTTCGATTGGTGCCTAGGAGTTATTCGAGGGGTGGAAGGACGTTAATTAGCATTTATGTGGTTGAAACCTCCCTCTTTACTCGATTGAATGTAACGTTGTTGCTAGTGAAAGCTTGGTCAACTCTTGTGTTTTCGATTGAGTAAAGCTTTAAGTGATTAATTGGGGATTGTTTGGTCAAACATAGGTTTCAAGGGCTCGGGGCATTCCTTCTCAGCGAGTAGAAACCAGGTGTGTAAACACGACTCTGGAAATAGAAATCGGTGAAAAGCCGAAAAACATGAAAGTCGACGCCACACGGGCATACGGCCTCTCGTGTGGTAGGACGTGTGACCGGACACGGGCGTGTGATAGACGAGGCAAGCCAAGTGCGATTCATGGGCCGGGCTGAATTGGGTCATGTGGGCCCTACGGCCTTTTAAGCCCCACACGGGTGAACCACATGGGCATGTGGGATTATTGGGTCAAGTCGTGTGATCCACACAGCTAAGGTCATTCTGGGCCTTGTAGGCCCACATGGGCGTGTGAGCCCACATGGGCAAATTATATGGGCTTTTAGGCCTATTTTCACTATTTTCACTACTAAGGTTGCACGGGTCGCCCGTGTCGACAGTGGACCTACTGTAGGGTCGGTATGATTACTTAGATCCCTAGTTGACTAAATGACTATTATATCCGTGTACTTTATATATATACATGTACGACTGTATTTTGAACATTTTGTTAAAACTGTACTGAGTACACATATGATACCATGATTTGGCATGACATGATTATATGATGCATTGCATGGGGATGGGTTTATATGGATCAGAGGAAGTGTACTGAAAGGCTTTGAGCCTAACTTACTGGCAGCTCAGCTGCAAACTACTGTTTAGTGCCCCATTCGATACTTTTTGGAGTGTAGGGATGGGTGGGTTGATTATATCCCCACATGGAGTGTAGGGTTGGATGGAGATGGAGTGTAGAAGCTGGCTGGGTAGGACTTGTATACTACATAGTTTTATACTGTACTGCTTACTAATACTGTAATGGGCCAAGGCCCAAATGTATGACTGCCTTTGTATTGAGTTGGGCTAAAGCCCAAACTGATACTGCCACTGATTCTGAAAAGGGCTTAGGCCCGAACTGTTCTATCTGTTTACTTTATATGGGATTAAACACTGAGTTTTCAAAAACTCACCCTTCTAATTTGATTGCACAGCTAATCCCCATAAATAGGCGGATCGGTGCGGTAGATGACTCCAATGTGGCCACATGACCTAGATTATTTGATTAGTATTTAATAATGATTTTTAATTTTATTTAGGGGTATTTTACTATAATAATGGCCTTTTTGGATTTTCATGGTTAATTTGGATTTCTATTATTTTGATTAACAACTGGTAGTAGTAGGGTTAATCGAGTTTTCAAAAAGAATCAACCGTTTTAACAAAATACACTCAAATATGCAAACTGATTTAAAAAGCTTTCGCAATAAGTGACGTTTTTAAAATTAACAATGTTTTGAAAAAGAATAATTTTGGGATAATGAACTATGTTGAAAATTAACGACGCATTTTGGAATTAACTCAGGATTTTGTATAGAGGTTAAATATAAAAGAGGTTTTTACGGCAACTCATTTACTCCAGAAAACACTACCATGTGACACCGCCAGATTCGGCCATAACGTCTAGGCTGGGTTTGGGGTGTTACATTTAGAGGTATCAGAGCCAGGTTGCAAAACTCGGCTGTGGATTTGGGTTTTAAGATTTGATTTTCTAAGAAATATTTTCTAATGATTTGAAATGTTTTTACCGAACGTGTGGTACACTAAGTCTCCGGTGCCGATCCTGTATGTTCTCTAAAACTGTTATGTGTTTGAAACTGAAACTGATACGAAACTTAAACTACTATAGGTAGTATACTGCACTAAAACACTCTAAGTTAGTGTATACTGAGAAATTGTAGAGGAACTGAAAACTGTAGTGAGACCGTGATTTACGAAAACAAATTTCGAAATTACTGATCATGTTCTGTATAAAACATTTGTTGATAAAATACTGAAACTACAAAAGAATGCATAAAACTGTTAATAAAGATAAACATGATTAGACAATGAGCACTAGATGTACTCATGGACGGGGTACAAGAGGCCGTGGTAGAGGCCGTAGAAGGGCCCAAGCTGGGTCATCATCTTCTAGTAACCTGCCTAATTCTGATAAGAGTGAGACATCGGCTTCACCTGTGACTAAAACTGGGTCTCATGATCGAGCGATTGGGGACAAAGCACTGTCCCAAGCCATGTTAAGGATTCTGGAGAGAGTCGCTGGGGCTAATACTGGAGCTGGAGGCCGAGGGTCAGTTACGGAATGACTCTAGTCCAATAGAGCCAAGATTTTTAAGGGTATTGTTGGAGTTGCCCCTAATGTAGCTGAATACTGGATTGATGCCACATAGAGAATTATGGACGACCTGGATTGCACCCTCGAGCAAAAATTAAAGGGTGCTGTATTGCTGCTACGAGATGAGGCATGTCAATGGTGGCTCACTATTAAGGAAGGCACTCAGCTCGACCGACTGACCTGAGAGTTCTTTAAGACCGCCTTAATGGGAAAATGTGGGGGCCAGTTACGTGGGTGCCCGTAGGAGAGAGTTTCTGAATTTGACTCAGGGTGATAGATCAGTGGCTGAGTATGAAGCCGAATTTCTACGACTAAGCTGCTATGTGTGTGGTATGGTGGCAACTGAGTATGAGAGATTTGTTCGCTTCGAGGATGGACTCAGGGATAATCTGAGGGTACTGATAGCTTCACAGAGAGAGCGAGACTTTGCTGCACTGGTCGATAAGGCAAAGATCACCGAGGAAGTGAAGCACACTAAGCGCCAGAACAAAGACTGGTAGTAATAAGAGGAATTCGGAGCCCTCGGCTTCCGTTTAGAGGCCTAAGAAAAAGGCCAGAGTTGATAGGCCGACTAGAGTTTGGTCTCCTATTGTGCTACTAGACAACCATCGTGTACTAACTGTGGTAGATGCCATCCGGGCGAGTGTTGGAAAAGAACTGGGGCTTGTTTGAGGTGCGGTTCATTAGAGCACCGTATTAGAGAGTGTTCACGGAGGTCCAATCAGATGCAAGCTTCTGGCTTGGGTACTGCACCACCACTGAAGGTAGTTCAGCAGCCACAGAGAGGTTGTGGTCAGGGCAGAACTGGGAATGGTTTGGTCCGTGGTCAGAGAGCATTGGGCAGATGTGCTGGTCACACTAAGGCGAGGCAGCCGGCTCTAGTTTATGCTGCTCATCACCGAGAGGATGGAGATGCTCCTGACATCATCATGGGTACGTTCCATATTTATAATGTACCTTATACTGCCCTGAGAGTTATAGGATCCACTCGTTCCTATATAGCTTGTACAAGGACTGAAAACTTGGGTATCTTGGTTGAAAGCACTACAAGTGAGATGACTGTACTGAGTCCACTGGGACAATCAGTAAAGGTAAATAAGTTGTTTAGAGACGTTCCTTTAGAGGTCCAAGGGGCTATTTTTCTGGCTGGTCTAATGGAACTACCTTTTGGGGAGTTCGATTTAATACTGGGAATGGACTAGTTGGTCAAACATCGAATGAGCTTAGATTGTGCCACAAAAAGGGTTGTACTAAGAACCGAGGAGGACCGCGAGGTGTCGTAATTAGGGAACGTCGGAACTACTTATCGAATGTGATTTCTTCTTTGAAGGCCAAAACGTTGGTTCGTAAGGGATGTGAGGCATAACTGGCCTACATCAGTGTTTCAAATTCTGGGGATTCTTCGGTTAAGGATATCAGAACGATTAAGGAATTTCTGGACATTTTTCCTTAAGAGCTACCTAGGTTACCTCCAGATCATGAAGTAGAGTTTGGGATTGAGCTCCTTCCTGGTACAGCTCTAGTGTCTATCGCCCCTTATAGAATGGCACCGAATGAGCTTATGGAGTTTAAGGCCTAGATTCAAGAGTTACTGGATCGTGGGTTCATCCACCTTAGTGTGTCTCCATAGGGAGCACCAGTTCTATTCATGAAAAAGAAGGATGGATCCATGCCTATGTGTACTGACTACCGTCAACTGAATAAGCTGACTATAAAGAATAAGTACCCCCTACCGAGGATAGACAATCTGTTTGACCAGTTCCGAGGGGCTTCAATTTTCTCCAAGATTGAGCTATGATCAGGATATCATCACTTGAGGGTTAAGGAGACTGATGTGCACAAGACAACATTTAGGACTCGATACGGTCATTACGAGTTCCTAGTGATACCATTTGGACTTATGAATGTACCAGCAGCTTTTATGGATCTGATGAATCATGTTTTCCAACCTTATTTGGATCGGTTCATAGTGGTATTTATTAATGACATACTGGTGTATTCGAAGACTAGGATGAGCATGATCAACATCTCAGAGTGGTTCTACAGATTCTGCGAGAAAAGTAACTGTACGTCAAGTTCAGTGTGAGTTCTGGTTACGTGAGGTAATGTTTCTCGGACATGTGGTTTCTGCTGAGGGGATTAGAGTTGATCCTCGAAAGATTAAGACTATTATGGATTGGAAGGAACCTAAGATTGTATCAGAGATCCCCAATTGTTTAGGACTGACAGGATATTATCAACATTTTGGAGAAAGGTTTTCACTGATCGCCGCACCCTTGACTAAATTGCTACATAAGGGGGTACCATTTATCTAGATTGATTCACAGCAAGATAGCTTTGAGAAGCTCAAGACTGTACTAACTGAGGCCTTAGTTCTTATACAGCTAGAGTCTGGATAAGAGTTTATTGTCTACAGTGATGCATCACATGTTGGTTTGGGATGTGTGTTGATGCAAGAGGGTAAGGTAGTGGCGTATGCGCCTCAACAGCTTAAGACTCATGAGGCAAATTACTCGACACATGACTTAGAGTTGGCCGCTATGGTATTTGCACTAAAAATCTAGAGGCATTATCTGTATGGTGACAAGTGTATCATTTACACCGATCACAAGTGCCTCAAGTACCTCTTCACTCAGAAAGAGCTGAATCTTAGGAAGCGTTGATGGACTGAGCTACTTAAAGAGTACGACTGTACTATTGAATACTACCTTGGTAAGGCCAATGTGGTGGCTTATGCGCTAAGCCTTAGGGCTATGTTTTATCTAAGGGTAATGTTTGCTCGCATCAGTTTATTTAATGATGGTAGTCTGTTGGCTGAACTTTAGGTAAAACCAATGTGGATTGAATAGATTAAGGGCAAAGAGTTGGAGGATGAGTCACTAGGTCTTTGATTCCGATAGATTGAGAGTGGTAGCACATCACATTTTTGACTGAATAGTGAAGGGGTATTATGTTTCCGTGGGAGCGTCTGTGTACCAAATGGTATCGAGTTGAGACAGTCTATACTGCGGGAGGCGCATAGTAGCCCTTAGGCTATGTATCCTAATGGAAATAAGATGTACCGAGACCGTCATGAGTTATATTGGTGGCCAGATCTTAACTGTGAGGTTACAAACTTTGTGGGTAATTGTCTGACATGTTAGCAGGTTAAGGCTGAGCATTAGTTACCTTCGAGGTTGCTTCAGCCAGTTAAGATTCCACTTTGGAAGTGGGAGTGAGTGACTATGGACTTCGTTAGTGGGTTACCCCTCACACCCACTAAGAATGATTCAGTATGGGTCACCGTGGATCGATTGACCAAGTCTGCCCATTTCATGCCTGTTTGTACCGACTACTCTCTGCAGAAGCTGGCTAATTTCATATCGATTTGTACTGACTACTCTCTACAGAAGCTGGCTAAGCTGTATGTGTCTGAGATAGTGAGACTGCATGGGGTACCAGTTTCGGTAATATTTGATAGGGATCCTCGTTTCATGTCCTGGTTCTGGAAAAAGCTACATAAAGCTCTGGGTACAAGATTGGACTTCAGTACTGCGTTCCAATCTCAGATTGACAGACAGTTAGAGAGGGAGATCAGATACTGGAGGATATGTTGAGAAAATCTGTGATTGACTTTTGAGGCAGTTGGGAGGATTATCTGCTGCTAGAAGAGTTTGCTTATAGCATCAGCTATCAGTCTAGCATTCAGATGGCATCGTACGAGGCATTATATGGTCGTAGGTGTCGTACACCTTGATGTTGGACTGAGTTGGGCGAGCAGCGTGTTCTAGGCCCTGAACTGGTTTCTAATACCGAGGATAAAGTTAGACTGATTCGAGATCGACTAAAAGCAGCAACTAATAGGAAAAAGTCCTACGCATACCTGAAGTGACGTGAAATTGAGTATTCGATAGGAGACTTCGTTTTTCTTAAGGTCTCGCCATGGAAGAAGGTGATGAGATTTACTTGTAAGGGCAAGTTGAGCCCTAAGTTTATTGGGCATTACTACATACTGAAATGTGTGGGGCCAGTGGCCTACTAGTTGGAGTTACCTCCAGAGCTAGATCAGATTCATGATGTATTCAATGTTGAGGTGTTATCACTCTAATCCCACGCATATTCTTCCTATTGAGGAGATCTAGATTAGGCCAGATCAGACCTTCGAAGAGGAGCCAGTGTAGATATTGGAGTGAGATGTAAATGTTCTAAGAAGAAAACCCATCCCACTGGTTAAGGTTCTTTGGTGTAATCATAGGTTTGAGGAGGCCATGTGGGAGCCTGTGAATGCGATGCGACAACAGTATCCTCATCTGTTCTGATCAGGAATGGCCCAAAAATCCCTTAGATATTTATTTTCGTATGTTTGTGACATAAATAATTATCTGCTTTAGTGGCTATCTGTTCTTGGAGTGTTTAAATGGTCCCAAGTTCAAGCCTTAGCTTAGGCAAATTTTTGTTTTTAAATGAATAAACCCCTATCTCTAATAAATTGGCTTATAAATAAATGTTGGTAACATATGTCAGAATGGGCCTGCTAGTCTGGTGGCTAAGTGGAGTGGCAAAGTGCTGGTGGTCTTGAGTTTGAGTCCTGGTATACGTAGGGGAGTGTTTCATTTTGCTACTTGTGTCATGTGGGTTTTCTAGTTTAGCCGAAATATTGAAGAGTCTGAGTGGAATTTTAGGTGGTTGAGGGAGGGATGGATGATTTTAGGGAGAGGATTAAGGGATATGGTGAGAAAATTAAGGAGTGGGGAGTTTTAAAGCATTCAAACTGTGGTTGCAAGTTTGGCTTTCCCCTCACTCTTTCATTTCTGACAATTTGCCTTCTGATGTTTTATTTCCCTATTACTAAAATTTTTCTTTTTTGGTTTCTGGAAGTTCTCTGCCTAAACTTCTACTAGTTTCCCTTCCTCCTATTTTGTTTTATTTTTGAAATTTTAGTTTCCTCTCATCTTCCCAAATATTTCTGACGCTTTATGTTGTTTCTTCATGACCAATTTTCTTTTCTTTTTTACCCTTATTATGTCGATTCTGTTCTTACTTCTTTCTACCAAATTAGTGTTCCTGCGGTTTCTCTCTTTTGACTTTCCAGAATATTACTCTTCAGAAAAAGGTGAGCAAATGTTTCCCTTTTCCCTTGGTTGAATCTTCTCCCTCTTTTCATTTCTTTCTATTGATTCATTTCTTTCCCTTGCAGCTGACTACTTTTCCTTCGTTGTTGTTCTAGTTATCATTCTCTACTTGCTGATAAGTTCTTATACTTCGTAGTTACTACTCTTCTCGCGTTATTGGTAAGTATAGATAGTAAATTGTTATCCTGTTGCCTGATGAATCAATGCTTATTTGATTTCGGTTAGCGCCTAGGAGTTATTCGAAGGGGGAAGATTGTTAATTGGCATTTACGTGGGGGAAACCTCCCTCTTTACTCGATTGAAGGTAACATCGTTGCTAGTTAACACTTGGTCAACTCATGTGTTTTTGATTGAATAGGGATTTAAGTGATTAATTGGTGATTGTTTGGTCAAACGTAGGTTTCAAGGGCTCGAGGCATTCCTTCTTAGCGAGTAGAAACCACGTGTGTAAACACGACTCTAGAAATGGAAATCGGTGAAAAGCCAGAAAACGTGAAAGTTGACGTCATACGGGCGTGCAGCCGCCTGTGGGGTAGGCCGTGTGATCGGACACAAGCGTGTGATAGACGAGGCAGGCCATGTGCGGTTCATGGGTCGAGCCAAATTGGGTCGTGTGGGCCCTAAGGGCGTGTGGGATTATTGGGCCAGGTCGTGTGATCCACACAGCTAAGGCCATTTTGGGTCTTGTGGGTCACACGGGCGTGTGGGCCTATATGGGCAAATTACATGGGCTTGTGGGCCTATTTTCACTATTTGATTGCTAAGGTTGCATGGGTCACCCGAGTCAGCTATGGACCTACTGTAGGGTTAGTATGATTACCTTAATCTCTAGTTGACTGAATGACTGTTATATCCGTGTACTTTATATATATACATGTACATTGTATTTTGAGCATGCTGTTAAAACTGTATTGAATACACATATGATACCATGATTTGGCATGACATGGTTATATGATTCATTGCATCGGGATGAGTTTATATGGATTGGAGGAAGTGTATTGAAAGGTTTCGAGCCTAACTTATCGGGTCGCTTTCACATTGCAAACTCTTTTTATTTAGTGTCGCATTTGGTACTTTTTAGAGTGTAGGGATGAGTGGGTTGATTATATCCCCAAATGGAGTGCAGGGTTGGACAGAGATGGAGTGTAAAGGCTGGCTGGGTAATACTTGTATGCCACATAATTTGATATCAGATCGACATCGATATGATGAATGGGCCAAGCCCAAATGCATGATCGCCTCAGATCTTGAGATGAGCTAAAGCCCAAACCGACATCACATCGATTCTCGAGAAGGGCTTAGGCCCAGACTATGATTGCCTTCTATCTATCTGTTTGCTTTATATGGGATTACACACTGAGTTTTCAAAAAATCACCCTTCTAATTTGACTGCACAGGTAATCCACGAACATAGGCATATCGGTGCGGCGGAGGACTCCAAGGTGGCCACACGACCTAAATTATTTGATTAGTATTTAATAATGTTTTTTAATTTTATTTTTGGGCATTTTACTGTAATAATGGCCTTTTTGGATTTTCATGGTTAATTTGGGATTTCTATTGTTTTTATTTACAACTACTAGTAGTAGGGTTCATCGAGTTTTCAAAAAGAATCAACCGTTTTAACAAAATACACTCAAATACGCAAACTGATTTAAAAAGCTTCCGCAATAAGTGACGTTTTGAAAATTAACAACGTTTTGAAAATGAATAATTTTGGGATAATGAACTACGTTTGAAAATTAACGACACATCCTAGAATTAACTCAAGATTTTGTATAGAGGTTAAATAGAAAAGATGTTTTTACGACAACTCATTTATTCCGAAAAACACTATCATGTGACACCGCCAGATTCGACCATAACGTCTAGGCTGGGTTTAGGGTGTTACAGATAGTTTGAGTCTTTCATCCCTTGGTTTGAGGACCTTCCCTAGTTTCCTCCCCACCTAAGTTTAGGATGGTCACACTATCCCCGGTTATATGTTTTTGAATAGGGGTTACCACCCCTATTTCCCATGCAGTTTACCTTAGTATAGGTATTTTCAATGGTACTAGCCGAAGAAGAATTCTCACCTTCCTGTCCTACATATCCTCCCATATGATGATTTGGTCAAGAAATAACGGATTAGAGGATCCATGTTTAAGGCTATTAAGCCTCTTAAAGATTTTTTGAAACTTATCATCGCTACATAATACATTCATAATAGGATGTTTAGCTTGATATTTAAACCTCTCAATCGACCACATATAGGAGTTCATAGTCATATAGTTGATTAACTGGAAACCCTCCGTATAGGTCTTAGAAATGAACTTCCGATGCTTTGTCTAGATTAGACCACATGTTGTCATCCAAATCATTATAAAATGTTTGCAACAGTAAAAAATCTTGAAGGCCATGGTAAGAACACCTACGTAGCAATAGTTTAAACTTTTCCTATGCCTCGTAGAGTGATTCCCCCTCTAACTATCTGAAGTTGTTGATGTCCATCCTCAATTTCATTGTCCTACTCATCAGGAAATTGTCAAATCCCTAAAACCATTGAGTTGTGAAAAGGGTTAGTTCAGGAATATAAAAGTTAGATTTTTTGAAATAAATAAAAAAAGAATTTAAAATGTTAGTAAAGAAGGTAGATGGATACTAGAAAGAATTGTAAAGACTTGTGTGTTGAGAAAAATAAATCTAAGGTATAGAGTAAATACTAAGAGAGTTAAAAGTGTTAGGAAAAATGTGAAAATTGAAAGTATAAATGATTAAATTGAATTGAAGATTGAAAGATGAAGGATTGGAAGTGTAATTTTACGAAAATTAAGTATGAATTAAGGATGGACTTGTAAAATTTCTAAGAATCAAAATGACCATTTCTCAATTCGAATAATTATTAAGTGTAATAATTGAGGATTAATGGTGTAAAAATGATTGGATGAAATATTTTAATATTAATTTATTAATATTTTATTAATTTATTTAATGGATATAAACTAGTCCTTTTTCCACCATTTCAACTGAATCAAGCTTGACACCTTTAAAATTTCTTAGAGATCTTTAGTAAAACCAATAGAGTAACCTCATACCAAGCTTAGATTTCTATGGAGTCAAGATATGTTAATGTTGGTAGAGAGAGAAAATCAAACTAAGGCTTGAAATCAAGAGAACAAGAGAGAGGTAAATGAAGTGCTCAAGTGATAAAGAAAAGAGAGAACAAGTGATTTAAGGTGGAAGATATGTAAGTATCCTTGAATTCTCTTATTACCTAAGGACTAATTTGTAAATTGTGTAAAATTTATACATAAATTAGAAAAGTAAAGTGTATAAAATTTTATATGTGAAATAAAATATAATGATGGAGTGCTTAATTTAAGTGATTTATGATAGTGAATTAAGTGAAAAATAATATTAAAGTGACATCATTGTAATTATTGAATTTTCAGTCTTAAGAACTAAATTGTAAAATATTCAGAACTGGTTATATGTATTATAGTAAGGAAACAAAGTATTTTGAGTGTTATATGAAAGTGTATTGATTCAAAAGTGATTAAGTAGGGAATATAGTGAAATTTCTGGTCGTAAGGATTAAATTGAAAAGTATGAAAAATTTTACATGTCACTAATTGTTGAGTAAACTGATGATATAATTCTAATAGTGCTAAAATTCCTGATAAATAACATACATGTTTTTGAAAAATTATATGAGAAATATCTGGATGTGATAAAATAGATATATTGCGTTAATGATCTTGATAATACAATAAAATGTACCTAAATGTTTTAGTGATGTGATTATTGGATTAATTTGTAAATGAAGCAAAAGTGAATTAAAATAAGTAAATAGAGAAATTGATATTATTGAGTATGAAAAGTAAGATATTCCATGAACTAAGAATATAATGATTAAAATCTAGTGAATATTCACAATTGAAATTACGAATATTCTTGAAATTGTATAAATGAGGACTATATTTAAAGATATATAAAAGTGCTATCTTGAATGATACTCTTGAAATCTTGTATAGTAAAATGCCCCATGTGTCATAGGAACGATTGAGCGCTCCCTTCTCATTTGCACTTCTTTGCTATTATTTGTACACAAGTTCACTTATGTTGTAACACCCCTAACCCGTATCCGTCACTAGACTACGGTTACGAGGCATTACTGAACATAACACAACTTAGTACATGCATTCATTCCCTTTCATACTTCATAAATTAGTCACATCAATATACTTATCCTATTCAAATTTCAAACTTTATTATTACTATGTTCCTATCAATCGCGTATTAAAATTTTAATTTAAACATATAACATTACATAACATATATTGAGCATATAACAAAACAATTATTTTATAAACTAATTATCAAAAATATTACCTCCATATATGCGCATTTTAAGAATCAAACATATACCATTTCATTCATAGAACAATTTAAAACATTATCAATAGGTCAAATATATTCAAATACGTTACTAATTCATGCGCAATCCACTAAAACCTCTTTAATCATTTTCAAACATCAAGACATATCATAGAATCTATTTCACATGCACGAAACCAACCAAACCATATACTTAGCCATTTTAGTTCATCTCATAATCGAATACACAAGCACATTATAACCAAATTTTTATAGCAACTCATTAAGTCGAATATGCACAAAATATTACATATCCAATAACATAGCTTAATGAACATTCCATTAATAATATACTTAGCATCTCATGGCATTTATACATTTAAAACATATCCCAACATATATCATTAAATAACATATATAAATATCACATAGCCAAAATCATTAAACTTAACATTATTTATTCTTACTAAATACATCAAGCATGTATCATTTACCTTATTGTCGAATCACATAACTTAATTCAACTATCATTAGCAAAGCATATTAAACAAGTTACACATAAACTCATCATAACCGAGATCATACACACAAACATAAACATAGCAACCATGTTTTGTATATAATAAGCCAAGGCCAAATTGCTAAAACCAAACATATCAAGCACTTAACCAAGTACACATAAAACCGAAATTAAACATAGTGATCAAGCCATTTTTGCATGTCTATATATATACATATTCCAAAATCAAACATTCCATTTATGCTATACATGCCATAAGCCCAAATTCAACTTAGTAAAATACTGAAAAACTATCGATAGTGTGATAGGCTTTGCTGACGATCCCCGAGCTCGTAACATGACTTCAAAATCTATAAAACAAAGGTAAACAAAAACACACACACCATAAGCTATTTAAGCTTAGTAAGTCATAAGCAAAATATATATCAATGATTGTATATTAACACTAAGTTAATAAGGCCGAATATACATATCCTCAAATACCAAGTTATCATTTTAATCATACGTTCATATATCATATGGATAAATGCATAAGTACACATGAACAAATATATAAATCTCACTACTAATATCACATATATCTCATTTGGCCGAATATACACAATCACATATGCTTACACATAATTCACATTTATAACTTAAACATTTATGCAATCAATTTAACATCCAACTTTTCTTATTTTCACAACTTAGGATAAGCACATACCTGAATCTTTTTATTCGATTTCACAATCAGTCTTTACTTAACATTGCCCGTTGAACCGTTCGAAATTAAAAAGGATACGCAGATAGTCGAAAGCTCCTACAATGCCAACGTCCCAAACGTGGTCTTACATGCATATCAATGCCACTGTCCCAGATAGGGTCTTACACGAATCAAATACGATGCCAATGTCCCAGACATGGTCTTACACGTAAACACAAGTCGATGCCAACATCCCAGACGTGGTCTTACACGATAACACATATCGGAACATATGTATCCTATCTATTCCTAGGGTTCGTACGGGACTTTCAGACGTTGAATCTCGATCGAATCGAACTCGAAACATAGTTCCCTATCTCATAATCACATTCGGCCGAAACACACACACATATATATTTGAATAATTCAATTCATCTCATAACAGTTATATATGCTTAATTTAACAATAATTAAATGCTTATAGACTTACCTCGGATATCGACAGACGAAATTGACTACTCGACTACTTTCACCTTCCCCTAATCTAATTTCGTTTTCTTTCGTTCTTGATCTTAATCAAGCTTGGGTATGGCTGAATGTGGCTTGTTATTCTTTATTTCTTTTTCTTTCAGTTTCGGCACAAAAAAAGATGAGTATGGCTTTTTAATTTATGTTTGTTTATTATAATAACTTATAATATGTTAATTATTATTTTAAATTTTATATTTAACATAAAAACTATATAATATATCCTTAATGCCGTCCAATACCTTATTAATGGCTAAATTACAACATAAAGCCTCCATATTAAAAGAACAACCATTATTCGACCTATTTGAATTTAACCACTAAATTTTCATTTTACGCGATTAAGCCCTTTTATTAAATCGGGCACACAAACGACGAAATTAAAACACGAAAATTTCACACAGGCAAATTAACACATACTAAACACAAAACATAATTTTAAAATATTTTTTAGACTCGGGTTTGTGGTCCCGATACCACTATTTCGATTAGGGTCAAAATCGGATTGTTACATATGAATCTTGTCTTGTAAGTGAAAATTGTGCGTAAAACACCTCTGTCCTGCATAGTTTTGTGTATCCATCATATTCAAGGCTACTATTGGCCATAAAATAAATATCATATGGAAGTATTGATTATTCCTAGTAAATTATGGGAATGCTAAATATTCTTGGTAAGTGCCTCATAGTGATAGATTCATAAATAGTAATTCATGCTAAATTTATAAAATTTATTTAAGTTATTGTTTAATATGTTATTATTTTAAAATTCTTGAAATAATGATATTAAATGTTATTTTGATTAAGGTAATGGTAGTTACTAGATTCTAGGGTACTAACTAAGCTATAATGTAGCTTAACATGTTGTTGTTTAACGCTTAGATGAAAGATCATATTGAAGCTCTCGATCGAAGCCGTGACCTCAATGCATCTCATCACATCACCAAGGCTTAAAAGAGACTATGAAATTAATCTTTTGGTACAGAATATGGCATGTACATAGGTCTAATTAAAGTATATGTTGTACTACATGATATTTTGAAGGTGTTTTACATTTTAGAATTGTAAATTAAGGTATGGCAATGAATGGAATTGATTGTGGCATGAAATGAGACTATTTTAGGTGTGTCCAAAGAGTCATGTTGCAACGTCCTTTACCCTAACATTGTAGAAGTCACGACATAGCTTCCTAATGTCATGACATGATTTTGTCTCGCCATGACCATGTCAATCATACATTAATATCACGACAACCTTTGTTTCCAAGTCGAGATGTCACTCACTGTTTTGACTCGAAAGGGTCCCAAATGGTTCCAGATTGAAACCAAAACATAGATTATGCTTAAAAATGATTCAAGAAGCCAAAAGGGAACTTAATAAGCACGAAATAAAAAGAAAAAAAATTAGTGGATTCATTGAGTTAACTAGTGACTCAATGTGAAACTTAAAGTCTGGGTTTTCAGTTTAACTCAATGAATGGGTGTTATAAAAATAATTGGCTAGGAACTGATTTGCCAACTCATGATAGGTAGTGCTAAAATCGATAGGCTATGAATCTAAACACATGAAAGTGTCATCACACAAAGAAAATGGTAAGAGCCTTAGACAAATAGTGTTATCGAATGCCCCATTATATTTAAATGTATCGCATAAAGTAAGAAAATGCTTAAGGTGTTGATTAGGGTCCTCATTCATGGCCCCTCTAAAATTTAAATTATTTTGCACCATTTGTGTCATGCCAGGTTTAATATCGAATTTGTTGGCACTGATAGTTGACCTATTGATGTTGATTGGCACAACATCGAGATTAGGCATTACGTAATCATGCAAAGTACAGTTTGCCATCAGTCTCAGTTAAACCGAAGGTTCACGATCATCCAACTGCGGGTTGTTTGGAGGTAGCTCCTCAAATAGTAGATTTTGACGAGGTCGATCGTCTAACAGTGGATCTTTCCTTGGTGGATATTTCCCATAAAATACGTTTTTCCGTGCATTGTTCAGGGTGATCTTTGGTTCCAGATCAAATGGTATGATCTTGTTGTCTCTACAAGCCATAAACTACAAAGTCCAACCACAAAAGAAACAAACACAATTAAAAATACAACAAATGAAATTAACGAAAAAGAAAAGAAAAATAAGCGTCGTATCTATAAGAAAAAAATTTTCTAATTATCTTTCCTACAAAAGCATGCAAGAATCATTCCAAAAGTGATCATCAAATACAAATCTCCCCTACAATAGCACCGACAACTTGACTACACCACGGCGTATATACACCAACCAAAGAAAATTGCAAACAAGTAAGGTGAAGTGATGTGAAGTGTGATGTTCTGCAAGTGTCACAAGTCAGTTGTAATATTTATGTGTTTACAATGGAACACGAAGTATTCTGAGGATCAAACCCAAAGGAGAAAAGGTGACAACATTGATTAAGCACAATCAACCATGCAAAGGGGAAAGTCTAGCTAGCTACTCCAGTGGCATAATAGTACAAAAAATTAATATAGAGTGTAACACTGGTTACTCAAGTAAACTCGAGCAACGAATGTTACGTTTAAGACCAAACACGCATTTACAATTTCAAACACTTTTAATTTGAACTTTTAGTATTGATTTCAATACCTTATTACACATTTAGGAAAATAATTAGACTATCAATAAAGATTAATTGCGTAAAAAATTTTTGGGGCCCCACTTAATTTAAATAAAAATTTTTAGCTGTAGGCCCGTATGTCTCTAGACATTACTATGGCCCTGTAGAATTTTAGCTTTGAAGTTTCTATACCTTGAGACACATTAGGCATGTCTCGAGACTTGGAACAGGGGACATAAAAAATACACATTTAAAACACTTCTAAGTGAAACTTAAGTGTCCAAAATCAATCCAACCATATACCATAACTCACAAACCATATATTCAACATTTAGAACATATTAAACACATGTGAGATCAACTAAATACCTACTTTCTTGCACAAATATATAACCTATGTATATGCCATATACTTGATCAAAATAAAGTGAGATTTCATACTCTTCTCCAAGTCTTTTAGATATGAAGAGCCTGATCCTCGACAAATCTTAACTTCAAATTTTTATCGACGCATTAAAAATAATGGGTGATCGTTGTTTTGTCGAGTTTTAAAATTTATAAAAGAGAATGGTCGAAGCTGGAAACTAACTCTACCATGATTAAAGGGAAGTGTACCTATTGAACAGTAGTATAGCTTAGGCAAGACTGGATTATCGAACCCAAAAGAACTAAAAGTTCTAATACTAACTTTCTTTTTATTATTTAGCCTAAAATAAGTGAAGTTGCTTTAATCTAATCTAAATTAACTACTAAGCTAAAGACACAAAGATAAAAAGGATGAATTGGGGAAATAACTTTAGGAAAACTCAGTTGATTAAGACGATACCCTTAGGAAGAATCCACCTAGACTTCACTTGTTACTTAACCCTGAACCATACGATTTATTCACTTAGTTTGATCCGTAAGACTCCCTAACATATATTAGACCCTCTCTCGAGGCGAATAATGTCCAACTCTAGGTTAATTAATGGAAATTTCTTTCTCTCTTAATAACCCCCTAGAATAGCAGTAAATCGATCTATGGATTCCCATATTAGGCTTCACCCTAATCCGGCAAAATCTCGTCACCCTATCTCTAGGCATGCGATCAACTCCGCTTAATTATGATAGATCTACTCTTAGGCAGGGTCTATTCCCCCTCCACCTAAGCACATTAAATTTGGACTAAGCTCACATAATTAAGAACAAACTAAGTATTTATCATATAATTTAGAAAACAATAACAAGATTCATCTAGGTTTCATCCCCTTCAGGTATCTGAAGGATTTATTTCATAACTAAATATAAGAAACATAAGAAATCCATAAAACTCCCTGAAGGGATTGAAGGAGAGATCCGCTGTCTTGAGTAGAATTCTGGCTTCTTGATATGGAACAACTTGCTACCTTCGAGTGATTCCCACAAATTTAACCTTTTCGGCTTGGCTCCTTGGCCTAGCTAACCGCCCCCTTTCAGCTGACACTTAGGGGGTTTATATAGGCTTTTGAAATAGGTTTCTTTGCCCCAAAGTATCCAAATCCAAATGAAATTGCTCTTTGCCATGACAGGGACACGGCAATGTCACACGCCCGTGTAGTCGGTCTTCAAGCCGTGTTCAGATTCCTTTAATGAGACATGGCCGTGTAACTCAAGGAAAGACCATGTTCTAGATGAGAAGTGAGGGACGGCCGTATGGGCTTTGGTCCAAGCCGTGTCAATTTCTTTCTTGGTTCAATTTTCTCCGTTTTGGGCCCGTTTCTCGTTCTTTTTAATCCTCGGGTGCTTTTCTAGGTATAAGACATGAAAAAAAAGGATTAAGAGCACCTTTTTACATAAATCGATTGATAAGTCATACAAAAGCATACTAAACGTGGGAATACAATATGTTACTTTCACAGTTTATCAAATACCTCCACACTTAAGCTTTTGCTTGTCCTCAAGCAAAATTCTCAACTTACAACTAAAACAAACTTTCCATGATCCATAATTCCTATCAACAATGTCTTATCATAATTCATAGATAATTTATACATGGATAATTTAACTCAAAGAGTCCTAAAGATTCAAACAATATAAGTCATACATTTGTAGCACGAAAACATAGGTGTTTCCCTTTATATAAATAACTACCTTTAATTCAAAATCGACAAGGATTGACATCCTCACGAAAGATTCACTCAAATCACTCAAAGTGTTTGAGGTTCAAAAATTAAGCACTCAATAAGTCAAACATGAAAAGTTAATCCCATAGGCTTGCCTAAAAATCAAATCTCCACCACTGTAAAATGAGATGACAAACAGATCAAAAGGTCTTTAACAGGGTTGTAACGGGGCTAGGTTAAGGGTATGGATATAGGCTGAATTAGAGGGATAGAATCAAGATTGAATTGACAAGTTACCTATCTAGAAATACTGAGACAATAATTGTAACATCCTAAAATTTGGAATTTTATGCGTTGCATTATTTCTTGCATTAAGCTAGTTAAATTATTAATTGTGTATGTTTAGGGGGTCTTGAGAAGGCTCGGGGTTTATTTGGTCCCAGTAAAGATTTTGGCATTTAGCACTTTAAGGAGATATATAGTAAGTGACCTTAAAGCTTATGGAAATAAATGAGTAAATTGCTAGCATAAATGAGCAATTGGTAAGAAGGATATGGAGCCACATGAAGTACTTTGAGGGAATAGGTTCAAATCCCATAATGTGCAAATTTTAACTATTATTTTTGTATTTTTTCCATAAGTGTCGGTCAAGCTTGTAAATAAGGCAAGTTGGACTTTTTAATTTTGGCAAGGTGGCTAAGGAAATTAGGAAAGGATGAAGGTGGGGAAAGAAATCAAAGGAAAAAGGAAAGTGTAGGGAACATGTTGGCTTGTTTCAAGGAAAGTGTTATGGAAAGTTTTGGGTTGGCAAATTTTGTCCTATTTGCGAAGGCATGGACGATTTTGGCATAGGGAGGGCTAGCCGAATTTTTTCTTTATCATTTGGTAAAATATTTGGTGTTTGTTTTGGCCAAAATTCCTATTTTCAACTTGTAACACCCCAAACCCTGCCCATACGTTATGAGCGGATTTTGGTATGTCACATGAAGAAAATGTTTTGAGAACTTATGTATGTACTAACGAATGACATTAATATAATATAGTTAAGAAAGCAAGTTTGATTTATAACTATTTGATAAAATACAAATTTCGAGAAGTTGATTGATGTGTAGGAAATCGAACTTTTGAACTTTAAAAACCATGAGGAAAACGTAAAACATCATGTGATTCTTACTAAACTAAGCGTTACTTGGTTGTGTTTAAGTAAACAAGTTTTTATTTGTAAATATTTGATAAAATACAACTATTTTTGAAAGATCGTTTGATGAGTCAAAAATCGAGAGAGTGAGCTTTAAAATCGCGACTTTTGAAATGTCGTAGATAATTTTGAAAGAAAATCCGAGTCAAATCATTTGTAAAAGTTTGCTATAAAATCCATTTATTAATCAATTTTGGAAACCATTATTTAAGTTTTTAGAAAATTCCCTTTTTAAACAATTTAAGGAAAATAATAAAAACATTCCTAACCATAAAGCAAAAATAAAAATAGCCCAGAGGCCTTATTACAACTTAAAACCCAAAATAGTAAAACTAATAAAGTAACGTAAATAGAAATTGTAAAGTTCAAGATCAACGTTTTTAAAGTATGGCCTCCATCGAGTCATCCATGGCTCAAGTCCACATCACTGAGCATTACCTACAAGGGTTAAGAAAGAAAGGGGGGTGAGTTACAAGAACTCAGTGTATAACCCACTTACCATCGTCCACTGGGCCTGAATCCCATTTAGCAATATTTTGGGCCTAAGCCCATTTGCAAAATAATGTATCAATTATATCATGTGAATGAAATGCAATTCCTAAACTAATCCTAATAATCCATCTGTTACACACCACCCGTACCAACCAACACACCTGTGGGGATCAAGTCAACCCACCCCGCCAACACACCAATCGCAAGCATTATGCCATTTATAACAAATTTAATTGTGGGCAAGCCACCAAAATCACAGATTATCATATTATCAAACATATTTGTGGCAGTGCCACTGAAATTTCTTCTCTTCAACATTTTCCCAACCCATGCCAAATCATGTAAATGCATCATACATAAAAAATTATGATATTTATAAATATAACAACATTAATTAATTCAAATAAAAGTTCGGCCCATTAATACTTTGCAAATCGGCCCATTAGGGCAATATATCAAATCGGCCCATTAAGGCAATATAACCTTTGACTTGATCGAAATCATAAGATTGAACTAACAATAACCAAACACTTACCCCTTACTAGCCGTTTGCACAACACAAGGTGAACACCAACACTACACCAATATTCGTCCGAAATAACACCACTAGGGGAGGGGAAGTTCGGCTAAGACCTTGAACTAAAAGGAAAAGAGGATTCGGCCAAGTGGTGTATCCAACCACCAAAGTTCGGTCAGAGAAAAAGAAAGAAATGGAGTGCGAAAGAATGGGGTTAATATTCGGCCAACAACAAGAATGAGAAGAAAAGAAGAAGAAAAGAAATTGTATAGGAGGGTGGAGTTTCGGTTTGCCAAAAGAAGAAATGAAGAGGGTGTTTTGGAATGAAGTTTCGGCTTACAAGGTTTCAGAAAGAAGAAGAAAGTTTAAGAAGAGAAGAGAGTGCTTGAAGGAATAGGATTTCGGCTACCAAATGAACACAAGGGATCAAAGCTAATTTCGGCAAGCTCTAAGGGTTTGTACTTTTGGTTTCAAGAAGAAATTGAGAGAAACTCTTTGGAAAAAATCGGCTTGTTTTGATAAAATGAAGAACTTTGGCCTACCAATTCCTTTTTGGCCGAAAATGCACAAGATGGGAAGTGCATTTCGGCACACCTTACTTCCCACTACCAACCGTCCATTCCCCCCCATTCCAAATACCCAAAAATTCGGCCATAATCCCCCAAAACACTCCAAGCCACACATTCAAATAATTTTGAACAAGTCAACTTCCTAATTTCACTCTCTACCCTCCATTCAAATGTGAAGACTTGGTCCAAGGTAGAATTTAAACTGCATACAACTCTTCCATCCTATGCCGTCAAAATGGAAGCCTAAAATGAGAATTTCGCAGCTTGAACTCGGGACTTCTCCCCTTGCATGATGACGCCACACCAAGCTCCTCCTTTGCCCACTCTGCCACTTCTTCATTTGTGCAATAAAACTCCAATTTATTTTCTTAAACCCCAACTCTATCGCCTCCCTACACCTAAGGCCAAAAATTAAAATTTTCCTACCTACTCAGCACACACACCTAGGCTACAATTAAGCCCCTAAAACACCGAAATAGCAACACAAAGACACCAAACACATGCAATAACATGCAACAACAAAATAGCCCCTAACCCGGGATATTACGCTTCTACCCTTTAAGAATAATTTCGCCTCCTCAATTACCTAGTCAAAAGAGTTGCGGGTATTCTTTGTCTCATCGTATCCTCGGGTTCCCACGTGGCTTCTTCCACGCCATGATTCTCGCCAAAGAACCTTAACCAAAGGCACAGATTTTCTACGCAGAACCTTCACATCCCGATCAAGAATCGCATGCGAGTTCCTCTTCCATAGTCAAATCCGATTTACCTCGATCTCCTCCATCGCTATTACATGTGATGGATCTCGAACGATACCTCCAAGCATCGAACGTGAAAAACGCCGTGAATCTGGCTAAGCTCTGCTTGCAACTCAAGCCGATACGCCATCGGGTCCAACTCGTCTCAATACCTTATACGGCCCAATAAACCTCGGACTTAGCTTGCCTTTTCTCGCCAAACCTCAAACCTTCTTCCAAGGCGAGACCTTTAAGAAAACTCGATCTCCCACAAAACTCTATATCTCTTCGCTTAAGATCGGCATAAGACTTTTGCCGGTCTCAAGCTTCCTTTAAACGAGCTCGATCAACTTAACCTTGTCTTCTGCTCTCAAAGAACCAACTCGGATCCCAACAATCGACGTTCACCTAACTCGTCCAACAAGTAGGTGAGCGACACTTCCTACCATACGCCTCATATGGTGCCATTTTGATGCTTGCTTGGTAATCGTTGTTATAGGCGAATTCGGAACGGCGAAACTCTTCCCAATCGCCTCAAGTCCGAACACAACCTCTCAAAGATGTCTTCCAAGATCCGAATAACCTTTTCATGATCGCCCGCCGATCATGCGTGAAAAGCCGTCTTTGAAATCCAAACGAGTACCCAGAGCTTGATGCAACGCTCTCCGTAACCTCGACGTAAACTCGGGATCCCTATCCGAGATAATCGAAATCGAACACCGTAGCCTCACTATCTCGACACATAAAGCTTCGCCAATCTCTAAAGTGAATAGTCTACTCTCACCGAATGAAATGGGCCGACTTAGTCAAACGGTCCACAATAACCCAAACTGAATCTTTCTTGCTTGGCGTAAGCGGTAAACCACTGACGAAATCCATAGTTATTCTTTCCTATTTCCACCGAGGAATTTTCACAGTCAAGCAAACCCGACGCGGTATCGATGTTCCGCTTTGACTGTGACAAGTCGACACTTCCCAACAAACTCGTCACTTCTTTCTTCAAGCCGTGCCACCAAAATCGCTTCTTTAAGATCCCTATACATTTTGCTACCTCCAGGATGCATAGCATAAGGATGCGCGCATGTGCGCCCCAAGAATCCTCTGCCTCAGCTCAACATCTTTGGGCATACAAGCCTTTCCTTGAAAACACAGAACCTCCTCATTAGACAAGCTGTAACCCTCCAAACCACCATTCTGCACTTGTAACCTTCGCGCACTCAGAACCTCATCCTCCAACTGTTTCTCTCTAATCTGCTCAACCCAAGTAGGCTTAACCTGCAGCTCTGCCAGAATACTCCCGTCGTCGTACAAGCTCAAATGGGCAAACAAAGCTCTTAAGTCTGAAACAACCCTACGGCTCAACGCGTCTGCCACTACGTTAGCCTTGCCCGGATGATACTCGATCGAACAGTCGTAGTCCTTGAGCAATTCAACCCATCTACGCTGCCTCAAATTCAAATCCTTCTGAGTCAATAGGTACTTCAAACTCTTATGATCTGTGTAGACGGTTGACTTCTCACCGTACAAGTAGTGCCTCCAGATTTTTAGAGCGAAGACCACAGCTGCTAGCTCTAAATCGTGCATCGGATAGTTGACCTCGTGTGGCCTCACCGTGCGAGAAGCGTAAGCCACAACCTTACCTCTCGCATCAAAGACACAACCCAAGCCCGTGTGTGATGCATCGCAAGATACTCGTGAATTCCTTACCAATTTCAAAGTTGAATTAAAACAGAGCCTCACAAGATCTTCTTCAACTTATCAAAACTCTCCTCACGCTTTCTCGGTCCAAACGAACGGAACTCCCTTTCTTAACGCTTAGTCATCGGTCTTGCAATTAACGAGAAACCTTCAACAAACCTTCTGGTAGTATCCTCGCCAAACCCAGAAACTCCGAATCTCAAATGATCGACTTAGGAGGCTTCCAATCCAAAACCGCCTCAACCTTCCGAGGATCTACTCTAATCCCCTCACCGATACTACATGACCCAAAAACGTCACTTCACTAAGCCGTAACTCGCACTTATCGAACTTAGCATAGAGTTGCTTCTCCTTTAAAATCGCAACACCACCCTTAAGTGTGCATCATGCTCTTCTTCCGACCTTGAATATACCAAGATATCGTCAATAAAAACCACGACGAACCGATCCGGATCTCATGGCGAAACACCCTATTCATCATATCCATAAAAGTCTGCGGAGCGTTAGTCAACCCGAACGGCATTACGAGAATTCGTAGTGCCCGTGCCGAGTCCGAAATGCCGTCTTATGGATATCCGCTTCCTTAACTTTCAACCGATGGTACCTGCACCTCAAATCGATCTTCAAAACACCGATGCACCTTTCAGCTGATCAAACAAGTCATCTATCCGTGGTAACGGATACTTGTTTTTAATCGTCAGCTTATTCAGTTGGCGGTAGTCGATACACATCCGCATCGAGCCGTCCTTCTTCTTGACGAATAATACCGGCGCTCCCCACGGCGAAACACTTGGCCTAATGAAGCCTCGATCCAACAGCTCCTGAATCTGAGCCTTAAGCTCCACCAATTCCTTTGGTGCCATCCTATATGGAGCAATAGACACTGTGCGATCCACGGTAGCGGATCTATCCCAAACTCTACCTCACGATCCGGTGGCAAACCCTAAGCTCCTCAGAAACACATCAACAAATTCCTTAACCGCATTTAACCTTCTCAACAGCAGACTCTTTAGCCTCTAAGGCGTACACATGAACCACATACGCTTCACAGCCCTTCCTGACCATCTTTACAGCTTTTAATGCCGATACCACATTGGATAAGTAATCCCTCCTATTACCTATCATAATCACTTCATCTCCTTATCCGTCGATAGAACCATGCGCTTAGCCACGCAATCCACCTTGGCCCGGTACTTCACCACCAGTCCATCCCGAATCGATCGAACTCCTCAAACGGCGGTTCCATCGGATCAAGACAAAAAGTGACCCCTGGAGTTCTAGGGTACATCCTTATACAACTTATCTACCACTACTGAGTGACCTAGAGGGCTAAGTGCGACCATCCGTCTAGAAAGCGCTTCGAGTCTAAGTCCATGGTCTCAACTATACTACTAGCAACATACGAATCGTAGAACCCAAGTCAATTAAAGCGGTATAGGAGAACCAAAAATCAAAACGTCACGGTGATTACGTCCGGTGCGTCGCCTCTCTCGCGCGGCGCCTAGTGCATACACTGCATCCGGTGTGTCGCGTGCCTCGTAACTACCGCACCTCTCGCCTGGTGCTCCACGACCTCGACCAAATCCATTACCACCTCTACCATTACCACGCCCCCTCTGTGGTGGCGGTCCATTACCTCGAATCGACACGCCCGACTCTCGGGATCAATCCTCGCCATCCTACGCGGACAATCCTCGATGCGATGATCCGAGAACCACACTCGAAGCAACCTTTTCCACCACCCAATAACCACCCCAATGAGATTTCCCACACAGATTACACTGTGGCGGTCCCTGCCTAGCAGCAACGAACCTAGCCGATCGATTCGCCCACTCCGGTCTAGCCTCTTCTCTTCGCGGATTGCCGACGATCCCGAAGACCCAAAGCTTCTCTTAAGCCTACTCCTATCCATGCTCGTCTTATCGACTCCTTAACACCTTCTGGCTACCTTAGCCTTCTCAACTAAGACAAAAACTCGCGCTCCTCGCCAGTGGAGCAATCAGCGACCTCAACTCGTCTCGCAGACCATCCTCGAAACGAACACACCTCTCATGCTCGGTGGCTACAATGCCCGGCATACCTACTCACCAGGAACTCACCTCGACTCGAAGAATGATTTACTCCCCGAACAAGCCTCGTAAATGCCTTTGGGGAGTCGATGTAACTAGCCCCGATGTACTTCTTTTGGTATGCAAACTCTGAAATAATCCCATGTCGATCCTCACCGCCACACTATCCCGAACCGTGAGCCACCACCGATATGACTCATCTCGGAGAAGCGATACAATCCCCTTAAGTTTCTCCTCGATGCGTCAAGTCCAGATCGTCCATGATCCGCCTCGATTGCCTCCACCAATACTCGGCGAAGCTGCTAGAGCAACACCCGATACACCTCGGAAAAATTCGGCCCCATTAGCCCGAGTCTCTCGAAGAATGATTTCCTAACTCCCGTACCACCACTTACACCACTACCCTTTCCAACACCCGCAAAGATCGTCAGTGACACTCGCATCGCCTCCGATCGATCCCGGAACTCACCACCTCCACCGGTGGTGGCGAATCCGCAGATCTCATTTTCTCGACCCTTGACTGATCCTACGGGTTCGAAACCGTCATTCCACCCCTACCTCTACCACGAGTATTACGACCACGTCCGCCTCGAGTGCTCATGTCTAACGATCTACGTTTCTGATTAAGAAGATTTTTATGCATTAGTAACGTTCCACTTTCTTAACCGCAAAGAAATTTTATGGATAGAGTTTAATCAGGGGTTCTTTCGAGCAACCAAGGTTTCAATCTTCTATCCTATTCACCCAAAAGAGATTATACATTCATTCCTTAATCCTTTCCATACCTATTCACTCTTCGGACATTGCTGCCCATTCTAGCCCAAGGGTATTTTCGTCATTTTCCCTACAGGGTATTTTCGTAATAAAGATATTTTAAACTTCCGCAAAACCGGTCCATTTGAAATTCCACAAATTTGAGAGTGTTCTTTGAAAATTTTGTAAAATACTTCGTTTTGGAAACCAGGGGTATTTTAGTAATTTTCACAAACTGAGGGCGTTTTCGTAAATTTTCCAAAATCAAAATTTTTGATTGATATTTTGTAAAGAGGTTTTTGAAGTTTGTAACATCATTGAAATTTTGGGCAAAATCATTGAGTTGCTATTTTATAAACCGAGGGCATTTTAGTAAATTTACCCCTAAGGGCATTTTTGTAATTTTCCCATAAATCAGGTTTTTCAAGAAAACTGTTGTAAATGTGACATTCTCGGTTTTGAAAGAGTTTATTGCAAAAAGTTTGAAAACATTAGGGTTGTTGTTGTATTTTTGAAAACATAGCTAATTCCCTTTTCGGGTTTTAGTCGTTAGGTTAAGTCTATGACCGAGCCTTCTTGGTCGTGGTGAACTCGAGCTACGCACTGTGGGATACTGCGAAGAGGAGGTGAGTCACGAGGACCGCTTAAATACCAAGCTCTTCCGGATCCTCTCCTAGACATGCGTACGGGAGTTAGCACACCCTAGCCCCGTGGCTGAGTCATAGATTGGTTTAGTGCTTTAAGTCTTATGCTTTAGTTCGAGTGTTTGAGTGATCTAATCCTAGGGTTCCAGTCCTATAAATCTATCTACGTTCCATATCACCTACCCTTCTACAAATAATAATTCACGTAAGAGTTAGAATTACTTACCAGGCGAATCAGTGCTTGGAGACTCGGTGCCATGCCTTGTAAACCATGTATTCAATCCAAAACACTTAAAACGAACTTTTGAAAACAATTTGGGCCTCAAGCCCACAAAGAGAGCTTTTGAACTTAGCTCGATACCACAATTGTAACACCCCAAACCCGGTCCAAACACCACGACCGAATAACTGGTATGTTACGAGGGAAACGTATTTGAAAATCTCGAATTTGTACTAAATAGATTTGCTAAACTTTGTTTCTTTTGCGAAAAACAAGTTGTTGAATATTGTTACTAAAACATTCGGACTTAGTAAAATTTTCGTTCAAGTTTGAAAAACCATTGATTTTCATATGCTTATAAAACCAAAGTCATGATACGATGGTATAGTTTAAAAACACTTTATGCGTTATAATTTGAAATCATTATCTTTCCAAGTTTTAGTAAACTTCATACCAACTTATTTGTTAAGGCATATTAAAATCAAACTCAAAACATAATATCAAAAGGCAGAATTTAAAGGCTTTTTACAAATCCTGAAATAAACCCAACTGAAAGTAAATTACTAAAATACCCAAAGCATAATATCTGAGTAAAACTTTTATTCCGCATGGCATGAGCACCCCGAGTCCATCCTTTGGCCCAAGTCCGCGTCTCACGAGTCACCCGAAATGTCAAAGGAGAGGGTGAGTCGAATGACTCAGTGTGTAAATCTCGCTCCCGATAAAACAACATGCTAACACACATCATACATAGCAACATAATTAATGCAACCCGATCCTAACCATCCATACACCTTTTCTACCCCGTGTGGTACCAAACCACCGGTGGTGCTAAACCACCGTGACGTATAGTCACAATGTGTTACTAAAACACTGTGTCCCAAAGACACATTATCCATCAATGTGGTCCCAAACCACCGGTGTCCCAAAGACACAATGTGCTACCAAAAAGCACCGGTGACCGTAGTCACAAATCTGATGATGGGGCCAACCCATCGTGTGTTACCAAAACACTAGCAGAGACGATCCCATATCTCAAGTGGGGCCAACCCACGGTGGTCAAACCACGGGGACTAGTCGCAATGAGGTGCCAAACCTCCGTGTCCCAAAGACACAATGTGCTACCAAAGCACCGGTGACCGTAGTCACAAATCCGGTGATGGGGCCAACCCATCGTGTGTTACCAAAACACCGGGCGTCAATCCCGTATAATGATCTCGTGGGGCCAACCCATCGTGATGCTGAGCCACGGGACGAGACGCCGAGGTACCAAACCTCTGGAGGTGCCAAACCTCTGTGACCTAAAGTCACAAAGTGTGCTACCAAAGCACCGGTGCTCGTCAAAGACAAAATATCACCGCTCCTCATCTCATATCACCCATCAACATCCCATACTCATGTAATCATGCATCTCATGCAAGTCATGCATATCATGCCAACATACCAAGCAGCTCTCTCATAACATACATACAAAACATAGGTCATGATATTATACTTTATTAATAGTACTCATAATAGAACAAACTTACCCGAATCGTCCACATACCCCATTTTGGGTACTCACTTGTCCATCATAATCATTATAATTTTTAACAGCAAATCGGTTTATTAATAATATTACTAAGTATTAGTGTGTTAGTTTACACACTGATAACTACGAGTCTAGAAATCCCAACGAACGAATGCTAAGTCCTCGAATCGACTCTATAACAATCGGCCAACACAGGTTAGACACTAAGACCATTCTACCAACACCATATAGACCAAAAAGGGTTTGTCGAATCACCCTTACCTTGCAAATGTTTGGTTTCCTACCAAACCCGAATCAACAAAGATGATTGTTCGATAATCGCCAACACCTAACAAAAACATAGTTAATCCCAAATCACCTTTGACTTGATCGAAATCATAAGATTGAACTAACAATAACCAAACACTTACCCCTTTACTAGCCGCTTGCACAACACAAGGTGAACACCAACACTACACCAATATTCGTCCAAATAACACCACTAGGGGAGGAAGTTCGGCTAAGACCTTGAACTAAAAGGAAAAGAGGATTCGGCCAAGTGGTGTATCCAACCACCAAAGTTCGGTCAGAGAAAAAGAAAGAAATGGAGTGCGAAAGAATGGGGTTAATATTCGGCCAACAACAAGAATGAGAAGAAAAGAAGAAGAAAAGAAATTGTATAGGAGGGTGGAGTTTCGGTTTGCCAAAAGAAGAAATGAAGAGGGTGTTTTGGAATGAAGTTTCTGAAACACAAGGTTTCTGAAAGAAGAAGAAAGTTTAAGAAGAGAAGAGAGTGCTTGAAGGAATAGGATTTCGGCTACCAAATGAACACAAGGGATCAAAGCTAATTTCGGCAAGCTCTAAGGGTTTGTACTTTTGGTTTCAAGAAGAAATTGAGAGAAACTCTTTGGAAAAAATCGGCTTGTTTTGATAAAATGAAGAACTTTGGCCTACCAATTCCTTTTTGGCCGAAAATGCACAAGATGGGAAGTGCATTTCGGCACACCTTACTTCCCACTACCAACCGTCCATTCCCCCCCATTCCAAATACCCAAAAATTCGGCCATAATCCCCCAAAACACTCCAAGCCACACATTCAAATAATTTTGAACAAGTCAACTTCCTAATTTCACTCTCTACCCTCCATTCAAATGTGAAGACTTGGTCCAAGGTAGAATTTAAACTGCATACAACTCTTCCATCCTATGCCGTCAAAATGGAAGCCTAAAATGAGAATTTCGCAGCTTGAACTCAGGACTTCTCCCCCTTGCAGATGACGCCACACCAAGCTCCTCCTTTGCCACTCTGCCAGCTCTTCATTTGTGCAATAAAACTCCAATTTATTTTCTTAAACCCCAACTCTATCAGCTCCCTACACCTAAGGCCAAAAATTAAAATTTTCCTACCTACTCAGGCACACACCTAGGCTACAATTAAGCCCCTAAAACACCGAAATAGCAACACAGCACACCAAACACATGCAATAACATGCAACAACAAAATAGCCCCTAACCCGGGATATTACAGCAGAGATCGTGAGGTTACATGGGGTACCAGTGTCTATTATTTCAGACGGGGACCCTAGGTTTACATCACGGTTTTAGAAAGCTTTACATGAAGCTTTGGGAACAAGGTTGAATTTCAGCATGACATTTCATCTTCAGGCAGACGGTCAGTCGGAAAAAGTAATTCAAATTCTGGAAGACATGTTAAGGGGTTGTGTGATCGACTTCAGGGGTAGTTGGGAGGATTTCTTACCGTTGGCAGGGTTTGCATACAACAATAGCTATCAATCCAGCATCCAGATGGCACCCTACGAGGTGTTGTATGGTCGTAGGTGTCGTACTTCTACTTGGTGGACTGAAATGGAGGAGCGACAGTTATTGGGTTCTGAGCTGATATCAGAGACGGAGGAAAACGTAAAGGTAATTTAGGCACGGTTAAAGAAAGCTTCGGATAGACAAAAATCATATGTGGATCTGAAGCGTAAGGATATTGAGTTTGCGGTGGGAGATCAGGTCTTTCTAAAGGTCTCACGGTAACACCCCAAACCCAGCCCAAACACCATTACCGTATCTCGCATGTCACTTGAAAAGAATTTATAAAACCTCGCGAACTTAAGAAAATTTTAAGTCTTCTTTTTAAAAACTCCAAGTTAGTTTTTTCATTAGAAAACTCGTTATTCATTTAAGGGAAAATTTTAATTAGCCCAATTCATATGTTTAGGGGATATTTGGAAATACATATTGTTATATTAGATTAATCTAGAAGTTTGTCGAAGAAACCTGTTTATAAACTCGTTTAATTAAATCATGAGAAAACTTTCTTTTGCATTTTGTAAAACATCTTGTCGCATATTTGCATTCAAAATATCTAAAATTTAAATCGCAATTAAAATAAGTTATTAACGGCCTTATTACATGACAAAGTTTCGAAAATTTAAGAAAAAAGTTCTATTAAGTAAACCGTGCATGGCCACCTCGTAGTCCTCTCCGACCCGATCCACTGTATTATGTATTACCTGCAAAGATGTTGAGCAAATAGAGTGAGTCCCACGACTCAGTGTGCAATTCCAAGCACCATTACTGTGCCCCAAGCCCACCCACTCACCATTTCGGCCTTGGCCCCCTTTCCATAATCACGTTGGGCGAGGCCCATTCAGAACCTAATTGGGCCTTAGCCCCCACCGTACAGAATGGAAAATAGCATATGCAAAATGATGCAAAACCCAACCCAGCCTAAATTTCCATCCGCTACACACCACCCGTACCTGCCAATCACACCAATGGGGATTTCTACAATCAACCCTCACCGCTACACACCATCGATGGCAGTCATGCTGCAGTTAGCTGCTTATCATCAGATTGTTACAGAGTCACTATATTATGTGGCATGGCCACCAGAACAGAATGTAGTAGAGCCACCAGAACAGATTGTGTCAAAAGCCACCAGAACATTTCCCCTTTCATTAATAACATATGCCCATCCCCATTCAATTATAAAGTCATGATGTATGAATGCAGCAGATTTCAACATACATATATAGAACATTCAAAGTGTACACATAAACATGTCAACATAATCACATGTATAGCATAGTCAGAAATCACTAACCTGAGATCTCGTTTTTACCCTCCATGGGCAATCCAGCAGCCCATACCGAATTTTCGGCATTTAACAAAGCATGTATAAATTAACAGAAACAACCAGAAATGGTGTGGAAATTACACACCTATAGACACAAAGAACCACACTATCGATCTCGCTAACACCCCCACTCGCAGAGATCACAGCGATCTGCTTATCCCTCTCCGATGCTGGCCAACAACCCGATGGAAAGTCACGCACTGCCGATACCGCACGTCGCTTAAACTTAGGGGCTGGGACTACGGGTCCAACCCCCTCCTTTGCTTGACTGGCATTTGATTCCATGAAAAAGATCTTGGTCAGAAGACCGGGTTAAGGCATTGAATCAGATGAAAGTGAATAATAGATACTCGAGCAAAGAAGCTCGTACCTAAATTGACAGAAATCGGAACTAACAGATTTGGATTAAAGAATCCCTAACGTAACGTAGAAGATATAGATCACCCCTCTGATAATTGGTCAACACCAAAGGAACAGAATGAGAAAAAGAGAAATAAATAGAAAGTGTTTTGATTGTGGAGAAATAAGAAGAAATGGGCTAGGAGATTCAACCAAAGCAACAAGAAATCAAAGTGATGAATGGTAGTAGATGATGATTAGGTCAAGAAAGGAATGAGGGATAGGGTTCGGCTTCAATGATTAGCAAAAGAAATTTCAAAGAGAAGGAATGAGAGGTGGGTTTCGGCTATGAAGAATGGAGCAAGAAAATAAAGAGAGAAAAGGGACACAAAGGGGTGCTACAGCTTAGAGTAAAAGAGAAAAGAAATAAAACAAAAAGAAGAGAAAATGAGCTTGAGAGAATTCGGCAAGGGTTAAGGGCTTCACGGCTTAAAGAGAAAGAAGAATAAAAGTGGGAGAAAAATGGGTATAATGCAACTAAGGTTCGGCTGCAAGTCAGAGAAGAAAAGAATGAAGGTTCATTAATGATTTCGGCTTAAGGAAATAGGGTTACAATAAAAGAATCAAAAGAACTCTAAAAAGTTTACCAAAATTCGGCACTCCCCACTCTCTTTAAGGATCGATTATGCACCAAAGAACAAAGAAGCACCTAAAATTCCTAATAACTTTCGGCACACCCCTCACTAAGCACAAAACCCAAATTCCCTTCCTTCAAGCACCCCACTTTCGGCCAACAACACCACTAGCTACCTACTCCATGTTCATTTCCTACCTTCACTCCCAACCCCTCATTCGAATTAGTGTGAAAGATTAAAATCCCACTTTCCACTCTTGTCCATCTATTCAAAACATTTGACCAATTCCACACCCACTCTTCAAAGTCCCTAGCTGAATCTATCACCACTCATCCTGACGCCAAAAAGAATTCCCAAAATGTAAACTATGCAACTCAAACCTGCTCCTTCACTACTACCTGTGGTGTCACTCACCTGCCTTTCAAGTGGCGCCTCCTTGCCACCTTACTATAGCACCTCTTGTGACATCAAAACCCAAACTATAATACTTAAAACTCGCATCAGCCAGCTCTTCCTTAAAATGCCCCGAATTGAAATTTTGACCAAGGCTTCGGCTTAACCCCGAGCCTTACCGGGGCCCTCAAACATAACAAAATAATAGACAGAACATACCAACACACAGAAACATACCAAATGCAAAGCCCCTAATTCCTGGATGTTACACTCACCTTGGAAGAAGATCTTTAGATTTGGACAGAAGGGCAAGTTGAGCCCTAGGTTCATCAGACCGTACCGTGTATTGAAGCGTGTTGGGTCTGTGGCTTATCAGCTTGAGTTACCTCTGGAGTTGAGTCAGATACATAGTGTTTTTCATGTCTCAATGTTAAGGCGTTATCGATAGGATCTATCTCATATAGTACCGGTAGAGAAAGTTGAGATAAGACCTGACTTGTATTTCAAAGAGGAACTAGTGCAAATTTTAGATCAGGACGTTAAGGTACTGAGAAGGAAGTCAGTACCGTTAGTCAAAGTATTATGGCGTAATCACGGATCGATGGAAGCTACATGGGAGCCTGAGGATGTGATTCAGCAGCAGTATCATCAACTTTTTTAACTAGGTAAATTTCGAGGATGAAATTTTCTTTAAAGGGGTAGAATTGTAACATCCTAAAATTTGGAATTTTATGTGTTGCATTATTTATTGCGTTAAGCTAGTTAAATTATTAATTGTGTATGTTTAGGGGGTCCTAAGAAGGCTCGGGGTTTATTTGGTCCTAGTAAAAATTTTGGCATTTAGCACTTTAAGGAGATATAGTAAGTGACCTCAAAGCTTATGGAAATAAATGAGTAAATTGCTAGCATAAATGAGCAATTGGTAAGAAGGATATGGTGCCACATGAAGCACTTTGAGGGAAGAAGTTCAAATCCCATAATGTGCAAATTTTGACTATTATTTTTTTCCTAAGTGTCGGCCAAGCTTGTAAATAAGGCAAGTTGGACTTTTTAATTTTGGCAAGATGGCTAAGGAAATTAGGAAAGGATGAAGGTGGGGAAAGAAATCAAAGGAAAAAGGAAAGTGTAGGGAACATGTTGGCTTGTTTCAAGGAAAACGTTATGGAAAGTTTTGGGTTGGCAAATTTTGGCCTATTTGCAAAGCCATGGACGGTTTTGGCATAGGGAGGGCTAGCCGAATTTTTTCTTTGTCATTTGGTAAAAGCTTAGGTGTTTGTTTTGGCCAAAATTCCTATTTGTAACTTTTGTGTTATTTTTTTCTTTTCTCTCCAAATTCCTTCTCCTCTTTGCTGAATCTTCAAGCCTTGAGTGTGCAATTTTGTTTCTTCTTTTCCTTCTTGTATGCCGAAAGTACCAAATCATTGAGACTAAAATTGTTCACTTATCCTCTCTTGTAAATCGAAACCAATCAAACACCCTTCTTTCCCTTTCTTTTCTTTTTCACAAAATTCTCCAAGCATTCTTTCTTCTTCTCTATTCCTTACCATCGTAGCCGAATATTTTGCTCATTTTTTTCCCTCGGTAATCAAAACCCTTCATCTCTTCATTATTCTTTCTTTCTCATTCGAATTATCACTCACCCCTTTAATCAATCGGTAAGTGGTTCTACTCAAACATTTTATTTTTTCTTTTTCTTTCTCCTAGCCAAATATATATGCCCTTCATATGGGATGGTCCTATTAACTGAGGCCATCATTTTATTTCACTCTCTCAAACGAGATCAATTTCTTTTTAGCAGTGACATAGTGGAAGGCTGAAACTTTGATTCTTCCGAAGTCATTGTACAATCGTTGGGAATCGGTCCTAAAAATCTTTAAGGTAAGGAGTTTTTTGAGGATTCTATGAAATCGTTCTTTATTCGTTAAGATGTTATTGGAATAGTGATGATTAACCGTTTATAATTATAGGGATTAAATCGCTAGATCTATCCACTCATTGATCACTCGGAATTAGTGGTAAGCTGATCTCTTACCCTTTGCCATTCCATATTTTTATCGTAATATCAATCTATATAAGATCTAATCGAATGAAGGCTTGTGGTACCGATTCGAAAGGGATAGCGATTAGAGATCGTAAAAGGAGCGGACTTGCGATCCCTACTCCTAATGTCAAACGAAGGGCAGTTTCGGCGGTTCAGGATTTTCCACCGGGTTGTGGATCGTCATCCAGGGAAAATCGACAAATCGTGGTCATTCACGATTCCAAGGGTAAGCACCATAGATTGCTCATTTTAGAGTTGATTAATAAATCACGTATGTCGACTAATCGAGTGTTACGATATCTTAGGTGTCGATGATCAAGAAGGCTTAGTGCTTACCGTAATCAGGTGTGTAATCTCACACCGTTTTTCGTGGGTTTAAGGTCGTATTGGAACAAATCGCTATGATTAAAATCGTAATAGGGTGTAAACCGGGAATATTTACCTAAAATACATTATTTAGATAAAAGTGATAAAATCAGTAATAACACTGTGAGAATTACGAAATTGCCCCTAAAGGTCTGAATTACGAAAATGCCCCTAACGGGCCAATTTAATATATGGCTTAATGGGCCGATTTGATATATTGCTTAATGGGCCAATCTGATATATTGCTAAACTGGCCAATTTGATATATGGCTTAATGGGCCGATATGATATATTGCTAAATGGGCCAATTTGATATATGGTTTAGTGGGCCGGTTTGATATATTGCCCTAATGGGCCGATTTTGCAAAGTGTTAATCGGCCAAATTGTTCATAATAAATCTTTGAGTTATTAATTATCTTTGTTATATTGTAAATATCATGATTTGCTATGTATGATGCATTTACATGACTTTGCATGGGATGGGAAAATGTTGAAGAGAAGAAATTTCGGTGGCATTGCCACAAATATATGTGAAAATATGATATTCTGTGATTTTGGTGGCTTGCCCACAATTAAATTTGTTATAAATGGCATAATGCCTGCGATAGGTGTGTTGGTGGGGTGGGTTGACTTGATTCCCACAGGTGTGTTGGTTGGTACGGGTGGTGTGTAGCGGATGGATTATTAGGATTGGTTTGGAAATTGCATTACATTCACATGATATAATTGATACATTATTTTGTAAATGAGCTTTGGCCCAAAATATTGCTAAATGGGATTCAAGCCCAGTGGACAACGGTAAGGGGGTTATACACTGAGTTCTAGTAACTCACCCCGTTTTTCCTTATCCCTTTCAGGTAATGCTCAGTGATGGAGACTTGGGCCATGGATGGCTCGGTGGAGGCCATACTACAAAACAGTTTTAGTTGGACTTTGGATTTCTTTTTAGTAAATTTAAATTACTTTACTATTTTGAGTTAAGGTTGTAATAAGGCCACTGGATTATTTTTATTTTGTTTATGTTGACGTATTTATATTTTGCCTTAAGTACTATAAATGAGATTTTCCTAAACACTTAAATAAAGATTTTTCTAAAATGGATTAACAAATGGATTTCAAAATTAAACTTTTACAAATATTTTAATACGGAAAATTTTCTATTAAATTTTGATCAATACTTATCAAAAGTCACGGTTTATAAATCATTACTTCTAATTTATCGATTTATCAAATAATCTTCAAAGTTGGTAATATATTGTCAATTATTTTCAAAACTTGTTCTCCTTGATTTTTAACAAATCTATTTACATACGAATAAAAAAAGACTTAGAAGCAATTTTCTCATGTGACATGTCAGATCTGGCCTTAACGCATGGGCCGGGTTTGGGGTGTTACAATAATAATTACATCAACTGAAAATTTATAATACTAATAATACGAGCTTTTTCTTTTGATAGTTGGACTTTAACTGTATAAGCTCTTTTTCATAATACTAATACTAAATGTACTTTAAAATTATTTTTTAGAACAGACTAAGTAAGAGAGGATAAGTTCAACTACTGAAATAATATAATTATGTGACTAATCAAATCAAATCTCGATATATGGGTAGTCAAAAAGGAATAGTGATAACAAATACAAAGGGTTTTGGGTTAATATTAGTGGGTGAGTCAATTAAAAAGGGTTGTTAGGATCAAAGAGGTTTACTAGGGGTTAATTATGAAGGTAGGCTTTTTAATGGAGTAAGTGGGTTAAATCCTAAGTGCCTTTATCATCTCTGTATATCAAATCATAACTATGGTCTTGACATGTATCATCAAGGCAAGTTCTAGAATAACAGTTTAATGTTGATACACTCATAATCAATAAAGTGAGCATGAAAAATAATATATGATCTATAAAGCTCAAAATCTCACAAAAATAATGGGTGTTTTGATATCAACCTTGTAAATTTCAAACTTCAAGATAATATTCAGATTCAGGTAGACAACCTAAAATTTTAAATTTTTGAAAAATAGACTTATCATGCTTGATTCTCTAGTATTCTTCAATTTTAATCATCAATGCACAATTATCAATGACTTACTCAAAAACATGTCAATAAAAACCATAAATAATCAGAAATTTCATTCTAGTTAGTAATATGAGGAAATTACTTTAGAACAAGTCTAAATTCAGGGATTTGAGAATAATGAAAAAAATTAGGCACTTTTATTCTCAAGGGTTGAGAATAATGCAGAAAGTTAGGTATAATAACTATTCACCCCCCTACATTTAAGATTTACATTGCCTTCAATGTACAAAGATAGATAATAATAGTTAAGAGATAAATCAAAAGAGAAGGGGAGAGGTGAAACTTCCTGAATTTATGGATGATTTCCTTGAGGTGGAGGGGTCGGTTTGGATGACGATACTGTGCTAGATGGAGAAATTGGTAGGTCACGGAGAATTAGCCAGGAATTATTAAGACACATTTAAAAAAAAAACTAAATACATAGTTAAGGATAAGAAAGATAAAGAAAAAGGAAACAAAAATGTAAACCAAATGAAAATAAAAGATGGATGGACTGAAGAGTCCTTATTTGTGGATGGTTCACGAGGTGTGTGTGACCTCTAAGGTTGGGGAGGTGCTGGCGGTGGTAGAAGTGGCGTGATTCCCTAGCAGCCTTTTGAACCTGATACTAAGAAAGTAAACTAAGTTAGACTAGATTAAGCATAAGATTGTCAAATGGAAGGAAATTGAAGCAAAAGAGAAAGGAAAAGTAAAAACTAAATGGTGTCAAAGACCCTTGGCTTTTTGTTTGGATGAAGCTATCGGCATGAACTCATGTAAATCGTTCCCCTTTGAGGAGATTGGCCTTTTACGCTTCCTTGGCATGGTTTCGGTGTGGCTCAAGGGTTAGTGAGACTTGTTATGGATGAATCTGAGAAGAGGGAAGAAGAGAAGGGGTGGAGAGTAGAAGGGGAGGATGGGGGAGGGTTTAAATAGAGTTCAATTCTGGTACACATACACGCCCGTGGTCTGAGGGTGTGTTGATGCACACGGCCACCTCGCACGGCAGTGTTTTGGGGTGTGTTGGCTCACCCACACTCGTTTGGTAGGTTGCCACGGCCGTTGATAATAAGTCAGTATGTTGACATGGTTTGAAGGCACGGGCGTGTTATGCCCGTGGTTGGCAAGTTAGTAGTAGCTTCACACGGTCGTGGGGCACGGCCGTGCCACTTTGTCAGTGCCCGTGGGGGAGTGGTTGAGTCCGTGATTTTGAAAATTAGTTGAATCTGACTTGTACCGGCTTGCCATGTTAGTACCAAGATTTTGGTGGTCCACACGGCCACGGCCACGGCCGTGTGTAAGGCCGTGTGGCCAGGAAATTTGCACCCTTGGTTATTTTTAAAGAAAGAATATGATAAAATAAATAAAGAAAAACATGAAAGTTAATGAGGTTAGTACCCGGTTTGCCTCCCGAGAAGCGCTCGTTTATAGTCTTAAGCTAGACTTTTCCTTGTATTTGAAAAAAAAAATCAGGGATGTTTAAAAGATTGAATATCTTCCCTCTTGCTTACAGTTTTATTTTCTTGATAAAGTTTAAGTCGATAAGTGTTTACCTTAAAAGTGTCGAATGTTCGATTGCTTACCTCGACTGCTACCTGTGGGAATATATTTTGTACCTCGAGAGGAATTGCTTCGTTCTTGTTCAGGTCTGATGTGGTGATGTGATGATATGTTTTATTTAAGAGTACCTGATCTCCTATTTTGAAGTGGTTTGATGTTCCTACGAGCTTTTCTGGAGGCTCTTTTGGTTTTACTTCATGCGGTTCTGGTTATTCTTTGATTTGTGTTTTCCGTTCGTCTAGTTCATTGGTCTGAATCCTTCGATCCTCTAGATTTATTTCATTACATATTTTAAGATCAGGTTCAATTTTGTCCTTTTGTGGTGCTTCCTGAGAAGAAGGGTTAACCAGATGGTTATCAAAAGAATTCACATTCTCACCTTTGTTGCTTGATGTTCTAGCCGAGTCGAGGGCTTAAAGAGTGGTCGTCTCCTCGCCTACACAAAGTATAAGCTCACCTGCATCAACATCAATTTTAGTTCTGGCAGTTGCTAAGAATGGCCTTCCTAAAATTAAGGGAATTGAGTTATCCTCATCCATGTCTAAAATAACAAAATCTACTGGAAAAACCAATTTATCGATTTTGACAAGAACATCTTTGATAATGCCCCTAGGAATTCTAACAATTTTATCAGCTAATTGAATACTCATCCTAGTTTGTTTGGGTTTTCCTAGACCTAGTCGTTTAAACAATGTGTAAGGCATGACATTTATACTTGTCCCTAAATCAGCTAACGTATTATCAATAGTTAAACTACTAATCAAACATGGAATTGTAAAACTCCCTGAATCTTTTTGCTTCCGTGGTAGTCTATTTTGTAGAATTCCTGAGCACGCTGCGTTCAATTCCACATGATGCTCTTCGTCTAATTTGTGTTTGTTTGTCAAGAGCTGTCTTAAATTTTTCTTCGAGTATGGCATCTAAAAAAGAGCTTCAAGAAAAGGTAAGTTAATATGAAATTTCATTAGAAGTTTAAGAAACTTACCGAACTGTTTCCCTGAGTCGTCTCTTTTAATCGCTTTGGGATAAGGTATGTGAGGTTGGTACCCCTTGATTATCGGTTTTGGCTTTTCTTGTGTTACCTCTACTTTACCTTCGTCTACCTTGTTTTCTTATATTGGATTGGGTTCATCTAAGCTTTTACTGTCATGAGCTGTGATGGCTTGAATTTGCTCCTTTGGATTAACCCCAGTGTTACTTGGTAGACGTCCTTGCGGTCGTTCTGACATTAGCTTTGCGAGTTGTTCGACTGCATTAGTGACTTTCTTGACTGACTTAGTAAGTTCCTCGACTCGGTTCTCGGTGCTTTTCAGTGTTTTCTCAGTATCCTGGAAGCGGTTTTCTATAGCTGCAATGAATTTTGTCAGCATCTCTTCGAGATTTGGCTTATTTTCTTGCGGATGGGGTTGATTTTGGAAATTTTGAGGAGGTTGTTGTCTTTGATTCCCTTGATTTCCTTGACCTCCACACGAAAAGTTTGGGTGGTTCCTCCAACCTGGATTATAAGTGTTACTATATGGGTTATTATTGTATCTGAAATTATTACCTATATAGTTCATCTGTTCGCTCTTTGCGCCCGGTTGGTAGGGTGGCTACTCAGGATTCGCCACAGTTCCACTTGCGTCGCACTACATGACTGGATGTACCTACAAAGAACACAAACTATCAAGCTTTATATTCATTAATTCCATCTGTTTTGATAGCATGGTTACTGGATTGAGGTTGAAAACTCCGGCTGATTTTGTCGGTTTCGTCCTTGTAACTTGCCATTGATAATTATTTAGTGACATCTCTTCAATGAACTCGTAGGCTACTTCAGGAGTTCTATTATTTAGGGTTCCACCGGCGACTGAGTCGATTAGTTGCCTCGTTGAGGGATTTATATCGTTATAAAAAGTTTGGACTTGAAGCCACAAGGGTAAACCATGGTGTGGACACCTTCTCAAGAGATCCTTGTATCTCTCTCATGCGTCGTATAATGTCTCTAAATCCATTTGCACAAAAGAAAAGATATCATTCTGTAGTTTGGCTGTTTTGGCTGGTGGGAAATATTTTAATAAAAATTTTTCGGTCATTTGGTCCCATGTAGTGATTGACCCTCGTGGTAACGAGTTTAACCACTGTTTGGCTTTATTCCTTAATGAAAAGGGAAATAACTGAAGACGTATGGCATCATCAGAAACACCATTTATTTTGAAGGTATCACAAAACTCTAAAAAGTTAGCTATATGTGTATTTGGATCTTCGTCCTACAAACCATCAAATTGAACAAATTGTTGAATTATTTGCATTGTGTTAGGCTTTAATTCAAAATTATTAGCAGCTATAGCAAGCCTAACAATACTCAATTCTGCTCCTGTTAAATGCGGTTAGCATAATCAAACATAGTACGTAGAGCATTTTTTTCCCCCATATCATGTGGTTGTGGATTATTCTCGTCCATCCCTTCAGTAGGGTTGGATCTACCCTCTTGATTTTCCTCTATGTAATTTAAGGCTCGCCTAATTTCTCTGCGATTCCTTCGAGCGGTAGCTTCAATATCACTGTCGTATACTAAAGGTCCTCTCGGGTTCCTTCTACTCATAAACTAGAGGTACCTGTTAAGAAAAGAAAGTAAATTTCAAAAAAAAAAAATTAAAAAAATTAACCTAAAATAAAAATAAAAGTAAATTGCGAAAAATAAAAAAATAATGGCTAAAGTAATAAAAATAGAGCATTCTTAATATTTTAGTTCCCCGGCAACGGCGCCAAAAACTTGATCGTTGTTTTGTTGAGTTTTAAAATTTATAAAAGAGAATGATCGAACCTGGAAACTAACTCTGACAATGATTAAAGGCAAGTGTACCTATCGAACAGTAGTATAGCTTAGGCAAGACCAGATTATCGAACCCAAAGGAACTAAAAGTACTAATACTAACTTTCTTTTTATTATTTAGCCTAAAATAAGTGAAGTTGCTTTAATCTAATCTAAATTAACTACTAAGCTAAAGACACAAAGACAAAAAGGATGAATTGGGAAAACAACTTTAGGAAAAACTCAGTTGATTAAGACGATACCCTTAGGAAGAATCCACCTAGACTTCACTTGTTATTTAACCCTGAACCATACGATTTATTCACTTAGTTTGATCCGCAGGACTCCCTAACGTATATTAACCCTCTCTCGAGGCAAATAACGTCTAACCCTAGGTTAATTAATGGAAATCTCTTTCTCTCTTAATAACCCCCTAGAATAGCAGTAAATCGATCTATGGATTCCCATATTAGGTTTCACCCTAATCCGGCAAAATCTCGTCACCCTATCTCTAGGCATGCGATCAACTCCGCTTAATTATGCTAGATCTACTCTTAGGCAGGGTTTATTCCTCCTCCACCTAAGCACATTAAATTTGGACCAAGCTCACATAATTAAGAACAAACTAGGTATTTATCATATAATTCAGAAAACAATAACAAGATTCATCTAGGTTTCATCCCCTTCAGGGATCTGAACAAAATAAGAAAACATCTCAAGAGAAAAGATAAAACAAAACATAAGAAATCCCTAAAACTGCCTGAAGGGATTGAAGGAGAGATCTGTCGTCTTGAGTAGAATTCTGGCTTCTTGAGATGGATCAACTGGCTACCTTCGAGTGATTCCCACAAATCTGACCTTTTCAGCTTGACACATTGGCCTAGCTAACCGCCCCCTTTCAGCTGACACTTAGGTGGTTTATATAGGCTTTTGAAATAGGTTTCTTTGCCCCAAAGTATCCAAATCCGAATGAAATTGCTCTTTGCCACGATAGGGACACGGCCATGTCAATGCTCGTGTGGTCGGTCTTCAAGCCGTGTTCAGATTCCTTTAATGAGACACGACCATGTGACTCGAGGAAAGATCGTGTTCTAGATGATCAGTGAGGCACGACCGTGTGGGCTTTGGTCCAGGCCGTTTCAATTTCTTCCTTGGCTCAATTTACTCCATTTTGGGCCCATTTCTCGTTCTTTTTATCCTCGGGTGCTTTCCTAGGTATAAGACATGAAAAGAAAGGATTAAGAGCACCTTTTTACATAAATCGAGGGATAAATCATCCAAAAGCATACTAAATGTGGGATTAAAATATGTTACTTTTATGGTTTATCAATGGAGTAAGCTTGTGAAAACTTAGTACGTACAATGAGAATTAAACTTAGATTTTCATTAATTATATGTAAACAAAGTACAAAAAAGTTATAATAAATAAGTTTAGAACTTAATAGCAATAAAATTCTATACTAAATTTCATTTATTATGCTTGAATTCATTATCATTCCAATCACTTACACTTAGTCTTGTCACAATGATCGTAACTTTCTTTTATCTTTTGGATTTTATCGGATGCCCAATGTAGACTTAACATAACATGCAAGATATGCGAAATTAATACAGATGTAACATCCTCGAAATTTCATGAATTAGAAATGGTTTCAAATCAATAGTGAATCAATTATAATTTGAAGAAGTCATAATCTAAAAATCATCTATGTTAGTAGATGGTGAAAAGAGATATTGAAGACATTTAGAAAAGCTTGTATATTGAGAAAAATAAATTCGGGGTATTGACTATGTAACACCCCAAACCTGGTTTAGATGTTACGACTGAATTTGACGTGTCACATTGAAGTGTTTTTCGAAATCAGGCTTGTTGAGAGAAAACCGTTTTTAAATGATTGCCATGTTTGTTACTGTTGGTTTCTTAGTTGGTTAAAAACCCGCGGAAGCTACTCTAATGAATGTTATTTTGAAGTTTGAAAATGTGTGATTGTCCTTTAAACAGTTATTATTTTTGAAAACTTGTTTGTATCAGTTTGGCAATTTCAAAATAAGAAATTAAACCCAATTAAAAGAAATTAAAATCACTAGAGGCCTTATTAAATAAATATCAACCCAATATAAAAATTTTAAAAAACTAGGTCTAAAATAAAATATTAGTAAACATGTGGCCACCTCCGAGTCCCTCGCAGCTCCAAATCAGCTAAGGCTGAGGATTACCTGTACAGTTAAAAGAAAAGGATGAGTTACAAGAACTCAGTGTGGGCCTGAGCCCTACTCAGTTAATAGTACAGTCTGGGCCTTGGCCCATTACAGTAATCAATGTAGGCCTAAGCCCAATACAGTTTCACTATGGTGCAAATATGCAACCCACCCCAATCCAACCAACACACCACCCGTACCAACCAACACACCATGTGGGGATAAAACTGACCCACCTAGCTAACACACCAATATTGTAGCATAGCTTCCAGTAATATTAACGCAAAGAAAGCTGCGAATATGATATTTGGCAAAGCCACTAGTAATCAGTATTGCGAAAAGCCGCCAAGAGCGATATTTGTGGCAAAGCCACGATAAGATAAAGACACTTCCTCCATAACAGTATCCCAACCCCATGCAATATGCCATTTCATAAATATCTCGTGTATGTAGTATGTTCTACCTAGTACAGTCATACAATAATATGCATTCATCAGTCGACTTACCTCTAGGGGTAAAATGGTAATTTTCATCTATTAGGGGTAAAGTAGTAATTTTACCCTTTGGGGGTATTTCGATCATTTTACCTATTTTAGAGTTTCAGTGCAGATAACGACCTTTCCAAAGGCCCATAGTCACCTCGAGCGACACAGACAACCCATATGATCTAACTGATGTAAATGGGCCCAAGGTCCACTATTCGGCCCAAGTGGGCCCACACGCTCGTATGGCCCATTTAGTCCATATTCAGTCACGGCTATGCAAACAATATAGCCCAATCCAGTATTTGCCACTTATTGTGGATATAATTCGTGTGTGGCCCACGAGCCCATTGGGCCCACACGGCTCATTTTAGCCCAACGAGGCCCATAACGGCCCAAGAGCAGGAGAGTGATCGTGGTGGCCTCTACAGTTTATTGCCCATGATTTTGTGGCTCAGTTTACAACATGAGCGGTCGCACGCTTTTGAGGCCTCAAATGCTGAAGTTTCGGCTTTTCGACTTCTGTCGATTCGCAGAGGAGATAGTGTGATTACACACCTTTTTCACGAGAGCTAGCGAAACGCCTCTTGGCACCAACCTACATTGATTCGAATATTCGATCAGCCCTTCAATAATGGATATTTTCAAGTACTTAACCACATTTAAACAATCACCTACCACGATTGAATGAAATATGGCTTACTGTTCTAAGATTGTTGGCCAAGCCACAGTTTCACGCTCCTAATGATTATCTGTTTAAGCAACGATTCTTATTAGATAGATTTGTTCACTAGAATGTGATTTAAAGCAAACCCAACACCAACATCACAGCCTAATCGCCCACCTTACCAAACTTACCCCAATGATTAATCAGTTGGTGAAGGGGAAGATTTAGAATGCCTCTGTACCCTAAAGACTTATTCTTTCTCTTCTAGAGATTTTAAAACCCAAAATTAATGTTGATGGAATCGGTTGGAATAGTTTAGGTATATTTGGCCAAGCAAAATAGGGAAAGATGATAAACTGAACGTACACAAAAAGCCTTATGAAGAATTCGGCTTTGATTTGAAGAGAATGGGAAGCAGAGAAAAAGAAAATGAAGAGTAGGCTCAGTTTAGAAGGGAGGCCGAGAGAAGAAGGATTTAGGAGGAAAAGAAGAAGCAGAACCAAAAGTGAGAGAAGAAAGGGAATTCAGCAAAGAAAGAAAAATGAGACCAAAAAGAAAATTACCTATTCAGCAAATGTAGGAAGGAAGAAAGTAGTAGAAATTTTGGTCACCTCAATAGCTAAAACGCAAAACCCGAAAGAAATCCCGAATGGTAGAAAAATCCCAAAGAAAATTTGGCACTCTTTTCAACCTTCACAAAACCGAACAAAGAAATGCCTAGTGTCGAAAATGCTCCCTGTTTTCCCCTAGTTGAATTCTACTAAAGCCTTAGAGTCCTAAACGGCCACAAAACCCTACCAACCTCCCATTTTCAAAATTCCTTGATTTCCTCCCTAATCTCCTCCTTCACTTGCTCCACAAATCCCTCTATGACCAGTTCAAACTCCTCTCAACAGTGTTTCAGTCCAACTTTTCTACCTACCCAGCACAAGCAGCAAAATAAACATTCCATTGCGTAACCTAGGACTTGAACCTCAGATCTCTCAGCTACACCACACGCCACCTTGCCACTACACCACAGGCTCTTTTTGTGTCATAAAATAAGCATTATTACTAATAAGGCCTAAGTGCCATTGTCTAAGTTCATTTACGAGAAAACTAAAAATTTTGCAAGAGCCAATACTTGAACCTAGGCTTCTCACATACCCCCATAGACACCCAAATCACTTAGCCATTAAAGCAAACAAGCTTTTTGTGTCAGAACATGCAAAATTATAGACCCTAAATTTTTGGGGCATTACAAACTAGATTGCAAGGAAGTGAAAAGTATTGGGGCCAAAGTAAGAAATTAAGAGTTGAAATTATTAAATTCAATTAAAGGAAAAGGAAGGACTAGAAGTGAAAGATTATCAAAAGAAAACATGACTCATAGATAGTATTATAGAAAAAGAAAAAGGGCAAAATGGTAATTATTTCAAATAGATAATTACAGAAAGTGTAATGATTATGGACTAAATTGTGTCAAATAATGATTAGAGGGTCAAAGTGTTGAAAATTAATTTAATAGATATTTATGTAGAAATGTGTAGAAAAATGAAGAAAGATCGACAAAATTTATCCATCTTTATATTTCTTTCACGTCATCATCCAAAACCTTTTCTTTACAAATAGGTTATTTCCACCATTACCAAACCAATTAAGTTTAATCCCTCCAATTTCTTTCATGATTAATGAGTGAAATCAACAGAGAACTGTACTAACTACCTAAATGTCATAAGAAGTGCATCCATTTTTGTCTTCGAGGATAGAGAAAATAAGGATTAGTATTGAATATAAATGATTGAGATAAGAATGATAAAATTTCTTGAAACGTGTGTTAGCTTTAATTGAAGAACATGAATTATGATATTTTATTATGATTTTAATGTGTAAATATTGTATGTTTTGATATGGAAAATGAAGAAAAAGTGAAGAAAAGTGAGAAAAAGTGGAGAATTAACGCAAAGGAGGATCCAAAGGTAGAAGAAGAAGAAAAGAGTTTGATTTCAATAAGTGATGTGAAATGAGATGGAAATGTTATGATAATACTTGATGAATTATGAGAAAGAAAATGATTAAATTATAAAATATGTAAAAGTGACATGTTAAAGTTATAAAAAGAATTAGTAGTGAAATATGAAACACCCCAAACCCGGTCTATGCGTTAAGACCAAATTTGACATGTCACACGAAAGGAATATACATCTAGTCTTTTAAAGATTTAAAGAAATCAGATTTTCAAAACATCTTGACGTTGAGTTTATTGAAAACTAAGGTTGGTCGATAAATCAACCAATTTGAGACGTAAGAATTTATAAATTGAAACTAAAAAAATTTAAATTAATATTTCGAGAAAATTTAAAAGAATTCGAAAATAATTTTGAAAACAAAACTTTTAAGAACGTTGTTAACAGAAAATTTTTCGGGTTAAAATATTTAAGAATGAAAACCCTTTTTGCATGTTCCTTTTGAGAAAAACACTTAATTAAATTTTTAGAAAAATCCCACTTAAAATATTCAAGCAAATTAATAAATCTATCAAACATAAAACAACATTAAAATTTATCCAGAGGCCTTATTACAGCTTAACTTAAAATAGAAAAATAATAAAAAGTACCTAAAAAAAATCCAAAATTTAAATAACCCATTATTCGTAGCATGGCCTCCATCGAGTCGTCCACAGGCAAGTTTCCGTCACTGATCATTACCTGAGAAGAGTAAGGAAAACGGGTTGAGTTACTTAGAACTCAGTGTGTAACTCACTTACCATTGTCCACTGGGCCGAAATCCAATTAAGCATTTATTGGGCTAAAGCCCATTTACAAATATGACAAAATAACACGTATAAAATGAATGTGATATGAAATTCCCAAACCAAACCTAATTTCCATCCGCTACACACCACCCGTACCAACCAGCACACCTGTGGGGAGCTTTAGTCACCCACCCCGCCAACACACCAAAATAGGCATTAAGCCGTTTATATCAATTTGTGGGCAAGCCACTAGATTTACAGAGTTTACATGGTATTTGCCATTTTTTTCAGATTTGTGGCAGAGCCACCAGAATTTTGTAACAAAGCTATCAGAACTTCTCTTCGTCAATATCCCAACCCATGCAAATCATGCATATAATATGCATATTCATTTACAACAATCCATTCATATAATTATTACGAACAGTATGGCTCATTATAAAAATTTTCACAATCTGGCCCATATCACCTTTTGGCCCATATATCGAATATCACATTTGGCCCATATATCAGATATCACATTTGGCCCATATAGTCACTTTTATTGATTTGGCCCATTAAGGGCAATCTCGTAATTTTCACAGTCTTAATACCGATTTCATAGTCTTTACCAATATAGTGATAATTATGCCATTTTACCCGATGTCACTAACATGCAATTTAATCAAACAATTATGTAACAGTCCGGTTTATATGCTAGTCAAAATAGTGGTTTCGGGACCACAAATCCGATTCAGTATAATATTTTAATATTATTTTCTATGTCGTTGATATGTGATTGAGCATGTGATAAATTTTCGTGAGCTAATTTGACTGTCTGTGTGTTTAATTTAACAAAAGGATTAAATTGCACTAAATGTGAAAGTTGCTTGCTAATTGTTTAAGTGCTTAAGTGATGTGGCTTTGTAAAGATGGAAGGCTTATATGGCAAATAAGCCATCTTTGAGATAATGGATGAATGAAAGTCATAAATGCCCTTATAACATGTTTGTTTTATTTATTTATGGAATGGATATTTTAGTAATTGAATAATAAATTGTTGGTAATAATAAAAAAAATTAAAATGATGAGAGAGTGCTCATCTTTGTGCTGAATTTGAAGGAAAAGAAAAGAGATAAAATTCAAGACAGGTTCGGCTATTAATCATCTTGATTCAAGGTTAGTTTTTGATCCGTTTTCGATAATTTCTACGTTTTTGTAATCGTTGCTTCGTCTACTATCAAACCCATGTTTCAATTTTGTGTATTGGTGATGTTTGTAAGTTGTGCCATTGATGCTAAGTTGAGCTTTGTGATGCTTTAAGGTGTTAAATGATAGATTGGTGGTAGATGAACATGTTTTGTTCTTGAAGTTTTGATGAATTTAGCTTAATAGGGCTAAATTGAAAAAATGACAAATTGAGGGACTAATTTGTGAATTTGATGAAAAATGTGGGTTTGTATGTGATATATACGTATTCGGCCAAGCTTATGTAAAAGTAGATTTTGTGAATTTGATGTTTTGAGAAAAATGGACTAAATTGCTAAGTTGTGCAAATGTGAGGGCTAATTTGTAAATTTCCCTAAATGTGTGTCTTTGGATTGAATTGAATGAACTAGTGAATAAAAGGGTTAATTCTGAATATGTTAAGATCAAGAATCAAGGAAAAAGGATTTAGATCGCGGGAAAGCGAAAGTTCTCGAACCGAATCCGAGGTAAGTCACTATACAAATAACTGAATATGTATGCATTTGTAATTGTTCATATGTTTAATGATGATAATGAATGCTTATGAGAAATTCTGTAATTGAATTCCGAGATAAGTTCGATATATTGACTAAGTTTGAGAAGCCTAGTACGAACCTTGACATGGGTATCTATTCTGTTTTATCATGTAAGACCACGTCTGGGACGTTGGCATTGATTTGAGATTTGTGTAAGACCCTATCTGGGACAGTGGCATCGATGTCTGATTATGTGTAAGACCACGTTTGGGATGTTGGCATCATTATGACACTTACGAGTAAGACCATGAAACACCCCAAACCTGGCCCATGAGCTTGGACCGAATCTGGTATGTTCCTCAAGCAAATCGATTCGAAGTTCCTTTGTTTCTTGGGAAAAACTTGTGCGATTTTAAGAAAACTATCGTTTTGGGTTGGGCTTGTGTTGAAAACCAAGTTATCTTATATTGAATTCCATTTAGTTAAGGTGACAAAACAATTAGGGTTTGTTTTAAAAATAAATTTACCCAAACTTTGATTGAATATAATTCGTAAACATAATAATTGAAAATAAAAATAAGGAAAATTCAACTATGGCCTTATTACATCAAGTAAAAACCCAAAATAGAATTCTTAAGTACTTAGATAAAATAAATTGTCCATAATGTATAAAACTTCTAGCTGAGCATGGCCACCACAAGTTCTGCCGTCCCGGTCCATCACTGCTCATCACCTGAAACATGTTCCCACAACGGGGTAAGTCAACAGACTCAATGTGTACACAACACTAAAATTCAATAGATCAGGCATACCATAACGTATCACATGCCCATTCATATACAGATAAAATAATGATGCAACCCATACCCAAAACCTAGATGCCATCCGCTACACATCCCCGTACCAACCTGCACACCGTCGGGACTATTAAGTCAACTCTCCATCCGCTACACACTATCGAAGGCAGTCGCTGCAGTCGACGTGCTCATCGCCCATATAAAATTTGTGGCATAGCCACCAGATATAAATTGTGTCAAGAGACACCATGTTCAGATAATGTAACCGAAGTTACCACATTCAGATAATGTGACCGAAGTCACCACATTCAGATAGTGAGACCGAAGTTGTCACATTCACTTCCCCTTTCTCATATAACCCGAATGCCCCATAATATTCATAACATTCATATTATACTCAAATTCACATTCATGTCACTTTTCACATGTTAAGTATAACATATTTCGTAATCTTAGTAGGAGTAGGAAACGTACCTGAGTACTTTGTACCGTAACAGTATCTTAGCCATATTCTCATTCTTATAAACATGCATATATTACATATTACCATAAACCTTATTAAAAGTTAGTGCGGGGTACACACCCGATTCACTTAACGAAGTCCTTGAAATCCCAAACAAAACCGTTTTACAGATTTAGATCTCAAGTCCTGCATAAATTAATCACTTACTATTTAATAAAAACCATTCGGCCATTAATCTAAATCCTAATAGGATTAGTATTACTATAACTTACCTTGTAGCCGAATTGCATTAAGAATCAAATGCTGGAACTTTGTATTCCTCCCTTTTGAAATCGGCTAAACACTATATTACTCCACGGGTTAGTTTTCGGCTTCTGATAATAAATCCAAACATTTAAAATAGACCTTGGCCGAATGTCTTAGACACATACCTTGTGATTTCAAATCCCAAAAAGTATCCCTTGGCTATGGAGATGTTGAAACCTACATGATATCTATTAGATCCACTTCTAACATTTAAATCACCTTTATATAGCCCTTGGCCGATTGTACACTTACCTTGGTTGGCTAGATCTCGAACTATCTTCCTTAAGAGTCGACACTAGCAAAGATCCCGAAATTTCTCCTTAATATTTCGGTCAAAGAAACAACAAGAGAATCAGTTCCTAGATCTTGATTAAAAGAGATTGAACAACAAAAATCCATTGTTCTTACCTTAACACCACAGTCGACAGCACCCTTGTTTGAAGCCATAAAGATTCGGCTATGGAGACTTAGACAGGGATCAGAAAGGTTTTGGCTATGACAGTAGAAGAGAAAAGAAGAGAAGAAGAAAAGAAGAATTTTGGAGAGGAAAAGAATTGATGAAAGCGAGGCCACTTGGCCAAGAGAAATTCGGCAGAGAGATAGTTGGCTAGTGGATTTTCGGCAAACACTTAGAAAAGATGAAAGCATAGCCTTTCTTTTCCTTCCTTAGTCGAAATTACTAGGCTAGAGTCCCCTACTTGGCCACCACTCTTCGTTTGTGATAACTTTATCCCTTAAAGAAGAATAATCCTTTAATTATCTCTCCAAATTAAATCCTTATTTATCCCCTTAATTAGCCATATTTTAAAGAGAATAAAACTCCTCCTTTCTAAAAAGCTTCTGCCGTCCACCTCTGGCTTCTGGAAGCAAAAACAAAACTTCTTTTATTTGCTTTCATTGTGACTCGAACTCAGGCCCAACACCTTGCATGTGGCGCCATTTCCATAGGCCCTAAGTGACATCTTCAGGCCACTTTTCCAAGCCTGTTTGTGTGTCAAATTTCACTTACTTTTTCTTTTAAGGCCACCTTGCCTCAGTTTCCTCTTTTAAACTTTAAAACTCGACATTTCTAAGTCATTTCTAAGTTTCCTAAAATTATCGTTCGGCTCTTTAAACTTGACATTTCCTTACATTTCCAAGTTTCCAGAAATGTTCACTTTCCATTTTTGAATCATTTCCAAATCATTTCCTTACTTTTCCTAGTTTCCAAATATGTTCACCTTCCATTTTTAAACTTAACATTTCCATACATTTTCAGGTTTCCAAAAATGTTCATTTCTAACTCATTTTCATTCATTTTCGGGTTTCCAAAAATATTCAGAATTTATTCTTAGTACATAAAACATGTCACTTCGTACAACTTAACCGAAAATGCATAGGCCCTTTTCAGGATGTTACAGTTCTACCCCCTTAAAATAATTTCGTCCTCGAAATTTCCTATCTAAAACAATTGAGGGCATTGCTATCACATCATCTCTTCTGATTCCCACGAAGCTTCCTCCGATCTATGGTTGCACCATAACACTTTGACTAGAGGAACTGACTTCCTCCGTAGCACTTTCACATCACGTTCCAATATCTGAATCGGCTCTTCCTCGTATGATAAGTCTGGCTTTAGCTCCACTTCTTCAACTGGCACCACATAAGATGGATCCGATCGGTAACGACGTAGCATGGATACATGGAATACGTCGTGCATCTGCTGCAATGTTGGTGGCAACTCCAATTGGTATGCCACTGGCCCAACTCGCTTCAGTACTCGATAGGGCCCTATAAACCTTGGGCTTAACTTCCCTTTGCGACCAAACCTCATCACCTTCTTCCAAGGCGAGACCTTCAGAAACACTTGGTCTCCCACTTCAAACTCTATATCCTTCCGTTTAAGGTCTGCGTATGACTTCTGCCTATCAGAGGCTTCCTTTAACCGTGCCCGAATTATCTCAACCTTTTCTTCAGTTTCTGCCACTAACTCTGGACCCAAAACTCGACACTCTCCTAACTTAGTCCAACAAGTAGGAGTTCAACACTTCCGACCGTACAACGCTTCATATGGTGCCATCCGAATTCTAGCCTGATAGCTGTTGTTATAGGCGAACTCTGCTAAAGGCAAGTAGTCTTCCCAACTGCCTCGGAAATCCATCACACAGCTTCTCAACATATCCTCCAACACTTGTATAAGCCGTTCAGACTGCCCGTCTGATTGTGGATGAAAAGCCATAGTGAAGTCTAACTTAGTGCCTAAAGCTTGATGAAGTGCCTTCCAAAACCGAGACGTAAACCTTGGATCTCTATCGGAGATGATCGATACCGGTACCCCATATAACCTCACAATTTCTGCTACATATAACTTGGCCAACTTCTGAAGAGAATAGTCAACTCTTACCAGAATGAAGTGCGCGGACTTGGTCAAACGGTCTACTATCACCCATACCGAGTCCTTCTTAGTAGGCGTAAGGGGAAGCCCACTACCGAAGTCCATGGTAATTCTCTCCCATTTCCACTGCGGAATCTCGATTGGTTGAAGCAATCCCGATGGAACCTGGTGTTTAGCCTTAACTTGCTGACACATCAAACATTTCCCCACGAATTTAGTCATTTTCCGTTTAAGATCAGACCACCAAAATTGTTCCCTTAAATCTCTATACAGCTTAATGCCTCCGGGATCCATAGCATAAGGGCTACTATGCGCCTCTCGAAGAGTCCTTTGTCTTAACTCCTCGTCTCTCGGCATACAGACTTTTCCCTTGTAGCACAATACTCCTTCATCATTAACACCATAGTCCTTTAATTCTCCGTGCTGTACTTGCTGTAACTTAGCACTTAGGTCCTTATCAGCCAACTGTCCCCTTTTCACCTCATTCAGCCATGTGGGCTTGACTTGTAATTACGCCAACAAAGCTTCATCATCATATAAACTTAAGTGAGCGAACATAGCCCTTAGATCTGACACAACCTTCCAACTTAGGGCATCAGCCACTACATTTGCCTTGCCCGGGAGGTACTCTATCGAGCAATCATAATCCTTCAATAACTCCACCCACCTTCGCTGCCTCAAGTTCAACTCCTTCTGTGTCAACAGATACTTAAGGCTCTTGTGGTCTGTGTAGATCACTGACCTTTCTCCATAGAAATAGTGCCTCCACACCTTAAAGGCAAAAACCACGGCTGCCAATTCTATGTCATGGGTTGCGTAGTTAACCTCATGAGGCCTTAGTTGCCGAGACGCATACGCAACCACCTTTCCATCTTGCATTAGGACACATCCTAATCCCGTATGCGAAGCGTCACAGTACACCACAAAATCTTTTCCTGCCTCCGACTGAATTAACACTGGAGCTTCCATCAACACCCTCTTAAGTTTCTCAAAGCTCTCTTGTTGCGTATCCTTCCATTCAAAGGGTACTTCCTTCCTTAGCAACTTTGTCAAAGGCGCGACTATTGACAAGAACCCTTCTACAAACCTTCTGTAATAGCCTGCCAAACCTAAGAAACTTTGGATCTCAGCCACGGACCTAGGTGGTTTCCAATCCAACACTGCTTCGATCTTCCTAGGATCCACTCTTATTCCCTCTGCGGATACCACATGTCCTAAAAATGCCACCTCCTTGAGCCAAAATTCACACTTGCTGAATTTGGCATAGAGCTTCATCTCCCTTAACACTTGCAGCACAACTCGGAGATGCTCATCATGCTCCTCTTCAGTCTTGGAGTACACCAAAATATCGTCAATGAACACAACGACGAACCTATCCAAGTAGGGTTGGAAAACCTGGTCCATCATATCCATGAACGCAGCTGGAGCGTTCGTCAACCCAAACGGCATTACTACAAACTTAAAATGACCGTATCTTGTCCTAAAAGCGGTCTTATGGATATCTGCCTCCTTCACCTTCAACTGATGATATCTCGACCTTAAGTCTATCTTCAAGAATACTGCAGCCCCCTTCAGCTGATCGAACAAGTCATTGATCCATGGCAAAGGATACTTGTTCTTGATGGTCAGCTTATTCAACTGACGGTAATCTATGCACATCCGCATAGTTCTGTCCTTCTTCTTTACAAACAGGACCGGTGCTCCCCATGGAGACACATTGGGTCGAATCGACCCACGATCCAACAACTCTTGAATTTGAGCCTTGAGCTCAACCAACTCCTTTGGTGCCATTCGGTATGGAGCGATTGACACAGGAGCTATTCCCGGTAGCAAGTCTATTCCAAATTCCACTTTCCTATCTGGGGGTATTCCTGGTAATTCCTCCGGAAATACATCTTCAAAGTCCCTTACTGTTCTAACTCCACTAACACCTTCTTCCTTTCCACCCAACGCACTTACGAAGGCTAAGAATGCCTTGCACCCTTCCTTAACCATTTTCTCAGCCTTCAACACCGAAACTACATTAGACAGGTAGTTTCTTCTTTCTCCGATCATTACTACTACTTCATCCTCCAAGGTCCTTAGTTCCATTCATTTAGCCGCACAATCCAACACAGCCCGGTGCTCTACTAGCCAATCCATTCCAAGTATGAGTTCAAACTCCCCAAAGGGTAGTTCCATTTGGTCAGCCCGAAAGTTCACTCCCTGAATCTCTAGGGGTACGTTTCGAAAGATCCTATCCACCACTATGGTTTGGCCTAATGGGCTCACTACAGATATCTCCCTATCAGAAAGTTCAGAGTCTAGGCCTAGTGTTTCCACTACACTACATGCAACATATGAATGGGTCGAGCCCACATTAATTAAGGCATAATAAGGATTGCCATAAATAAAGAATGTACCGGTTATAACATCCGGTGCATCTCCATCTTCCCTCCGGTAAGCTGCATAAACCAACCCCGACTGCCTTGCCTCAGTGTTAGCAGCACCTCTACCTTGTGTTCCACGTCCTCTGCCGGCGCCATTACCTCTGTTATTCGAACCACTCCCTCGCTGAGGCTGCTGTCCTCCTCTACCAGCCTGACTAACATTCTGAGCTGCTGGTCGACTTTCATCTGGTTTCTTAGGACAATCCTTGAGCATATGGTCCTTGGACCCACACCGAAAACATCCTCCCGTCTTTTTCCAGCACTCCCCTAAGTGCTTCTTTCCACAATGATCACAAGGACGATACTGCCATCCTGTACCAGCTTGCTGGTTTCGCGGCCCATCAACTCTAGGCCTCTTTTGAACCTTCCCAGACGATCCAAAACCTCTTTTGGGCCTATTCCGATCCATAGTCTATTTTGTAGAATCCTTGATTCCTTCAGCCACTTTAGCCTTCTCCACTAAAGCAGAAAACTCCCGCTCCTGATGCGGTGCTATCAACAATCTCAGATCATCTCTTAGTCCGTCCTCAAAACGGACACATCGCTCATGCTCAGTTGCCACTACTCCTCGAGCATAGCAACTCAACCTCAGGAATTCAGCTTCATATTCTGCCACGGACTTGTTCCCTTGAACCAGCCCCAGAAAAGCCTTCCTTTGCTCATCCGTATACCTAGTTCCCACATACTTCTTTTGATACGCCTCCTTAACGTACTCCCAGGTCAGATCCTCGGCCATGGCACCATCCCGAACAGTTAACTACCATTGATACGCTGTATCGCGTAACAAACTTTCGATTTCCCAAATTTCCTCCTGCACCAGCTACCAACTCCAAAACTCGTATACGACTGCAACACAAAGATCATCCCCGTCGAGCTTGCTTTGCTCAACACCAATAGCTGGAGTGGTGGTGGCGGTGGTATCTCATTGTCAGACCCTTGACCCGATCTAACAGTTTCTGACACAGTCATCCTTCCTCTATCGCATCCACGATGACCACATCCTCTAGAGCTCATTTCTAAAGTCGAGATCTGATTAAGAAGTTTTATGAATTAGTATTGGTTTCACTTGTTTACCCGCGAAGGAGTTTTATGAAAAGAGTTTTAGGAGTGGTTCTTTCGTATTCATACATGCACACAGTCTTTTCATTCATTCATAGATCCATCAATCAATTATGAACTTTCGTTCATTCAGAGAAATGTTATAGTATTCATTGTTGTTGTTTCTCCACTACCTAGGGGTATTTTCGTAATTTTGTCCTACAGGGGTACTTTCGCAATTTTTCAAAAGAAAGAGTTCCTTGGTGATTTCGTCACAAAGTATTTTGGTATTTTTAAATTCCCAGGGTATTTTGGTAAAATTTTGAAATTCGGGGGTACTTTGGTAATTTTAGACCTCGGGGGTATTTCGGTAATTTTTTTCACAAATCGGGGTAAATTTGTAAAATCTAATAAATCAGGGATATTTCAAAAGTTGCAAAACTTTGAGGGTTCATTTTGAGAAATGTACTTTCCAAAACGATGATGTTGCAAAAATTTTGGAAATCAGGGTTATTTTGGTAAATTGTAAGTTAGGGGCAATTTTGTAATTTTCCAAAATCAAGGTATTTTTGATATTTTGCGAATTAGGGTTTTTGAGCATTTATAAAGTAATGAAATTTTGGTAAAATTGTTGGGTAGTTGGACATTTTATAAACCCAGGGTATTTTGGTAATTTTACCACTAGGGGCATTTTTGTAATTTCATAAATCAGAAATTTTTCGGAAAATTTTTGTAAAGATGGTTTTCACAAATTTAAAAGAATGTTTTAAGAGTTTTTTTTAAACTAGGGTTTTGTTGTTTTTATAAAAACACGGCTAGTTCCCTTTCGGGTTTTAGTTATTGTGTTTAGCCTATGACCGAGTCCTCTTGGTCAGGGTGAACCAAAGCTACGCACCAGGCAGGACTCAAGTGGAGAGGAGGTGAGTCACGCGGACTGCTTAAATACCAAGCTCCCACCGAAACCATTCCCAGACATGCGCACAAAGGTTGCCACACCTACTGAGCCCTCTAGGTTAGGGTGAACCGAAGCTACGCACCAGGTAGGATTCCTGCGAAGAGGAGGTGAGTCACTAGGACTGCTTAAATACCAGGCTCTTCCGGATCCAATCCTAGACATGCGCACAGGGATTACCACAACCTAACTCGGTGACTTAGCCATAGGTTTGTTTAATGGAATTAAGTCTTATGTGTTTGTGTTTGAGTAGACTAGTCCTAGGGTTCAAGTTCCTATCATGCTATTCTACGTTCCATTCTTCTTCTACCCTTCTATAATTCACATAATCGCATAGATGGTTAGGGGTACTTACCTGGTGGACTGCGGATCGGAGACTTAGGTGCCATGCCAGAAAACCTGCTTATTTTCAGAAATACTTTCATAAAAAACTTACTTGGCTCGATTTGAAAACCTTTTGGGCCTTAGCCCACAGGTCGACAGTTTTAAAACTGGGCTCTGATACCAAACTGAAACACCCCAAAACCGGCCTAAGGGCCTGGATAGAATCTGGTATGTTCCTCAAGCAAACCGATTCGAAGTTCGTTTCTTCTTGGGAAAAACTTGTGCAATTTTAAGAAAAATATCGTTTTGGGTTGGGCTTTTGTTCAAAACCAAGTTATCTTATATTGAATTCCATTTAATTAAGGTGACAAAACAATTAGGGTTTGTTTTAAAAATAAATTTACCCAAACTTTGATTGATAATAATTCGTAAGCATAATAATTGAAAATAAAAATAAGGAAAATTCAACTATGGCCTTATTACATCAAGTAAAAACCCAAAATAGAATTCTTAAGTACTTAGATAAATTAAATTGTCCATAATGTATAAAACTTCTAGCTGAGCATGGCCACCACAAGTTCTACCGTCCCGGTCCATCACTGCTCATCACCTGAAGCATGTTCCCACAACGGGGTGAGTCAACAGACTCAATGTGTACACAACACTAAAATTCAATAGATCAGGCATACCGTAACGTATCACATACACATTCATATACAGATAAAATAATGATGCAACCCATACCCAAAACCTAGATGCCATCCGCTACACATCCCCGTACCAACCTGCACACCGTGGGGACTACTAAGCAACCCTCCATCCGCTACACACCATCGAAGGCGATCATTTGCGATCGACGTGCTCATCGCCCATATAAAATTTGTGGCATAGCCACCAGATATAAATTGTGTCAAGAGACACCACATTCAGATAATGTAACCGAAGTTACCACGTTCATATAATGTGACCGAAGTCACCACATTCAGATAGTGAGACCGAAGTCGTCACATTCACTTCCCCTTTCTCATATAACCCGAATGCCCCATAATATTCATAACATTCATATTATACTCAAATTCACATTCATGTCACTTTTCACATGTTAAGTATAACATATTTCGTAATCCTAGTAGGAGTAGGAAACGTGCACAGTACTTTGTACCGTATGTGATTACCTTAGCCATATTCTCATTCTTATAAACATGCATATATTACATATTACCATAAACCTTATTAATAGTTAGTGTGGGGTACACACACTGATTAAACAACGAAGTCCTTGAAATCCCGAACGAAACCGTTTTCTGATTTAGATCTCAAGTCCTACATAAATTAATCACTTACTATTTAATAAAACCATTCGACCATTAATCCAAATCCTAATAGGATTAGTATTACTAAAACTTACCTTGTAGCGAATTGAATTAATAATCAAATGCCAAACTTTGTATTCCTCCCTTTTGAAATCGGCTAAACACTATATTACTCCACGGGTTAGTTTTCGACCGATAATAAATCCAAACATTTAAAACAGGCCTTGGCCGAATGTCTTAGACACATATCTTGTGATTTCAAATCCCGAAAAGTATCCCTTGGCTATGGAGATGTTGAAACCTACATGATATCTGTTAGATCCACTTCTAACATTTAAATCACCTTTATATAGCCCTTGGCCGATTGTACACTTACCTTGGTTGGCTAGATCTCGAACTATCTTCCTTAAGAGTCGACACTAGCAAAGATCCCAAAATTTCTCCTTAATATTTCGGTCAAAGAAACAACAAGAGAATCAGTTCCTAGATCTTGATTAAAAGAGATTGAACAACAAAAATCAATTGTTCTTACCTTAACACCACAGTCAACGGCACCCTTGTTTGAAGCCACAAAGATTCGACTATGGAGACTTAGACAGGGATCAAAAAGGTTTCGGCTATGACAGTAGAAGGGAAAGGAAGAGAAGAAGAAAAGAAGGATTTTGGAGAGGAAAAGAATTGATGAAAGAGAGGCTACTTGGCCAAGAGAAATTTGGCAGAGAGAGAGTTGGCTAGGGGATTTTCGGCAAACACTTAGAAAAGATGAAAGAATAGCCTTTCTTTTCCTTCCGTAGCCGAAATTACTAGGCTAGAGTCCCCTACTTGGCCACCACTCTTCCTTTGTGATAACTTTATCCCTTAAAAAAGAATAATCCTTTAATTATCTCTACAAATTAAATCCTTATTTATCCCCTTAATTAGCTGTATTTTAAAGAGAATAAAAGTCCTCCTTTCTAGAAAGCTTGTGCCGTCCACCTCTGGCTTCTGGAAGCAAAAATAAAACTTCTTTTATTTGCTTCCCTTGTGACTCGAACTCAGGCCCAACACCTTGCATGTGACGCCATTTCCATAGGCCCTAAGTGACATCTTCAGGCCACATATCCAAGCCTGTTTGTGTGTCAAATTTCACATACTTTTTCTTTCAAGGCCACCTTGCATCAGTTTCCTCTTTAAACTTTAAAACTCGACATTTCTAAGTCATTTCTAAGTTTCCTAAAATTTTCGTTCGGCTCTTTAAACTTGACATTTCCTTACATTTCCAAGTTTCCAGAAATGTTCACTTTCCATTTTTGAATCATTTCCAAATCATTTCCTTACTTTTCCTAGTTTCCAAAAATGTTCACCTTCCATTTTTAAACTTAACATTTCAATACATTTTCAGGTTTCCAAAAATGTTCATTTCTAACTCATTTTTATTCATTTCCGGGTTTCCAAAAATATTCAAAATTTATTCTTAGTACATAAAACATGTCACTTCGTACAACTAAACCGAAAATGCATAAGCCCTTTTCAGGATGTTACAGACCATGTCTGGGACATCGGCATCGTTTTGATTCGTATAAGACCATGTCTGGGACAGTGGCGTTGATATCCGAGTGCATGTAAGACCTCGTCTGGCACGTTGCCATTGTACGATTATTCTGAACTTTCTGAGTATTCCATTGGAGTTATTACTGGTCAACGGGCAAGTCTATGATAGTAATTGTAAATTCGAGCTATGAACAAATACGTGATAGTAAATTTAATTCGGGTATGTTAATTATACACTAATTGTGTATACAAGGTAAGCATCAATATGATCTTACTATGATGCTATGAATATGGAATTGATGATATGTTGTATAAGGTTTTGGTGAAATGAGATATGTGTTCATATGATCTTTGAATTGGGAATATGGCTAATGTGGTCAAAAGTGTATGAATCAAAGCAAATATATGCATTTTATGCTAAGTTGTTGTATATTGACTTACTAAGCTTTTGGAAAGCTTACTCTGTGTGTGTGTTTAATCTGTATTATAGGTCGTCAAAGCTACTAAAGGCTCAGGACCATCAAGGATCGTCATCACACTACTAATATCATTTTGGTACAGCTAGATATTGCATGTATAGGCTAGTTCTTGTGATGATTTGTAATGTGAACTTAGCCATGTGATTTGGCTAGTTATGTTTTGGTACCATGCTTAGATGAATGTGATATGTGAAGTTGTTATGATATGATTAGTTGATATATGGAATGGTTATGAGATGATAAGTATATAGACAAATGGTGCATAGGTATAATTGAGTTTTAGTTATGCAAATTGGTATGTTTAGTATTGGTTTTGAATGTGTATATATAATTAAAATTTAATGTATAGTTGTGAATATCTTAGTGATCAAATGTCCATGAGTTGGATGGCTATTGGTATGTTTTTGGTTTTCATATATGCTTGATATGTGTCGGTAAATGATGCTTATAGGTATGAACCTTTTTGGTTGGTATTTTGGCCTTGTAAATGGCCTATAATGTCACACAGTTGTGGCACACGGGCGTGCCTTAGACCATGGGTAAATTGGCAGGATGCAACATAAGATCACATGGCCTCAGCATGGGCGTGTCATCTGGCCGTGGTGTACAAGTCAGTAGTTAACATAAAAATACATGGCCTCGACACGGGCGTGCTTTGTGGTCGTGGTGGGGAAGTGAGTATATGGCCTAAAAGTACACGGGCGTGCCTAATGACCGTGTTGGTATAGTTAGTGTAAACACGGATGGTTACATGGGGGTGTATGGAAGCCGTGGAGGGCACACGGTCTCCTCCCACAGGCGTGTCTCCCCTGTATTTTAGAAAAGTTTCAAATTTTCATAGAATTTCATATGTGTTTCAGTTTAGTCCCGACTCGACTTATAAGTATGTTTAAGGTCTCGAGGACCCGATTAAGGGACATTATGTCTGAGAATGATGATTGAATATATGATTTTGTCTGTGAATGATTCTGATCTGTCTGGTAACGCTCCTAACCCTAATCCAATGACGGACTCGGGATAGGGGTGTTACATTTGGTTGGTATCAGAGCTACGGTTTAGCTGATTCTCAGACTAACATAGCGTGTCAGAGTCTAGCTAAACATGCCATATATCTGAATTGTGATAGTGTGATGAATCCTGACGTATAAATGTGATTTTTGTATAGTAATGGATCCCGAAAGAGCCGTAGCTGAGGACGTAGAAAGTAATGCGCCTGCTCTCGCGCAAGGGACAACGCCCTCTGAATCGAGAACGGCTATGAGCGGTCAAGAGGGAGGAGCTAAACAAGCTTTCTTCCATATGATAAGTGAGTGGTTCACTCAGTTTGTAAAGAATAACACGACTGTTTCTCAACCCCTGCCCTCGGTTAATCCCCCTCAGACTACAGTTGTGCCACCGGTTATGCATCTGAATCTGTTGAATAAGCCTCCTGTTGACAAGATCCGTAAGTATGGGGCTGAAGAATTCCGAGCTACTAAAGATGATGATACTGAAAAGGCTGAGTTCTGGATTGAAAACACGATCTGGGTATTTGATGAAATGTCTCTGACTCCAGAAGAATGTATAAAATGTGTTGTATCATTACTCCGAGATGCAGCATATCAATTGTGGAAAACTCTGATTTCTGTTGTTCCGAGAGAACGAGTTACATGGGACTTTTTTCAGATAGAGTTCCAGAAGAAATATATCAGTGAGAGATTTGTTGATCAGAAATGAAAGGAATTTCTGGAACTAAAGTAGGGCCATATGTTTGTTACGGAATATGAACTGGAATTTGTGAGACTGAGTCAGTATGCTCAAGAATGTGTATCATCTGAAGCTATAATGTGCAAAAGGTTCGAAGATGGCCTTAATGAAGACATTCGTCTGCTAGTCGGGATTTTGGAAATAAAAGAGTTTGTTGTACTCGTTGGCAGAGCTTGCAAAGCTGAGGCACTCAAGAAAGATAAGAGAAAAGCTGAATCTGAAGCTCGTGATATGAGAAAAAGATTTTCAAGCAAATCATTTCAGTCATCTTCGAAGAAATTCAGAGATAACCAGAGTCGTTCCAGAGATAATGTGGGACATACGAATAGAAATCAACCTAGACCACAAATAAGTTCTAAAACTCTAGCAACTTCAGTAGCCAGTGTTGGTAATGTTCGACCCGAGAGACCTGAGTGTAAACATTATGGAAAAAGGCACCCAGGAAGCTGTAGATTAAACGACAGAGCTTGCTTTAGATTTGGACCGCTTGATCATTTTATACGCGATTGCCCTGAGTCTGTCGAACCAGAGACTGTTCAGAATTTAAAATCTAATAATGCACTTGTGAGAGGTAGGCTATCGAAAAATGTCAGAAATGTTAGTTGTAGTGAGAGAACTACGAGAGACAACATTGTCAGATACGAAGCTAGAGCGCCAGCCAGAGGATATACTATCTGAGCTTGAGAAGAAGCTTCGTCACCAGATGTTATAACGGGTACTTTTACTCTTTATGATACTTCTATGATTGCTTTGATAGACCACGGTTTCTGCATTCATATATATGCATGAATTTAGTATTCGATAAGACTTTGCTCAGAGAGTCTCATGCGTTTGCTATAAAAGTATCGAACCCCTTAGGTAAATGTGTCGTTGTTGACAAAGTATGCAAGAACTGTCTGTTAATGTTTCGAGATATCTGTTTCCCTGCAGATCTGATGCTCTTGCCATTTGATGAATTCGATATTATTCTGGGTATAGACTTGTTATTTATGCATGATGCTGTTGTGAACTGCAAAAGAAAAACTATAAATTCGAGATGTTCGAATGATGAGATTTTACGCGTTGAGTCGAATGATTTAAATGGATTGCCTGCTGTGATATCTGTTTTGAAAGCTCAGAGTTGTTTGAATAAGGGTTATGAGGCATATTTCGCTTATGTGATTGATTCGAAAATGTCTGAAAGGAAGATTGAGTCAGTACCTATTGTCTGTGAGTTTTCTAATGTGTTCCCTTAAGAGTTATCGGGTTTACCTCTAATTTGAGAAGTTGAGTTTGGTATTGAATTGTTGCCTGGTGCTACACCAATTTTGATAGCTCCGTATAGAATGGCACCAATAGAGTTGAAAGAGTTAAAGGCACAATTGTAAGAATTGACTGATATAGGTTTCGCTAGACCGAGCTTTTCGCCTTGGGGAGCTCCTGTTTTGTTTGTGAAAAAGAAAGATGGCACGATGAGAATGTGCATTGATTATAGTCAGTTGAATAAAGTGACAATAAAGAATCAATACCCGTTGCCCAGAATTGATGATTTGTTTGATTAGTTGAAAGGAGCTACTGTGTTTTCCAAGATTGATCTGAGATCAGGATATTATCGATTGAGAGTTAAAGATTCGAATATTCCAAGATCGCTTTGAGCGAGGTATGAACATTACGAATTTTTAGTTATGCCATTTGGACTAACCAATGCTCCTGCTATTTTTATGGATCTGATGAACAGAATTTTTAGACCGTACCTAGATCGATTTGTTATGGTATTCATAGATGACATTTTGATTTATTCTTGTGATGAGACCGATCATGCTGAACATTTGAAAGTTGTTTTGCAAACCTTGAGAGAAAAGCAATTATATGCGAAATTCAACAAATGTGAAATCTGGTTCCACGAGGTTGGTTTTCTGGGACATATTGTGTCAACATCTGGAATTCGAGTTGATCCGAGCAAGATTTCTGCTATTTTAAATTGGAAACCTCCGAGAAATGTATCTGAAGTCTGCAGTTTTCTGGGTTTAGCTGGTTATTATCACAGATTTGTGAAAGGATTTTCGACAATAACTACTCCATTGGCTAAATTACTTGAGAAAGATGTCAGATTTGAATGGTCAGATAAATGCCAGAAAAGTTTTGATCAGTTGAAAACTCTTTTAATAGAAGCTCCAGTGTTAATACAGCCAGAATCGGGTAAAGAATTTGTTGTGTACAGTGATGCTTCGTTAAATGGTCTGGGATGTATTTTGATGCAGGAAGGTAAAGTGGTAGTTTATGCCTCAAGACAGTTGAAGCCTCATGAAAAGAATTATCCGACGCACGACCTTGAGTTAGCTGCAATTGTATTGGCGCTAAAGATTTGGTGCCATTATCTGTACAGTGAGAAATGTCATGTGTTTTCAGATTATAGAAGTCTGAAATATCTGATGACTCAGAAAGATTTGAACCTGCGTCAAAGAAGATGGTTAGAGCTACTAAAAGATTATGAGCTTGTGATAGATTATCATCCGTGTAAAGCGAATGTTGTTACTGATGCTTTGAGTAGAAAATCATTGTTTGCATTATATGCTTTGAATGCTCAGTTAGATTTATCTGATGATAGTTCTGTATTAGCTGAATTAAAAGCCAAACCGTTGTTCTTACAATAGATATGTGATGCTCAGAAATCTGATAATGAATTGCTAGCAAAACGAGCTTAGTGTGAGGTGAATTTCTAATCTGAATTTCAAATTGTTGATGATTGTTTGAGATTCCGAGGTCGTATCTGTGTTTTGAGAAATCCAGAGTTAGTTCAGTTAATCTTGAATGAAGCTCATAACAGTCGTCTATCTATTCATCCGGGAAGCACGAAAATGAATCAAGATTTGAAACGACACTACTGGTGGTCTGGTATGAAACGGGACATTTCTGACTTTGTTTCAAAATGTTTAGTTTGTTAGCAAGTGAAAGCCAAACATCAAGTTCCATCTAGATAGCTTCAGCGAATTCTGATTCCTGAATGGAAATGGAATAAAGTAACCATGGATTTTGTTTCTGGTTTACCTCAGACTTCGAGAAAGAAAGATGCAATATGGGTCGTGGTTGATAGATTAACAAAATCTGCCCATTTCATTCCAGTAAGATCTGACTACTCACTTGACAATTTAGCCGAGCTTTATATCTTAGAGGTTGTGAGATTGAACGAGGTGCCACTGTCTACTGTATCCGATAGAGATCCGAGATTTACGTCAAGATTCTGGAAGAAATTGTAAGAGGCTTTAGGCACGAAACTTCATTTCAGTACAGCTTTTTATACGCAAACTGATGGTCAGTCCGAATGGACTATTCAAATTCTTGAAGACATGCTAAGATGCTGCATACTAGAGTTTAATGGTTCATGGAACATGATTCACATCGATCGAATTTACGATATATAACGATTTTGATCGAGTATTAAAATGGCACCTTATGAAGCTTTGTACGGACGGAAATGTCATACACCTTTGTATTGGACTGAACTCAGTGAGAATAAGTTACATGGGGTTGATCTGATAAAAGATTCAGAACAGAAAGTGAAATTGATCTGAGATTATTTGAAAGCAGCATCTGATCGTCAGAAGTCTTATGCAGACTTGAAATGAAAAGATATAGAATTTGAAATTGGTGACAAAGTATATCTGAAAGTGTCTCCATGTAAGAAAGTGCTTCGATTCGGACGTAAAGGTAAATTAAGTTCGAGGTTCATCGGACCTTATGAGATTATTGAACGTGTCAGACCTGTTGCATATAGATTAAAGTTGCCATCTGAGCTAGAAAAGATACACAATGTATTTCATGTTTTGATGCTTCATAGATATCGATCCGATCAGTCACATGTGATTGCCCCATCTGAAATTGAAGTCTGATCTGATATGACATATGAAGAGGAACCGATCTATATCATAGATCGTGAAGTGAAAGGGTTGAGAAATAAGAAAATTCAGTTAGTAAAAGTACTGTAGAATCGACATGAGATTGAAGAGGCTACCTGGGAGCTGAAGATTCAGTGCGACAGCAATATCCGAACTTCTTTAACGATAAGATTTTCGGGGACGAAAATCCCTAAGGGGGGAGAATTGCAACAGTCTGGTTTATACCCTAGTCAGAATAGTGGTTTCGGGACCACAAATCCGAGCCCGTATAATATTTTAATATTATTTTCTATGCCGTTGATGTGTGATTGAGCATGTGATAAATTTCTGTGAGCTAATTTGGCTGTCTGTGTGTTTAATTTGACAAAAGGATTAAATTGCATTAAATGTGAAAGTTGCTTGCTAATTGTTTTAGTGCTTAAGTGATGTGGCTTGGTAAAGATGGAAGGCTTATATGGCAAATAAGCCATCTTTGAGATAATGGATGAATGAAAGTCATAAATGCCCTTATAGCATGTTTGTTTTATTTATTTATGGAATGGATATTTTAGTAATTGAATAATAAAATGTTGGTAATAATAAAACAAACATTAGAATGATGAGAGAGTACTCATCCTTGTGCCGAATTTGAAGGAAAAGAAAAGAGATAAAATTCAAGATAGGTTCAGCCATTAATCATCTTGATTCAAGGTTAGTTTTTGATCCGTTGTCGATAATTTCTACGTTTTTTTAATCGTTGCTTCGTCTACTTTCAAACCCATGTTTCAATTTTGTGTATTGGTGATGGTTGTAAGTTGTTCCATTGATGCTAAGTTGAGCTTTGTGATGCTTTAAGGTGTTAAATGATAGATTGGTGGTAGATGAACATGTTTTGTTCTAGAAGTTTTGATGAATTTAGCTTAATAGGGCTAAATTGAGAAAATGACAAATTAAGGGACTAATTTATGAATTTGATGAAATATGTGGGTTTGTATGTGATATATATGTATTCGGCCAAGCTTGTGTAAAAGTAGATTTTGTGAATTTGATGTTTTGAGAAAAATGGACTAAATTGCTAAGTTGTGCAAATGTGAGGGCTAATTTGCAAATTGCCCTAAATATGTGTCTTTGGATTGAATTGAATGAACTAGTGAATAAAAGGGTTAATTCTTAATATGTTTTGATCAAGAACCGAGGAAAACAGATTTAGATAGCGGGAAAGCAAAAGTTATCGAGTAGCCATTTTCTATTTCGATAAACCAAATCCGAGGTAAGTCACTATACAAATAACTGAATATGTATGCATTTGTAATTGTTCATATGTTTAATGATGATAATGAATGCTTATGAGAAATTCTGTAATTGAATTACGAGACAAGTTTGGTATATTGACTAAGTCTGAGAAGCCTAGTACGAACCTTGACATAGGTATCTGTTCTGTTTTATCATGTAAGTCCACGTCTGGGACGTTGGCATTGATTTGAGATTCGTGTAAGACCCTATCCGGAACAGTGGCATTGATATCTATCTGATTATGTGTAAGACCACGTCTGGGACATTGGCATCATTATGACACTTACGAGTAAGACCATGTCTGGGACATCGGCATCGTTTTGATTCGTATAATACCATGTCTGGGACAGTGGCATCGATATCCGAGTGCATGTAAGACCTCGTCTGGGACGTTGGCATTGTACGATTATTCTGAACTTTCTGAGTATTCCATTGGAGTTATTACTGTTCAATGGGCAAGTCTATGATACTAATTGCAAATCTGAGCTATGAAAAAATACGTGATAGTAAATTTAATTCAGGTATGTTGATTATACACTAATTGTATATACAAGGTAAGCATCAATATGATCTTACTATGATGCTATGAATATGGAATTAATGATATGTTGTATAAGGTTTTGGTGAAATGAGATATGTGTTTATATGATCTTTGAATTGGGAATATTACTAATGTGGTCAAAAGTGTATGAATCAGAGCAAATATATGCATTTTATGCTAAGTTGTTGTATATTGACTTACTAAGCTTTTGGAAAGCTTACTCTATGTGCGTGTTTAATCTGTTTTATAGGTCGTCAAAGCTACTGAAGGCTTGGGACGGCCAACGATCGTCATCACACTACTAATATCATTTTGGTACACCTTGGGATATGTATATAGCAAGATATGGCATGTATAGGCTAGTTCTTGTGATGTTTTGTAAAGTGAACTTAGCCATGTGATTTGGCTAGTTATGTTTTGGTACCATGCTTAGATGAATGTGATATGTGAAGTTGTTATGATATGATTAGTTGATATATGGAATGGTTATGAGATGGTAAGTATATAGACAAGTGGTGCATAGGTATAATTGAGTTTTAGTTATGCAAATTGGTATGTTTAGTATTGGTTTTGAATGTATATATATAATTAAAATTTAATGTATAGTTGTGAATATCTTAGTGATCAAATGTGCATGATTTTGATGGCTATTTTTATGTTTTTGGTTGCCATATATGCTTGATATGTGTTGGTAAATGATGCTTATAGGTATGAACCTTTTTGGTTGGTATTTTGGCCTTGTAAATGGCCTATAATGTCACACGCTTGTGGCACACGGGCGTGCCTTAGACCGTGGGTAAATTGGCAGGATGCAACATAAGATCATACGGCCTTGACACGGGCGTGTCATCTGGCCGTGGTGTACAAGTCAGTAGCTAACATAAAAATACACAGCCTCGACACGGGCGTGCTTGGTAGCCGTGGTGGGGAAGTCAGTATATGCCCTAAAAGTACACGGCCATGGAACACGGGCGTGCCTAATGACCGTGTTGGTGTAGTCAGTGTAAACATGGATGGTTACACGGGGGTGTATAGAAGCCGTGGAGGGCACACGGTCTCCTCCCACGGGCGTGTCTCCCCTGTATTTTAGAAAAGTTTCAAATTTTCATAGAATTTCATATTTGTTTCAATTTAGTCCCGACTCGACCAATAAGTATGTTTAAGGTCTCGAGGACCCGATTAAGGGACATTATGTCTGAGAATGATGATTGAATGTATGATTTTGTCTGTGAATGTTTCTGATCTGTCCGGTAACGCTCCTAACCCTAATCCGGCGACGGACTCAGGATAGGGGTGTTACAGATTAACACGATATAATTATCTAACCCATGGAATACGATGTGAGATTACACACCTGATTACGGTAAGCACTACACTTTCCTGATCGTCGACACCTAAAAATATTTTTAACGCTTGATTAGAACATTAACACTTATAGTAAATCTACTCTAAGATAAACAGTCTAGGTTTTTACCCTCGGAATCGTGAAAAACTACTATATGCCGGTTCTCCCCGGTTGACAGTCCACAACCCGGTAGAAAATCTCGAATCACTGATGCCTCACAATTATGAACAACTTCGAATAGTTGATTCGCACCGGATGAGGGTCCACAACCCGGTGGAAAGTCTCGAATAGCCGAAATAGCCCTTCATTTGAATTTAGGAGTCGGGATCATAAACCCGTTCCTTTTTCAATCACCAATCACTACCCCTTTTGATTCGATCTTGTTTGCCTCCATTGAAAATAGATATTAGTCCCAACTAATAGTACGTTGTTATAAACAATTGATCTTAGGAGTGAAGTCGGCTTACCACAAAAATCCGTACGATCTCAAGATGAAAATCGAGCGATAAAGTCCCTATAATATTATCGATTAAACAACACTATCTTTAATGAATAAAAAGTAATAAAGAATCCTCGAAGAATCCTTACTTGAACAATGAAATTCCTTTTTCACACGATCTTCATATGGCTAGAGTCGATTAAGCGATGTAGAAACAATCGGCACTCCACTATACCACTACAAAGAAGAAAGGGTTTTGTTTGAAAGAGAAAAGATGATGATTTTGGTCAAAAAGACCCTTCCAAGCCAACATATGAATTCGGCAACAGAAGAAAAAAAAATGAGAATTGAAGAGAGTGTTCTTACCGATTGATCAAAGTGTGAGGGGAAACATGGTTCAGAAGAAAATATGTGTGAAGTGGAAGATTCGACTATGGGGAGATGATCAATGACAATCGACCATGGTGAAAATATTAGGGAGGGAGTGATGTTTGAGAGTTTTTGCAGGAAGAAAAGAAGAAGAAAAAGCAATAGGAGATAGGGTGTTATGTTTCGATTTTCAAGGATGAAAATGAACAAAGAAAAAGTCTTGAGGTTGGTGTGCATTCGGGAAAGAGAAGAAAAGAAAAGAAATGAAAATGCCCCTTCAAGGATGAAAGGTTTTGGCACAAGGAGGAAAAGAGCTTGGGGAAGAATGGAAGATAATACCAAAATGGTCAAAAAGGAATTGGCCAAAACAAAACAAAACAAAAGCTTACCTATTGCTCATGACACATTCGGCTAGGGAGAAGAATTTCGGAGAGAAAAAATTTGATACACCAATTTGCTAAAAAAAAAAAAGGACCAAAACTAGCACCTAACTTACCAAAATGCTAGCAAAAATTCGACCATCCCCCTTAGCCCCAAAACCATCCAAATGCATGGCCAATTGGTCAAAGTTTGGCCACCTAAACTTTCCAAAACATCACCCTTGGAATAAGCCTTATGTTCCCCCTACATGCCTTTTCCATTTGATTCATTTCCCTAAGTTCAATCTTGCCTCTTTCTCTTAGCCATCTTGCCATAAAAAAAATAAAGTCCAACTTACCATAAGCTCATCCTTGACCGACACTATAAGAAAGAAAAGCAAAAAAAAAAAAAAATAAAGTTCACACATGCACACAAAGGGATTCGAACTCCTTCCCTCAAGGTAACACATATGGCGCCATATCCTCTTCACTGATAGCTCAATTATGCCAGCTTTTTACCACTTTATTACCTTAAGTTTAAGGTCACTTATTCCATTACCTTAAAGTACTAAATGCCAAAATATTTTACTAATTCCAAATAAATCTCGAGCCTTCTCCGGATTACCTAAACACACACATTGGATAGTTTAACTAGCTGAGCACCAAAATAATGCAGCATATAAAAAATTCAAATTCTAGGATGTTACAATTCTACCCCCTTAAAGAAAATTTCGTCCTCGAAATTTACCTGGTTAAAAGAGGTGAGGATATTGCTGTCGAATCGCGTCCTCAGGCTCCCATGTAGCTTCCTCCGCTCCGTGATTATGCCATGGAACTTTGACTAACGGTACTGACTTCCTTCTCAGCACCTTAACATCTCGATCTAAAATTTGCACTGGTTCCTCCTCAAATGATAAGTCAGGCCTTAACTCAACTTCCTCTACCGGTACTATGTGAGATGGATCCGATCGATAACGCCTCAACATTGAGACATGAAAAACACTATGAATCTGACTCAACTTTGGAGGTAATTCAAGCTGATAAGCCACTGGTCCTACCCGCTTCAACACACGATACGGCCCGATGAACCTAGGGCTCAACTTGCCCTTGCTTCCAAATCTGAAGATCTTCTTCCAAGGTGAAGCCTTTAGAAATACCTGATCTCCCACCACAAGCTCAATATCCTTACGCTTCAGATCCGCATATGATTTCTGTCTATCCAAAGGTTCCTTTAACCTTGTTCGAATTACTTTTACCTTTTCCTCCGTTTTTGATATCAGCTTAGGACCCAACAACTGTCGTTCCCCCAATTCAGTCCAACAAGTAGGAGTACGACACTTTCGACCGTATAATGCCTCGTAGGGTGCCATCTGGATACTGAATTGATAGCTATTATTATATGCAAACTCTGCCAACGGTAGGAAATCCTCCCAACTACCTCTGAAATCAATCACACAACCCCTTAACATGTCTTCCAATATCTGGATTACTCTTTCCGACTGACCATCTGATTGAGGATGAAAAGCCGTGCTGAAATTTAACCTTGTTCCCAAAGCTTCATGTAAAGCTTTCCAAAACCGTGATGTAAACCTAGGGTCCCTGTCCGAAATAATAGACACTGGTACCTCATGTAACCTAACGATCTCCGCTACATACAACTTGGCCAACTTCTGTAGTGAGTAATCTGTATGAACAGGTAGAAAATGGGCAGTCTTCGTCAACCGATCCACTATTACCCAGACGGAATCTTTCTTAGTAGGCGATAAGGGTAACCCACTAACAAAGTCCATCGTTATCTGTTCCCATTTCCACAATGGAATCTTCACCGGTTGTAGCAATCTCGATGGTAATTGATGTTCCGCCTTCACTTGCTGACATGTCAAACACCTACTCACAAACTCCGTAACCTCCCATTTCAACCCTGGCCACCAATACTGTTCACGAAGGTCTCGATACATTTTATTTCCCCCGGGGTGCACAGCATATGGGCTACTATGCGCCTCACGCAAAATCATTTGTCTAAATTCTGAATCTTTGGGCATACAAATTCTTCCGCGGAAACACAGTACTCCATCATTAATCAATCCAAAATCCCCTATCACACCACCTACCACTTGCTGAAGTAATGAACCCAGCTTTTCATCTGATAATTGCTTTTCCTTAATCTGACCCAACCACACAGGCTTCACCTGAAGTTTGGCTAGAAGACTACCATCTTCATACAGACTGAGGTGGGCGAACATCGCTTTCAAATCCGGTATCACCTTACGACTCAACGCGTCTGCCACCACGTTAGCCTTTCCGGGATGATACTCGATTGAGAAGTCATAATCCTTCAACAGCTCTCCACTGTTTTAAGTTCAACTCCTTTTGAGTAAGAAGGTACTTCAGACTTTTATGATCCGTATAAATGATCGACTTCTCACCGTACAGGTAGTGCCTCCAAATCTTCAAAGCAAAAACCACTGCAGCCAACTCCAAATCATGAGTAGGATAATTGACTTCGTGCAGCCTTAACTGTCTAGATGCATAAGCCACCACTTTTCCACCTTGCATTAATACACATCCCAAGCCCGTGTGTGATGTATCGCAATACACAACAAACTCTTTTCCAGCCTCAGGTTGAATCAGTACGGGCGCTTCCATCAAAATCTTCTTCAGTTTCTCAAAACTCTCTTCCTGCTGATCTGACCACACAAATGGTACTCCCTTGCGCAACAGTTTAGTTAGAGGTGCAGCAATTAACGAAAACCCCTCAACAAAACGCCTGTAGTAACCAGCCAACCCTAGAAAACTCTGAATTTCAACCACTGACTTTTGTGGTTTCCAATCCAACACAGCCTCTACTTTCCCGGGATCAACTCTAATTCCTTCGGCCGACACAACATGCCCCAAGAAAGTCACTTCCCTTAGCCAAAATTCACACTTATTGAATTTGGCATAAAGTTGCTTTTCCCTCAATATTTGCAATATTATACGCAGATGTGAATCATGCTCTTCTTCATTCTTCGAGTATACCAAGATGTCATCTATGAACATCACTACGAACCGGTCTAAATAGGGTTGGAAGACTCGGTTCATCATGTCCATAAATGTAGGTGCATTGGTCGACCCAAACGGCATCACCAAAAACTCATAATGTCCATAACGAGTTCGAAATGCCGTCTTATGAATATCCGCCTCCTTAACCTTGAGTTGGTGATAAACCGATCTCAAATCTATCTTGGAGAAAACTAAAGCTCCTCGCAATTGATCAAACAGGTCATCGATTCTCGGCAATAGATACATATTCTTGATTGTTAACTTATTCAACTGCCTATAATCAATGCACATACGTATCGACCCATCCTTCTTCTTGACGAACAAGACCGGTGCTCCCCACGGAGACACACTCGGTTGAATAAATCCCCGATCTAACAACTCCTAAATTCGAGCTTTAAGCTTCGCTAACTCCTTCGATGCCATCCTATAAGGGACAATGGACACTGGAGCCGTTCCGGGCAAAAGCTCAATGCCAAACTCTACTTCCAGGTCTGAAGGTAAACCCGAAAGTTCCTCGGGAAAAATATCTAAAAATTTTGTCACCATTCTGACATCCAAAGCACAAATGAAGGCTAGGAATGCTCCACACCTTTTAACACCAACTTTTCTGCCTTTAAAGCAGATACCACATTTGCTAAATAATTTCTCCGCTCGCCTATCATCACAACTTCCTTATCTTCCAAAGTCCTTATCGACATCCGCTTTGCAGCACAATCCAAGTGCGCACGGTGCTTTACCAACCAATCTATACCCAAAATAAGGTCGAACTCGCCGAAAAGCGGTTCCATCAAATCCGCCAAAAATATTTCTCTTTGAATTTCTAAGGGCACGTCTCTAAACAGTTTATTTACTATCACAAATTGTCCTAAGGGACTAATTACCATCATCTCTCTATCAGTAATCTTAGATCTAATATTCAGATTTCTAGATATAGCACTAGCAACATACGAATGGGTAGATCCGATATCTATCAAAGCAGTAACAGGTACATCAAAAATGAAGAACGTACCGGTTATCACATCAGGTGCATCGCCATCCTCTTAGCGTCTGACCGCATAAACTAACCCTGGCTGTCTTGCCTCCGCGTTACCTCTGAAGCCATTACCTCTATCTGGTACACCTTGACCATGACCTGCACTATTACTAGCTTGACCTAGTCCACGGCCCCTCGGTGGCTGTTGAGCACCTCTAGCTGGCTATGCATCATGGTTACAAGCTTCTTGAGTTGAAGCAGTCTGTCGAGGACAATTCTTAAGCTGATGATCCTTAGAACCACATTTGAAACACCCACTAGTTCTCTTCCAGCATTCACCAGGGTGTCATCTTCCACATTCAGCACATGGTTGAATCTGATTGATAGCAGCAGGTGCTCTAACTTGAGCTGGCTCATCATTCTTGGGCCTTTTTTGGAACCTTTTAGTAGGACCCGAGTACTTAAAGTCCCTCTTGTTCCTTCCTCTATCTCTTTCTCGATTTTGTCGCTCCAAGTTCTTAGCCTCCTCAGCTATTTTGGCTTTCTCCACAAGCGTGGAAAAAGTCCTTTCTTGTTGTTGGGCTATCAGTACCCGCAACTCATCATTCAACCCGTCCTCAAAATGTATACAGCGTTCATGGTCAGTTGGCACTATAGTCCGAGCATAACGACTCAAACATAGAAATTCTGCTTCATAAGCTGCCACAGTCTTACTTCCTTGAACGAGATTAAGGAATTCCTTCCTTCGGGCATCCACATAGCTAGCCCCGACATACTTTCCTTGAAATGAAGTTTTGAAGAAATCCCAAGCTGCATGATCGGCCTGGGTGCCCTCCCGAACAGTAAGCCACCATTGATACGCCTCATCTCTCAACAAGGACACAGCTCCTCTCAATTTCTGCTTAGTGGTGCACTCCAAATCATCCATGATCCGTTCCACTGCCTCGAGCCAATACTCCGCTACAGTTGGAGCTACACTCGAGACACCCCTAAAAACCTCGGTACCACTTATCTAAGTCGTTCCGAAGTTGATCCACGAGCTGCTGGTCCAGTTCTAGCCCCAGCAACCCTTTCTAAAACTCGCAACATTGCTTGGGTCGATGAAATGTCCTCCCTCATACGGTCATGTGATCAATTATTCGACACAGGTGACATCGGTGCATCCATTTCTGGCATATGTCCCGATGCCTCAGACACAACTCTAGCACCTCGGCCTCTACCATGGTCACGTCTACCATGTCCACTTCCTCTAGCGCTCATATTGACTATTTCGATTTAATCTGATTACAAGTTTTATGAATCAGTATACTATTTCAGTTTTTATTAAGTATATTTTATGAGATATAAGAGGTAGAGTTATTCTCGTAAACGCATCCTATAGTCTCAATCTCTGTAGTTCCAACACCTAAACTAAAAGTTCTAGAGTGTTCCTATAGTCATATCACAATAACAATAATCATTCAATTTGCATACACTTACTTGACTTGGTGCCGGATACTCGTGGTGCCATACTACCTTTAAAACATACGTTCTACAATTCGAACAGTTTTGAACCATAAATGTTTTTGAACCCAAACCACAGCTGAGTTTTGAAACTTCTGATACCATAAAATGAAACACCCCAAACCCGGTCTATGCGTTAAGACCAAATTTGACATGTCACATGGAAGGAATATACATTTAGTCTTCTAAAGATTTAAAGAAATTTGATTTTCAAAACATCTTGACGTGGAGTTTATTGAAAACTAAGGTTGGTCGATAAATCAACCAATTTAAGACGTAAGAATTTATAAATTGAAACTAAAAAAATTTAAATTAATATTTTGAGAAAATTTAAAAGAGTTCGAAAATAATTTTGAAAACAAAATTTTGAAGAACGTTGTTAACAGAAAATTTTCTGAGTTTAAATATTTAAGAATGAAAACCCTTTTTGCATGTTCATTTTGAGAAAAGCATTTAATTAAATTTTTAGAAAAACCCCACTTAAAGTATTCAAGCAAATTATAAAATCCATCAAACGTAAAAGAACATTAAAATTTATCCAGAGGCCTTATTACAACTTAACTTAAAATAGAAAAATAATAAAAAGTACTTAAAAGAAATCCAAAATTTAAATAACCCATTATTCGTAGTATGGCCTCCACCGAGTCGTCCACAGCCCAAGTCTCTGTCACTGATCATTACCTGAGAAGAGTAAGAAAAATGGGGTGAGTTACTTAGAACTCAGTGTGTAACTCACTTACCATTGTCCACTAGGCTGAAATCCAATTAAGCATTTATTGGGCTAAAGCCCATTTACAAATATGACAAAATAACACGTATAAAATGAATGTGATATGAAATTCCCAAACCAAACCTAATTTCCATCTGCTACACACCACCCGTACCAACAAGCATACCTGTGGGGAGCTTTAGTCACCCACCCCGCCAACACACCAAAATAGGCATTAAGCCGTTTATATCAATATGTGGGCAAGCCACCAGATTTACAGAGTTTACATGGCATTTGCCATTTTTTTCAGATTTCTGGCAGAGCCACCAGAATTTTGTAGCAAAGCTACCAAAACTTCTCGTCGTCAATATCCCAACCCATGCAAATCATGCATATAATATGCATATTCATTTACAACAATCCATTCATATAATTATTACGAACAACATGGCCCATTATAAAAATTTTCACAATCTGGCCCATATCACCTTTTGGCCCATATATCAGATATCACATTTGGCCCATATATCAGATATCACATTTGGCCCATATAGTCACTTTTATTGATTTGGCCCATTAAGGGTAATCTTGTAATTTTCATAGTCTTAATACCGATTTCATAGTCTTTACCAATATAGTGATAATTATGCCATTTTACCCGATGTCACTAATATGCGATTTAATCAAATGATTAACACGATATAATTATCTAACCGATGGAATACGATGTGAGATTACACACCTGATTACGGTAAGCACTACACTTTCCTGACCATTGACACATAAAAATATTTTTAACGCTCGATTAGAACATTAACACTTACAGTAAATCTACTCTAAGATAAATGGTCTACATTTTTACCCTCGAAATCGCGAATAACTACTATTTGCCGGTTCTCCCTGGTTGACAGTCCACAATTCGGTGGAAAATCTCGAATCGCCGATGCCTCACAATTGTGAACAACTTTGAATAGTTGATTCTCATCGGATGAGGGTCCACAACCCGGTGGAAAGTCTCGAATCACCGAAGCAACCCTTCGTTTGAATTTAGGAGTAGGGATAGTAAATTTGTTCCTTTTTCGATCACCAATCACTACTCTTTTTGATTCGATCTTGTTTGCCTACATTGAAAATAGATATTAGTCCCAAATAATAGTACGTTGTTATAAACGATTGATCTTAGGAGTGAAGTCGGCTTACAACAAAAATTCGTACGATCTCAAGATGAAAATCGAGTGATAAAGTCCCTATAATATTATCGATTAAACAACACTATCTTTAACGAATAAAAAGTAATAAAGAATCCTCGAAGAATCCTTACCTTGAACGATGAAATTCCTTTTTCATACGATCTTCCTATGGCTAGAGTTGATTAAGTTATGTAGAAACAATCGGCACTCCACTATACCACTACAAAGAAGAAAGGGTTTTGTTTGAAAGAGAAAAGATGATGATTTCGGTAAAAAAGACCCTTCCAAGCCAAAATATGAATTCGGCAACAGAAGAAAAAAATATGAGAATTGAAGAGAGTGTCCTTACCAATTGATCAAAGTGTGAGGAGAAAAATGGCTGAGAAGAAAATATGTGTGAAGTGGAAGATTCGACTATGGGGAGATGATCAATGACATTCGGCCATGGTGAAAATATTAGGGAGGGAGTGATGTTTGAGAGTTTTTGCAAGAAGAAAAGAAGAAGAAAAAGAAATAGGAGATAGGGTGTTTATGTTTTGATTTTCAAGGATGAAAATGAACAAAGAAAAAGTCTTCAGGTTGGTGTGCATTTGGCAAAGAGAAGAAAAGAAAAGAAATGAAAATGCCCCTTCAAGGTTGTATGGTTTCGGCACAAGGAGGAAAAGAGCTTGGGGAAGAATGGAAGTTAATACCAAAATGGTCAAAAAGGAATTGGCCAAAACAAAACAAAAGTTTACCTATTGCTCATGACACATTCGGCTAGGGAGAAGAATTTTGGAGAGAAAAAATCTGAAACACCAATTTGCTAAAAAAAATGACCAAAACTAGCACCTACCTTACCAAAATGCTAGCAAAAATTTGATCATCCCCCTTAGCCCCAAAAACCGTCCAAATGCATGGCCAATTGGTCAAAGTTTGGCCACCCAAACTTTCCAAAACATCACCCTTGGAATAAGCCTTATGTTCCCCCTACATGCCTTTTCCATTTGATTCCTTCCCTAAGTTCAATCTTGCCTTTTTCTCTTAGCCATCTTGCCATAAAAAAAAAATAAAGTCCAACTTACCATAAGCTCATCCTTGACCGACACTATAAGGAAGGAAAGCAAAAAAAAATAAAGCTCACACATGCACACAAAGGGATTTGAACTCCTTCCCTTAAGGTAACACATATGGCGCAATATCCTCTTCACTGATAGCTCATTATGCTAGCTTTTTACCACTTTATTACCTTAAGTCTAAGGTCACTTATTCCATTACCTTAAAGTACAAAATGCCAAAATATTTTACTAATTCCAAATAAATCCCGAGCCTTCTCAGGATTGTCTAAACACACACATTGGATAGTTTAACTAGCTGAGCACCAAAATAATGCAACATATAAAAAATTCAAATTCTAGGATGTTACAAAATATATCATATGAATTACAAAAAGTTGGAAATGTTGTCTTTGAGTTTATACAAGTGGACTAAGTTGAAATAAATCTAAAGTATTGAAATTTTGTTCTTAAATAAGAAAATGTAATTTATTTTGACATACTTGCCTAAGTAGACGAAATAAGAACTAGTGGGATATAGATGGCATGCCATTAACGAAGATTTAGTGTGCCCTCTATTACCCACTTTGGTGTTGTTCCGTTAAATGCTTTGACGCTTTCTCGTTATGCACTTCAACGTTGTTCCATTCTATTCTGTATATCCTTCATGTTCTGTTTAGTCTATTGGGCCTCTGTTAAATGTTAAAATATTGTATCTGTTAAATGAAGAAACAAGAAAATTAAATGTATTAAAAAAATGGGACTAAATTGGGACTTGATATATAACATTAATAGATGACAAGATGTGATAATTGAATGGTAAGTTTAAAGTTAATTATGATTACAAGTTCTAAATAAATTTATGAAAATGATCATAAAATAAATTAAGTTTCTATAGTGGACAAAATGTTAATTAAACTCTAGTTGTACTTAATAAGCTTTCAATTGCTTAATGCGTGTTTTATACACATAGGTAAAGGAGTAGAAGTAAAAGATTTTCGAAGATTTGTTGCATCACATCACTAGAGCCGAAAAAGAGTAATTATGCTCTATTTTGTCTTAAATAAATAGCATGTACCTAGCTGTGTGTTATGTTAGTGAATGAAATGTTGAAGGATCTAAGTGTCACACTCGAAAATGTATAGGATAAGAACAATAGTAATTTTGGATATCTAATCATAAAACTTTCTATTTATGAGGGTCTTGATGTAATTACATGAATCTTGTTGAATGATTCCGTAATTAGTTAGATTTCAACTACTAGCTCCATTACTTTAGAACTAAATGTTTCTTTCAGTGGGAAACATTATGATTAAGGGTATTAATAGCACTAACTGACTTGGATTAAAGGAAACAGTGGTGAAAAGATTATATAATGGGGAAATTCTTTCATTATGCTATTCATTTTCTTTCTTCCATATTCTTCTCTAGGTTATTTCATAATAATGGAAATTAAAGATCGGTAGCATGAAGGGAAGAAAATAGGGTGTTAGGTTAAATAATTGAGAATTTAGTAAACTGGTAATCTTTTAACTCTTATGTACCTTTCGGTTAAAGATAAAGGAAGGAAAGTCTAAGGAATTCAGCATAACTTATTTTGAACTATGATGACTTAAGTCGTAGTTAGCATTTAAAACTCATTTGCATGCATATGAGTTAAGGTTTTCGTACACATGTATGTCTTTATTTTGATCTTTATATGATTCTTATGTTTAGCTAACTAAGAAAGAGGATGCCCAAGTGATAAAAGGAAGGCTAAACGGATTTAAGTTGCGTCAACCCCAAGTATTTTGTTGATGAATTTTTTGAGCTCAATTCCTCAATGCTGTATTATGTATAGTAGTACTATGTTGTTGTGGTGGTATGTTTGACTTCATGTCCTGCTGATGGTGAATAGTTGAATTATCATGGGATGTTTATTGTATGGTTGAATCACACACAGTGATGATCTACAGTTGCATGTTTTGCTGTATGTATAATTTTTTTGTTTGATGATCTGTCTATTTACTGAAGAGACTATCATTGATATGGCCTGAAAGGTGATATGTTTGGTATGATCTGTGCAATATGTTTTGTTGAGTGCTAGTTATATTGTTAGTCATGAAAATAATTGCTATGCGGAGTATAAAGGTATGTAATGGTGGATGAAAGATGAAGAAATGTCATGTTATGCACCTTATACCACATGTTATTAGTTTTGCGGAAGTTCGAACGAATTGTTGGAAGAATGTATAGGCATGATATTTGGTTTTGCAAAGGTTTGGTTGTATTGTATGGAGATATATGTGCACATGTATATGATGACCTTAAGTAGGTTTTGTTGGAAAAAAAACCAAGTTTGAAAATGATTTTCTTGCACAGTGGAAAATTAAAATTATGAAAACTAACCCGGTTTGTGATATTTATAGTAATAAAACTTAACCGAATTTGAACCTGTGCTTTTAGGTAAGTAGATCCTTGATGTTTTTTGACTTTCAGCCAAATGATCTTCTTCGTTGTTCTCGTACCACAAATTGCTTCAAGTGTGAGCTCAAACCAATTGAATCAAAACACAGAACTATAAAAAAAATTTCTTTTAAGGTGAAAATAGAAATTCTCTCTTCTTTAATAGAAATAGGTATAATAACAATCTCTCAAAAGTTGTGTCAATACCTCTATAGGTGCCATCCATTTATAGGAACAAAATTTAGAACCTTTGTAGAGTTCTAGAGAATTATTTTAAATAGAAAATCAACATCCTACTTAGAGTAGGATACGAGTGAACGACTCACCCTTGTACTTGTACTAGGCTCGTCGCTCCTGTCGTGATATATGGGGGCTTTTTGGGCCTCTCTCACATCGGGTCTAATTACGAGTACTTCCTGGGCCTTTTTGACCAAGTACTTTGTAATGTGACCCAACCAAATTTAGTTTTTCTATTTTCCAAAATAAACTTTAATACATACATATTAAATAATTTTCTCATCCCAATTTTACCCTGGTAAAATTTTTGACAATTTTAGGCCTGATAATATTTTGACGATTTTAACCTTGGTAATTTTTTGAAAAAACTTCGATAAATATGTCACAAACCAAGATGTTCACTGTGATCAAATGGTTTATTTTTATTTTTGGGCTTCAAAATAGTCCAAAAAATTAAACTCATTCTTCCATCTTTGTCCATTTTTTAAGTAATCCAATATAAGATTGCAAGTTTCCATTTTTGGAAACCTACATTAATTTCCAAATGATTTCCTTTGTCCATTTCAGAGAAAACCATAATCATTCTTAATGTTTCCCATTTCTCTTTTTATATTTATAAACCATAATCATTCCTTAATGTTTCCCATTTCTCTTTTTATATTTATTCCGCTCATTTTTATTCAAACATGCAGTTCATTTCAACTTTCAACGAGCTAGCGAAGAGACCAATTGGACATATGTGTTTGAGGCTCAAATGGTTTATAATTAAGTTCCAGCTTTTCACCTATTAATTATAAACTCATTTAGTCACGAAGTCATTCCACTATAGTATCATGACTAAGCTCTCTTTAATGACATACCATTACGAAAGAAACTACTAAGTGCTTGTCCAATGACCTTGTCATAAGTGTGTGACCCTCATAGGATATCCTTGATCTGTTTGGGACAATATTCATTCTCCCAATATGATCCTATTCTATATCATGGTAACCATTACATTTTACTTCATGAAAAGTCAATCACTATCAGATAGTGATTCAGTCATCCATCATAAAGACGGACCACCTGTGGCTATATTTACCTTTCATCAACCAAGTAATTCCAATGAGAAGATATCATTTACCCATGTTTTGGGCTATGAATTCCACTATTGTGAATGATACTACATTCTACGAAAGTCATACACCTAATGCACCAGCTTTCGTTCCCTTATCTATTTGAACTTAGGCTTTTAATTAAATTAAAGTGTATGAGTCATGCATACATAGTCCATCATCAACTCCAGTTTTAGGTATGCCATAAGTGAATAAATCCATAAACAGATTTAGGATATATTCTGGTTAGGTCTTGATCAATGTACTATTTTTTTAGTTAATCACATCTATGTCTTTATCTTCTATGAGTCATCTGCTCCGATGGTCAAGACAAGGCATCACCCCCAATTGGATTTGATAGAAAATATATTAGTCTTTTGTTTCGTTTTCTCATTTTCGATTAGAGTAATGACATGTTTAGGTTCATCTACTAATACAAGCGATCTTTTCGTATTACGATCTGACCACATGAGACCTCTTAGTATTAGTTAAACATTAGACAACCAATAAGCAACATTTTCTTCCATTTTACTTTGCCTGCAAAAACCATTTGAGGACAAAATTACAAAGTATATTAATCGTAATCAATGAATTTGTTTTATTAACCAATCTATTCAAAAAGTTACAAGTGTATATTGACAAAAATATTACACTTAGGGCACTATATCCAACAGGTTCTTTCAAGTATGAGACTCTTTAGAGTTTAAGGCTTAAAGCCTCATGTTTATAAGCAAGTTCATGGCCACGGCATATGAAAATTACGAAAGTACGCTAGACTTATCCTTTAAGTTTTATGTCAAAATTATATATGGGACTTAACCATATAAAGTCTGCGACACAGTTAGCATGTATGAGTCTGCCATATTTTTTAATCTTCTTCTATGGATCTGCATGTATGAGTCTACCATTTCTCTAAATCTTCTTCTATGAATCTGTATGTATGATTTTGCCATATCTATGAATCTGCATGTATGAGTTTGTCATATCTATGAATCAGCAAGTATGAGTTTGCCATATCTATGAATCTGCATGTATGAGTCTATAACACCCTAGTTTTGGTGGATTCAAGGGTTCGGCGGGTAGTCATAATATTATCTATTCGGTGAAGCGTTATCCGCCCAATTGTCTATTCTAGCGTATAGATTGGGTGCATAGAAATTGTCTTATTTGGAAGTAAAGTTTTATTTTAGAATACCTTGCCATATAAAGAGGAATAATTTAGAAAAAAAAAAAGGTAATTATGACTTGACTTAAAGCCCAAGGTATATGACACTCTATTTGTCTGAGTTACTATGCTAGTTAGTTGTTAAGTGATTCTAGTTTGGGATCAATTGGGAAAACTAGTCTGATATTTATTATATTGGATCTTCGCTTATGTTTCTCTGAGAATTTGTAGACCATTATGTGGGACAAACTCTAAATTCAAGTGACACTTTTCAAACTTCAATAAGTGGTTTAAGGCTATATATGTATGTGGAAAAGTTCTTGAGAGGAGTTTTCCTTCTTCATGAATATATTGTTCTTAGGTTCCTCTATTGTGATTCAACGATAATTCTTCCTTTGTAAAATGAAAGCTCAGAATCTAGATTTAGTCAATGGTTACTTGATTTAAATAGAAAAAAAAACATCCTACTTAGAGTAGGATAGGGGTGAACGACTCACCCTTGTACTTGTACTTGTACTAGGGTTTTCGCCCCTTTCATTTTATATGAGGGTTTTTGGGCCTCTCTGACATCAAGTCTAATTACGAGCATTTCCTGGGCCTTTTTGTCCAAGTACTCCGTACTGTGATCCAACCCAATTCAGTTTTTCTATATTCCAAAATAAACTTTAATACTTATATATTAAATACTTTTCTCATCCCAATTTTACCTAGTAAAAGTTTTGACAATTTTAGCCCTGGTAACATTTTTACGATTTTAACCTCAGTAAAATGTCAAGAAAATTCGATCAATATGTCACAACCCAAGATGTTCACTATGATCAAATGGTTTATTTTCATTTTGAAGTTTCAAAATAGTCCAAAAACACAAATTCATTCTTCCATCTTTTTTTAAGTAATCCTATATAAGATTGCAAGTTTCCATTTTCATTTCCATTTCCATTTTTGGAAGCCTACGTTCATTTCAAAATGATTTCATTTATCCATTTCAGAGAAAACCATAATCATTCAATAATGTTTCTCATTTCTCTTTTTATATTCATTTCGTTCATTTCTATTCAAACATGCAATTCATTTCTACTTTCAACGAGCTAGCGAAGGGACCAATTGGAGATTTATGGTTGAGGTTCAAATGGTTTATAATTAAGTTTAATATTTTGTCCTATTAATTATAAACTCAATTTTTCACGAAGTCATTTGACTTTATTATCATGATTAAGCTCTCCTCAACGACATACCATTACGAAAGTAACTACTAAGTGCTCATCCAATGACATTGTCATAAGTGTGTGACCCTCATAAGATATCCTTGATCTCTTTGGGATAATATTCGTTCTCCAAATACGATCCTATTTTATCTCATGGTAACCATTACATCTTTCTTCATAAAAAGTCAATCATTATCAAATAGGGATCAAGTCATCCATCATAAAGACAGACCACCCGTGGCCACGTTTACTTTTCATCAACCATGTAATGCCAATGAGAGGATATTGATAAACCGTAAAAGTAACATATTTTAAACTCATATTTAGTACACTTTTGGATGAATTATCCTCTGTTTCATATAAAAAGGTGCTCTTAATCCTTTCTTTTTATGTCTTATACCCAGGAAAGCACCCGAGGATAAAAAGAACAAGAAACGGGCCTAAAATGAAGCAAATTGGGCCAAGGAAGAAATCGAAACGACCTGGACTAAAGCTCACATGGTCGTGCCTCACCTTTCATCTAAAACATGACCACACACCTGATTCACACTGTCGTGTCTCATTAAAGAAATCCGAACATGGCCCGGCCACGATCCACACGGGCGTGTGCAATGGCCATGTCCTTGTCGCTAGAAAGAGCAATTTCACTCAGATTTGGATACTTAAGGGGAAAGAAACGTATTTCAAAAGCCTATATAAACCCCCTAAGGGCCAGCTAAAAGGGGGCGTTTAGCTAGGCCAAGGAGCCAAGCCGAAAAGGTCAGATTTGTGGGAATCACTCAAAGATAGCCAGTTGATCCATCTCAATAAGCTGGAATTCTACTCAAGACGGCGGATCTCTCCTTCAATTCATTCAGGGAGTTTTAGGGATTTCTTATGTTTTGTTTTATCTTTTCTCTTGAGATGTTTTCTTTATTTGTTATGAACTAAACCCTTCACATATCTGAAGGGGATGAAACCTATGATGGATCTTGTTATTATTTTCTAAATTATATGCTAAATACTTAGTTTGTTCTTAATTATGTAAGCTTAATCCAAATTTGATGTGCTTAGGTGGAGGTGGAATAGACCCTGCCTAAAAGTAGATCTAGCGTAATTAAGTAGAGTTGATCGCACGCCTAGAGATAGGGTGACGAGATTTTGCCGGATTAGGGTGAAACCTAATATGGGAGTCCACAGATCAATTTACTGCTATTCTAGGGGGGTATTATAAGAGAACGAGAGTTCCACTAATTAACCTAGGTTTAGATGTTATCGCCTCGATAGAGGGTTTAATATACGTTAGGGAGTCTTACGGATCAAGCTAAGTAAATAAATCATATGGTTCAGGGTTTAATAACAAGTGAAGTCTAGGTGGATTCTTCCTGTGGGTATCGTCTTAATCAACTAAGTTTTTAATAAAGTTATTTCCCAATTCATCCTTTTTGTCTTTGTGTCTTTAGCTTAGTAATCAATTAGTTTTAGATTAAAAACAACTTCACTTATTTTAGGCTAAATAATAAAAAGAAAGTTAGTATTAGTACTTTTAGTTCATTTGGGTTCGATAATTCGGTCTTGCCTAAGCTATACTTCCATTGGATAGGTACACTTGCCTTGAATCGTTGTCAGAGTTAGTTTCCAGGTTCGATCATTCTCTTTATAAATTTTAATACTATGATTTTAGCGATCAAGTTTTTGGCACCGTTGCCGGGGAACTAAAATATTAAGAAAACTCTATTTTTATTACTTTAGCCATTATCTTTATTTTTCACAATTTACTTTTATTTTTATTTATTTATTTATTTTTTTGCTGAAATTTTCTTTCTTTCTTTTCTTTTCAGGTACCTCTAGTTTATGACTAGAAGGAACCCGAGAGGACCTTTGGTATACGACAGTGATATTGAAGCGACCGCTCGAAGGAATCGTCGAGAAATCAAGCGAGCCCTAAACTATATAGAAAGAGAGGAAGAAGACAGATCCAATCCTATTGAAGGGATGGATGAGAATATTCCACAACCCCATGATGTGGGGGAACACAGTGCTTTACGTACTATGTTTGATTATGCTAAACCACATTTAACAGGAGCAGAATCAAGTATTGTTAGGCCTGCTATAGCTGCTAATAATTTTAAATTAAAGCCTAACACAATACAAATGATTTAACAATTTGTTCAATTTGATGGTTTGTAGGACGAAGACCCAAACACTCATATAACTAACTTTTTAGAGTTCTGTGATACCTTCAAAATTAATGGCGTTTATGACAATGCTATACGTCTTCGGTTATTTCCCTTTTCATTAAGGAATAAAGCCAAACAGTGGCTAAACTCGTTACCACGAGGATCAATCACTACATGGGACCAAATGACTTCAAACTTTTTATTAAAATATTTCCCACTGGACAAAACGGCCAAATTACGGAATGATATCTCTTCTTTTGTACAGATGGATTTAGAGACACTATACGACGCATGGTGAAACACCCCACACCCGGCCCACGAGCCTGAACTGGATCTGGTATGTTCCTCAAGTAAACCGGTTTCATAGTTCTTGTTACTTAGAGAAAAACTGGTGTTATTTGAAAAAAAAAATAATGTTTTGGGTTGGGCTTAGGTTGGAAACCCATTTATTTTATTTAGATATCCTTTTAGTTTAAGGTGACAAAACAATTTAGGGTTTACTTTTAAAGAAATAATTTTACTTAAACTTAAAATATAAAATAATTCATAACATAGTAGTTAAAAGAAAATGAAAGTAACAAAATAAAACTATGGCCTTTTCTACTTATTATTACATCAAGTAATTCCCAAACTTAAAATTTAAGGTACTTAGTAAAAATTAAAAAATTCCCCAAACAACAAAATTCATCCTTGCTATGCATGGCCACCTTTAGCTCCTGCCGACCCGGTCCATTATTGCTCATTACCTGAAAAATAGTCCCACAATGGGGTGAGTCAACAGACTCAATGTGCACACAATACTAACATTCAACAAATCAGGCATACATGTTCATATCAAGTTCATATTCATATAAAAATACATGATGATGCAACCTAAACCCAAGCCTATTTGTCCATCCGCTACACACCCCCGTACCTGCCAGTCACACCGTGGGGACTACTAAGTCGACCCTCCATCCGCTACACACCATCGAAGGCAGTCGCTACAGTCGACGTGCTCATCACCCATATAATTTCGTGGCATAGCCACCAGATAATTATGTCAATAGACACCATGTTCAGATAATGTAACCAAAGTTACCAAATTCAAATAATGTAACCGAAGTTACCATGTTCAATTTATGTGACCGTAGTCACCATATTCAGATGGTTAGACCGAAGTCAACAGCTTCACTTCCCCTTTCACATATAGCCCGAATGCCCCATATATTTTATATCATGCATAACCTACTAGATTCTCATTCATGTTACTTATTCACATGTTAAAAACATAACATATTCGTAATCCTAGCAGAAGTAGGAAACGTACCTGAGTACTTTTGTACCACATTAGGGCACTAAGCCACATTCACATTCTTATGTATGGTCATATAATTAATAATTGCCATATAACGTATTGAAGGTTAGTATGGGTACACACCTGATTCGCTTAATAGATTCCTTGAGATCCCGAAAATCCTGATCTAGTCTTTAGATCTGTTATTTCCTATATTCGGCCCATCATATAAACAGATTAATACCCCTTTTTGGTTGTAAAACCAAATCCTACTAGGAATAGTGTTACCAACACTTACCTTGTTTGCCGATTTGATCAAATCCCGAAGATTTGTGTTCTTCTCCCTTGAAATCGGCTAACCATTAGATCCATTGATTTGATTAGTCTCTGGTTAAAACAAATAGATCTAAACATTTAAGAGAGAAACTCGACTGGTTATAACCACTTACCTTGTGATGAGATTCTCAAAATCGATTCCTTGCTCCCTTAGGGTTGTCAAAATTCCTATAATTCATATGTTAGATCTGATCTAATATTAATAAATAAAATATGGCCTTTGGCCGAATATACATGTGCCTCACCTTAAATTCCTTGAATCCCAGATCTCTCTTCCTGATTAGCCGAAATTCCTTGAATCTGAAATCCCGAAATTCTTCTTTAATATTCGGTCAAGAGACAACAAAAGGATTATTTCCTAGATCTCGATTAAAAGAATTAGAAGAACAAAAATTAATTGTTCTTACCTTAATACCTCAGTCGACTGCACCCTTGCTTGGGGTCACGATGATTCGGCTATGGAGTTTTAATCAGGGATCAAAAGAAAAGGTTTTGGCTTGACAGATGAAGAAAAGAGAAGAAGAAAAGAGGAGAAGAAAATTCGGCAGAGAGAGTTTTGCTAGGGAATTTTCGGCAGAGCTTAGAAGAGAATAGCCTTAATTCTCCTCCTTTAGCCGAAATTACTAGGCCAAGAGTCCCTGCCTTGGCCACCACTCTTCCTTTATGATAATATTATCTCTTTTATTCTTAAAAAAATAAAAGTGTTTAATCCATCATTTATCTCCTCAATAATCATATTAAAAAGAATCCTATATTTATCACTTATTATTCACATATTTATGAAAATAAAACACCTCCTTTTCTAGAAACCAATTGCCGTCCACCTCAAATATGCAGAAGCAAAAATAAAACCTTCATTATTTGCTTCCCAAGTGACTCGAACTCAGGCCCAACACCTTGCATGTGGCGCCATTTCTCTAGGCCTTAAGTGACATCTTCAGGCCACTTTTCCAAGCCTGTTTTGTGTGTCAAATTTTACCAACTTTTACTTTTAAGGCCACCTTGCCTTAATTTCCTATTTTAAACTTTAAAACTTGACATTTCTCGGTCATTTTTAAGTTTCCTAAAATTTTCGATCGGCTCTATAACTTGCAATTTTTCTTACATTTCCAAGATTCCAGAAATGTTCACTTTCCATTTTTGAATCATTTCCAAAAATGTTCAGGTTTCCAAAAATGTTCAGGTTTCCAAAAATGTTTAGGTTTCCAAAAAATGTTCATTTCCATTTCCATGCATTTCTAGGTTTTCAAAGATGTTCGAAATTTATTCCTCGTACATAAAACATATCACTTCGTACATTTAAACCGAAAATGCATAGGCCCTTATCATGATGTTACAGTTCTACCCCCCTTAAACAAAATTTCATCCCCGAAATTTCCTAACTAAAATAGTTGAGGGTATTGCTGTCGCATTGTCTCTTTAGACTCCCACGAAGCTTCTTCCGATCCATGATTGCGCCATAACACTTTGACTAGAGGTACTGACTTCCTTCGTAGTACTTTCATATCACGTTCCAAGATTCGAATCGGCTCTTCCTAATAGGATAGGTCTGGCCTTAGCTCCACTTCTTCGACTGGTACCACATGGGATGGATCCAATCGGTAACGACGTAGCATAGACACATGGAATACATCGTGCATCTGCTGCAACTCTGGCGGCAACTCCAACTGGTATGCCACTGGCCCAACTCGCTTCAGAACTCTATAGGGCCCTATAAACCTTGGGCTTAGCTACCCTTTGCGACCGAACCTCATTACCTTCTTCCACGGTGAGACCTTCAGAAATACTTGATCTCCCACTTCAAACTCTATTTCCTTCCGCTTAAGGTCTGCGTACGACTTCTGCCTATCAGAGGCTTCTTTCAGCCATGCCCAAATTAACTCAACTTTCTCTTCAGTTTCTTCCACTAACTCCGGGCCCAAAACTCGACGTTCTCCTAACTCGGTCCAACAAGTAGGAGTTCTACACTTCTGACCATACAATGCTTCATATGGTGCCATCCGAATGCTAGCCTGATAGCTGTTGTTGTAGGCGAACTCAGTTAAAGACAAATAATCCTCCCAACTTCCTCGAAAATCCATAACACAACCCCTTAACATATCCTCCAACACTTGTATAACCCGTTCAGACTGCCCGTCAGATTGTGGATGAAAAGCTGTAGTGAAGTCCAACTTGGTGCCTAAAGCTTGGTGAAGTGCCCTCCAAAACCAAGATGTAAACCTTGGATCTCTGTCGGAGATGATTGATACCGGAACTCCATGTAACCTTACGATCTCCGCTACGTATAACTTGGCTAGCTTCTGAAGAGAATAGTCCACTCTCATTGGGATAAAGTACGCGGTCTTGGTCAAACAGTCTACTATCACCCATACCGAGTCCTTCTTAGTAGGCGTAAGGGGAAGCCCACTAACGAAGTCCATGGTAATTCTCTCCCACTTCCATTAGGGAATCTCGATTGGTTGAAGCAATCCTGATGGGACTTGGTGTTCAGCCTTAACTTACTGACACGTAAGACATTTTCCCACGAATTCAGTAACTTCCCGTTTAAGATCAGACCACCAAAATTGTTCCCTTAAATCCCTGTACAGCTTAGTGCCTCCGGGATGCATGGCATAAGGGCTACCATGCTCCTCCCGAAGAATCCTTTGTCTTAACTCCGCGTCCTTCGGCATACAGACTTTTCCTTTATAGCACAATACTCCATCACTAACGCCATAGTCCTTTAATTCTCCGTTCTGTACTTGCTGGAACTTAGCACTTAGATCCTTATCCACCAACTGTCCCTCTTTCACTTCCTTCAGCCATGTGGGTTTGACTTGCAACTCTGCCAACAGGCTTCCATCATCATACAGACTTCAGTGGGCGAACATGGCCCTTAGATCCGACACCACCTTCCTACTTAAGGCGTCAGCCATACATTCGCCTTGCCCGGATGATATTCTATCGAACAATCGTAGTCCTTCAAAGAATCTCACACCACCTTCGTTGCCTCAAGTTCAACTCCTTCTGAGTCAACAAGTACTTAAGGCTCTTGTGGTCAGTGTAGATAATTGACCTTTCTCCATAAAGGTAGTGCCTCCAAACCTTAAGGGCGAAAACCACTGCTGCTAGTTCCAAGTCATGGGTTGGATAATTAACCTCATGAGGCCTTAGTTGCCGAGATGCATACGCGACCACTTTACCATCTTGCATTAGCACGCATCCTAATCCCGTATGCGAAGCGTCATAATACACCACAAAATCCTTGCCTGCCTCCGGTTGAATTAACAGTGGAGCTTCTGTCAGCACTTTCTTAAGCTTTTCAAAACTCTCCTGTTGCTTATCCGTCCACACAAAGGGTACTTCCTTCTTTAGCAACTTTGTTAAAGGCGCGGCTATAGACGAGAACCCTTCCACAAACCTTCTGTAATAGCCTGCCAAACCCAAGAAACTTCAGATTTCAGCCACGGACCTAGGTGGTTTCCAATCCAACACTGCTTCGATCTTCCTAGGGTCCACTCTTATTCCTTCGACGGATACCACATGTCCTAGGAATGCCACCTCCTTAAGCCAAAATTCACACTTGCTGAATTTGGCATAAAGCTTCTTTTCCCTTAACACTTCCAACACAACTCGGAGATGCTCATCGTGCTCCTCTTCCGACTTTGAGTACACCAGAATATTGTCGATGAACACAATAACGAACCTATCCAAATAGGGTTGGAAAACTCGATTCATCATGTCTATGAACGCGGCGGGAGCGTTCATCAACCCAAACGGCATCACCATAAACTCAAAGTGGCCATATCTTGTCCTAAAAGCGGTCTTATGGATATCTGGCTCCTTCACCTTTAACTGATGATATCTCGACCTTAAATCTATCTTCGAGAATACTGCGGCCCCCTTCAGCTGATCGAACAAGTCACCGATCCTTGGCAAAGGATACTTGTTCTTAATGGTCAGCTTGTTCAACTGACGATAATCTATGCACATCGGTATAGTTCCGTCCTTCTTCTTCACAAAGAGGACCGGTGCCCCGCACGGAGACACACTCAGTCGAATGAATCCACGATCCAAAAACTCTTGAATTTGAGCCTTAAGCTCCACCAACTCCTTCGGCGCCATCCAGTAAGGAGCGATTGACACAGGAGCTATTCCCGGTAGCAAATCTATTCCAAACTCCACCTCTCTATCTGGGGGTATTCCATGTAATTCCTCCGAAAATACATCCTCAAAATTCCTTACGGTTCTAACTCCCCGAACACCTTCTTCCTTCCCACCTAATGCACTTACGAAGGCTAAGAACACCTTGCACCCTTTCCTAACCATCTTCTCAGCCTTCAGTGCCGAAACTACATTAGACAAGTAGTTCCTCCTTTCTCCGATCATCACTACTACCTCATCCTCCGGGGTTCTTAGTTCCATACGTTTAGCCGCACAATACAACACAGCTCAGTGCTCTACTAGCCAATCCATTCCGAGTATAAGTTCAAACTCTCCAAAAGGTAATTCCATTAAGTCAGCCCGAAAATTCACTCCCTGAATCTCTAGGGGTACATTTCGAAAGATCTTATCTACCACTACAGTTTGGCCTAATGGGCTTACTACAGTCATCTGCCTACCCGAAAGTTCAGAGTCTAGGGCTATTGTTTCTACTACGCTACATGCAACATATGAATGGGTCGAGCCCACATCAATTAAAGCAAAATAGGGCTTGTCAAATATAAAGAACGTACCGGTTATAACATCCGGCGCGTCTCCATCCTCCCTCCGGCGAATCGCATAAACCAAACCCGGTTGCCTTGCTTCAGCATTAGCAGCACCTCGGCCCTGTGCTCCACAGCCTCTGCCAGTACCATTACCTCGGTTGGCCGAACCACGACCCCGTTGAGGCTGCTGTCCGCCTCTACCTGCCTGGCTAGCATTTTAAGCTGCCGGTCGGCTCTCATCTGGTTGCTTGGGACAATCCTTAAGCATATGGTCCTTGGACCCACACTTGAAACATCCTTCCGTCTTTCTCCAGCACTCTCCCAAGTGCTTCTTTCCACAATGCTCACAAGGACGATACCACCCTTCGAATCCAGCTTGCTGACCTCGCGGCCCATCAACTCTAGGCCTCTTATGAACTTTTCCAGATGACCCAAAACTTCTCTTGGGCCTACTTCTATCCGTAGCCTGCTTTGTAGAGTCCTTGATTCCCTCGGCCGCCTTGGCCTTTTCTACCAAAGCAGAGAATTCCTGCTCCTGATGCGGTGCTATTAACAGTCTCAGATCATCCCTTAGCCCGTCCTCAAAATGGACACAGCGCTCATGCTCAGTCGCCACAACACCTCGAGCGTACCGGCTCAACCTCAGGAATTCAGCCTCATATTCTGCAACTAACTTGTTTCCTTGGACCAGCCCCAGAAAAGCTTTCCTTTGCTCATCAATGTACCTGGTTCCAACGTACTTCTTCTGGTATGCTTCCTCAACATACTCCCAAGTCAGATCCTCAGCCGTGGCACCATCCCGCACAGTTAACCACCATTGATACGCCTCACGTAACAGTGCCACCATTCCCTTCAACTTTTCCTCAGGGGTTAGATCAAGCTCATCCATGATGCGCTCCGTTGCTTCCAACCAATACTCAGCTGTACTGGGTGCCACTCCAGACACTCCTCGAAACATCTCGGCTCCATTAGCTCGAAGCCGTTCAGGCACTGACTTATGATTTCCTGAATTTCCTCCTGCACCAGCCACCAATTCCAAAACTCGAAGCACAGCCTGCGACACAGCATCTTCCCCCGTTTGAGCTTGTTGCTTAACACCAACAGCTGGGGGTGGTGGTGCGGTGGTATCTCATTGTCAGAACCCTGGCCCGATCTAACGGGTTCTGTCACAGTCATCCTTCCTCTACCTCGTCCACGATGTCCACGTCCTCTAGAGCTCATTTCGATCGTCGGAATCTGATTAAGAAGTTTTATGAATTAGTACTTTTGTTTCACTTGTTTACCCGCGAAGAAGTTTTATGATAAAGAGTTTAGGAGTGGTTCTCTCGTATTCAAGCATACAGTCTTTCATTCATTCTTTCATCCATCAAACAATTATGAACTTTCGTTCATTCAGAGAAACGATGTAGTTTTCATTGTTATTGTTTTTCCACTACCCAGGGGTATTTTCATAATTTTGTCCTACAAGGGCATTTCCGAAAATTTTTTTTCTTTTGAAATAAAAAGTTCCTCAGTGATTTTGTCGAAAGTCTTTTGGTGATTTTAGAGTCCCAAGGTAAATTTGGAAAAATTTTGAAATCCAGGGGTAATTCGATAATTTTTCAAAACCAGGGCAAACTTGTAAAATTTATTAAGTTAGGGCTATTGCAAAACTTTGAGGGTTCTTCTTGAGAGTTTCCCTTTTCAAATGGTGATGTTTGCAAAGATTCTAGAAACTGGGGTTATTTTGGTCATTTTGTAAGTTAGGGGCAATTTTGTAATTTTTTCCAAAATCAAGGTATTTTTGATAGTTTGCAGATTAGGGTTTGTGAACATTTATAAAATAATGAAGTTTTAGCAAAACTGTTGGGTAGGTTCACATTTTGTAAATCGAAGGCATTTTGGTAATTTTACCACTAAGGGCATTTTTGTAATTTTCACAAATCAAAAATTTTTCGGGAAATTTTGTAAAGATAGTTTTTACAAATTTAAAAGAAAGTTTTAAGAATTTTAAAACTAGGGTTCATTGTTTTGTTCTTTTTTTTTTAAAAAAACATGGCTAGTTCCCTTTCGGGTTTTAGTCACTATATTTAGCCTATGACCGAGCCCTCTTGGTCAGGGTGAACCAAAGCTACGCACCAGGCAGGATTCGAGTCGAGAGGAGGTGAGTCACGCGAACTACTTAAATACCAAGCTCCCACCGAAACCATTCCTAGACATGCGCACAGAGGTTGCCACACCACTGAGCCTTCTGAGTTAGGGTGAACCGAAGCTACGCACCAGGTAGGATTCCTGCGAAGAGGAGGTGAGTCACTAGGACTGCTTAAATACCAGGCTCTTCCGTATCCAATCCTAGACATGCGTACAGGGGTTACCACACCCTAGCTCAGTGACTTAGCCATAGGTTTGTTTAGTGCATTAAGTCTTATGTGTTTTGTGTTTGAGTAAACTAGTCCTAGGGTTCCATATTCCTATCATACTATTCTATGTTCCATGCCTTTTCTACCCTTATACAATTCATAAATCACATAATCACACATAGAGTTAGGGGTACTTACCTGGTGGACTGCGAGTCGGAGACTTAGGTGCCATGCCAGAAAACCTGCTTCGTTTCAAAGAAAATCATTTGGCTCGCTTTGAAATCGTTTTGGGCCTTAGCCCACAGGCCGAGAGTTTAAAAACTGGGCTCTGATACCAAACTGAAACACCCCACACCCGGCCCACGAGCCTGAACCGGATCTGGTATGTTCCTCAAGTAAACCAGTTTCATAGTTCTTGTTACTTAGAGAAAAACTGGTGTTATTTGAAAAAAAAATAATGTTTTTGGTTGGGCTTAGGTTGGAAACCCATTTATTTTATTTGGAAATCCTTTTAGTTTAAGGTGACAAAAAAATTTAGGGTTTACTTTTAAAGAAATAATTTTACTTAAACTTAAAATATAAAATAATTCATAACATAGTAGTTAAAAGAAAATGAAAGTAACAAAATAAAACTATGGCCTTTTCAGCCTTATTACATCAAGTAATTCCCAAACTTAAAATTTAAGGTACTTAGTAAAAATTAAAAAATTCCCCAAACAACAAAATTCATCCTTGCTATGCATGGCCACCTTTAGCTCCTGCCGACCCAGTCCATTATTGCTCATTACCTGAAAAATAGCCCCACAATGGGGTGAGTCAACAGACTCAATGTGCACACAATACTAACATTCAACAAATTAGGCATACATGTTCATATCAAGTTCATATTCATATAAAAATACATGATGATGCAACCCAAACCCAAGCCTATTTGTCCATCCGCTACACACCCCCGTACCTGCCAGTCACACCGTGGGGACTACTAAGTTGACCCTCCATCTGCTACACACCATCGAAGGCAGTCGCTGCAGTCGACGTGCTCATCGCCCATATAATTTCGTGGCATAGCCACCAGATAATTGCGTCAATAGACACCATGTTCAGATAATGTAACCAAAGTTACCAAATTCAGATAATGTAACTGAAGTTACCATGTTCAATTTATGTGACCGTAGTCACCATATTCAGATGGTGAGACCGAAGTCAACACCTTCACTTCCCCTTTTACATATAGCCCGAATGCCCCATATATTTTATATCATGCATAACCTACTAGATTCTCATTCATGTTACTTATTCACATGTTAAAAACATAACATATTCGTAATCCTAGCAGAAGTAGGAAACGTACCTGAGTACTTTTGTACCACATTAGGGCACTTAGCCACATTCACATTCTTATGTATGATCATATAATTAATAATTTCCATATAACGTATTGAAGGTTAGTATGGGTACACACCTGATTCGCTTAATAGATTCCTTGAGATCCCAAAAATCCTGATCTAGTCTTTAGATCTGTTATTTCCTATATTCGGCCCATCATATAAACAGATTAATACCCCTTTTTAGGTTGTAAAACCAAATCCTAATAGGAATAGTGTTACCAACACTTACCTTGTTTGCCGATTTGATCAAATCCCGAAGATTTGTGTTCTTCTCCCTTGAAATCGGCTAACCATTAGATCCATTGATTTGATTAGTCTCTGGTTAAAACAAATAGATCTAAACATTTAAGAGAGAAACTCGACTGATTATAACCACTTACCTTGTGATGAGATTCTCAAAATCGATTCCTTGCTCCCTTAGGGTTGTCGAAATTCCTATAATTCATATGTTAGATCTGATCTAACATTAATAAATAAAATATGGCCTTTGGCCTAATATACATGTGCCTCACCTTAAATTCCTTGAATCCCGGATCTCTCTTCCTGATTAGCCGAAATTCCTTGAATCTGAAATCCCGAAATTCTTCTTTAATATTCGGTCAAGAGACAACAAAAGGATTATTTCCTAATCTCGATTAAAAAAATTAGAAGAACAAAAATTAATTGTTTTTACCTTAATACCTCAGTCGACTGCACCCTTGCTTGGGGTCACGAAGATTCGGCTATGGAGTTTTAATCAGGGATCAAAAGAAAAGGTTTTGGCTTGACAGATGAAGAAAAGAGAAGAAGAAAAGAGGAGAAGAAAATTCGGCAGAGAGAGTTTTGCTAGGAAATTTTCTAGTGAGCTTAGAAAAGATGAGAGAATAGCCTTAATTCTCCTCCTTTTAGCCGAAATTACCGTGCCAAGAGTCCTCGCCTTGGCCACCACTCTTCCTTTATGATAATATTATTTCTTTTATTTTAAAAAAATAAAAGTGTTTAATCCATCATTTATCTCCTCATTAATCATATTAAAAAGAATCCTATATTTATCACTTATTATTCACATATTTATGAAAATAAAACACCTCCTTTTCTAGAAACCAAAGTCTGTCCACCTCATTATTCCAGAAGCAAAAATAAAACCTTCATTATTTGCTTCCCAAGTGACTCGAACTCAGGCCCAACACCTTGCATGTGGCGCCATTTCTCTAGGCCCTAAGTGACATCTTCGAGCCACTTTTCCAAGCTTTGTTTGTGTGTCAAATTTTACCAACTTTTACTTTTAAGGCCACCTTGCCTTAATTTCCTATTTTAAACTTTAAAACTTGACATTTCTCGGTCATTTTTAAGTTTCCTAAAATTTTCGATCGGCTCTATAACTTGCAATTTTTCTTACATTTCCAAGTTTCCAGAAATGTTCACTTTCCATTTTTGAATCATTTCCAAAAATGTTCAGGTTTCCAAAAATGTTCAGGTTTCCAAAAAATGTTCATTTCCATTTCCATGGTGTCCACACCATGGTCTACCCTTGTGGCTACAAGTCCAAACATTCTATAACGGTGTAAACCCCTCAACGAGGCAACTAATCAACTTAGCCACTGGTGGAACCCTAAATAATAGAACTCCTGAAGGAGCCTACGAGTTCATTGAGGAGATGGCACTGAATAATTATCAGTGGCAAGTTACTAGAACGAAACCGACAAAATCAGCCGGAGCTTTCAACATAGACACAGTAACCATGCTATCAACACTGATGGAGATGATGAATAAAAAGCTTGATAGTTTGTGTTATTCGCTGGTACATCTAGTAATGCAGTGCGACACAAGTGGAACTGTGGCGAATCCTGAGTACCCACCCTACCAACTGGGAGTAGAGAACGAACAGATGAACTATATAGATAATAATTTTAGATCCAATAATAATCCTTCAAGTAATACTTACAATCCAGGTTGGAGGAACCACCCAAATATCTCATGGGGAGGTCAAGGAAATCAAGGAAATCAAAGGCAACAACCTCCTCAAAACATCCAAAATCAGGAATATCCGCAAGAAAAGAAGCCAAACCTCGAAGAGATGCTGACAAAATTTATGGCAAACACAGAAAATCATTTCCAAGAAAATGAGAAAATATTTAAAGATCAACAAGCGTCGGTTGAAAAAGTTACTAAGTCAATCAAGGAAGTCACTAATGCAGTCGAACAACTTGCAAATTTAATGTCCGAACGACCGCAAGGACGTCTACCAAGTAACATCAAGATTAACCCAAAGGAGCAAATTCAAGCCATCATAGCTCATGACAGTAAAAAGGTAGATGAACCCGATCCAATACAAGAAAATAAGGTAGACAAAGGTAAAGTAGAGGTAACGCAAGAAAAGCCGAAACCGGTAATGAAGGAGTACCAACCTCGCATACCTTATCCCAAAGCATTAAAAAGAGACAATTCAGAGAAATAGTTTGGTAAGTTTCTTAAACTTCTAAAAAAATTACATATTAACTTACCTCTTCTTGAAGCTCTTTTTCAGATGCCAGACTCGAGGAAATTTTTAAGAAAGCTCTTGACAAACAAACACAAATTAGACGAAGAGCCACATGTGGAGCTCAACACAAAGTGCTCAGCAATTCAACAAAATAGACTACCACGGAAATTAAAAGATCTAGGGAGTTTTACAATTCCATGTTTAATTGGTAGTTTAACTGTTGATAATGCGCTAGCTGATTTAGGGGCAAATATAAATGTCATACCTTATAAATTGTTTAAGTGACTAGGTCTAGGAAAGCCCAAACAAACTAGGATGAGTATTCAATTAGCTGATAAAACTGTTCGAATTCCTAGGGGTATTATCGAAGATGTTCTTGTCAAAATCGATAAATTCGTTTCCAGTAGATTTTGTTGTCTTAGAAATGGATGATGATAATTCAATCCCCTTAATTTTAGGAAGATCCTTTTTAGCAACTGCTAAGAGTAAAATTGATGTTGCCATATGAGAACTCATACTTTGTGCAGGAAATGAGACAGTCACTCTTCAAGCTCTCGACTCAGCCAGGACATCGAATGACCAAGGTCAGAAAGAAAAACCTATTGATAACCATTTGATTAACCTCTCTTTTCAGTAACCACCAAAAAAGGGCACGATTGACCTGATCCTCAGTTCAGTGCTAACAAAGAAATAACTTAAGAAGAGCAAAGGATTCAAACCGATAACTTAGATGAGTGGAAAACGCACTTCAAGGAAAAATTAGGGATACGGGAAACAGAATCAAAACCACTCTATGAGATAGACAAATTCAAAATCGGAGATCAGGTATTATTAGATAAAGTAGACCCACGACTAATCCCTTTGGACCCTGACACAAACAAAGAAATCCTTTTTAAGGTAATCAAAATTCTTCCACACGGAACAGTCGAGGTAAGCAATCCTAATTTCGGTACTTTTAAAAGAAATGCTACTCGTCCTGAGCCATACAATGAAAATAAAACTGATAAAATGAGGGAAGATATTCAAACCTTTAAACCTCCCTAATTTGTTTTTCAAATACAAGGAAAGTCTAGCTTAAGACTATAAACTTCTTTTAAGTATTTTTATTTAAGTACTATTTCAATTGCGATGTAATAAGCCTTTGGTATTGTTTTCATGGATTTTTCTTTCGTGGATGGATTTTAATATGTTTTAGATACTTAAATGGGGCTGTTTTAAATTTTTATAAATGTTTTCTTAAACTTACATATAAAAAGGGAGTTTTTTTTAAAAAATATCACAAACCCATAAAATTTCTGTGAAAACTCTTTTATGAAATTATTTTAACCAATTATTTATCTGAAAATCAAATTATAAACTCTTATGTTTTAAAATCATGGATTTCTAATTAATCTCGATTTTTTGATAAACTCCATCTCTAAACTCATTTTGAAGATTTGTTTTCTTAAATCATTGATGACTAGATGCAAGTTCGATTTGTGAGGCATGCCAAATCTGGACTTAACGCATAGGCCGGGTTTGGGGTGTTACATATTTAGTATTAGTATTATGAAGAGTGAGCGTATACAATTAAAGTCCAATTATCAAAAGAAAAAGCTCGTATTATTAGTATTGTAAATTTTCAATTGATGTAATTATCAGTTTAATTTTTCTAGATAGGTAACTTGTCAATTCAATCTCAATTCTAACCCTCTAATTTAGCCTATATCCATACCTTTAACCCTAGCCCCGTTACAACCCTGTTAAAGACCTTTTGATCTATTTGTCATCTCATTTTACAGTGGTGGAGATTTGATTTTTATGTAAGTCTATGGAGTTAGCTTTTCATGTTTGACTTATGAGTGATCTTCTAATTTTAAACCTTAAACACATTTTGAGTGATTTCAGTGAATCTTTTGTGAGGATGTCAATCCTTGTAGGTTTTGAATTAAAGGTAATTATTTAGATAAAGGGAAACGCCTATGTTTTCGTGCTACAAATGTATGACTTATCTTGTTTGAATCTTTAGGGCTATTTGAGTTGAATTATCCATGTATAAATTATCTATGAATTATGATAAGGCATTCTTGATATGAATTATGAATTATGGAAAGTTCGTTTTAATTGTAAGCTGAGAATTTTGCTTGAGGACAAGCAAAAGCTTAAGTGTGGGGGTATTCGATAAACCGTAAAAGTAACATATTTTAATCCCACATTTAGTACGCTTTTGGATGAATTATCCTCTATTTATAAAAAAGGTGCTCTTAATCCTTTCTTTTCATGTCTTATACCCAGGAAAGCACCCGAGGATAAAAAGAATAAGAAACGGGCCTAAAACAAAACAAATTGGGCCAAGGAAGAAATCGACATGGCCTGGACTAAAGCCCACACGGTCGTGCCTCACCTTTCATCTAGAACACGGCCACACCCCCGATTCACACGGCCTGACCACGATCCATACGGGCGTGTGCCATTGCCATGTCCCTGTTGCTGGAAAGAGCAATTTCACTCAAATTTGGATACTTAATGAGAAAGAAACGTATTTAGAAAGCCTATATAAACCCCCTAAGTGCCAGCTGAAAGGGGGCGTTCAGCTAGGCCAAGGAGCCAAGCTGAAAAGGTCAGATTTGTGGGAATCACTCAAAGATAGCCAGTTGATCCATCTCAAGAAGACGGAAATTACTCAAGACGGCGGATCACTCCTTCAATTCCTTCAGGGAGTTTTAGGGATTTCTTATGTTTTGTTTAATCTTTTCTCTTGAGATGTTTTCTTTATTTGTTATGAACTAAACCCTTCAGATACCTGAAGGAGATGAAGCCTATGATGGATCTTGTTATTATTTTCTGAAATATATGATAAATACTTAGTTTGTTCTTTATTATGTAAGCTTAATCAAAATTTGATGTGCTTAGGTGGAGGAGGAATAGACCCTGCTTAAGAGTAAATCTAGCATAATTAAGCAGAGTTGATCGCACGTCTAGAGATAAGGTGACGAGATTTTGCCAGAATAGGGTGAAACCTAATATGGGAGTCCACAGATTGAATTACTTCTATTCTAGGGGGTTATTATAAGAGAATGAGAGTTCCACTAATTAACCTAGGGTTAGACGTTATTCACCTCGAGAGAGGGTTTAATATACATTAAGGAGTCATACGGATCAAGCTAAGTAAATAAATCATATGGTTCAGGGTTTAGTAACGAGTGAAGTCTAGGTGGATTCTTCCTGTGGGTATCGTCTTAATCAACTAAGTTTTTCCTAAAGTTATTTCCCAATTCATCCTTTTGGTCTTTGTGTCTTTAGCTTAGTAATCAATTTGTTTTAGACTAAAAACAACTTCACTTATTTTAGGCTAAATAATAAAGAGAAAGTTAGTATTAGTACTTTTAGTTCCTTTGGGTTCAATAATTCGGTCTTGCCTAAGCTATACTACTGTTCGATAGGTACATTTGCCTTTAATCATTGTCAGAGTTAGTTTCTAGGTTCGATCATTCTCTTTATAGATTTTAAGACTCTGATTTCAGCGATCAGATATCATTTACCTACCTTTTGGGCCATGAATTCCACTGTTGTGAATGACACTACATACTATAGAAGTAGTACACCCAATGCACCAGCTTTCGTTTCCTTACCTATTTGAACTCAGGCTTTTACTTAAATCAAAGTGTAAGAGTCATGCATGCATAGTCCGTTATCCACTCAGGATTTACGTATGCCACACTATGAACATCACAACTGAATAAATCCATAAATAAATTTAGGATCTATTCTAATTGGGTTATGACCGATGTACTATCAGTCTAGTCAGTCACATCTATGTCTTTATCTTCTAGGATTCATCTACACTGATGGTCAAGATAAGGCATATCCCCAATTGGACTTGATAGAAGATATATTAGTCTTTTGTTCGATTTTTTCATTTTTGAGTTATGTTTCACACTTGCTCTAGTTAAGTAAATGAGTTATGTTTCACATTTGTGTACCATTCCATATTTTTCCCAAAAAGCTCTCTTCTTATAAGAGTCTTGGCTAAACAAATCCCCAAGTTTTGTCCTTAATGCGATTTTTTACAACATCTACAGTTTCATCAAATACTACCATCTCCCTTATGTGATTTTTCCTTATGTGGTTTATTTGAGTTTAGCTAAATCCATACTATTACAGTGTCATAGCTTTTTCCATACCTTATATTCGTCCATCCATAGAAAAGTTAGCAGTGTAACCCTGCTTGACACTTATTCACACTATAGACCCACCATCTAAGACAAAAACATAGCATGATGTCAATTTCCTCAAATACCAACATGTTTGGAAGTTAGAATTAGAATATCCAATAGGAGTGAGATATCCTCCGGAGTACACAAACATATAATCCCTCATTCTCTGTAAATACTTGAGTGTATGCTTAATTGCTTTTGAGTGCCTTGGTCCTGGATTCACTTAAGATCAACTTACGTACCCCACTACAAAATAGATATTTGGGCATGTGCATAGCATAGCATACCTGAGATTTCCTACTATCGAAGCATAAGGAACCTTTCTCATGTTCTCCCTTTCTTCCGCTATCTTAGGACAGTCCTCTAAAGAGAGATAAAATCTCGATACAAAAGGGTTAATTTATGTAAAGTTAGGGTTTGTGTATGTGTACATAGTCATTGTCAAGTAATTAGTAAATATAAGAGTTATCGTCTCCACAGGGACTCTAAATGTTAATCAATATGTTGCAAAATTAATGTTTAACAATTTGGTGAGAAAAACATAATAATTTCGATTGGTTGGTGTCAAGTAAATTAATTATCTAAATACTAGTTAATCTAAATGCAAATGATATGAATAATTAAATTGTATGAGATGGGTTTAGCAACAAATTCACAAGATTCAACAATGATAACATGAATAGGCTAGAATAATCACATCATTTGACTTGGTTCATTTTCATCATGTTCATAATATTCTGAAAAATATTCCATGGCAACTCGATCTTTCATTAACTTTGAAACCAATGTTAAGTCCTTTTGAAATCTTTTACTTAGAAAAATATGCATACTACCATGATCATATTTAACTAAGGCTTTCTTAGAGTTTATGTGAAGTAATAGGGATGGATCAGGTTTGAAATAATTTAATCACACAACCCTAAAAGTTATGCAAGGTAATAGATCTCTCCCGAGTTATTATGAGCCTTTAATGTAATCAGATTAGGATCTAAATTAAGCATGCACCTTCCAATTATTGCATCCATTAATTACCATTTGGTTAGGATCGATAAACTAATTCTAATGCATTCAATCACATTTTAATGTATGAAATACATTCATGTATTAATTGGAAGCATGAACAATTGAGGCACAAAACATCATGAACATAAATCATGGACTTCATCAAATTAATGTAATCATTCTAGCTAAACAAAATTAAGCTATCATCGTTAATGAAAAAAACAAAGCAAATTGCAAACATATGAACAACAATAAAGATTAAGGAAGAGATTTTGAAGTAATTTCGACAGTCCTCCGAAAATTGATCGCGATGTCTTCTTCCCATCCTCGTAATTGCTCCTTTGAAAGATGCTCCTCAAGGTGGCCAGCCACGAGAGAATTTTCTCAGGGAATTGCTAGCTAAGTGGAGAGGAAAACGAATGGTTTATACGTGAGAGGGAAAGAAAGAATGCGAAGTGAAGGATTATTTAATCATGATGGATGAGATGTGAGGGATGAGGGAATGGGAAGTAAAGGGTGGTATTTATAGAAGAGGGATGGCTAATAGGTTTGCTAAAAATAATTTCAAATTGCCTTAGGTTTCTTTCACTCTTGGCCAGCCATGAATTGTGGAAAAGGGAGGTTGTTGGTTGCTTGATTTCATGCATGAATCAAGAAAGGAGGTGGACTATTTCTTGGGTTAATGTTGTGTGCTAATTTTTAATTGTTTTCCAATAGACCTTTGAATAAATCTCCCAAAAGCTTATTTTGGGTTGCTCTTATGCTCTTTCTAAATTGGGCTTCTTTCCCCCTTACTTGGACGATTTTGTGACCCAATTAATTGTCAGGCTTGTTCTTCAATTAAACCAACTTTAATTGGACCAAAGTGACTTCCTCTTGACCCAATTTGCATGCCTCTGCTGTCAACTAAGGTAGAATAAAGCTCATGTCCATGCAAAATTAAAATAAGCTTCACAACTTATTAACTCCAAGGTCCAACTACAACAATTAAATATAGGAAATTCATATGTAACATGAAATAATTAAATTATGCACAGATTTGATACATAAAAGCATAAAATTTCATTTTTTATTAAATCATGACCATAATCTCAATATAAACAAAATTCACCCAATTAACAATCAAATATTTGGGATTAACATGATTTTTCAAGTAAAAAGGTGTCATAAACAACTATAAAAACTCTATATAATTTAGAGTTTACACACCCCCACACTTAATCCATTGTTTGTCCCAAGTAATGCAAAGCAAAAAATTTAGATAAGGCAATCTTGCAACAAGTCTAAGTAGAATCAACTTTTGCACATTAAAATACATCAACAAAGTCATGCTCACAAACCCTTTTATTGATAAGTCGCTCATATGCAAACATTATTTCAAAATTTTATACTAAGTGAATGAAAATGCTAACATAACTCTTAGAGTGCATGCTTTTCAAGGTCATATATAATATTCACCATTCAATCAAAGTTTCCTTATCAATTAAACAAAACAATCACAAGGTTTAATTTTGTGGTCCTCATATGTTGAACTTAGCAATTCCTCGCCACTAATGTAGTCGACATAATTATTAAATTCAATAGGTCTTTTTATAGGGTTGTAATGGGGCTAGGCTCAATGTAAAGATAAAGAGAAGTGAATTTTTAGGCTCAGTAATCTTAACCCTAACTTTTCCGTGGATATTTTCGAGGTATATCCTCCCTGCTAACGGGTTTTAACACCCCCAAACTTAATTTGAAGCTTATGCCCAACAATACTTCTAGATATTTCAAGTATTTATTTCACTCCTTTTACTTATTTGAACAGAGATTTTTCTCTTTCTTTCTTTTTTTTTTTTTGAACATACGGAGAACATGTGCATCATTCTGAATTTTTCCTCGAACTTTGATTACCAAGACAAGTATAGTTAAGATTGGTGCAAAAATAAGATAACTTAAAAATATGGTAATATGGCTTATAATGTAACTGAATAGAAATAAAATAGATTTAAAGGTTCAAACTAAAGTTTCAAAGGTTAAATTCATATGGTAGGCTCAAAAGGCTCAAACGATCCAAAGAAAATGTGCCTATATCATGTGTAGATTCTTATGCCTCTTAGGATTTCACCTCAAGAAAGTTACTAAGTCAATTTTAAGGACTTAAACTTTCATGCATGTCTATTTCTAAGGAAATTAAATTTTCATGGAAAAAGACTATATTTTGTAAACAAAGATTCATATACATTTTGCTCAAATCCAAAAGTCTTAACTGCCTGATCAAATCTTTGATTCCATGAGTAAGATGCTTGCTTAAGTCCATATATGGATCTAAGTAGTATACAAACTTTATGCTCATTTCCTTTAGCTATATATCCGGTGGGTTGCATCATGTAGATGTTCTCTAACAAGATAGTCATTCAAAAATGTTGCCTTGACATCCATTTTCCAAATCTCGTAATCGAAAGCCATCAAAATGGATAGTATTATGCGGATTGACTTGAGCATGGCAACTGGAAAGAAGGTTTCTTTGTAATCAATGCTTTCTTTCTAAGTACAACATTTTGCTACAAGTATGGCCTTATAAGTTTCCACTTTTCTATCTGCATTTCTTTTCCTTTTATAGATCCACTTACACCCTATGGGGTTTATCCCTATCGGTAAGTCTACAAGTTCCCACACTAAGTTGGAATACATAGAGTCCATTTCATCGTTAATAGCTATTTCCCAAAGCTTGGAATCAACACTCTGCATCGCTTTGCCATATGTGAGTGGGTCATCATCTTCTTGTTCAGTAGACTTAGTGTTAAAAACATTTCCTCCAGATTGGAAGAATTCAGGCCTACGGGAAACCCTCTCATTGCGACGAAGCTCCTTATGTTGCTGATCGTTTGCAGTCTACTATTAGGATTCAGTTTTGGAACTATTTTCGTAGGGTTTTGTATATTTCCTAAAAACTCCTCGAGTACCTCTTTGCTCCAAGGTTTGAAGTCATTCATGTAAATTTCTTCAAGGAAAATAGCATGAATTGAGACTATAATAGTTTGCTCTTTCAGATTAAAAAAATAAACCACTATTTTTTCCCTCTGGATATCCTACAAACATAGACAATTCTATCTGTGAATCTAACTTCCTCGCATTTTTATCCAGTACGTGGATCGGGCATCCCTAAATCCTAAAATGATTAAGATTCATCTTCCTGGCATGCCATAATTCGTATGGGTTTTCCGATTCTGCATTATTTAGCACATCATTCAGAATATAGCAAGTCATGTGTATAGCATATCCCTAAAAAAAGATTGGAAGCTTCGAATAAATTAACATTGAATGTACCATGTCTAAAAATGTTCAATTTCTTCTCTCTGTCATGCCATTCTATTGTGGAGTGCTCGACACAGTTCACTGGGATAGAATCTCATTCTCTGTGAGGTAACCTAAGAACTCATTAGATAAATATTCCCTACCTCGATCAGACCAAAGTGCCTTTATGGGTAAACCTAGTTTTTTCTCCACTTTCGCCTGAAACTCTTTGAATTTATCAAAGTTTTCACTCTTGCGTTGCATCAGGAATACATCACCATATATCAAATAGTCATCAATAAAGGTTATATAATACTCGTAACCACCTTTTTCACTAATACTCATGGGGCCACATACGTCATTGTGCACAAGTTCTAGGAGTTTTCCAACCCTCGTTCCTTTCTATTTAAAAGGTCACTTTCTCATCTTACCTTCCAAGCAAGACTTACAATATGGAAAATCAACTTCTTTAAGTGAACTGAAGCTTTCATCTTTCACAAGTCTAGTGATTCTTTCTTGGTTAATATGACCAAATCTCAAATGTCAAAGGTACGCCTCATTAGAGTGAGAATTTTTAAGTCTTTTATTTGATATTTCAGTCTCAAGCAATGTGTACATCTTTGGTTTAAGAAAATAGAGATTATTTGATATCCATCCATTATAGATAATATTGGCAATTCCATTATTGTAACACCCCTTACCCGTATTTATTGCCGAAACAGGGTACGAGGTATTAATAGACTTATACACATACAATCATTCAATACCAAGACCTGACTTTCCACTCCAAATTAAAACTTTTTATATCACCTCTTAAATAGGCCTACGAGGCTTAAATCACGCTTTAAAAATAGTTCAGGATCAAATCGAACTCTTTAAGAGATCCCTAAAAGTCTTAAAAAATTTTCATTAAACAGTCCACACGCCCGTGTGGAAGAAGGGACACGCCCGTGTGGCATATCACATGCCCATGTTCCACACCCATGTGGAATTATTTCCCAATTTGAACCGACAGGAGTTTTCACACGACTGGACATACGCATGTGTCCCTCACACGGCCTCGACACGCCTGTGTCTTAGCCCATTTGCCCAAAACCTTGGCATTCTTCTTCGATGTCATCAGCTCATAAATGCCACACGGCCTAGGCACATGCCTGTGTGGTGAATTAAATTTCAAATTTTAGGTGCAGACTTCACACGGCCTGGGCACGCGCCCATGTCCAAGGCCGTGCCTTCCACACGGCTGAGACACACGGTCGTGTCTTTGCCCGTGTCTTTACTACTTAGCATACTGACTTGTAATCCTAACATGCAAGGGGACACACGGCCTAAGTAACACCCCTAACTCGAAACCGTCATCGGAATAGGGTTAAGTGTAACATCCTAAATTTGTGGGGCTTGGCATTTGATGTGTTATGATGTAATGTTATGCTTAAGGTATTAATTAGGGTGTTTAAGGGGTTCAGACTGGGCTCAGGAATTGGGCCGAGGCCTTAGTCAATTTTTTCTTCTTGGGCACTCTGGTGGAAAGCCAGTTAGGATAGGGCTTAAAAGATATTATCTGTAAATTAAGACACACAAATGAGCTTGTGGCCCAGTGGTCAGTGGCGTTACTTAGGGGCTTTGAGGTGGCGTGATAAGCAATAAGGAGGTCCAATGTTCGAGTCGTATTACCCACTTATTTAAAATGTTTTTGGCGTCAAAAGAGAGGAGAGTTGGGGGTGGCTAGGATGCTTGAAATTAGGAGATTTATATGTTTGGATAATGTGGATAATATGGCAGATAAAAGGAAGAAGAGGTGGTGTTATCTGGGTCACTTGTGGATGAGAGATCAGGTAAGGATAAGGGAGAGAGTTTAGAAATTATCTGCTGATCAACAGTGGTGGCCAAATTTCCATCTCTTGAAGGGTGGAAGAAATCAGTTTTGGTATACTATTGGGGGTGCCGAAATTTCCCTTATTAGTCAATCAATTTTGAGTTATCAAAAGGGGCATTTTCGATTTTTGAGAGGTAATTGCCGAAATTTTGTGCTTAAGTGGGGGGATATCTTTTTATTTTCGCATTAGGGTTTTATTCTTCTATTCTCTTCTTCAATTCCGACATTTGGGTTTTTCTCTCATACTTTTCTCTCATTCCCACTTTTATGCAAAAGCCGAAATTCCACTGTTTTTCTCTGCTCTCATCTCCATAGCCGAATACCCTTGTCTATTCTTTTTCTTTTGTCGATATCTTCACTAAAAGACGAATCTACATAGATGTCTTCCTATCATTTTCTCTTTTTGATCTTCTCAAAAGCTGAAATCTTCTAGGAGTTACCGAATTCTCTGAAAAGGTAGGTGCCGATTTCTTCTGATCTATTCTTTTTCTCTTTCGATTTTTAGAAGACAAAGCTGAAAAGGTAATGGATTGTTGATTTCTTGTGTTTATGTGTTGGGCGACATTCGAGAATGGAAGTAGATCGCTTAGATCTAAAAGCCGAAACTGCTAGTCTCTAAACCTCATATCTCTCTTTTCGGGATTTCAAGGTAAGGGGGTTCTTTTTAGATTCTCGTTAGATTCGCTATCGTAATTGTGATCTTAACCATATGTTATGATGGTAGCAACTATCTTTTGATGGTAGCAACTGTTTAAGAAGCGAGCAGTGTCAGTAGTACGGGATTGGCCACCGGGTTGTGGACCGGCTTCAGAACAAAACCTTAGATAGTTAGCAGTCGTATTGGCTTCTGATAGTGTCAACATAGAAAGTCTTGTCTTGTCTGCAATCAGGTGTGTAGATCTCTAACACACTAATTTATCTGTACTATATATGTTATGGGCTAAAAGCTAGAAAAAGGCTGTATGGGCAGTCGTATTACTCGAAAAGGGTAGGCAAGGGATGCCAGGTACGTAATCATAGAAGCTTCTCTATGTGTATCGATGTATGTGATAAACTGTGATCTTTTGGGTAGTATATTGTTTTGCTTTTGCATGGATGTATGCATGGGATAGGATTGATATGATGAATGGGAAGAGCATGTTAAAAGGTCACTTAGTGATCGGTGGTAAAACCAGGATATGTACATTTAGGTCACATTAGTGATTGGTGGCTCTACCACACTTGATTATAAGGACACACAGTGATCGATGGCTCTGCCACGGTGGATTATAAGGTCACATGGTGATTGGCATTATAACTAATAGCATGACTGTCGATATAGTGTGTAGCGGTTGGTGGGTTGATTGTAGAAATCCCCGAGGTGTGATGGCTGGTACGGGCTGGTGGGTAGAGGATGGACTTTTAGGTTAGGTTGGGCCATGTTGCATGTAAATATTCTGTTGCCATTGTGTATGGGCCAAGGCCCATAATGTGTTTGTGGGCCTCAAGCCTTTTATGTGTTTTCGGGAATTACACACTGAGTCTTGGTGACTCACCCCTTATTTTCCCTGACTTTTCAGATGAGCAGTAGATCGTGGACATGGGAGCCGAGGCGGACTCGAGGGGCCATCAAGTCTTTTATTTTCATAAACTGTTTCTGGTTTTCCTTTAAGTTTTTAATTTTGGGACTATTTATGTAATAAGGCTCCATAGCTTAGGTTTAAATTATAATTGTTAATGTCTTTATTCTATTTTGTTTTCAAATTTAAATTTTATGTTCAAAGACTTATCTATAAGAAGTAATAATACGGGATTTTCAAACACGTTCAAATAAAAAGCAAAGGTTTCTGTCAAATAATACTTATTTTAGCGAATACCTAAATAAGCAAACTGAATTTCCAAAAATCATCCAATGAAGTTTTTAACGTTAAACCCCGTAGCATACCAGATCTGGTCATAGCGTTTGGGCCAAGTTTGGGGTGTTACAATTTTGGTATCAGAGTCCAGTTGCAAAACTCGAGCTGTGAAATGGGTCCAGTAGTAGTTTGTAAATTGGTAAAAATGCTGGGGTTGAGATATGGCCTTCGAGTCCACCGGCACTCGATCCACGCAGGTATGTATTGTAACTCTTGATGTGATATGCATGTTGGGTTTGATGGGCTTTGTGGACGTAGGCTAGCATGTTAGGAATTCATGGACTCTAGGACTAGTTTAAACAATTCCTCAAACTCATAAAACTTAATCTAACTAAACATGTCCGTAAACCAGTCACTGGCTTACGGTGTGGCAACAGGCATGCACATGTCTAGGATTGGATTCAGGGAGAGCTTGGTATGTAAACGGTCGTAGTGACCCACCTCCTCTTTGTTGGAATCCTACCTGGTGCGTAGTGACTATTCACCTTAGACGCGAGGACTAGTTGACGAGCAAAAATTTATAATTAAAACCCAAAAGGGACCAGCCACCCTATTTCGCAAAATTACTAAAATACCCCCTAAGTTTGTAAAATTTTTGAAATACCCTTGATTTGTGAAACTTTCCCAGAATACCCTGGATTTGTAAAACTACCAAAATTCATGAAATTACTGAAACACCCCCGGTTGGCAAAATTACCCAAACACCTATGTTTTGAAAATTTACCAGAAAGCCCCTAGATTTACAAAAGTACCTGGTTTATAAAAAAATTTCCAAAACACCCCTATTTAAAAAAAAAGAAAAAAATACCAAAATACCTCTATTTTGAAAAAATCACCAAGATACTCTATTTTGTGAAATTACGAAAAATACCCTATAGGAAAGAACTACGAAAATACCCTTGGGTAGTGGAAGGACGAAAATACCCTTATGTGATGGATATGGGTTCATGGATGCTACTTGTGTGTTGATGTATGATGATTGAATGTATGTGGTTCCTAGAACTAGGAGATACAGACTTGAGATTGAATCCCGTAGATACAATTTCGAATTCGAAAGAACTACTCTTGAAAATCTCTGTCCATAAGATTGTTCGTGGTTAATCAGTGGAAGAAATTAATAATTCATAAAATTTCTAATCATATAAACACGAATCAGTAGAATGATTACAAGGGGTCGTGGACGTCTGCCGCGTGGCCGTGGTAGGGGTAGGATAGCTGTGTCTGAACCAGTAGGATCTGGCAATGAGTCTGGAAACGAGATGCCAGTACCACCAGCTGCGGAGGTGGAATTTCAGGACCAGACGACCGGAGATGATGCGGTATCTCTGAAACACCCCAAACCCGGCCCACGAGCTTTGACCAGATTTGGTATGTTCCTCAAGTAAACCGGTTTCAAATTCTTTTGTTACTTAGAGAAAAACTTGTGTGATTAAAAAAAATATTGTTTGGGTTGGGCTTGTGTTGGAAACAAATTGGATTTTTATATTAGAAAACCCCTTTTTAATATTAAGTGATAAAACATATAGAATATATTTTAAAAATAAAATACTTAGTTTTTAACTTAATCAAAATTTGTAACACAATAAAACAACAAGTAGAAATAAAATCGTTCATCATGGCCTTATGGCCTTATTACATCAAATAGTTTCCAAAATATTTCAAAGTACTAAAATAAATTCAAGAGTCCATAAAAATATAAACTTCATGTTGAACATGGCCACCACAAGTACTGCCGTCCCGGTCCATCACTGTTCATCAACTGAAACATGGTCCCACAACGGGGTGAGTCAAACAGACTCAATGTGTACACGACACTAAATCATAATAGAATCAGGCATACAATAGTTACACATCCAAAACATAAAATACAAGTTATGATGCACTCCCAAACCCAAACCTAATTGTCCATCCACTACACACCCCCGTACCTGCCAGTCACATCGTGGGGACTACTAAGTCAACCCTCCTTCCGCTACACACCATTGAAGGCAGTCGCTGCAGTCGACGTGCTCATCGCCCATATAAATTTGTGGCATAGCCACCAGATAATTGTGTCATGAGACACCACATTCAGATAATGTAACCGAAGTTACCACATTTAGATAATGTGGCCGAAGTCACCACATTCAAATAATGTGACCAAAGTCACCACATTCAGATAGTGAGACCGAAGTCACCATATTCACTTCCCTTTCTCATATAACCCGAATGCCCCATATTATTCATATTATGCATATCATACTTAAATTCACATTTATGTCACTTTTCACATGTTAAATATAACATATTTCGTAATCCTAGTAGAAGTAGGAAACGTACCTGAGTACTTAGTACCATATCATGGTACTTTAGCCACTTTTATATACTTAATAACACATATATTAATAAACATAGCCATAATACATATTATAAAGTAGTGTGGGGTACACACCTGATTCGCTTAGCAAATTCCTTGAGATTTCGAAATCTGATCTACTGCTTAAATCCTTAATCCCTACATTTGATTAATCACTTACTAATTTAATAAAAAGCCATTCAGCCATAATTCCAAATCCTAGTAGGATTAGTATTCTTAAACTTACCTTGTTGCCGATTGGGACACCAACAAATCCCGAAACTGATCATTGTTTTCCTAGTAGTGTCGAAATTCCTATAACCTTACGTTAGATTTAATCTAATCCTCAAAACATAAAGCATGGCCTTTGGCCGAATCTTATAATTTCTTACCTTAACTCTTTAAATCCCGAAACTCTCTTCCTGATTAATGGAGATGCTGAAATACCTTAGATCTGAAATCCCGAAATTCACCTTCCATATTTCGATCAATAAGATTGAAGAGGGATTAGACTAACTTTCAGCTTAAAAGAAAGGAATTCAATTATGTTTATAGATCCTTACCCTTTATATTGAAATCGACAGATCCTTCTTGACACCACTTCAGAGATTCGGCTATGGCTAAATGATGCTCTCACAACTTTCGGCTTTTGGAGGGATTAGAAAGAAAAGAGAAGAGAAGAGAGCCCTAAATAATTCGGCAGAGAGAAGAGGAAGAAGAAAAATTGATGAGCAGCCCTCTTTCCTTCCTTTTATAGCCAAAATTACTACTCAGAATCCCTTACTTGGCCACCACTCTTCTTTATTTCATAACTTTATCCTTTGAATTAATAATAATAATCCTTCTATTGTCTCTTCTTTTATCCATTAAAAAAAATAAAAGGAATTAATCCACAATTATCTCTTGAAAATAATCTAAATAAATCTATTATTTATCTCCTATTTAGCCGAAATTTAAAGAGAATAAAACTCCTCTTTTGCAAGCCTTGTGCCGTCCACCTCTGTGTTTCTAGAAGCAAAAATAAAACTTCTTTTATTTGCTTCCCATGTGACTTGAACTCAGGCCCACTTGCCTAGCTTGTATGTCACCTACCGGGCCTTAAGTGATATCTTCAGTGCCACTTTACCAAGCTTTTTGTGTGTCAAATTTCACCAACTTTTTCTTTTAAGGCCACCTTGCCTTAATTTCCTCTTTTAAACTTTAAAACTCGACATTTCTAAGTCATTTCTAAGTTTCCAAAAATTTTCGTTTGGCTCTGTAAACTTGACATTTCCTTACATTTCCAAGTTTCCAGAAATGTTCACTTTCCTTTTTTGAATCATTTCTAAATCATTTTCCTAGTTTCCATAAATGTTCACTTTCCTCTTTATTCCTTTACATTTTCAGGACATTTCCCTACATTTCCAAGACAAGACATTTCCTTACATTTCCTTGCATTTCCTTACATTTTCATACATTTCCTCACATTTCCTTACATTTCCTTACATTTCTATACATTTCCATACATTTCCTTACATTTCCTTACATTTCCTTACATTTCCATACATTTCCATACATTTCCTTACATTTCCTTATTTCTTGAATTCACGTAACACATTCATAATTCATAAAACATGCCATTTTACCACATGGTTCCTTGTGTCATGCTTCACACGGAGTTTCTTTTAAAGCATCATTTACCTAGCTTCCCTTTTTACTTAAAAACCAATAAATTTTCTAAAGCTTTCTTCTTCCATCCTAGAATTCTAAAAACCCTTAATACACTTCCAACATTGCCAAAACATACTAACTCATGAATTAGGCACGAACTCATAACCCCTAATCTAGGATGTTACAATCCCAGGCGATGTTAAGGGTTTTAGAGAGGGTTTCTGGGGCAGGCATGGGCACAGGAGCCCAGAAATCTGTGTCGGAGTGGCTTAGAGCCAATGGACCAGAGATGTTTAGGGGAATTTTCGGTATAGCCCCAAGTACAGTTGAGTATTGGTTGGAGGTGGTTGAGCGTATAATGAATGATCTGGATTTCACGGAAGAGGAAAAACTAAAAAGGGTTGTATCTCTCTTGCGGGATGAAGCTTATCAATGGTGGCTTATGGTTAAGGATGGTACGATGGCTGACCGTGTCACCTGGGATTTCTTGAAAACGGCATTTCAGAGTAAATACATTGGGACAAGTTATGTGGATACGCAACGTAGAGCATTTCTGAATCTGGTACAAGGAAGTAGGCTGGTGGCTGCGTACGAAGCGGAATTCCTATGCCCTTAACCGTTATTCTCGAGGAATGGTGGCCACAGACCATGAACATTGTGTTCGATTTGAAGATGGTATGAGGGATGATTTGTGTGTATTGATAGCTCCACAGCGGGAGAGGGAGTTTGCTGTGCATGTGGAAAAAGCTAAGATAGCTGAGGAGGTGAAGCGGACAGAGAAACTGAATCGGGATAGAGATAGGGGTGGAAGTAAGAGGAATTTTGGATCGTCAGGGGCAGCTGGGCGTACTCAGAAAATGCCTAGGTCAGATAAGCCGAGACGGGATGAGAGACCTACTACTGCTAGTCAGACACAGAAGTGTGCTCGATGTGGTAAATTCCATGTGTTGGGCGGGCAGTGGGAAGTGCTTTAGTTGTGGATCTACGGATCACCAAGTTATTAACTGTCCACAGCAACAGGGCAGTGAAAGGCCCACAGGTCAAGGGAATGCACAACCGGGAAGAGGCGATCAGCAACCACAGAGAGGTCGCGGTCTAGCCAAAAGTGGTAATGATTCCGGTCGGGGTCGTCGAGCACCAGGCCGAGGGGCAGGAAACATTGAGGCGAGACAACCGAGGTTAGTCTATGCTGCCAGACGTCGAGAGGAGGCTGACGCACCGGATGTCATAACCGGTACATTTTTAATTTCTGGCTTGCCTTACACTATATTGATTGACATTGGGTCGACGCACTCTTATGTTACTAGTGCTATAGCGGGAACTTTGAACTTAGATTATGATACTTCTTCTAGGGAGATGACTGTAGTGAGCCTTCTAGGACAAACTGTAGCGGTGAACAAACTGTATAAGGATGTACCCCTGGAAGTTCAAAGGGTAGCTTTTCGGGCTGATATGATGGAACTGCCGTTTAGGGAGTTCGATTTGATCCTAGGAATGGATTGGTTAGTGAAGTATCAAGCAAATTTGGACTGTGCAGCCAAGCGTATGGTGTTAAAAATCCTGAGGGTGGTGAAGTGATGGTGATAGGTGAAAGGGGGAACTGTTTATCAAATGTGGTGTCTACCTTAAGAGCAGAAAGGATGGTGAGGAAAGGATGTGAGGAAATTCTAATGTTTGTTTGGGCTCTGGAAGCCAAAGAACTAATTGCTGGGGACATTAGGACGGTGAAGGAATTTCCTGATGTTTTCCCAGAAGAGCTTCTGAGATTACCCCTGGATCGTGAAGTTGAGTTTGGTATTGATGTTCTTCCAGGAACAGTGCCAGTATCTATCGCTCCATATAGAATGGCGCCGAAGAAGTTGGTGGAATTGAAAGAGCAGATTCAGGAGTTGCTGGATAGAGGGTTTATTTGACCAAGTGTGTCGCCCTGGGGAGCGCCGGTGTTATTCGTTAAGAAGAAGGATGGATCAATACGTATGTGCATTGACTATCGCCAGCTGAAGAAGTTAACCATCAAGAATAAATACCCGTTGCCAAGGATCGATGACTTGTTCGATCAGTTGAAGGGGGCCTCAGTCTTTTCAAAGATAGATCTGAGGTCAGGGTACCATCAGCTTAAGGTCAAGGAGGCGGATATTCATAAGACATCTTTTAGGACTCGCTATGGTCACTACGAATTCATGGTGATGCCATTTGGATTGACCAATGCGACAGCGGCGTTTATGGACATGATGAACCGAGTATTCCAACCCTACTTGGATCGATTTGTCGTGGTATTTATAGATGATATCCTGGTTTATTCGAAATCGGAAGAGGAGCATGATTCACATCTGCGGGTGGTTCTGCAGATTTTGAGGGAGAAGCAGATCTATGCCAAATTCAATAAATGCAAAATTTGGCTAAGGGAAGTTACTTTTCTAGGTCACGTTGTGTTTGCGGAGGGGATTAGGGTTGACCCTCGAAAAATTGAAGCGATGTTGGATTGGAAGCTGCCTAGGTCTGTGGCTGAAATTCAGAGTTTTCTTGGTCTGGCCGGGTACTACTGAAGGTTTGTTGAAGGATTTTCTTTAATTGCGGCACCGTTGACTAAGTTGTTGCGGAAAGGGGTTCCATTTGGTTGGTCAAATAAGCAACAAGAGAGTTTTGAGAAGTTAAAAAGGATTTTAACGAAGGCTCTAGTATTGATTTAGCCAGAGGCTGGGAAGGAATTCGTAATTTACTGTGATGCTTCACACGCGGGACTAGGATACGTGTTGATGCAAGGTGGAAAGGTTGTTGCGTATGCATCTCGACAGTTAAGACCACACGAAGTAAATTATCCCACCCATGATTTGGAATTGGCAGTGGTGGTTTTTACTTTAAAGATCTGGAGGAATTATCTATACAGGGAGAAATATGTCATTTATACCGATCATAAGAGCTTAAAATAACTTTTGACTCAGAAGGAGTTGAATCTAAGGCAAAGGAGGTGGATCGAGTTGTTAAAGGATTATGACTGCTCGATCGAGTACCATTCGGATAAAGCCAACGTGGTGGCGGGTGCTCTGAGTAGTAAAGTAATTTTTGATTTGAGAGCAATGTTTGCTCACCTTAGTTTATGTGATGATGGGAGTTTATTAGCTCAACTTCAAGTGAAACCTTCTTGGGTCAGTCAGGTTAAGGAGAAGCAGCAGACCGATGAGTTGCTAAAGGGGAAGTTTCAGGTAGGATCAAGTAATGGATCAACGGAATTTAGTGTGAATGAGGAAGGGCTATTATGTTTTCATGGGAGAGTGTGCATGCCGAAAGATCCTGAGTTGAGGCATAGGATTTTGTAAAAAGTGCATGGTAGTCCATACGCTATGCACCCTGGAGGGAGTAAGATGTATCGGGATTTGCGAGAACAGTTTTGGTGACCGGGCCTGAAATGAGAGGTGACCGAATTTGTGGGGAAATGTTTGACCTGTCAGTAGGTAAAGGCGAAACATCAGTTTTGACCTGTCAGTAGGTAAAGGCGGAACATCAGTTACTATCAGGGTTGTTACAGCCGATGAAGATTCTACAATAGAAGTGGGAAAGGATCACAATGGACTTTGACAGTGGGCTACCCCTCACGCCTACTAAGAAAGATTCGGTATGGGTGATTGTTGATCGCTTGACGAAGTCTGCTCAGTTCATACCAGTACGTGTTGATTACTCTTTGCAGAAGTTGGCTAAGCTGTACCTAGCGGAGGTAATGAGGTTGCATGGAGTACCAGTATCAATCATATCGGACAGGGACCATAGGTTCACCTCACGATTTTGGAAGGCGTTGCATCAAGTGTTGGGTATGAAGTTGGATTTTAGTACAGCGTTTCATCCTCAGACTGATGGACAGTCTGAGCAGGTAATTCAAATCTTAGAGGACATGCTGAGAGGTTGCGTCATTGATTTCAAGGGTAGTTGGGAAGAATTTATACCATTAGCAGAGTTTGCTTACAACAATAATTACCAGTCAAGTATTCAAATGGTGCCCTATGAAGCATTTTATGGGCGGAGGTGTTGTACACCTACCTGTTGGACGGAGTTAGAGGAACGTCAGATTTTGGGTCCGAAATTGGTTACCGGGACAGAGGAAAAGGTAGAGTTAATTTGGGCTCGATTAAAGGAAGCGTCAGACCTATAGAAGTCCTACGCTGACCTGAAGCGTAAGGACATAGAATTTGCAGCGGGTGACAAGGTGTTCTTGAAGGTGTCGCAATCGAAGAAAGTACTGAGGTTCGGACGAAAAGGTAAATTAAGTCTCAGATTTATTGGACCTTATCGGGTGTTGAAACGAGTGGGACCGGTAGCTTATCAGCTAGAGTTACCTCCTAAGCTAAGCCAGATTCATAATGTATTCCACGTCTCTATGCTAAGACGTTACCGTTCGGATCCATCCCATGTGGTGTCTGTGGAAGAAATCGAAGTAAGACCCAATTTATCCTTTGAAAAGGAACCAGTTGAAATTCTGGATCGTGATGTCAAAGTATTGCGAAGGAAGACGATTCCGTCGGTTAAGGTTCTATGGCAGAATCACAGTTCTGAGGTGGCCACTTGGGAACTAGAGGAAGCAATGTGGCAGCAGTACCCACATCTATTCTGATCAGGTAATTTCGAGGCTGAAATTTCTTTAAGGGGGTAGAACTATAACATCCTGAATTTGTAGGGCTTGGCATTTGATGTGTTGTGATGTGATGTTATATTTAAGGTATTAATTAGGGTGTTTAAGGGGTTCAGACTGGGCTCAGGAAATGGGCCGAGGCCTTAGTCAAATTTTTTTGCTTGGGCACTCTGGTGGAAAGCCAGTTAGGATAGAGCTTAAAAGATATTATCAGTAAATTAAGACATACAAATGAGCTTGTGGCCCAGTGGTCAGTGGCGTTACTTAGGGGCTTTGAGGTGGCGTGATAAGCAATAAGGAGGTCCAAGGTTCGAGTCGCATTACCCACTTATTTTAAATGTTTTTGGCGTCAAAAGAGAGCAGAGTTGGGGGCGGCTAGGATGCTTAGAATTAGGAGATTTATGTGTTTGGATAATGTGGATAATGTGGCAGATAAAAGGAAGAAGAGGTGGTGTTATCCGGGTCGCTTATGGATGAGAGATCAGGTTAGGATAAGGGAGAGAGTTTAGAAATTATCTGCTGATCAACAGTGGTGGCCGAATTTCCATCTCTTGGAGGGGGAAGAAATCGGTTTTGGTATACTATAGGGGGTGCCGAAATTTCCCTTATTAGTCAATCAATTTTAAGTTATCAAAAGGGGCATTTTCAGTTTTTGAGAGGTAGTTGCCGAAATTTTGTGCTTAAGTGGGGGGATATCTTTTTATTTTCGCATTAAGGTTTTATTCTTCTATTCTCCTCTTCAATTTAGGCATTTGCGTTTTTCTCTCATTCTTTTCTCTCATTCCCACTTTTATGCAAAAGCCGAAATTCCATTGTTTTTCTCTGCTCTCATCTCCATAGCCGAATACCCTTGTCTATTCTTTTTCTTTTGCCGATCTCTTCACTAAAAGCCGAATCTACATAGATTTCTTCCTATCATCTTCTCTTTTTGATCTTCTCAAAAGTCAAAATCTTCTAGGAGTTGCCGAATTCTCTGAAAAGGTAGGTGCCGATTTCTTCTGATCTATTCTTTTTCTCTTTCAGTTTTTAGAAGAAAAAGCTGAAAGGCTAATGGATTGTTGGTTTCTTGTGTTTACGTGTTGGGTGGCATTCGGGAATGGAAGTAGATCACTTAGATCTAAAAGCCAGAACCGTTAGTCTCAGAACCTCATATCTCTCTTTTTGGGATTTCAAGGTAAAGGGGTTCTCTTTAGGTTCTCGTTAGATTCGCTATCGTAATTGTGATCTTAACCATATGTTATGATGGTAGCAACTGATAAGGTCTTTTGATGGAATCAAATACCGATCAGGTGAAGGAGGGGATTGGATCTGTTAAACCAATCCCTAAGTTTAAGAAGCGAGCAGCGTCAGCAGTACGGGATTGGCCACTGGGTTGTGGACCGGCTTCAGAACAAAACCTTAGACAGTTAGCAGTCGTATCGGCTTCTGATAGTGTCAACATAGAAAGTCTCGTCTTGTCTGTAATCAGGTGTGTAGATCTCTAACACACTAATTTATCTGTACTATATATGTTATGGGCTAAAAGCCGGAAAAAGGCTATATGGACAGTTGTATTACCCGAAAAGGGTAGGCAAGGGATGCTAGGTACGTAATCATAGAAACTTCTCTATGTGTATCGATGTATGTGATAAACTGTGATCTTTTGGGTAGTATATTGTTTTGCTTTTGCATGGATGTATGCATGGGATGGGATTGATATGATGAAGGGGAAGAGCATGTTAAAAGGTCACTTAGTGATCGGTGGTAAAACCATGATATGTACATTTAGGTCACATTAGTGATCGGTGGCTCTGCCACACTTGATTATAAGGTCACACAGTGATCAGTGGCTCTGCCACGATGGATTATAAGGTCACATGATGATCGGCATTATAACTGACAGCATGACTGTCGATATGGTGTGTAGCAGTTGGTGGGTTGATTGTAGAAATCCTCGAGGTGTGATGGCTGGTACGGGCTGGTGTGTAGAGGATGGACTTTTAGGTTGGGTTGGGCCATGTTGCATGTAAATATTCTATTGCCATTGTGTATGGGCCAAGGCCCATAATCTGTTTGTGGGCCTCAAGCCTTTTATGTGTTTTCAGGATTTGCACACTGAGTCTTGGTGACTCACCCTTATTTTCCCTGACTTTTCGATGAGCAATAGATCGTGGACATGGGAGCCGAGGCGGACTCAAGGGGCCATCAAGTCTTTTATTTTCGCAAATTGTTTCTGGTTTTCTTTTAAGTTTTTAATTTTGGGACTATTTATCTAATAAGGCTCCATAGCTTAGGTTTAAATTATAATTGTTAATGTCTTTATTCTATTTTGTTTTAAAATTTAAATTTTATGTTCAAAGACTTATCTATAAGAAGTAATAATACGGGATTTTCAAACACGTTCAAAGAAAAAGCAAAGGATTTCTTCAAATATCACTTATTTTAGCGAATACCTAAATAAGCAAACTGAATTTCCAACAATCATCCAAGTGAAGTTTTTAACGTTAAACCCCGTAGCATACCAGATCTTGTCGTAGTGTTTGGGCCGGGTTTGGGGTGTTACAGTAGGAGGCATTACCAGAAAATAGAATCATTTCACAACCCATTTACGACACAAAGCTAGTTATCATCATAATGCATCAAACATAAACAATTAGTCCCTTGTTAGAGCGTATAAGACCTTAAACACATGCTAGGGAGGGGTGGGGTTTAAACCGAAACACGTACAAAAACTTCTCGAAAATTTAAAACATTTCTAGGTTTCAGGGGATACATGCTTGATCGTTGTTTTCGCGATGTCAAAGTTTTAAAATTTATACAAAAGAATGATCAAACCTTAAAACTAACTATAAAAATGATTTGAGGAAAGCGTACCTATCGAACAGTAGTATAGTTAAGGCAAGACCGGAATGTCAAACCCAAAGGAACCAAAAGTACTAATACTAACTCTCTTTTTATTATCTAGCCTAAGAATTAAAGTGAATTTTATCTAATCTAAAATTAACTAAAAACTAATCTAAAGACTCTAAGACAAATAAGAATGATATTGGGAAAATAACTTGAGTAAAAACCAATTGATTAAAACGACACCCAAGGAAGAATCCACCAAGACTTCACTTGTTATCTAATTCTGAACCAGACGATTTATTCACTTGACTTGTTCCATAAGATTCCCTAAGTTATATTAATCTCTCTCTCGAGGCGACCAACGTCTAACCCTAGGTTGATTAATTGAAATCTCTTTCTAATTAAAACCCCTAGTATCGCATTAACTCGTTCTATGGACTCCCATATTAGGTTTCACCGTAATCTGGCAAAATCTCGTCACCCTATCTCTAGGCGCGCGATCAACTCCGCTTAATTATGCTAGATCTACTCTTAGGCAGGGACTTTTGCTCCTCCACCTAAGCACATCATACTTGAATTAGTATCCCGAAAATATCAACACAAGAATTAAGAACACATAATTAAGAACAAGTCAAATATTTATCATATAGTTTAGCAAACAATAACAAGATTCATCTTAGGTTTCATCACCCTCAGGTATCTGAGGGTTTAGTTCATAACAATAAAAGAAAACATCTCAGAAGAAAAGATAAAACAAAACGTAAGAAATCCTTAAAACCCCCTGAAGGAATTGAAGGAGAGATCCTCCATCTTGAGTATGATTCTGGCTTCTTGAGATGGACCAACTGGCTTCCTTCGAGTAAATCTCCACAAATCTGCCTTCTCTGGCCTAGTCGGACGCCACTTGACTAAAGCCTTGGGCCTTTTCTGGTCATACTTAGGGTGTTTATATAGGCTTTCGAATATGTTTCTTTACCCCTAAGTATCCAAATCCGAGTGAAACTCTTCTTTCCTGTGATAGGGACACGCCCATGGCACACGCCCGTATAAGTCGTGGTCAGGCCGTGTTCGAACCTGGTGAATAGGGCACGGCCGTGTGGTCTTGGGCCCAGGCCGTGTTGAGTTTGTGATATGGCCCATTTACTGCGTTTTGGGCCCGTTTTCCATTCTTTTCATCCTTCGGTGCTCTCATGAGTATAAAACATGAAAACAAATGATTAAGAACACCAAATTACATAATTCAGGGCTTAAATCATCCAAAAGCATGCTAAATGTGGGCTTAAAATATGTTACTTTTATGGTTTATCAAATACCCCCAGACTTAAGCTTTTGCTTGTTCTCAAGCAAAAATCTCAACTCATAATTAAAATGAACTTCCTTGATCCATACAATTTATCAATAATGTTTCATCATAATTCAAAGATAATTCATACATGGATAATTCAATTCAAAGAGTTCTAATGACTCACACAATCAAAGTCATAGTTTTTATAGTATGAAAACATAGGTGTTTCCCCTTACCTGAATAATTACCTCTGTTTCAAAATCGACAAGAATTGACATCCTCACTAAAGATTCACTCGAATCACTCGAAATGTTTAAGGTTTAGAATTAAGCACTCAAAAGTCGAACATGAAAAGTTAATCCCATAGGCTTGCATGAAAATCAAATCTCCACCGCTAAAATATGAGAAGATACACAAATCAAAAGGTCTTTAAAAGAGTTGTAACGGGGCTTAGGTTAAGGGTATGGATATAGGCTAAATTAGAAGGTTAGAATAGAGACTGACCTAACAAATTACCTAACTAGAAAAATGAACTAATCTTAAATAATTATATCAATTGAAAACTAAAAATACGAGCTTTTTCTTCAAGATTTTAGATTTACATGTATAAGCTCAGCTAACATAGAACTAATAATGAATATACTTCGATTTTTTTTTAAAGAACAAGTCAAATACATAATAAAGGATAGATTGAAATAGATAAAATAGTCAGGCAACTAATCAAATCAAATCTCGACATAAGGGTAGTCAAAAAGGAATGGTGCTAACAAATACAAAGGGTTTTAGGTTAATACTAGTAGGTAAGTCAATAAAAAGGGTTGTTAGGATTAAACAGGGTTCACTAGGGGTTAATTATGAAGGTAGTCTGTTTAGTGGAGTAAGTGAGTTAAAACCTAGGTGCCTTTGTCATCTCTGTATATCAAATCAAAGGTGTGGTCTCGACATGTATAATCGATGCAAGTTCTAGAATAACGAATCAATGTTGACACACCCATAATCAATAAAGTGAGCTAGAAAAAGAATATATGCTCTAAAAGGCTCAAAGTCCCACAAAAATTATGGGTTTTTTATGTCAACCTTGTAAATTTCAAACTTCAAAGTAATATTCAAATTTAGGTAGACAACCTAGAAAAATTTTTATTTCAATGAAAATTAGACTTATCATGCTTGATTCTCTAGTATTCTTCAAGTTTGATCATCAATGCATAATTATCAATGACTTAATCCAAGACATTTCAACAAAAATCATAAATCAAAGGAAATTTCATTCTAATCATAATATGAGGAAATTACTTTAAGACAAGATATCATTCAGGGATTTGAGAATAATGCAGAAAGTTAGGCACTTTCTCAAAATAACTATTCACCCCCCACACTTAAGGTGTACGTTGCCTTCAATGTATAAACATGTATATGCAATTTAAGAGAGAGGGAGAAGTGAAACTTCTTGAATTTGGATGGTTTCCCAGAGTTGGAAGTCGATAGGGGTGGTGGCTGCTACCGAGCTCTACGCTAGATGAAGAAATTGGGGAGCTCGTAGAGAATTAACCAGGAATTTTTAAGACACATTTAAAATAAACTAAATATTTAATTAAAGACATGAAAGATAAAGATAAAGAAAATAGAAATGTAGGTAAAATTAAAATGAAAGATGAATGGACCGAAGAGTCCTTATTGTTGGATGGTTCGTGAGCTAGGTGACCTCTAAGGCTGCGGAGGTGCTGGCGGTGGCAGAAGTGGTGTGATTCCCAAGCAGCTTTTAGAACTTCGAAGGCTGTATTGAGGCAGTGGTCGTGGTTCCAGTGTGATTCCCTAGCAGCCTTTTGAACCTGACACTAATAAACTAAACTAAAATAAACTAAATTAAGCATAAGATAGTCAAAGAGAAGGAAAATAAAGGAGAAGATAAAAGTAAAACAAAAGATAAATGGTCTCAAAGACCCTTGGCTTGTCGAGTGGATGAAGTGGCCGGCATGAACTTATGTAGGCCGGTCTCCATGAGGGAGACTGTGCTGGGATCCTTCTGCTTCGTCGACATAGATGTGGTGTAGCTCGATGGTTGTGTGAAGAGATTAGGGATGAAAAGTAGGGAGAGGGTTGAGAAAGAAAAGAAAAACTAAATTGGCTGAATGGGAGAAAAGAGGGAGGGGTGGGTGGTTTAAATAGAATTTTCAAGTTAGGTACATTCACACGCCCGTGTATCGTAGGCGTGGCATCTCACACGGCCATATCGTATGGCCGTGGTGGGCTTCGTTCTTTTCTCCTACGCCCGTGCTCAGGTCGCCATGCCCGTGTGTGATTTAACAATGTCGACCACAGCCGAATCACATGGCCATGGGGTTTTTGTCGGTGCCCGTAGGGTGGTGGTTGGAGTCCGTGACTCAAAGATTTTATTTGTTCTGACTCATACCATCCCTGCCATTTCAGTACGGAGATTCGGTGTACCCACACGGCCACGGCCACGGCCGTGTGCAAGGCCATGTGGCTTGGAATTCTGTACTTTTGGTTAGTTTATAGTTTAGGTGTTATAAAGAAAGAATAAAATAAAAATAAATAAGATGAAAAATGTAGAAGTTAATTGGGTTAGTACTCGGGTTGCCTCCCGAGAAGCGCTCGTTTATAGTCTTAAGCTAGACTCTCCTCTCCTTTGTATATTCATGGTGGTTTGAGGAGTTGAAAGTCCTTCCTCATGCTGGCAGTTCCATTATCATGATAGAGTTTAAGACGAGTAGCGTTTATTTTCAAAGTACCGAACATAGGGTTACTTACCTCGATTTTTTCGTACGAAAAAACATCGATTACCTTGAAAGGTACTTCCTTGCTGGTGTTAGGATCAGGAGGGGACACTCGTGGGTCTACTTTATCTAGTAATACCTGATCTCTAATTTTGAATTTGTTTGTCTCATAAGGTGGTCTTGGTTCTACTTCAGGTATCCCTAGTTATTCTTTAAGATGCTTCTTCCCTTCTTTTAGTTCGTCGATCTGAATCCTTTGTTCCTTGTGGGCTATTTCTTTGTTGGCATAGGGTCTAGGATCGGACTCAGTTGTGTTCTTTTGTGGTGCTTCCTGAAAAGAAGGGTTAACCGAATGGTTATCAATAGAATTTACTTTCTCACCTTGGCTATTTGATGTTGTAGATGAATCGAGGGCTTGAAGAGTGAATGTCTCCTCACCTACACAGAGTATGAGTTCACCTACGTCGACATCAATTTTAGTTCTGGCAGTTGCTAAAAATGGTTGTCCTAAAATTAGGGGGATCGTGTTATCCTAATCCACGTCTAAAACGACAAAATCTATTGGGAATACGATATCAATCTTCACAAGTACATCTTCAATTATACCCCTAGGAACTCTAATAATTTTATCAGCTAATTGAATGCTCATCTTAGTTTGTTTGGGTTTCCCTAAACCTAGTTGTTTAAACAATTTATAAGGCATGACATTTAGGCTTGCCCCTAAATCAGCTAACGCATTATCAATAGATAAACTACCAATTAAGCATGGACTTATAAAACTCCCTGGATCTTTTAATTTTGGTGGTAGTTTATTTTGCAACATTGCTAAGCACACTGCGTTCAGTTCCACATGCGATTCCTCGTCTATCTTCTGTTTATTTGTCAATAGCTTCCTTAATAATTTCCTGGAATCTGGCATCTGCGAAAGAGCTTCAAGAAACGGTAAATTAATATGTAATTTCTTTAAAAGTTTAAGAAACTTACCGAACTGTTCCTCTGTATCTTCTTTTGTTATTTCTTGGGGATATGGTATGCAAGGTTTGTATTCTTTGATTACTGGTTTCGGTTTGTTATTGACCTCAACCGTATCTTCCACTACCACCTTCTTTTATTTTAAATTAGGCGCGTCTAACCCTTCACTATCATGAGCTATTATGGCTTGAACTTGCTCCCTAGGGTTAGTCTCGATGTTGCTCGATAGTCTTCCCTGTGGTCTCTCAGACATTTGCTTAGCAAGTTGCCCGAATTCTCTGAACTCTTGTGTCAATGCCTCAAGTTTTGATTCTATCTTTTGGAAACGTGTTTCTGTATTTTGAGACCATATTTCTGTGGATGCTATGAATTTTGTCAGCATCTCTTCAAGGTTCGGCTTCTTTTTCTATGGGTAGGGCTATTGTTGGAAGTTTTGGGATGGTTGTTGCCTTTGATTTCTTTGATCGCCCCATGAGAAATTGGGGTGGTTCTTCCAAACTGGATTATAAGTATTACTATAAGGTTTATTGTTAGATCAGAAATTATTACCCATATAGTTCATTTGTTCACTCTCCATGCCCTGTCCGTAGGGTGGGTACTCAGGATTCGCCACTCCTTCACTTGCGTCGCACTGCATAACTGGATGTGCCTGCAAAAAACCATAGAAACTATCAAATTTTTTATGTAGCAACTCTACCTAATTTGATAGCACGGTTACTACATCAAGGTTGAAAACTCCGGCTGCTTTGGCTGGCCTTGTCCTTGTAACTTGCCACTAATAGTTATTCAGTGACATTTCCTCTATAATCTCGTTGGCTGTTTCAGGAGTTTTCTTGTTCAGGGTTCGGCCGGCAGCTGAATCGAGTTGTTGCCATGTTGAAGGGTTCACACCATTGTAAAAAGTTTGGACCTGTAGCCACAAAGGTAATTCGTGGTGTGGGCACCTCCTTAACAAGTCTTTGTATCTCTCCCATGCATCATAAAGTTTCTCTGAATCTATCTGCACAAAAGACGAGATATCATTCCTCAATTTGGCTATTTGGTCGGTGGGAAATATTTTAAAAAAAAATTTTAGTCATTTGATCCCATGTAGTGATTAACCCTCGTGGAAGAGAATGCAACCACTGTTTGGCTTTATTTCTCAAAGAAAAGGGAAACAACCGAAGATGGATGGCATCATCAAAAACGCCATTTATCTTGAAGGTATCATAGAATTTTAGAAAATTTGCTAAGTGTGTGTTAGGATCCTCATCCTGCAAACCATCAAACTGAACAAATTGTTGTATCATTTGTATAGTGTTAGGTTTCAGTTCAAAATTATTTGCAGCAATAGTAGGCCTAACAATACTAGACTTAGCTCCTGTTAAACTAGGTTTAGCATAATCATACATAGTGCGTGGAGCATGATGTTTAGCCATCTCTGGAGGTGGCGGATGATTTTCAGCCATCTCTTCTGTAATATTTATTTCGGCTTATTGCTCTTCTTCTATGTAGTTTAAGCTTCGCCTTATCTCTCTGCGATTTCTACGAACGATACCTTCAATATCACTGTCGTAAAGTAGGGGTCCTGTCGAGTTCCTTCTAGTCATAAACTAGAGGTAACTGAAAGGAACAAAAGGAAGAAAATTTAGAGAAGTTAAAAATAAAAGTAATTTGCAAAAATAAAATAATTACGACTAAAGTAATAAAAATTAAGCGTTCTTAATATTTTAGTTCCCCGGCAACGGCGCCAAAAACTTGATCGTTGTTTTTGCGATGTCAAAGTCTTAAAATTTATAAAAACGAATAATCAAACCTGAAACTAACTATGACATGATTTGAGGCAAGCGTACCTATCAAATAGTAGTATAGTTAAAGCAAGACCGGAATGTCGAACCCAAAGGAACCAAAAGAACTAATACTAACTCTCTTTTTATTATCTAGCCTAAGAATTAAAGTGAATTTTATCTAATCTAAAATTAACTAACAACTAATCTAAAGACTGTAAGACAAAGAAGAATGATATTGGGAAAATAACTTGAGGAAAAACCAATTGATTAAAACGACACCCAAGGAAGAATCAACCTAGACTTCACTTGTTATCTAATTCTGAACCAGACAATTTATTCACTTGACTTGATCCGTAAGATTCCCTAAGTTATATTAATCCCTCTCTCGAGGCGACCAACGTCTAACCCTAGTTTGATTAATTGAAATCTCTTTCTAATTAAAACCCCTAGAATCGCATTAACTCGTTCTATGGACTCCTATATTAGGTTTCACCCTAATCCGGCAAAATCTCGCCACCCTATCTCTAGGCGCACGATCAACTCTACTTAATTATGCTAGATCTACTCTTAGGCAGGGACGTTTGTTCCTCCACCTAAGCACATCATACTTGAATTAATATCCCAAAAATATCAACACAAGAATTAAGAACACATAATTAAGAACAAGTCAAATATTTATCGTATATTTCAGTAAACAATAACAAGATACATCTTAGGTTTCATCCCCTTCAGGTATCTGAGGGTTTAGTTCATAACAATAAAAGAAAACATCTCAGAAGAAAAGATAAAACAAAACATAAGAAATCCCTAAAACCTCTTGAAGGAATTGAAGGAGAGATTCTCCGTCTTGAGTATGATTCCAGCTTCTTGAGATGGATCAACTGGCTTCCTTTGAGTAAATCTCCACAAATCTGCCTTCTCCGGCCTAGTCGAATGCCCCCTGACTAAAGCCTTGGGTCCCCCCTTTTCTGGTCATACTTAGGGTGTTTATATAGGCTTTTGAATATGTTTCTTTACCCTTAAGTATCCATATCCGAGTGAAACTCTTCTTTCCTGTGATAGGGACACGTCCATGGCACACACCTCTATAAGTCATGGCCAGGCCATGTTTGAACCTGTTCAATGGGGCACGGCCATGTGGTCTTGGGCCCAGGTCGTGTTGATTTGGTGATATGGCCCATTTACTCTATTTTGGGCCCGTTTTTCGTTCTTTTCGTCCTCTGGTGCTCTCCTGAGTATAAAACATGAAAACAAAGGATTAAGAGTACCAAATTACATAATTCAGGGCTTAAATCATCCAAAAGCATGCTAAATGTGGGCTTAAAATATGTTACTTTTACGGTTTATCAATGCCCGTGTAGGTAGACCGTGTGCCTCCTACGGCTGTTAGACACACCCGTGTGTCCTCCTCGTGGTCGAAACTAGCTTAGTTCCCACGGCCACCAAGCACGCCCGTGTAATTTGGCCATGGTTGATCCTGTTGAAATCAACATGGCTACCAGGCACGTCCGTGTGCCATGGCCGTGTGCTCTTGGGCCATATACTGACTTACGCCCACGGTAATCAGGCACGCTCGTGTGCCACCACCGTGTGACAAAATAGGCCATTTGCAAGGCCAATTTGACACCCACACAAGGTCAATCCTACAAGCACAATCGAGCATCTTTAAACACACAATTTGGAAACCAATTTCATGTTGAGTAATCATCATATCGTCACATATAACCTCATTTCTAAACATGCCAAATTATACAACCAAATTACATGTAAGTCTAGGTATAAATCATCCATAACTTCACCAAATCACTAAGGCATTAAATTCATCATTGAACTCACCATTCATATGCTAATTCATTACCATCATGCCATATCAAAATATGCACCAAATACAATATTCACTGATGCACATTACCAACATTTAGCTAGCCATATCACATGGCTATTTACACATCTCAAATATGGTTCAAAACAACTAGCCTATACATGCCATATTTCAACTATGTACATCTTTCCACAGGTACCAAAATAGAATGCCGATAGTGTGATGGAGATGCTGACGATTCCCAGATCCAAGCTAGCTTTACTAACACTACAAAGCAGAGAAACAAATCACACAGTAAGCTTTACAAAGCTTAGTAAGTTCGACATACAATACACTTTTCTCATCAAATCAAATCAATGTATATAATAACCATCACATAGATCAATTTTCTTTTATTCATACCATATCATCCATAGCTAAAATTACTCATTCATCCATTCATAGTTTTATCTATAAACTCATCAACCACAATGGTTCAATACATGCCTTAGCTAGCACATAGTTATTCAATTTCCAAGCTACTCAATGCTCGATATTACAAGTCGATCATCTTCTGATATTCTTTCAATTTAATCGCACACTCAGTACCATATACATGATCGAAACATATTAGTCATCGTACACTTAGTGCCTACTCTTTCAACTGACTTATCTCGGTATCGTACACACAGTGCCACATCAATAAGCCAAAGCTTTCATAACATCGCACACACGGTGCTATTCTTTTTTTTTTCAATTTCAATTTCAATTTCGCACACTTAGTGCCATCAACTAAATCTTGCACATAGCATTTTGATTTCATACACATATACATATTCATTTCATAATGCTAAACCATATCTTAATAACATGTATTATATCTGAACATACCTCGGACGTCGAGCTATCGAAGTGGTCGATTAATCAAGCACTTTATCTTTGCCTCGATCTCGATTCAAACCTCTCCTCTCTTGGTCTATACACATTCAAATTCAGTCCATTCAATCGCCAAATCATTCATTTTAATACAAACACACATATTTAGGGAATTTTACACAATAGCCCTCACATTTTCACATTTTGACACTTTAGTCCCTATTTCACAAAATCACCAAATTCACATAATTTCTCCTAGTACAAGCTTAGTCGAATTTTACTACTGTCTATACAAACCCACACATTTCCTTTATTTCACATTCTAGTCCTTCAAATTGCTATTTTCACAATTTAGCCCTAATTAGCTAAATTCATCAAAAATTCAAGAACAACACATGTTCATTAAACACATATCTTTCATTTAACACCAACACTCATCACAAAACTCACCTTTTCATCAATGGCACATTTCATAAACATCATCAATTCACAAAATTCAAGCATGGGTTTTGTAAAGCACAAAGCAACGATTACGAAAACGTAGAAATTAATAAAAATTGAGCAAAAATCTAACCTTGAATCAAGCAAATTCTTAGCCGAAATTACCAATCTTAAAACCTCTTTTCTTTCTTCAATATTCGGTGCAAGATGAATAGAAAAATGGCCTATTTTAATGCTTTGTTTTATTATAAATTAACTTAATAATCAAATACCAACTTTGTCCTTTTATAAGTCATATAAAACAAATATATTTTAAGGCTAAAAGTCATTTAGCCATCCACTATATTTAATAATGGCTTAATAACAACATAAGGCCTCCACCTTAAAAAGCCAACAATAATTAAGTACTCGTAAATCAGCACACAGTATTTTACACTTTATGCAATTAAGTTATTTTTCATAAATCAACACATAATCGATAAAATTATCACACGAAATTTTTCCACAGGCTATATCATATACTATTGACACAGAAAATATCATTAAAATGTTTTTACGACCTCAGATTTGTGGTCCCGAAACCACTAGTCTGACCAGGGTCTAAACCGGACTGTTACAGCCTAACCACAAGCCCATGAGGCTGACCGTGTGTCACACACGGCTTAGACACACGCCCGTGTGTCTATCCGTGTGGACAGATGCAAAACTATTTGCCAAACTCTTTTTATCACCCCAACTCATACAAGCACAAATCACATCCATCCGTCAACTCAATCATGCATAATTAAACCAAGTATATCAATATGCTACTTGCACAATCATGAATAATCTCATCTTTTCATATATTAATAATAAAAACCCATCAACTATGGCCTTATACAAAAGAGTTCATCTTTGAATGAGCCAACACATTTGGCCAAAACAACATGACATATCACTAAGTCTAGTCCATATTCATGCCATACTCAAAATGCTAAGTTTAAATATACCAAGATGTGCTGATAGTGTGAGTAATCTTCTGATTATCTTCGTATCCCGAGCTGGCTCTTTGATATTATAAAACAAGGGAAAAGAAAGGGAGTAAGCTTAAAGCTTAGTAAGTCTACATGTAAACAATAAGTATCATACCATGTGCTATTCAATCAAAAACATTACATTCTATGTAAGAACAATTCACATTTTCATAATCATGCTTACTCATCTCAACTCTTATCACATCCCAACCATATATCATATACATTGCTCACATTTACTTGCACTTATGCCTTGCACTTATCACCACAAAGCCACATGAAATATTTACTTAAACAAGTTTATCAAAGAACCCTTCGGAATGAAACAAAGTACCTGGTGGTTTCGCACTCAGCCCACTATTAATCAATAATAGGGTGGTATCGCACACAATCCACCAATAATGATAATTATAGTGGTATCGTACATACCCCACCAAATGATAATATAAATGATGTTATCACACACAGCCCATCATGAATAAATAACAAGGTGGTATCGCACACAGCCCACCAACAATTACATATTTACGGATATTTATTCGTACCCATATTTCTATTCTAAGGCTCATTAGAGAATTACCCATTTTCTATCATTTCCAATCAATCTCACCAATAAGTATTTACATCCGTACAATGCATCAATAGGTAAAAACACATTTATTAAGGATGTATCGTTTACACATAAACTTACCTCGGTGCAAATTAGTTAATTGACGATTTAGTCTGAAACCTTGCCTTTTCCTCGGTCAAGGTTGTTTCGGCGTTCTTCTTGATCTATAATAATAAAATCTACTCATTCAATCACTAAATAATTCGTGACACTTCAAAATTTCTACTTAGGCAAAAATGACCATTTTGCCCTTATACTTTGACAAAATTACAATTTTACCCCTAGGCTCGTAAATCATTTTTCTTCAAATTTCCCCATCAAACAAGCCTAGCTGAACATTTATTACTCTTATAAAAACTTACAATACCAATCATTTCATGCATTTACTACTAAATTTTCAACCTTTACACATAGTTCCGTTTAGGTGTTTTAATGGAAACACCTTTCACAAAAGTCTTTTATCTAACAAGCACAATTCATTTTCTTCCCCCAAAACTCAGTAAACAACACAAACACTCACATGAAAAATTCTTAAAGTATCAATCATTTTTCAAAATAGTCCCCTCATTAGCTAGCTTAAGCTTTAGGGGTTCCAAAAGTACAAAAATTATCAAGAAAGACCTCTAAAGTCACTTACTTGCAAGAGAATAGCTTGGCTGAAAGTTTGAGCTCCAAAAAGCTCTATTTTCACTTAGAATTTCGGTGGAAGAAGAAATGAGAATAGTAAAAGATGATATCTTCTTTATTTAGTCTTATTTTATTCATTTAGTCACCTAATATCACCAAATTTTTGACCAATTTAATGCTCTTGTCTCCCTTGGCCGGCCATCTCTTTTAGGAAGGTCAATTGCACTTTAAGGACCTCAAATTTAATATTTCATAGCTATTAAACACCTCTAGCTTGTAAAATGAAACTTTCACACTTTATGCGATTTAGTCTTTTTTGGCAATTAAGCATGCAATCGCTAAAATTAAAGCACCAAAATTTTCATGCACCCTTATAATCATGCTATAACACATAAAATAATATTAAAATAATTTTGTTCAACCTCGTATTACTGGTCCCAAAATCACAATTCCGACTAACCCCAAAATTGGGCTGTTACAACTCACCCTCCTTTAGAGATTTTCGTCCCCGAAAATCTTACCGGTAAAAAGGTTTAGGTACTGTTCTCTCATGGCTTCTTCCAGTTCCAACATAGCCTCTTCTACACCGTGTTTTTGGCATAACACTTTCACTAAGGCTATACTTTTATTCCTCAACTTTTTAACCTCTCGAGAAAAAAATCTTAATTAGTTCCTCTTCATAAGTCATGTCTGGTCGTATCTCAATTTCGATCGGAGGGATCACATGCGAGGGATCGGAATGATATCATTGCAACATTGACTTATAAAACACGTTGTGTATTCTCTCTAACTCTACCGGCACTGCCAACTGGTAAGCTACTTGCCCAATCCTTTCAATAACCTCTTCTACACCGTGTTTTTGGCATAACACTTTCACTAAGGCTATACTTTTATTCCTCAACTTTTTAACCTCTCGAGAAAAAAATCTTAATTAGTTCCTCTTCATAAGTCATGTCTGGTCGTATCTCAATTTCGATCGGAGGGATCACATGCGAGGGATCGGAATGATATCATTGCAACATTGACTTATAAAACACGTTGTGTATTCTCTCTAACTCTACGGCACTGCCAACTGATAAGCTACTTGCCCAATCCTTTCAATAACCTCATATGGCCCTATAAATTATGGACTCAATTTTCCCTTTCTACCAAATCTCAATATTTTCTTCAATGGGGATACTTTCAAGAATATTTTATCACCCATCTGAAACTTGGTTTCTTTCCTTTTTAAATCAACGTATGACTTTTGTCGACCGAAGCAGCTTTCAGACTATCATGGATCACTTTCACTTTCTCCTCGATTTCTTTAACTAGATCAACCCCGTGAATTTGTTTCTCACTAAGCTCTGTCCAATACAAGGGAGTCTGACACTTGTGACCATATAAAGCTTCGTACGGTGCCATCCGTATACTCGACTGATAACATTTGATGTAGGCAAACTCAACCAAAGGTAGATATTTTTCCCAACTATCTTCGAACTCTAAACCACAGAATCGCAGCATATCCTCAAGAACTTGAATCACTCTTTCGGATTGGCCATTGGTTTGGGGATGGAACGTAGAACTAAAATTCAATTTTGTACCCAAGGCTTCCTGCCGCTTCTTCCAAAACCTCAAAGTAAACCTTGGATCTCAATCCGAGATAATGGATATAGGTGCCCCATGTAATCTCACAACCTCAGCAATATACAATTCAACTAACTTGTCAAGTGAGTAATCCACACGCACCAGTATAAAGTGAGCCGATTTCATTAATCTATCAACAATAACCCACACAACATCTTTTTTTTTCAGAGTCATAGGTAACCCTGTTATGAAATCCATCGTGATTCGATCCCACTTTCACTCAGGAACCATCACTGGCTGAACTAATCCCGAAGGTACTTGATGCTCATCTTTCACTTGTTGACAGATCAAACACTTTGTAACAAACTCGGAGATGTCTCTTTTCATACCTGGCCACCAATACAACTTCTTCAAATCATTGTACATTTTTGTGCTGCCCGGATGTACTGACAAGAAACCATTGTATGCCTCATGTTAATTTCTCCAAATCAATTCATCATCTTTAGGTACACAAACTCTATCATGAAACCTCAAACAATCATCTGTACCAATCCAAAAATTAGAGTTATTCCCCAACTCGCATTGAGCTATCTTAACTTGCATCTCACTATCATTCTTTTGAGCTTCACATATCTGCTAAAGAAATAATGGTCTAGCCCTTAACTCGGCCAATATAGCACCATCATCAGACAATGCTAAGCTCGTACTCATAGCTCTTAAAGCATACAGGTATTTTCTGCGCAAGGCATCTGCAACCACATTAGCTTTCCTCTGGTGGTAATCAATTACTAGCTCATAATCCTTCAACAATTCGAGCCACTGCCATTGTCGCAAGTTCAAACCCTTTTGGTTCATCAGGTACTTCAATCTCTTGTGATCAATAAAGATTCGACACTTTTTACCATACAAATAATGACACCAAATCATCAAAGTGAAAATGATCACAGCACAACTCCAAATCGTGAGTCGAATAATTCTTTTCATGCTGTTTTAGTTGTCTCGAGGCATAAGCTACTACTTTTGCCTTTTGTATCAGCACACAGTCAAGACCATTTAATGACACATCACTGTAGACTACAAACTCCTTTCCAGTTCAGGTTGTACTAAAACCGGTGCTTCAGCAACAAAGCTTTCAATTTCTTAAAACTCTGTTGACAGTTCTCAGTCCATTCAAACTTAACATCTATATGTAACAGTATCGTCATTGATGTAGCAATCATGGAGAACCCTTTAACGAATCGTCTGCAGTACCCCACTAAACCCAAAAAGCTCCTAATCTCGGACACATTCCTCGACAGTTTTGTAACAGACCGAATTTGACCCTAATCGGAATGGTGGTTTCGGGGCCACGAATCCGAGTGTGAGAAATATTTTAATATTTTATTTTGTGTTTATTATATGTGAATTAAAATGTGTGAAAGTTTCGTAGAAAATTTTCATCGTTTGGGTGCTTAATTTGACAAAAAGGATTTAATCGCGTAAATTTTAAAAGTCGTAAGCTATAGTGAAAAGTGCCTATTTGATGATGGCTTTTTAAAGTGGAGCATTAAAAGGGTAAATAACCATTTTTGAGTTAGTGGGTGGCTTATGTCAAGAATAACCTTAAGATATATGTTAGTTTTATTTTATATTAAAGGTTAATTTAGTAATTGAATAATTACTTATAATATATGTTAAAATAACATAAACAAAGCCATCATCTTTTTCACTCTCTCATGGCCGAATATTGAAGGAAGAAATAAGCTTTGGGATTCTTTGATTTTCGGCATTTCTAGGCTAAAATTCAAGGTGAGTTTTTAGTCGGTTTTTGTTAATTTTGATGTTTTTTAGATCGTTGCTTCGAACGGTAGCTTACCCATGTTGAAATTTTTGAATCTAAGCATGTTTGATATTCGGCCATTGATGTGTTCATGTAGTTTTTGATGTTTGATAATTTTATTTTGAAGATATGTTAAAGATTAGTATATTTTGTATTGGAAATTTTAGTAAATTTGAGTATTTTGGGCTAATTTGTAAAAATAAAATTTTTGAGGGACTTGTTTGCAAAATAAATGAAATGTATGCCTTGGTATGAGGGTATAGAAGATTCAGCCCTAGAGTATTATGTGCAAAATATGTGTATTTTGTGTTTTATGCAAATAGGACTAAATTGGAAAAATGTGAAACATTAGGGGTAAAATAGTAAATTGCCCATTTATGTGTTTTGGGACTAAATTGAAATGAAATGTGCTTGAATGAGATTATTTTTGATATGTTTAGATCAAGAACAAAGAAAAACAAATTTGGATCGGGGGAAGTCGAAAGTTATCGAATAGTCGGTATACGCGGTTCGTCGGTAGTCGAGGTAAGTTCTTAAGTTAAAGTTCGTTAAATGAATAATTATGAAAATGTGAAATGAAATTATTTGATTAAATTGAGTAAGATATAGGTGTTAGCCGTATGTGTATATTATATTTTGGGATGATTATGTTTTGCAAGACAATATGAATTAGTATATTTGGCTTGACAAGTGAATTGGTTTTGTAAATATGAATTGATATTGATGTATATGATAAGAAATGTGAGTTAATGAATTGATTTGATAAACATATTCGGGCTTATTGCATAGCAGGCCTCGTGCCGGTGACATATTCGGGCTTATTGCCCAACGTGCCTAGTCTTGGGTGACTTATTTCGAGCTTTGTGCCTAGCAGGCTTTGTGCCGGTGTTATATATCAGGCTTTGTGCCTAGCAGGCCTCGTGCCGGTGAATCATTTTAGGCTTATTGCCTAGCAGGCCTCGTGCCAGTGATTTATTTCAGGCTTTAATGCGTAGCAGGATTTTTGCCGGTGATACGCCATAACAGAGAATTTGAGAGTCAAATAAATTGAGATGTATATACATAGTAGAATGAGCTATAAGCTCTAAAAAGAAAAAGGAAATCAGCTTATTATATTGGTAAGTAATAAGGTAAGTTAGTTTACTTTTATATGAGCCAATTGTGATGTGATGAAATTAATGATTCGAATTGAATTTTATCTCATGATATTAGGATTATCATTGATTGGTATGATTTATATATATATATATGAGAATTTGAGGTATAGACATATATTTGTGATACTTAAAAATTCAGTTATGGATATGATGTGCAATGAGATCGAAATTATGACATGTTTCTGTAACTTGAAATCTTCAAATGCATAGGTTGTACATATGAAATGTTATTGTATAAATTCATGTGATAAACTACTATTGATTAGATTAAGGATATGACTAATATTTGGCTAGGTGAAACTCGTATTGAATTATTTATGCTAATTGCCGCAAGAATGGAAGCTAAATTGTTAAGTATATGTGTATATGTCATAAATATTGCTTGAGACTTACTAAGCTAGCAAGCTTACTGTGTGTGTTCTTGTCTACCTTTGTTTTATAGATTTTAGGTTCAAGCTACGGACTTGAAGGATCCTTGAAGAAGTCAACTGCACTATCATCTTCCTTTTGGTATTGAATAACTTGGTTTTGGATTCAAAAAGGCATGTATAGGCTAGACTAAGTTGTTTTAACTAATGATGTTTAATCGTGTATATATATACTTAGCCATGCAAAAATGGCTATCTATTTTGATTAAACTTTGTTCTTGTGTTTTGATGATATGATTTGCTCATGACATGAATTATCGTTTGTGATTGGATGTGGATTAGGCAATTTATGAACTAGTATAATAGGTATATATCATAATGTGTTTATATATTTCATTAATTGACGATTAACTTGATAAGTTAAGGCTGAATCTTATTCATGTGTATAAGTGATAGGTTAATAATTAAAAATATGGCTACTTTAATTTGGTTAATTATTTGCGAAAACTTGCTATGCTTAGGTATGCATTCGGTTATAAAATGGTACCATTGGGTTGATCGCATGATATTGTATTAAGCTTAATTATCTATGGATAGGTTAGGTATTCGAATATATAAAAGTTGATATGAATATGATTTGAGTTATAATTGTAAAATATGAATAAGTTATATAACTTGTGAAATGTTTACATGCTTAGCATTATAAATAGAGATGACATAGTTAAAGCAATTAAGGTGTTAGTTAAGTAACATTTAGAAAAGAGTGTGCGTGTGTACAGTTTTGTCAATGTCATGAGTTAAAATTTTGTTTATACAATGCATGTATGTATTTGGCTAAGCCTGTGAGAAAAATGCATTTGTTATTAAAATGTTTAAGGAATCAGCTATTTTGGGCTTATTTTCGAATATGGTATATGAGCATGTCTATGATATATATATATATATATATGGTTTTATCTATACGTGATTATTTGATCTAGATGAGTGTTTGGGATCTATCAAACTTATTTTGAAGCTTTGTAACGTATATGGAAATTTTTTTATAAATATGACTTTGTATAATTCGGTCACATGGGATAAAAATTTATGATTATGTGTATTCATTCTTATAAGTAAGTTCTAAAGAGATAATATTCTTTAGTAATACCCGTAACTCTAATCCGGCGACGGACACGGGTTAGGGTCGTTACAAGTTTCCACTCCACAATAGCCGAGATCTTACTCGGATCAACTCTAATGCCATCACCCGACACAATGTGTCCTAAGAATCCAACCTCTCATAGCCAAAACTCACTATTGCTAAACTTAGCATATAACTACTTGTCTCTTAGAGTTTGCAAAATAGTTCTCAGGTGCTTTGCATGTTCACTCTCATCCCGAGAATAAATTAGTATATCATCGATAAAAACAACTACAAACTTATCCAAATACGGCCGAAAGATACAGTTCATTAAATCCATAAAGATCGCATGAGTACTCATTCAGCCAAATGGCATGAAAAGGAACTCATAATGGCCATACCTCATCCGAAATGCAGTTTTCGGCACATCTTGTTCCTTAACCCTCAACTCATAATAGCCAGAACTCAGGTCTATCTTAGAAAACACCGTAGCACTATTCAATTGGAAGAACAAATCATCAATCCTTGGCAAAGGATACTTATTCTTCACTGTCACCTTGTTAAGTTGTCTGTAGTCTATACACAATCTCATCGACCCATATTTCTTTTGTACAAAAAGTATCGAAACACCCTACGGTGAATAGCTCGGTCTTGCAAAACACTTATCCATTAACTCTTGCAACTAAACTTTCAACATTAACGGTGCCATCCTATACGGGACAACCGAAATAGGTGTTGTACTCGAAACTAATTCAATACCAAACTCAACCTCTCTAACTGGAGGCAATCCAGGTAACTCTTTCGGAAACACGACCGGATAGTCGCACACCACAGGCACTGATTCAATCTTTACCTCTGACTCTTGAGTATTCAACACAAAGGCGAGATAGGACTCATACCCTTTTCTCATGTATTGCTCAGCTACCATAGACGAAATCATTACAGGCATATTATCCGATTTACCTGATTCAACCCGAATGACATCTCCATTTACACATCTCAATTCAATAAACTTACTATCATAGTTTACTAAAACTTTATGAGTATTCAACCAATCCATGCCAAGAATCAAATCAAATTCATCAAACGACAACAGCATGAGATTTGCCGAAAAATATTGACCTCTAATTCTCAAAGGACAATTCCTACACACTTTGTCAACTAGCACATGTTTGCCTAACGGGTTTGACACTTTTATCACAAATTCCGTAGACTCAACAATCATACTCATGGTAGATGCCAATTTCATGCAAAGATAAGAATGGGTAGACCCCAGACCAATCAAAGCAACAACAGATATTTCATGAAGAGAAAAAGTACAAGTTATCACATTTAGAGATGATGCCTCTTCGTGCGCGCAAATGGCATATGTCCTTGTAGGTGCTCAACCCTCCGGCCTCACAGCAGAGTCTTTAGGCACACCTCTACTACTAGTCCCACTCCCCAGGTTCCTCTTGGTCTACCCCTTGAAGGTACATTCCTCGCTCTTACTTCTTGTTTTCTATCTTTCTCGTCCCTCTCTAGACAATTCCAAATGAAATGGTCAGGTGGACTACACTTGTAGCAATTACGGTTGTTTCCCCAACACTCCCTAGTATGTTATCTACCACAATTTGGACACTCCAGTTTATTTGACTTTGTATTGCCCACGCTTGCCATCGAAGTGGCTTGAACTCCCGAGCCCGAATATGTGTTACCTCGATCTTGGTGTGAATACCCAACTGAAGCAGTCGTCCGAGGGTTCATTTCCTTGGACCTCTTTGATTGAGCTTGGAATGATTTACTCGTTGGTCTCTTCCTTGCATCTCAGGCCTCAATCATAGCTTTTCTCTTTTCCTTATTCAACTCTTCAGCTTTGCAAGCCCTATCAACCAACACCACAAATTCTTTCAATTCTAAGATCCCAACTAGTAATCTCATATCCTCATTCAGCCCATCTTCGAACCTCTTGGACAAAATAGCTTCCGTAGACACACACTCTTGTGCATACTTATTGAGCCTAACAAATTCGCTTTCATACTCTGCCATAGTCATATTGCCTTGCTTCAATTCATGAAACTCCTTCTGTTTCTGGTCAACAAATCGCTGACTTATGTACTTATTTCAGAACTCTTATAAGAAGTCCCATGTCACTCTCTCCCTTGGTACTACGGATGTTAGCGTTTTCCATCAACGATATGCCGAGTCCCTCAGTAATGACACAACACATTTTAAGCTCTCTTCAGGCGTGCAAGAGAGTTCAACGAATACCTGCATAGAGTTCTCAAGCCAAAACTCCGCTTTCTCAGGGTCATTGTCTATGTTGGCTCTAAATTCCTCGACCCTTTGTTTTCGAATCTTATCGACCGGGGGTTTGGTCATTCTCACCAAATCTATACCTTGAGGAGCCACAGGGACTAGCTGAGGTATAGGGGGTGGAGGAGGTTAAGCATTAGGGTTTTCTCGCACAAATTCAATGTACCAGCTACTGATCATGTGGAGAAAGGCTTTCCGAGCCTCTTCTCCTTAACCTAAAGTTTTGGGTCTACTTTCTACAGGTGCAGTCCCTTGTACGGGAGTCGATGGATTACTAGCAGCGTCATCAATAGCAGCTCAGTCGGGATCCATTTACTATACGAAAACACAGTTTAATATTGTCAAGAGTCACAACACTATCAATGTATGTTTATGGCATGTATAGCTAGACTCTTACACATGCTACGATAGTCCGAGAACTGACTAATTCATAGCTCTAATACCACTAAATGTAACATCCTCATTACCAGAACAGGGTACGAGGCATTACTAGACTTATACACATACAATCATTCAATACCGAGACCTGACTTTCAACTCTAGATTAAAACTTTTTATATCGCCTCTTAAACAAGCCTACGAGGCTTAAATCAAGCATTAAGAATAGTTCGGGATCAAATCGAACTCTTTAAGAGATCCCTAAAAGTCTTAGCAAAATTTTCATTAAATATTCCACACGTCTATGTGGAAGAAGGGACACGCTCGTGTGGCATGTCACATGCTTGTGTTCCACACTCGTGTGGAATTATTTCTCAATTCAAACCTATAGGAGTTTTCACACTATCAGACACACGCCCGTTCCCTGTCCCGTGTCCCTTACACGGCCTCGACAGCCCATGTGCCAAAAACCTTGGTATTCTAGTTTTGATGTCATCACCCCGTAAATGTCACACGACCTAGGAACACGCACGTGTGGCGAATTAAATTCCAAATTTCAGGTGCAGACCTCGCACGGCCTGGGCACACGCCCATGTCCATGGTCGTGCCTTCCACACGACTAAGACACACGGCGTGTCTCTGCCTGTGTGTTTACTACTTAGCATACTGACTTGTAATCCTAACATGCAAGGGGACACGCGGCATAAACACACGCCCATGAGGCTAATCGTGTGTCACACACAACCTAGACATACACCCAGGTATCTACCCATGTGGACAAAAGAAAAGCTATTTGCCAAGCTCTTTTTATCACCCCAAATCATACAAGCATAAATCACATCCATCCGTCAACTCAATCATGCATAATTAAACCAAGTATATCAATATGCTACTTGCACAACCAGGAATAACCTCATCTTTTCATGGATTAATAATAAAGAACAATCAACTATGGCCTTATACAAAAGAGTTCGTCTTTGAATGAGCCAACACATTTGGGCAAAACAACATGACATATCACTAAGTCTAGTCCATATTCATGCCATACTCAAAATGCTAAGTCTAAATATACCAAGATGTGCTGATAGTGTGAGTAATCTTCTGATTATCTTCGTATCCCGAGCTAGCTCTTTGACACTATAAAACAAAGGAAAAGAAAGGGAGTAAGCTTAAGGCTTAGTAAGTCTACATGTAAACAATAAGCATCATACCATGTGCTATTCAGTCAAAAACATTACATACTATGTAAGAATAATTCACATTTTCATAATCATCCTTACTCATCTCAACTCTTACTCATCCCAACCATATATCATATACATTCCACACATTTACTATAACAGACTGATTTAGACCCTAGTCGGAACAATGGTTTCGAGACCACAAATCCGAGGTTGAAATGATAATTTAATGTTATTTTCTATGTGAATAGTATGTGATATAATCTGTGTGATAATTTTATCGATTGTGTGATTAATTTGCAAAAAGGGCTTAATCGCGTATAGAGTACTTAAATGTTGATGGCTTTTTAAGGAGGAGGCCTTATGTTGTTAATGAACCATTTTTAAGATTGTGGGGTGTTAAATGGCAAACTAGCCTTAAAATGTATTTGTTTTATATGACTTAAAAAAAGGCAAAGTTGGTATTTGTTTAATAAGTTAATATTAATTAAAATAGAACAACTTTGATGGCCATTTTTTTCTCATCTTTCTTCCACCGAAAAATAGAAAGGAGAATAGCCATTGAAGCTTTTGAAATTTCGACACTTGCTAAACTTGATTGAGGTATGTTTTGAGCTCAGCTTTGATAATTTCTATGTTTTCGTAATCGTTGCTTCGTGCTCTAGCTAACCCATATTGTAATTTTATGAATTGATGAAGTTTTTTTTTATAAGCCTTTGATCAACATTTGAGCTATGTGCTAGTTGATAGTAAAATATGAAAACTTGGTGTTGAATTAAGATAGTTTGTATTGAGATTTTTGATGAAATTGAGTATTTTGGACTTAATTGAGAAAATGAGAAATTGAAGGGTTAAATTGTGAAATAAATGGAATGTGTGGGCTTGTAGATGCATGGGTAGACTTCGGCTAAGGACATGTGTATTGAAATTTTGTGTATTTGATGATTTTGTGAAATAGGGACTAAAGTGTCGAAATGTGAAAATGTGAGGGCTATTTTGTAAAATGCCCTAAATGTGTGTGTGGACTAAATTGAATAAATTAGTGATTGAATGGATTGAATTTGAATGTGTATAGACCAAGAGAAAAGAGGTTCGGATCGAGATCGTGCTAAAGATAAAGTGCTCGATTAATCGACCATTTCGATAGTTCGACATCCGAGGTAAGTTCGGATATAATACATGTTATTAAGATATGTTTTAGCATTATGGAATGAATATGTACATGATTATGAGATTGAGATGCTATGTGCAAGAATTAGTTGATGGCACTAAGTGTGCGAAATGTAAATCGAAGTAGAAATGAATGGCACTGGATGTGCGATGATATGAATGCTACGGCTTATGGACTTGGCACCGTGTGTGCGACACCGAGACAAGTCAGTTAAAAGGATAGGCACTAAGTGTGCGATGAAAAATATGCTACGATTATGTATATAGCACTAAGTGTGCGATCAAATTAAATGAATATTAAAGGATGATCAACAAGTAATATTGAGCATTGAATAGCTTGGAAGTTTAATAACTATGTGTAGCTAAGGTACATATTGAACCTTTGTCGTTCATGAGTTATAAACAAGCTATGATTGAGTGAATGAGTATTTTAGCTATGGATAAGAGGGCATGAATATGAGATAATTGATCTATGTGATTGTTTATTATATACATTGGTTTGATTTGATGAGATAATTGTATTGTATGTCGAACTTACTACGCTATGGAAAGCTTAATGTGTGATTTCTTTCTCAGCTTTGCAGTGTCAGTAAAGCTAGTTCGAATCAAGGGATTGTTAGCATCTCAGTCACACTATCGACAATATATTATAGGGTATTTTGGAAAAATGTACATAGTTAAAATATGGCATGTATAGGCTGGTCATTTGAATCATGTTTGAGATTTGTAAGTAGCCATGAGATGTGGCTAGATATGTGCTAGTTTTAGCATGAATGACTTTGGCATATATGATGCATCTTTTGGCATGGATTGTGAGTTGAGAAATTGACTTAGGAATGGAAATCTTTGTGATGGTAAAAAGCTAATATGATTTAGTGATTGGGAAAAAAATGATGTTTAGTATTGAATGTGTTTAAGTTGTATATGCTAGATTATAGGATGATATGTTTGAAAATGAGATTGTATGAATTGATAAATAGATCATATGATAGGAAATGGTTTCCAAATTGTGTGTATAAAGATGCTTATATGTGCTTATAGGATAGACCCCAAGTGGGTGGCATTTTGACCTTGCAAATGGCCTATAATGTCACACGACCATGGCACACGGGCGTGCTTAGTGACCGTGGGGACCAAGTCAGGGTAGTACACAGTCTTGGACCACGGACATGCGTACTGCCTAGTAACCGTGTGATTTTTGGCAGATTCGACCACGGCCTGAGCACACGGGTGTGCTTAGTGGCCGTGGAAGATAAGTCAGTATAAACCACGGGGAGGACACACGGGTGTGTCTAGCAGCCGTACGAGGCACACGGTCTACCCCCACGAGCGTGTATCCCCTGAAACCTAGAAAAGTTTAAAATTTCCATGAAGTTTCTGTATGTGTTCCGGTTTAGTCCTGACCCCTCTCTAGCATGTGTTTAAGGTCTTATATGCCTTAGTAAGGGACTATTTCTTTCTGTTTGATGTATTATGATAATGATTGGCTTTGTGTCATAATTGGGTTGTAAATAATCCTTTTGTCCGGTAATGCCTCTTAACCCTATTCCGTCGACAGTTTTAGGTTAGGGGTGTTACATTTTATTGGTATCAGAGCTATGGTTTAGTCGATTCGGATTAATGTAGCGCGTATGAGTTTAACTATACATGCCATATATGAAATTGTGATAGGGTGATGAATGTTGACAGTTGAAAATGTGTTTTCTTATAATAATGGATCCCGATCGAGTAATTACTATTGATGTAGAGAGTAACGTGCCTGGTCCCGCTCAATGGACAGCGCCGACCACATTTAGGCCGAATGAAAGTAATAAGGGAGGAGAGGCTAAGCAAGCCTTCCTCCAAATGATGAGTGAATGGTTTATGGAGTTCGTTCGAACGAATCCGACTACTCCACAACCTCCACCCTCAGAAGTACCTGTTGTGCCATAAGTTATAGATCCGATCAGATTGAATAAACCACCTGTAGACAAGATTCGAAAATACGAGGCTGAAGAGTTTAGGGCCACATCTGATGACGATGCTGATTGAATCAGAGTATTCGATGAGATGTCGTTGAACCCCGATGAGTGCATTAAGTGTTTCCTTGTTGAGAGACACGGCTTATAGCTGGTGGAAAACATTGATATCCGTGGTTCCAAGAGAGAGAATCACTTGGGACTTCTTTCAAGCTGAGTTTAGAAAGAAGTATATCAGTCAACACTTCATTGGTCAGAAACGTAAAGAGTTTCTAGAACTGAAACAAGGTCGTTTGTCTGTTACTGAGTACGAGCGGGAATTCGTAGGATTGAGTCAATACACGAGAGAATGTGTTTTGACCGAAGCTACTATGTGTAAACGTTTCATAGAAGGATTGAATGAAGACATTAAGTTGCTGGTTGCGAAACTTGATATAAATGAATTTGTTGTGTTAGTTGAAAGAGCATACAAAGCTGAGGAGCTTAGTAAAGAAAAGAAGAAAGCCGATTTTGAGGCTCAAGATGAAAGAAAGAGATCGATGAACAAGTTCTCTCAACCTTCAGGGAAGAGATATAGAGATGCAAGCAATCATTCAAATGATTCGTTTGGACATCCAAGTAGAGATCGTTTCAGACAAAGTACTAGTTTACGAATTCAAAACGAATGAATCGAGTATTGGTAGCATTAAGAGTAACAAACCTGAGTGTAGACAATGTGGAAGACGGCATGTAGGAGAGTGCTGGGGCAAGTACAACAATAGAGTTTGTTATAAATGTGGATCCCGAGATCATTTTATTCGAGATTGCCTAAAGATGGTGGAAGAGGAAAATGTTCAGAATGAGAGACCAAGTAATGTGACGGCTAGAGGTAGACCACCCAGAAACAACAGAAATGTAAGCGAAAGTTAGAGGGGGACAACTGACACATCTATGAGGTCAGAAGCGAGAGCACCTGCCCGAGCCTATGCTATACGTGCACGAGAGAAAGCACCATCTCTAGACATCATCACCGGTACTTTCACTTTATTTGATACAGATGTCATTCCATTGATAGATCCAAGATCAACTCATTCCTATATGTGTATGAACTTAGGATTGAATAAAACTCTACCTGTTGATTCTACTGAATTTGTAATTAGAGTATCGAACCCCTTAGGCAAGTGTGTTTTGGTGGATAAGGTGTGCAAGAATTGTAACACCCCAAATCCAACCTAGAAGTTATGACCGGATCTGGCATGTCACATAAAAGGGTTGTTTAAAAACTGCGCGTTTGTTAAAAATTTTGAGTTTAAATATTTATTGATTGTTTTCATTTTTGTTAACTTTTTGAAAAAAAACTGTTATTAAGGGTTTATGAAAATCTCGTATCGCACATTGAATAATAATAGGTAGTAATCAAATTAAAAGCTAAACCAAATAAAATACCAAAATTAAAGTTATAGTGGCCCTATTACATAACAAAAACCCAAATAAAAATAAGTACAAATAAAAGAAATGAGATTACGAGAAAACATTGCATGGCCACCACAAGTCCGCCTCAGCTCCCAATTCGCATTCTAATGATTACCTGAAACATTTAAAAAGAGGGGGTGAGTTTACAAAAACTCGGTCATGCAATTCCCTTACGAGATAATCGGGCCTAAGCATGAGACGAATTAGGCTTAGCCCTAATATCATGGCATATCAAATAATGAGGGCAATGCAATCCCAACCTAACCTAATATTCTATCCTCTACACATTGCTCCCCACATCCATCCTCATACACACCTAGGGATTTCTACTGTAACACCCCTCACCTAGGTCCGTCGCTGGAACAGGGTACGAGGCATTATCGGACATGATTCATACTACTGTACAAAATTTAAAATGTAAAATCCGTATAAATTTAAAACTTTTTCCATAGATAGTCGTCAATACCCATAAGCAAAATAATCAGTTTTTATTACAAATAACAAAACAATTAAGCATTCTATACATGCCAAAATTCCCAAAATATTGTTTTCAAAATACCAAAAGAAGGCTGATAGTGTGGATGGATCTCCGATGATCACCGAATCCCGAGCTAGCTTGATGACACTATAGAACAAAGAAAAAAATAAGAGAGAGACAGAGAGAGTAAGCATATAGCTTAGTAAGTAAGTATATAAATAATAGATAATGGATTTAATATGTTTACAAGATAACACAATCATATCTACATTCAAAGTCACTATTAATTCAAAATTCTGAGCAAGCTGTCTATTCGAGCCACAGTCACTAAATTATTTTTATCTGGAGCTACAAAACTTAAAATTAAGATCTGTAAATTTTCCCTGAAACTAGATTCACATATTCTTTTACCATAAAATTTTCGGAATTTTTTGGTTTAGCAAATTAGTACAGTTTATTCTTCAAATTCTCCCCTATTCTGCTATCTGACAATTCCGACCATTCTTTGCTAAAATTTAATTATCTTTTTGTACAGAATTCAAATGATGTTCTAGTTTGCTTCTTCTAAAAATAGACGCAATAAGGAATCTAATCATATAAATTATGTCCCAATATTAGTTTTGTACAATTCTCAATGATTTTTCTATTTCAAAATAGGGGATCTCAAAATCACTCCGAACCAGTCTCACAAAAATCTAAATATCTCAAAATATACCAATACTTTACTTTCTCTGTTTCTTTTGTATACAAATAGAATCAATAAGCTTTAAATAAATGTCTCATGAAACTTATAATTCAATTTCTACCATTTTTGGTGATTTTTCAAATTCACCTCACTCTCTTCAATTAAAAACAGTTTTTTATTGTAAAATTTTGGTTTCTCTCACTTTAGTTGTATTCATTACTTACCTATAACAATCATTCAAATTTCCAATTACATATTGAGCATATTGCTCATACATTATACATACATATACATATACTTATCACTACAACATCTCACATAATTTCATTTAGTCAGTTTTCCCGTTGAACGCTTCGGAATAATAACGAATATGCGGTGGTTTCGCACACAGCCCACCTTTGAAATCGAAGCTCTCTTGTACACATAGTGGCCTTCACCCAGTACCACTCATGTGACCTAGCTCGATTGTACTCATAATTTTGGCTCTCTTGTACATATGGTGGCCTTCACTTAGCACCACTCATATGACCTAGCCTTCTCGTAGCTCTCTTGTCACATAGTGGCTCACACCATATACCACACATGTGACCTAGCTACATATAGCTTTCTTGTACACATGGCATACTCTCGGCACTACACATGTGACCTAGCTACGTATACAATATCTCTTGTAGCTCTCTTGTGCACATAGTGGCCTACACTTAGTACCACTCATGTGACCTAGCTACATGCCAATTACATCTTTCGATTCCGAAGGTTCAAACGGGACATAACTCACTTTTTAACACTTTATTTCATTCTTTCAATAGTCAATTATGATCCAAAAATCAGATACAATACATTAAACATGATAAAATATAAAACATCAATAAAAATAATGAATTATTTACATACTACTTACCTCGGTGCAAAATATGGCGAAATTTACAATTTAGTCCTTAACTTTTCCTTTCCCTCGTTCAAGATCGATTCCATGTTCTTCTCGATCTATAATAACACATTTAGCTTATTTAATATTTACATTATTTAATTCAATCCAAAAATCACATTATGGCAAAATTACGTTTTTGCCCCCTAACTTTTATAAAATTACAATTTTGCCCCTAGGCTCGAAAAATAAACTTCATCCTATTTTCTTACAGTTTAGGGCAGGCTGAACATTTTTCCCTTCTATGGCAACATCAAATTCTCACTCTAACATGTACTTATGAACATTAGATATTTTTACCGATTATGTCATTTTACTCGTTTTTACGTAAAATCGCTTAGCAAAAGTTGTTTAACATAATTTTAGCCTTCATATACCATCATAAAACACCAAAATAAACACATTTCACCTATGGGTATTTTTCCAAATATGAACCCTAAGTTAAATTATTGCTAGAATAAGCTAAACCAAGTTACCGGGATTCCAAAAACGTAAAGAACATGAAAAACGGGGCTTGGATTGACTTACTATGGAGCTTGGAAGCTTGGAAACCCTAGCTATGGAGTCCCCCCTTGAAGTTTCGTCCTAAGGAAGAAGATGAGCATATTTTGCCATCTTTTTTCCATTTTAATTTCTTTTTATTACCAAATGACTAAATTACCCTTCATTAAAAACTTTGGTTCTTTCTACCTATATTTGTCCATTTTTATCCATGAAAGCCTAATGGTATAATTACCATTTAAGGACCTCTACTTCAATTATTCTCTTCAATTAAATCCTTTAGTATATAGAACTCTCATTTATTAACTTTTACAATTTAACCCTAATAAGCAAATTAGACAATAATTTCATATAATTTTCTATCAATACTCTAACACATGCATCCAATCAATTAGTAAATCATAAAAATTAATCAAAATAAAGTTTTCTATCTCGGATTTGTGGTTTCACAACCACTGTTCCGTTTAGGCCCTATTTCGGGATGTTAATTTCCTCCCCCTTTAGGGATTTTCGTCCCCGAAAATCTTACCTGTGAAGAGGTTTGGGTACTGTTTTCGCATAGCCTCTTCGAGCTCCCATGTAGCCTCGTCTACCCCATGTCTATTCCATAATACTTTCACAGGTGTGATACTTTTGTTCCTTAGTTGCTTGACCTCTCGAGCTAAAATCTTAACTGGTTCCTCTTCGTAAGTCATATCTTGCTGAATCTCAACCTCCGTCTGAGGAATCACATGTGAAGGATCAGATCGGTAATGACGTAACATGGATACATGGATACATGGAACACATTATGAATCTTCTCTAACTCAATTGGCAAACCTAACTGATATGATAATGGCCTAGCTCTCTCTGTAACCTCAAATGGCCCAATAAATCGTGGACTTAGTTTGCCTTTCTTGCCAAATCTGAGAACTTTCTTCCATGGGGATACTTTCAAAAACACTATGTCACCAACTTGATACTCAATCTCTTTTCTCTTCAAATCTGCATATGACTTCTGTCTATTTGAAGCTGCTTTCAAGCAATCTCTGATGACTTTTACTTTCTCTTCTGTTTCTTTAACTAAATCGACCCCATGAATGTGATTTTCCTTAAGTTTTGTCCAATATAAAGGTGTACGACATTTGCGTCCATACAAAGCCTCATAAGGTGCCATCTTCAAACTCGACTGATAACTATTATTGTAAGCAAACTCTACTAATGGTAAATACTTTTCCCAACTGCCTTGAAATTCTAATACACAGCATCTAAGCATATCCTCAAGCACCTGAATTACTCTCTCTGACTGACCATCGGTCTGAGGATGGAAAGCTATACTAAAACTCAACTTTGTGCCCAAAGCTTCCTGTAACTTCTTCCAAAACCGTGAAGTAAATCTCGGATCTTTGTCTGAAATGATTGATAATGGTACCCCATGTAGTCTAACTATCTCTGAGATATATAATTCAGCCAATTTATCTAGTGAATAATCCATACGAACTGGGATAAAATGAGCCGACTTCGTTAGCTTATCAATTACAACCCATACTGCATCTTTCTTTCTCGGTGTCAACGGTAGTCCTACAACAAAATCCATAGTAACTCAGTCCCATTTCCACTTAGGGACTAACACAGGCTGCAATAAACCTGAAGGTACCTGATGTTTGGCTTTTACTTGCTGACAGATCAAGCATCTAGAAACAAACTCTGAAATATCTCTTTTCATTCCTACCCACCAATACATTTTCTTCAAATCATTATAAATCTTTGTACTACCTGGATGAATAGAAAAAGAACTATTATGTGCTTCCTGTAGGATCTTCTGAATAAGATCGTCATTCTTCGATACACATACTCTGTCTCTGAACAACAAACAACTATTAGAACCGATCTGAAAATTAGACTCTACACCTGACTCGCACTGAGCTCTTTTAACTTGCAACTCACTGTCATTTTTCTGAGCTTCATGGATTTCTTCAAGAAACATCGGTTTAGCTCTCAACTCACCGTCATCTGATAAAGCCAAGTTAGTATTCAAAGCTCTCAATGCGAATAAAAATTTTCTACTCAAGGCATCAGCAGCAACATTTGCTTTACCTGGATGGTAATCGATCACTAACTCATAATCTTTAATCAACTCTAACTATCTTCTTTGCCTCAGGTTCAAGTCTTTCTGAGTCATCAAGTATTTCAAGCTTTTATGATCAGTGAATATTCGGCACTTCTCGCCATACAAGTGATGTCTCCAAATTTTCAGAGCAAGTACAATAGCAGCTAGCTCTAAATCATGCGTCGGATAATTTTTCTCATGTGGTTTTAACTATCTAGAGGCATAAGCAATTACTTTACCTTTCTGCATAAGTACACAACCCAATCCATTCAAGGATGCATCACTGTAGACCACAAACTCTTTACCTGGTTCTGGTTGTACAAAGACAGGAGCTTCAGTCAACAATGCCTTTAACTTGTCAAAACTCTGCTGGCATTTCTCAGTCCATTCAAATTTGACATCTTTTTGTAGCAATCTCGTCAATGGGGTAGCTATTATGGAAAATCCCTCTACAAATCGTCTATAATAACCAGCTAATCCCGAAAAACTTCTAACCTCGGATACATTCCTCGAGGCTTCCACTCAACAATGGCTGAGATCTTGCTCGGGTCAACTCTAATGCCTTCACCTGAGACAACGTGTCCCAGGAATCCAACTTCTCAAAGCCAGAACTCACTTTTACTAAATTTGGCGTACAACTGGTTATCTCTCAAAGTTTGTAAGACAGTTCTCAAATGCTCTGCATGCTCAGTCTCACCATGAGAATAAATTAAGATATCATTAATAAACACGGCTACAAACTTATCCAAGTAAGGTCTGAATATTCGATTCATTAAATCCATGACAATGGTAGGAGCATTAGTCAAGCCAAATGGCATCACAAGTAACTCATAATGACCGTACCTAGTTCGGAAAGCAGTCTTCGGAACATCTGACTCTTTAACTCGCAACTGGTAGTATCCGGACCTCAAATCTATCTTAGAGAACACAGTGGCTCCCTTCAATTGATCAAATAAATCATCAATTCCAGGCAGTGGATACCTATTCTTTATTGTTACCTTGTTAAGTTGCCGATAGTCTATGCACAATCTCATCGAATCGTCTTTCTTTTTCACAAATAGGACTGGTGCACCTTAGGGTGAATAACTAGGTCTTGCAAAGCCTTTATCAGTTAATTCCTGCAGCTGAGCTTTCAATTCTTTCAATTCCAATGGGGCCATTCTATATGGAGCAATAGAGATGGGTGTGGTACCTGGAATCAACTCAATACCAAACTCCACTTCTCTAATAGGAGGCAAACTTGGTAATTTTTCCGGAAACACATTTGGATACTCGCATACTACTGGTACTGACTCAATTTTCAGCTCTGAATCTTTAGTGTTTAACACAAAAGAAAGATAAGCTTCATACCTTTTTCTCAAACATTTACGAGCGGCATATAATAGAAATCATAGCGGATGAACTATCTCGACTCATCTGAGTTAACCCGAAGGATTTCACCAGTTCCACATTTCAACTCGATGAATTTCTTCCCACAATTCACTATCACATCATGTGCAGTCAGCCAATCCATACCAAGAATCACATCAAACTCGTCAAATGGCAATAGCATGAGGTCGGCCGGGAAACAATGACCTCTAATCATTAAAGGGCAATTTTTACATACTTTATCTACTAACACATGCTTGCCTAATGGATTTGATACTTTAATCACAAATTCTATAAATTCTATAGGCATACTTATACTAGGCATCAATTTCAAACAAACATAGGAATGGGTCGAACCCGGATCAATCAAAGCAACAACATTAATATCATGTAGAGAAAATATACCCGTAATTACATCGGGGGAGGATGCCTCTTCACGAGCTCGAATGGCATATGTCCTAGAAGGTGTTCTAGCTTCTGATCTCGTGGCTAGGTCTTTCATCACACTTTTACTGCTAGCTCCACTTCCAAAGATTTCACGAAGGTCTACTCTCTATTAGCGGTGTTAGTTATCTGCTCTAGCACCGTGAAATTTCTCTTCCTTAGCTCCCTCCGGACAATCTTTAATAAAATGCTCGCGAGAACCACACCTGAAACAAGCTCGACCAGTTCCCCAACACTCACCAAAATGTTGCCTTCCACAATGCTGACCCTCGGGTTTACTAGACTTCACATTGCCTACACTTGCCACTGAAGTAGCTTGAGTTTTAGGACCCGAATATGATCTCCTGGGCCTCGGTGCGAATGTCCCACAAAACAATGAAATCGAGGATTCATCTCTTTGAACTTCTTTGATTGAGATTGGGATGACTTGCTCATCAGTCTCTTTCTTGTATCCCAAGCCTCGATAGCAGCTTTCTTTCTTTCTTTGTTTAATTCCTCAGCTTTAAGGGCTCGGTCGACCAATACCACAAATTCTTTCAGCTCAAGAATTCCCACAAACATTTTAATGTCCTCATTAAGCCCATCTTCGAATCTCTTGCACATAGTAGCCTGGGTGGACACACACTCCTCGGCATACTTACTAAGTCTAACAAGTTCGCACTCGTACTCTGCCACTGACATCTTGCCCTTCTTCAATTCAAGGAACTCCTTCCGTTTCTGATCAATAAATCGCTGACTTATATATTTCTTTCTAAATTCTTCCTGGAAGAAATCCCAAGTGATCCTTTCTTTTGGCACCATTTGCTACTAAAGTTTTCCACCAATGATAGGTGAGTCTCTCAGAAGTGATACAGACATTTTAAACACTCCTCTGTGTACACGAGAGCTCATCAAATACACGGATAGAGTTTTCAAGCCAAAACTCTGCTTTCTCAGGATCATCATCAATATTTGCTCTAAACTCTTCTGCTCCTTGCTTTCTAATTTTATCGACTGGAGGCTTGTTCATTCTTATCAAATCCATGCCCTGGTGAGTTACGGGAACCGTCTGAGGTATGGGAGGGGGTGGAGGAGGTTGAGCATTCAGATTTGCTTGAATAAACTCAGTATACCAGTTACTCATCACTTGGAGAAAGGCTTCCCGAGCCCCCTCTCCTTGTCCACGTATTTCAGATCTATTTTCTACTAGCGTGGTCCCTTGAGCGGAGCCGTGCGTTACTTTCAAAGATCGTCGCAGAGTGCTCGGCGGGATCCATTTACTATATAAAAAAACATTTTAAATTGTCAGGAGTCATCACACTATCACAATATATTTCTGGCATGTATAGCTAGACTTTTACACACTCTATGTTAGTCCAAGAACCGACTAAACCATAGCTCTGATACCACTAAATGTAACACCCTCACCTGTGTCCGTCACAGCAGGTACGAGGCATTACTCTGACATGATTCATACTACTGTACAAAATTTAAAATGTAAAATCCGAATAAATTTAAAACTTTTTCCATAGATAGTTGTCAATACCCATAAGCAAAATAATCAGTTGTTATTACAAATAACAAAACAATTAAGCATTCTATACATGCCAAAATTCCCAAAATATTGTTTTCAAAATACCAAAAGAAGGCTGATAGTGTGGATGGATCTCCGACGATCACTGAATCCTGAGCTAGCTTGATGACACTATAGAACAAAGAAAAAATAAGAGAGAGGCAGAGAGAGTAAGCATATAGCTTAGTAAGTAAGTATATAAATAATAGATAATGGATTTAATATGTTTACAAGATAACACAATCATATCTACATTCAAAGTCACTATTAATTCAAAATTCGAAGCAAGCTATCTATTCGAGCCACAGTCACTAAATTATTTTTATCTGGAGCTACAAAACTTAAAATTAAGATCTGTAAATTTTCCCTGAAACTAGATTCACATATTCTTTTACCATAAAATTTTAGGAATTTTTTGGTTTAGCAAATTAGTACAGTTTATTCTTCAAATTCTCCCCTATTCTGCTATCTGACAATTCCGACCATTCTTTACTAAAATTTAATTATCTTTTTGTACAGAATTCAAATGATGTTCTAGTTTGCTTCTTCTAAAAATAGATGCAATAAGGAATCTAATCATATAAATTATGTTCCAATATTAGTTTTGTACAATTCTCAATGATTTTTCGATTTCAAAATAGGGGATCTCAAAATCACTCCGAACCAGTCTCACAAAAATCTAAATATCTCAAAATATACCAATACTTTGCTTTCTCTGTTTCTTTTGTATACAAATAGACTCAATAAGCTTTAAATAAATGTCTCATGAAACATATAATTCAATTTCTACCATTTTTGGTGATTTTTCAAATTCACCTCACTGCTGCTGTCCAAAACAGTTTTATTGTAAAATTTTGGTTTCTCTCACTTTAGTTGTATTCATTACTTACCTATAACAATCATTCAAATTTCCAATTACATATTGAGCATATTGCTCATACATTATACATACATATACATATACTTATCACTACAACATCTCACATAATTTCATTTAGTCAGTTTTCTCGTTGAACGCTTCGGAATAATAACGAATATGCGGTGGTTTCGCACACAGCCCACCTTTGAAATCGAATCTCTCTTGTACACATAGTGGCCTTCACCCAGTACCACTCATGTGACCTAGCTCGATTATACTCATAATTTTGGCTCTCTTGTACATATGGTGGCCTTCACTTAGCACCACTCATATGACCTAGCCTTCTCGTAGCTCTCTTGTACACATAGTGGCTCACACCATATACCACACATGTGACCTAGCTACATATAGCTTTCTTGTACACATGGCGTACTCTCGGCACTACACATGTGACCTAGCTACGTATACAATATCTCTTGTAACTCTCTTGTGCACATAGTGGCCTACACTTAGTACCACTCATGTGACCTAGCTACATGCCAATTACATCTTTCGATTCCGAAGGTTCAAACAGGAAATAACTCACTTTTTAACACTTTATTTCATTCTTTCAATAGTCAATTATGATCCAAAAATCAGATACAATACATTAAACATGCTAAAATATAAAACATCAATAAAAATAATGAATTATTTCCATACTACTTACCTCGGTGCAAAATATGACGAAATTTGCAATTTAGTCCTTAACTTTTCCTTTCCCTCGTTCAAGACCGATTCCACGTTCTTCTCGATCTATAATAACACATTTAGCTTATTTAATATTTACATTATTTAATTCAATCCAAAAATCACATTATGGCAAAATTATGTTTTTGCCTCCTAACTTTCACAAAATTACAATTTTGCCCCTAGGCTCGAAAAATAAACTTCATCCTATTTTCTTACTTTTTAGGACATGCTGAACACTTTTCCCTTCTATGGCAACATCAAATTCTCACTCTAACATGTACTTATGAACATTAGATATTTTTACCGATGATGTCATTTTACTCGTTTTTACGTAAAATCGCTTAGCAAAAGTTGTTTAACATAATTTTAGCCTTCATATTCTATCATAAAACATCAAAATAAACACATTTCACCTATGGGTATTTTTCCAAATATGAACCCTAAGTTAAATTGTTGCTAGAATAAGCTAAACTAAGTTACCGGGATTCCAAAAACGTAAAGAACATGAAAAACGGGGCTTGGATTGACTTACTATGGAGCTTGGAAGCTTGGAAACCCTAGCTATGGAGTCCCCCCCTTGAAGTTTCGTCCTAAGGAAGAAGATGAGCATATTTTGCCATCTTTTTCCCTTTTAATTTCTTTTTATTACCAAACGACTAAATTACCCTTCATTAAAAACTTTGGTTCTTTCTACCTATATTTGTCCATTTTTGTCCATGAAAGCCTAATGGCATAATTATCATTTAAGGACCTCTACTTCAATTATGCTCTTCAATTAAATCTTTTAGTATATAGAACTCTCATTTATCAACTTTTACAATTTAACCCTAATAAGCAAATTAGACAAGAATTTCATATAATTTTCTATCAATACTCTAACACATGCATCCAATCAATTAGTAAATCATAAAAATTAATCAAAATAAAGTTTTCCATCTCGGATTTGTGGTTTCACAACCACTGTTCCGTTTCGGCCCTATTTCAGGATGTTATATCTACAATCAACCCTCCATCCGCTACACACCTCTTTGGCAGTCATGCTGACAGACACACTACTCAAAGTCCGCATAAGTTGTCTAGCCACTGACTCCACACGTGACTAAATCACCAAATCCACAATGAGGCTCCACGCCATCATTAATCGTGACAAAGTCACCAATAAACACTTCCCCTCATATCATTATCATCCCAAATCCCATGCAATATGACATAATAATTCGTGTATGCAATATGTCATGTATGCAAAACATATATCAAATATAAGTATAACATGAATTACCATCATAATCAGATAGACATAATACAACATAATCAAGCTAATCAACCTCTAAGGGTATAACAGTAATTTTACCTACCAAGGGTATTTTCGTAATTTACCTATCGAGGGTATCTTAGTAATTTCGCACCAGTAATTGCCTTTTCGAAGGCATAATATCGCCTTGAGCGATTTAACTACCATTTCCGGTCGTACCAGACTATTGGGCCTAAAACCCGATTTCGGCCCATTCGGGCCCACACGCTCTTGTGGCCCATCTAACATAAATCTAGCCACGTATATGAGATTCCCTAGTCTAGCTCAATTTATACTAAACAATCATACAATTTACTCATATAGGCCCACTCCGGCCCATCGCGGCCCAAGCAGCCTCACCCCACAAGATTACGAATGGTGGCCTCAACTATCACGTCGAAGCCCTACATGTGCGCTCGCACGCTCGTGTGGCTACTATTGCCGTGGCCGGCACTTCGGCATTTGCCGCTCTACAGCTAGAGGAGAGAAGTACACACCTGATAGGAATCTGGTGCTAATCCGCGCTCCGACCGCTCCTGCGCCCAAACGCCAACCAAGGTATATTAACTCTCCTCCTAGAATGCTCTTTATATAGCTAGCTTTTCACCTTCCTTCTTTGTATCTTTCCGATGTGGGATCCTTCCATCAGCAGAGTTTAAATCCAACTCAAACTCTTCCCATCCAATTCGCAGAATAAATACTCCCTTGTTTTTCATGAGATTCGAACCCAGGCTCCCTTGCAACATAATCCACGCCGCTAACCGCTTGGCCATATGCTCCTCTTGTGTCTTAAACCATGCGCAACTAAATATAAATCTATAGCCCAATTCTAAGGTCCATGTAAAAAGAAAACCAAAATGCAAAAGCCAAGACTTGAACCTTGGACCTTCTTCCTTCCTTGTGGCGTCATCCCCTTGCCTCTTCTGTGGCGTCACTTTGCCACTACACCACACACTCCACTATTGTCATTTTCCTCCACATTTTATTCTTAAAGCCTACCTACTAACTCCCAGGGTTTTTTTCACCTAAAATTAAAATTTCCCTAAAGCCAAAGTATAAACCCGGGACTTCATAGAAGCCCTCTAACCTTCCAAAATCACTCACCTAATAGGTCTAACTTGAATTTAAGCCGATCCCTTGTTCTCCCAATTTGAAACGCTACTACTCCCAAGGCCCATTGGGCCTAATCCTACTAGGCCCAATTTCGGGACGTTACAAATCTACCCTCCTTAAAGAAATTTCGTCCTCGAAATTTCCAACTACAAGAACAGTCGTACAACCTAACCTACAACACTACGCTCACGCTGCGCACTCTGATTCTAATAACCCTAATATACTTTTAACTAGAATTTGAACTCCTACACATACTCAAAAACACCTAGCCATTAAAGCAGACAAATATTTCATCTGCAACCAACTCTATATCCAAACCAAAACACACACAGAGCAAATACCAAAAGTACAGTCATAACATCAACATATCAACAATAATAAAATAAGAGAACTTACGGATTTGCTGCCGGGGACTCGGGTGCCATACTTCCAGTAACACATATATTTCTTAAACAATGTTTCAAACCAATTTTTGGAAAACGTTGTCGAACCCATTCCACAGCCGCGTTTTGCAACCTAGGCTTTGATACCGCAATTGTAACACCCAAAACCCGGCCTAGAAGTTATGACCGAATCTGGCATGTCACATAAAAGGGTTGTTTAAAAATTACGCGTTTGTTAAAAATTTCGAGTTTAAGTATTTATTGATTGTTATCATTTTTGTTACCTTTTTCAAAAAAACATTTATTAAGGGTTTAGGAAAATCTCGTATCGCACATTGAATAATAATAGGCAGTAATAAAATTAAAAGCTAAACCAAATAAAATACCAAAATTAAAGTTATAGTGGCTTTATTACATAACAAAAACCCAAATAAAAACAAGTCCAAATAAAAGAAACGAGATTACGAGAAAATATTGCATGGCCACCACAAGTCCACCTCAGCTCCCAATACGCGATCTAATGATTAACTGAAACATTACGAAAACTCAGTGTGCAATTCCCCTTACGAGCTATAACTGGGCCTAAGCCCACAGAAGCAGATTGGGCCTTAGCCCTAATATCATGGCATATCAAATAATAAGTGCAATGCAATCCCAACCCAACCTAATATTCCATCCTCTACACACCGTTCCGTACATCCATCCTCATACACACCTGGGGATTTCTACAATCAACCCTCCATCCGCTACACACACCTCTTTGGCGAACATGCCGATGATTACACTACTCAAAGTCCACATAAGTAGTTTAGCCACTGATTCCACACGTGATTAAATCACCAAATCCACAATGAGGCTCCACGCCATCATTAATCGTGACAAAGTCACCAATAAAAACTTCTCCTTCATATCTTTATCATCCCAAATCCCATGCAATATGACATAATAATTCGTGTATGCAGTATGTCATGTATGCAAAAAATATATCAAATACAAGTATAACATGAATTACCATCATAATCAGATAGACATAATACAACATAATCAAGCTAATCAACCTCTAAGGGTATAACAGTAAAAATACCTACTAAGGGTATTTTCATAATTTACCTATCGAGGGTATTTCAGTAATTTTGCACCAGCAATGGCCTTTCCGAATGCATAATTCACCTCGAGCGACTCAACTACCATTTTCGGTCGTATCAGACTATTGGGCCTAAAACTCGATTTCGGCCCAGTCAGGCCCACACGCTCGTGTGGCCCATCTAACACAAATCTAGCCACGTATATGAGATTCCCTAGTCTAGCTTAATTTATATTAAACAATCATACAATTTACTCATATGGGCCCACTTCGACCCATCGCGGCCCAAGCACCGTCACCCCAAAAGATTACTAATGGTGGCCTCAACTATCGCGTCGAAGCCCCACACGTGCGCTCGCACGCTCGTGTGGCTACTACTGCCATGGCCGGCATTTTGGTATTTGCCACTCTACAGCTAGAGTAGAGAAGTACACACCTGATAGGAATCTGGTGCTAATCCGCACTCCAACTGCTCCTGCGCCCAAACGCCCACCAAGGTATATTAACCCTTCTTCTAGAATGCTCTTTATATAGCAAGCTTTTCACCTTCCTTCTTTGTATCTTACCGATGTGGGATCCTTCCATCAGCAGAGTTTAAATCCAACTCAAACTCTTCCCGTCCAATTTGCAAAATAAATCCTCCCTTGCTTTTCATAAGATTCAAACCCAGGCTCCCTTGCAACATAATCCATGCCGCTAACCACTTGGCCACATGCTCCTCTTGTGTCTTAAACCATGCGCAACTAAATATAAATCTATAGCCCAATTCTAAGGTCCATGTAAAAAGAAAACCAAAATGCAAAAGCCAAGACTTGAACCTTGGACCTTCTTCCTTCCTTGTGGCGTCATCCCCTTGCCTCTTATGTGGCGTCACTTTGACACTACACCACACACCCCACTTGTGTCATTTTCCTCCACATTTTATTCTTAAAGCCTACCTATTAACTCCCAGGGTTTTTTTCACCTAAAACCAAAATTTCCCTAAAGCCAAAGTTTTAACCCGGGACTTCATAGAAGCCCTCTAACCTTCCAAAATCACTCACCCAATAGGTCCAACTTGAATTTAAGCCGATCCCTTGTTCTCCTAATTTTAAACGCTACTACTCCCAAGGCCCATTGGGCCTAATCCTACTAGGCCCAACTTTGGGATGTTACAAATCTACCCTCCTTAAAGAAATTTCGTCCTTAAAATTTCCAACTACAGGAACAGTCATACAACCTAAACTACAACACTATGCTCACGCTGCACACTCTGATTCTAATAACCCTAATATACTTTTAACTAGAATTTAGAACTCCTACACATACTCAAAAACGCCTAGCCATTAAAGCAGACAAATATTTCATCTACAACCAACTCTATATCCAAACCAAAACACACACAGAGCAAATACCAAAAGTACAGTCATAACATCAACATATCAACAATCATAAAATAAGAGAACTTACGGATTTGGTGCCGGGGACTCGGGTGCCATACTTCCAGTAACACATATATTTCTTAAACAGTATTTCAAACCAATTTTTGGAAAACGTTGTCGAACCCATTCCACAGCCGAGTTTTGCAACCTAGGCTTTGATACCACAATTGTAACACCCCAAACTCGGCCAACAAGTTATGACCGGATCTGGCATTTCACATAAAAGGGTTGTTAAAAAACTGCGCGTTTGTTAAAAATTTCGAGTTTAAATATTTATTGGTTGTTATCATTTTTGTTAACTTTTTGAAAAAAACAGTTATTAAGGGTTTAGGAAAATCCCGTATCGCACATTGAATAATAATAGGCAGTAATCAAATTAAAAGCTAAACCAAAAAAAATACCAAAATTAAAGTTATAGTGGCCTTATTACATAACAAAAATCCAAATAAAAGTAAGTCCAAATAAAAGAAAAGAGATTACGAGAAAACATTGCATGGCCAACACAAGTCCGCCTCAGCTCCCAATTAGCGATCTAATGACTACCTGAAACATTTAAAAAGAGGGGGTGAGTTTACGAAAACTCAGTGTGCAATTCCCCTTACGAGCGATAACTGGGCCTAAGCCCACAGAAGCAGATAGGGCCTTAGCCCAAATATCATGGCATATCAAATAATGAGTGCAATGCAATCCCAACCCAATCTAATATTCCATCCTATGCACACTGCTCCGTACATCCAGCCTCATACACACCTGAGGATTTCTACAATCAACCCTCCATCCGCTACACACCTCTTTGGCAGTCATGCTGACAGACACACTACTCAAAGTCCACATAAGTTGTCTAGCCACTGATTCCACACGTGATTAAATCACCAAATCCACAATGAGGCTCCACGCCATCATAAATCGTGACAAAGTCACCAATAAACACTTCCGCTTCATATCATTATCATCCCAAATCCCATGCAATATGACATAATAATTCGTGTATGTAGTATGTCATGTATGCAAAACATATATGAAATATAAGTATAACATGAATTACCATCATCATCAGATAGACATAATACAACATAATCAAGCTAATCAACCTCTAACGATATAACAGTAATTTTACCTACCAAGGGTATTTTCGTAATTTACCTATCGAGGGTATTTCAGTAATTTTGCACCAACAATGGCCTTTCTGAAGGCCTAATGTCGCCTCGAGCGACTCAACTACCATTCCCGGTCGTACCAGACTATTGGGCCTAAAACTCGATTTTGGCCCATTTGGGCCCACACGCTCGTGTGGCCCATCCAACACAAATCTAGCCACGTATATGAGATTCCCTAGTCTAGCTCAATTTATGCTAAACAATCATACAATTTACTCATATGAGCCCACTTCGGCCCATCGCGGCCCAAGCAGACTCACCCCACAAGATTACTAATGGTGGCCTCAACTATCATGTCGAAGCCCTACATGTGCGCTCGCACGCTCGTGTGGCTACTATTGTCGTGGCCAGCACTTTTGCATTTGCCGCTCTACAGCTAGAGTAGAGAAGTACACACTTGATAGAAATTTGGTGCCAATCCGCGCTCCGACCATTCCTGCACCCAAACGCCTACCAAGGTATATTAACTCTCCTCCTAGAATGCCCTTTATATAGCTAGCTTTTCACCTTCCTTCTTTGTATCTTTCAGATGTGGGATCCTTCCATCAGCAGAGTTTAAATCCACCTCAACCTCTTCCCGTCCAATTTACAAAATACATACTCCCTTGCTTTTCATGAGATTCGAACCCAGGCTCCCTTGCAACATAATCCACGCCGCTAACCACTTGGCCACATGCTCCTCTTGTGTCTTAAACCATGCGCAACTAGATATAAATCTATAGCCCAATTCTAAGGTCCATGTAAAAAGAAAACCAAAATGCAAGAGCCAAGACTTGAACCTTGGACTTCCTTCCTTCCTTGTGGCGTCATCCCCTTGCCTCTTATGTGGCGTCACTTTGCCACTACACCAAACACTCCACTTGTGTCATTTTCCCCCGCATTTTATTCTTAAAGCCTACCTACTAACTCCTAGGGTTTTTTTCACCTAAAACCAAAATTTCCCTAAAGCCAAAGTTTGAACCCGGGAATTCATAGAAGCCCTCTAACCTTCCAAAATCACTCACATAATAGGTCTAACTTGAATTTAAGCCGATCCCTTGTTCTTCCAATTTTAAACACTACTACTCCCAAGGCCCATTGGGCCTAATCCTACTAAGCCCAATTTAGGGATGTTACAAGAATTGCCCATTGATGTTTCGTGATTTATGTTTTCCGGTCAATTTGATGTTGTTACTATTTGATGAATTTGACATAATTCTAGTTATGGACTGGTTTACTTTGCATAATGCCATCGTGAATTGTAAGAGAAAGAGTATTGAAATGAAGAGTCAGAATGGTGAGATAGTTCGAATTGAGTCCAATGATATTAAAGGATTACCAGCTGTTGTATCTGTGATGAAAGCTATAAACTATATGAGAAAGGGTGGTGAAGCTTATTTGGCATACATAATTGATACAAAATTGTCGAAAAAGAAAGTTGAATCTGTGCCTGTGGTTTGTGAGTTTCCAGATGTGTTTCCTGAGGAGTTGCTAGGATTACCTCCAATTAGAGAAGTTGAATTTGGTATTGAGTTAGTGCCAAGAACTGCTCCTATTTCGATAGCTCCATACAGAATGGCTCCAACCGAATTGAAAGAGTTAAAATCTTAGTTGCAAGAATTGACCGACAGAGGATTTGCACGACCGAGTTTCTCACCCTGGGGAGCTCCTGTGTTATTTGTGAAAAAGAAAGATGGGACTATGAGAATGTGTATTGATTATCAACAGTTGAACAAAGTGACGATGAAGAATAAATATTCATTGCCTCGTATTGATGATTTGTTCGATCAGCTGAAAGGAGCTACAGTGTTTTCTAAGATAGATTTGAGATCAGGCTACTATCAATTGAGAGTTAAAGAAACCGATGTGCCAAAAACTGCTTTCAGAATGAGGTACGAACATTACGAATTCTTAGTGATGCCTTTCGGACTAACAAATGCTCCTGCAGTGTTGATGGATTTGATGAATCAGATATTTAGACCGTATTTGGATCGATTTGTTGTGGTGTTTATTGATGATATTTTGATTTATTCGTGTAATGAGATGCATCATGCTGAGCATTTGAGAATCGTGCTACAAACTCTGCGTGAGAAACAGTTGTACGCAAAATTTAGCAAATGTGAATTTTGGTTGCATGAGGTCAGTTTTCTGGGGCATATTGTATCAGCTGCTGGAATACGAGTTAACCTGAGTAAAATCTCTGCTATTTTGGAGTGGAAGCCTCCGAGAAATGTATCTAAAGTCCGTAGTTTTATAGGACTTGCAGGATATTATAGGCGATTTGTGAAAGGTTTCTCTACGATTGCGATTCCGTTGATGAAGTTGTTACAGAAAGATGTTAGATTTGAGTGGTTAGAAAAGTGTTAGTAGAGTTTTGAGCAATTGAAAGTGTTGTTAATGGAAGCACCAATTTTGATTCAACCCGAATTAGGCAAAGAGTTCATTGTTTACAATGATGCATCCTTGAATGGTTTGGGCTGTATGGTGATGCAAGAAGGGAAAGTCATTGCTTACGCTTTGAGACAGTTAAAACTACATGAAAAGAACTACCCAACTCATGATCTTGAATTGGCTGCGATTGTGTTTGCATTGAAGATTTGGTGTCACTATCTGTCTGTATAGAAATGTCACATATATACTGATCATAAGAGTTTGAAGTATTTGATGACTCAGAGGGATTTGAACTTGCGGAAGACAAGATGGTTAGAATTGTTGAAAGACTATGAACTTGTGATAGATTACCACCCGGGTAAAGCTAATGTTGTAGCTGATGCCTTGAGTTGAAAATCGTTATATACTTTGCTAGCTATGAGTAATCAGATAGATCTGTGTAATGATGATGCGGTTGTAGCTGAATTGAAAGTAAAACCATTGTTTTTACAACATATATGTGATGCTCAAAAGATTGATAATTAGTTGTTAACAAAAAGAGTTCAGTGTGATCCAGATACTGTATCAGAATTTCAAGTTGATAGTGATAATTATTTGAGATTTAGAGATCAAATTTGTGTTCCAAGAAATTCAGAGTTGATTCAAACAATTTTGAATGAAGCACACAATAGTCATTTGACTATTCATCCGAGGAGTACAAAAATGTATAATGATCTGAAACAGTTCTATTGGTGGCATGGCATGAAAAGAGACATTTCTAACTTTGTGTCAAAATGTTTAGTTTGTTAGCAAATCAAAGCTGAACACCAAGTTCCGTCTGGTTTGTTACAACCAATTATGATTCCTGAGGGGAAATGGGAGAGAATTATGATGGACCTTGTGTCGGGTTTGCCCTTATCTCTGAGTAAGAAAGATGCAATTTGGGTGATAGTGGACAGATTGACGAAATCAGCTCATTTCATTCCGGTGAGAACCGATTTTTCTTTAGATAAGTTAGTTGAACTGTATATCGATAAAATTGTGAGATTGCATAGAGTACCGTTATCAATAGTATCTGATAGAGATCTGAGATTTACCTCACGATTTTGGAAGAAATTACAAGATGCTTTAGGCACAAAATTGCATTTCAGTACTGCCTTTCATCTGCAAACGGATGGTCAATTCGAACGAATCATCTAGATTCTCGAAGACATCCTGAGGTGTTGTATACTTTAGTTTGAGAACACGTGGAAAAACATTTGTCGTTGATTGAGTTTGCGTATAACAATAGTTTTTAATCTAGCATTAAAATGTCACCATATGAGGCTCTTTATGGACGAAAGTGTCGAACTCCATTGTATTGGACTGAGTTGAGTGAGAATAAGATTCACGGTGTTGATCTGATAAATGAGACTGAACACAAAGAGAAAGTAATTCGTGACAATCTGAAAGCAGCCTCAGATCGTCAGAAGTGTTATGCAGATTTGAAACAAAAAGATATCGAATTTGAGGTTGGTGATAAAGTGTTTTTGAAAGTGTCTCTGTGGAAGAAAATACTTTGATTTGGCCGAAAGGGCAAGCTGATTCCGAGGTTCATCGGACCGTATGAGATTATTGAACGAGTTGGACCGGTTGCTTATAAATTGAGATTGCCATCTGAGTTAGAAAAGATTCGTAACGTGTTTCATGTGTCAATGCTTCGACGATACAGATTAGACCCGTCTTGTAACAGACCAATTTTGACCCTAATCAGAATAGTGGTTTCAGGACCACGAATCCGAGTCTGAGAAATATTTTTTAATATTATATTTTGTGTTTATTATATGTGAATTAATGTGTGTGAAAGTTTCGTAGTAAAATTTTATCGTTTAAGTGCTTAATTTGATAAAAAAGGATTTAATCACGTAAAGCGTAAAAGTTGCATGCTAAAGTGAAATGTACCAAATTGATTGTGGCTTCTTAAGTGGATGTCCTAAAAAGGAAATTAGCCCATAAACCATGGTAGTGGACGGCAATGGACCACACTAACCTCATGATATATGTTAGTTTAATTTTTATAATAAGGTTATGTTAGTAAATTATAAATAATGTTAATGTATGTTAAATAAAACATAAAATAATGCCACTATCATCTTCACTTCTCTCATGGCCGATTGTTAGCTAAAGAAAAGGGGTAGGGAAAGCTTTGAATTTCGGCAATTAGGAAGCTTGATTAAGGTATGGTTGGTTTTTGGTTTTTGATAATTTTTACGTTTTTGAGATCGTTGCTTCGTATATTACCGGATCAATGCTTGAATTTTTGAAATTTGTATGTATATAGGATTCGGTCATTAACATGTTTAAATGGTTTTGATATTTGATGGTTTTAAATTAAATATATGTTAAAGATTTACAAGTTTTGTATTAGGAATTTTGGTGAAATTTTGTATTTAGGGCTAATTTGTAAAAATGAAATTTTAGAGGGACTTATTTGCAAAATAAATGAAATGTGAGGGCTTGTAAAGTCCCTAGGAATATTCGCCCTTTGTATAGTATTAGCTAATTTGGTGTAATTTGTGTGTTATGCAAATAGGACTAAATTGTAAGGTAGTGAAATACTAGGGGTAATATGGTAATTTGTCTAATTATGTGATTTGGGACTAAATTGAATTGAAATGTACTTGAATGAGCTGAATTTAATATGTTTTAGATCAAGAGCAAAGAAAAGCGGAATTGGATCGGGGAAAGACGAAGGTTCTCGAATAGCTGATTTACACGGTCTATCGACAACCGAGGTAAGTCCTTAAGTACTTATATGTTAATGAGTTAATTATGAACATGTTAAAGGATGGAATTTAATAATGTTGACTATATAATTTTGTGTTAGCCGAATGTAAAGGTGCTAAATTGGGTTATATATATTTTGTTAATGTGATTTGAACAAGTATATGTTTTCGATATGATATGTGAATGTAATATGATGTATATGATTTGGTTGTGATGTTAGCATTAATAAATATGTATTGAAGGTTTAATTATGTTGTAATCCGGACTTCGAGCCTAGCGTGCCTTGACCCTGAGTAATTCGGCTTCAAGCCTAGCGTGCTTTGTGCCTGAAATAGTTCGGCTTTTAGCCTAGCGAGCCACGTGTTGGTGAAACAATTCGGGCTTATTGCCTAGCAGCTTAATGTCGGTGACATACTTCAACCTTAAGTCCAGCGAGCCTAGTGCTATGTGAATGTATTTGAGCTCTAAGTGCGTGAAAATCAAGTTATCAACATATCAAGAAATTTCGCTTTAGAAGCATGATCCGTATAAATTCGACAGAGAGGTACATATTTTATAGTTGTGTTACTCAATAAAATGACAAACAAGTATTCGAGTAAGTGAAAGTTTTATACATTAATTTATTAGAGATGAATGAATATGTATATGCAAATCATATCATGTGATAGTAAATATTTGGAAGCATGAATGTATTTAGTTGATTGGATAAGCATATGATATGTACATATGTCTGTGATATACTTGACGATTGATGTATGTGAATAAGAAAGGTAAAGCTTAGTATTAAGTGCATCAATGATATTAAGTTGTTTCGGCTTTATAAATAAAAGAGGTTATGTATTATTTATGTTCGGATTAGTGATAGAAGATATTAATTCGAATGGTTGTATGTATTTTACTTAAATAAGTATATGTTTACTTAAGGCTTACTAAGTTAGCAAGCTTACCGTGTGTGTGTACTCTTATCTACCTCTCTTTTATAGATTTTTTTGATTCAAGCTACGGACTCGAAGGATCATCCAAGAAGTCAATCGCACTATCAAATCTTTTGGTAGATCTATCTTAGTTTTATTCGAAAGGCATGTATAGGCTAGACTTAAGTGTTAACTATGATATTTTGAGTGATTGTATATAACTCCAATATGGCCTTGCAAAAAAGGCTTATTTTATTTGGTTAACTTAAGTTTTTATTTTCTATGACATAATGGTTGGAATTCAAAAGTTAAGCTTAGTTATATGTGTGATTCGTTGAATGCTTAATATGCTTGGTTCGTGGCAAATTTATACCTGGTTTGTTCATGCATATCTAGGTTGATGTATGTATATAGAATGTATGTTTGTGGTTAAGATGATTGTATGTACTTTGGGTTTAATATGTACAGGATGAATAATGTTCATGTTTGGGTTGAGTTCGTTTTATAGGTAATATGGCCATTCGAATATGGCTAGTTCTTTTGATTAAGTTTAATTCCTATGTTCTTGATATAATAGATTGATTATAATATTAAGTGATGTGAAATTCAGCCATGGTTTAATCATGTATGAAATGTGGTCAAATAATATGCCTAATAAATATAGTGGTGATGCATTTGAGATAAGCATGATATATTGATATGTTTTGCATTTGTTTTGATTTGGTTCGAATGAGGTGGATATAGTTGAGATGATGTACTTTGGGTTGTGAATTAATTTGGTCTTTTTGGATTATTAAAGATGCCATGTTAATGTTGATGAATGGTAAGTTATTAGTAAAATATGTACATATGCCCTTGTAATAATCATAATAAACTGAATACTTGAGTTCGTTTTGTGATGGCTAAGTATGATTACAAATTGTACTGACAAAGGTTAGCTTAATATTGTATGGTAAAGCTCCTTGTGCTACCTTTGAACCTATTTGTTTTTATATAGCCGAAATAGGTGATAGAGAGAAATTGGTTTGTGAAGGTGATTTATGCTTGGTAATTAACATGCGAATAGGATATGAGTCACATGGTTAAGTGTATACATGCCGTGAATGAATGAATAATTTCACAATAGTTAACAGTGCTTATATTTTTTTTTTGTGGTTTATAATTTGCTTAATTATACACGGTGGATTGAAAATGCAATATTGCTTGTGGTTGTTAATTCATATATCGGTATGTATGCTCACATTTTTTAAAAAGAAAAAAAGAAAAGAAAAAGGGTTCAAATTTTGTTAAGTAACACCTTGTAACCCCAATCCAGCGATGGATACGGGTTAGAGGTGTTACACGTCTCATGTGATAGCTCCTACTGAGGTTGAGATTCAGTCAGACTTGTCGTATACTGAAGAACCGATCTGAATTTTGGCACGAGAGACTAAAGAGTTGAGAAAGAAGAAAATTTCTTTAGTAAAAGTATTATGGCACAAACACGGAATTGAAGAGGCTACGTGGGAGCCTGAGAACGTTATGAGAGAGCAACATCCATAGTTATTCACTGGTAAGATTTTTGGGGACGAAAATCCCTAAGGGGGGAGAGTTGTAACAGCCCGGTTTAGACCCTAGTCAGAACAGTGGTTTCAAGACCACAAATCCGAGGTTGGAATGATAATTTAATATTATTTTTTGTGTGAATAGTTTGTGATATAGTCTATGTGATAATTTTATCGATTGTGTGATTAATTTGCAAAAAGGGCTTAATCGCGTATAGAGTAAAAGCTATGTGCTGAATTTTTAAGTACTTAAATGTTGATGGCTTTTTAAGGAGGAGGCCTTATGTTGTTAATGAATCATTTTTAAGATAGTGGGGTGTTAAATTACAAACTAGCCTTAAAATGTATTTGTTTTATATGACTTATAAAAGGGCAAAGTTGGTATTTGTTTAATAAGTTAATATTAATTAAAACAAAACAAATTTGATGGCCATTTTTTTCTCATCTTTCTTCCACCGAAAAATAGAAAGGAGAATAGCCATTGAAGCTTTTGAAATTTCGGAACTAGCTAAGCTTGATTGAGGTATGTTTTGAGCTCAGTTTTTGATAATTTCTATGTTTTCGTAATCGTTGCTTCGTGCTTTAGCTAACCCATATTGTAATTTTGTGAATTGATGAAGTTTTTTTGTGATAAGTCTTTGATGAACATTTGATCTATCTGCTAGTTGATAGTAAAATATGAAAACTTGGTGTTGAATTAAGTTAGTTTGTATTGAGATTTTTGGTGAAATTGAGTATTTTGGACTTAATTGAGAAAATGAGAAATTGAAGGGTTAAATTGTGAAATCAATGAAATGTGTGGGCTTGTATTAGCATGGGAAGAATTCGGCTAAGCACATGTGTATTGAAATTTTGTGTATTTGATTATTTTGTGAAATAGGGACTAAAGTGTCGAAATGTGAAAATGTGAGGGATATTTTGTAAAATTCCCTAAATGTGTGTGTGTGGACTAAATTGAATAAATTAGTGATTGAATGAATTGAATTTGAATGTGTATAGACCAAGAGAGGAGAGGTTCGGATCGAGATCGAGGTAAAGATAAAGTGCTCGATTAATCGACCATTTTGATAGTTCGACATCTGAGGTAAGTTCAGATATAATCCATGTTATTAAGATATGTTTTAGCAATATGGAATGAATATGTAAATGATTATGAGATTGAGATGCTATGTGCAAGAATTAGTTGATGGCACTAAGTGTGCGAAATGTAAATCGAATCAGAAACGAATGGCACTGGGTGTGCGATGATATGAATGCTACGGCTTATTGACTTGGCACTGTGTGCGACGCCAAGGCAAGTCCGTTAAAAGAATCGGCACTAAGTGTACTATGCTACGATTATGTATATAGCACTGAGTGTATGATCAAATTGAATGAATATTAAAGGATGATCGACAAGTAATATCGAGCATTGAATAGCTTGGAAGTTTAATAACTATGTGTAGCTAAGGTACGTATTGAACCTTTGTGGTTGATGAGTTATAAACAAGCTATGATTGAGTGAATGAGTATTTTAGCTATGGATGAGAGGGCATCAATATGAGATAATTGATCTATGTGATCGTTTATTATATACATTGGTTTGATTTTATGAGATAATTGTATTGTTTTTCGAACTTACTAAGCTTTGGAAAGCTTAGTGTGTGATTTCTTTCTCTGCTTTGTAGTGTCAGTAAAGCTAGTTCAGATCAGGGGATCGTCAGCATCTCAGTCACACTATCGACAATCTATTTTGGGGTATTTTGGAAAAATGTACATAGTTAAAATATGGCATGTATAGGCTGGTCATTTGAATCATGCTTGAGATTTGTAAGTAGCCATGAGATGTGGCTAGATATGTGCTAGTTTTAGCATGAATGACTTTGGTATATATGATGCATCTTTTGGTATGGATTGTGAGTTGAGAAATTGACTTATGAATGGAAATCTTTGTGATGGTAAAAAGCTAATATGATTTAGTGAAATTGGGAAAGAATGATGTTTAGTATCAAATGTGTTTAACTTGTATATGCTAGCTTATAGGTTGATATGTTTGAAAATGAGATTGTATGAATTGATAGATAGATCATATGATAGGAAATGGTTGCCAAATTGTGTGTATAAAGATGCTTATATGCGCTTATAGGATTGACCCTAAGTGGGTGGCATTTTGGCCTTGCAAATGGCCTATAATGTCACACGGCCTTGCAGACGGGCGTGCTTAGTGACCGTGGGGACCAAGTCAGGATAGTACACGGTCTTGGCACACGGACGTGCCTACTGCCTAGTAACCGTGTGATTTTTGGCAGATTCGACCACGGCCTGAGCACACTGGCGTGCTTAGTGGCCGTGGAAGATAAGCTAGTATAGACCACGGGGAGGACACACGGGTGTGTCTAGCAGCCGTGGAAGGCATACGGTCTACCCCCACAGGCTTGTATACCCTAAAACCTAGAAAAGTTTAAAATTTCCATGAAGTTTCTGTATGTGTTCCGGTTTAGTCCCGACCCCTCTCTAGCATGTGTTTATGGTCTTATATGCCTTAATAAGGGACTATTTGTTTATGTTTGATGTATTATGATAATGATTGACTTTGTGTCGTAATTGGGTTGTAAATAATCCTTTTGTCCGGTAATGCCTCTCAACCCTATTCCGTCGACGGTTTTGGGTTAGGGGTGTTACATTTACTTGCACTTATGCCCTGCACTTATCACCACAAAGCCACATGAAATATTTACTTAAACAAGTTTCTCGATGAACCCTTTGGAATGATACAAAGTACCCGGTGGTTTCGCACTCAACCCACCATTAATTAATAATAGGGTGGTATCGCACACAACGCACCAACAATGATAATTACGGTGGTATCACACATAGCCCACCAAATGATAATACAAACGATGGTATCGCTCACAGCCCATCGGGAATAAATAACAAGGTGGTATCACACACAGCCCACCAACAATTACATATTTACGGATATTTATCTATACCCACATTTCTATTCCGAGGTTCATTCGAGAATTACTCATTTTCTATCATTTTCAATCAATCTCACCAATAAGTATTTACATCCATACAATGCATCAATAGGTAAAAACATTTGTATTAAGGATGTATTGTTTACACATAAACTTACCTTGATGCAAATTATGTTAATTGGCGATTTAATCTGAAACCTTGCCTTTTCCCAGGTCAAGGTTGTTTCCGTGTTCTTCTTGATCTATAATAATAAAATTTACTCATTCAATCACTTAATAATTCATGACACTTCAAAATTTCTTCTTAGGCAAAAATAACCATTCTGCCCTTATACTTTAGCAAAATTACAATTTTACGCCTAGGCTTGTAAATAATTTTTCATCAAATTTCCCCATTAAACAAGCCTAGTTGAACATTTATTACTCTTATAAGAACTCACAATACCAATCATTTCATACATTTACTACTAAATTTTCAACCTTTACAGGTAGGTCCTTTTAGGTGTTTTTATGTAAACACCTTTCACAAAAGTTGTTTATCTAACAACCACAATTCATTTTCTTCCCTAAAAACACAGCAAACAACACAACACTCACATCGAAAATCCTTAAACTTTCAACCATTTTGCAAAAAAGTCCCCTATTAGCTAGCTTAAGCTTTAGGGGTCCCAAAAGTACAAAAATTATCAAGAAAGACCTCTAAAGTCACTTACTTGCAAGAGAATAGCTTGGCTGAAAGTTTGAGCTCCAAAAACCTCTGTTTTCACTTAGAATTTCGATGGAAGAAGAAATGGGAATAGTAAAAGATGATATCATCTTTTTTTAGTCTTATTTTATTCATTTAGTCACCTAATATCACCAAATTTTTTACCAATTTAATGCTCTTGTCTCCCTTGGCTGGCCATCTCTTTTAGGAAGGTCTAATTGCACTTTAAGGACCTCTAATTTAATATTTCATAGCTATTAAACACCTCTAGCTTGTAAAATGAAGCTTTCGCACTTTATGCAATTTAGTCCTTTTTTGGCAATTAAGCATACAATCGCTAAAATTAAAGCACCAGAATTTTCATGCATCCTTATAATCATGATATAACACAAAATAATATTAAAATAATTTTCTTCAACCTTGGATTACTGGTCCTGAAACCATTGCTCCAACTAGCTCCAAAATTGGGTTGTTACAATTATTAAAAGTCACGGTCAAGCCATCTTTATATATACATGCAATCGAAATTAAGTTTCTTTTGAAACTCGGTACATAGAAAATGTCACTTAAAATAATCTTTCTAAAATTATTAAAATAAATATGTACATCTCCTACTGCTTTAGCTACCACACTTGTCTCGTTCCCAATTTGCAACAATTAGCTCTTATCTCTAAGATCTTCCGTCTCCTCGAACCCCTGTAGAGAAACACAAACATGATTGGTGGCTCTTGAATCAATGACTCATTGGTCTACTGAGTCTTCCACTAAACAAGTTTCTATCATCAAGAGTTTCATACCTTTGCCTTTGGTAGCTAGGTATTCCTTCCACTTTTTATAGTTTTCCTTAAAGTGTCCTTTAGTGCTAGAGAAGAAGCATCTAGACTTAGATAAGTTTTTAGGCTTTCTAGTTCTTTTCCTTTCCACTTCTGGTGGCCTAGAGACCTTAGCCTTGCCTTTCTTAGCGAAATTTCCCTTCCATTTTGATGAAGAAGCGATAATTATATTCCCTTTTGCTCTACGAATAGGCTGACCGTCGTTCAACATCAACTCATAAAATTGTAACTCCTTCATGAGTTGTGTAAGCCTCAGGTTTTTGTTACCAAGGTTATATGCGGCTCGAAAACCAGCAAAATCCTTTGACAGGCTATTGAACGTCATCTCAATTTGAGTGTTCTGGTCTAGATTGGCCTTATTGTCTGTTGCCTTGGAAAAGTATCATATAAGAGTGATCATATGGTCTTTGACCAGAGTGTTGGGTGATCGTTGCTTTATGTGATGTCAAAGTCTTAAAATTTTTATAAAGAATGATCGAACCCGGAAACTAACTATGACAACGATTTGAGGCAAGTGCACCTATCGACCAATAGTATAGTTAAGGCAAGACCGGATTGTTTAACCCAAAGGAACTAAAAGTACTAAAACTAACTTTCTTTTTATTATCTAGCCTTAGAATTAAAGGAATTTTTATCTAATCTAAAATTAACTAACTACTAAACTAAAGACTCTAAGACAAAGAAGAATGAAATTGGGAAAATTTACTTTGAGGAAAAACCAATTGATTAAGATGATACCCAAGGAAGAATCCACCTAGACTTCACTTGTTACCTAACTGTGAACCAGACGATTTATTCATTTGAATTGATCCCTAGGACTCCCTAAGTTATATTAATCCCTCTCTCGAGGCGACTAACGTCTAACCCTAGGTTGATTAATTGAAATTTCTTTCTAATTAAAATCCCTAGAATTACATTAACTCGATCTACGGACTCCAATATTAGGTTTCACCCTAATCCAGCAAAATCTTGTCAACCTATCTCTAGGCTTGCGATCAACTCCGCTTAATTATGCTAGATCTACTCTTAGGCAGGGACTTTTGCTCCTCACTTAAGCACATCACACTTGAATCAATATCCCGAAAATATCAACACAAGAATTAAGAATACATAATTAAGAACAAGTCAAATATTTATCATAGAGTTCAGCAAACGATAACAAGATTCATCTTAGGTTTCATCCCCCTCATCTATCTGAGGTTTAGTTCATAACAATAAAAGAAAACATGTCAGAAGAAAAGATAAAACAAAACATAAGAAATCCCTAAAACTCCCTGAAGAAATTGAAGGAGAGATCATCCATCTTGAGTATGATTCTGGCTTCTTGAGATGAATCAACTGGCTATCTTCGAGTAATTCCCCACAAATCTGCCCTCTTTGGCCTAGCTAGATGCCCCCTGACTAAAGCCTTGGGTTCCCCCTCTTTTAGGTCACACTTATGGTGTTTATATATGCTTCGGAATGTGTTTCTTTGCCCCTAAGTATCCTAATCCGAGTGAAACTTCTCTTTGTCACGGCAGGGACACGCCCGTGGCACACACTCGTGTAAGTCGTGGTCAGGCCGTGTTCGAGACTGTTAAATGAGGCACGGCCATGTGGTCTTGGGCCCATGCCGTGTTGATTTTGTGTTATGGCCCATTTACTCTGTTTTGGGCCCGTTTCTCGTTCTTTTCATCCTCCGGTGCTTTTCTGAGTATAAAACATGAAAACAAAGGATTAAGAGCACCAATTTACACAATTCAAGGCTTAAATCATCCAAAAGCATGTAAATGTGGGCTTAAAACATGTTACTATTACGGTTTATCAAATACCCCCACACTTAAGCTTTTGCTTGTCCTCAAGCAAAATTCTCAATTCACAATTAAAACAAACTTCTCTGATTCATAATATTCATCAATAATGTTTCATCATAGTTTAAAGATAATTCATACATTGATAATTTAACTCAAAGGGTCCTAAAGATTCAAACAATCAAAGTCATACATTTATAGCCCGAAAAATGTTAGGTGTTTCCCCTTACCTAATTAATTGCCTCTAATTCAAAATCGACAAGGGTTAACATCCTCACTAAAGATTCACTCAAATCACTCAAAGTGTTTAAGGTTCAAAATTAAGCACTCAAAAGTCGAACATGAAGAGTTAATCCCATGGGCTTGCATGAAAATCAAATCTCTACCACTATAATATGAGATGATACACAAATCAAAAGGTCTTTAACAGGGTTGTAATGGGGCTCGGGTTAAAGGTGTGGATAAGGCTAAATTAAAAGGTTAGAATCGAGATTGAATTGACAATTTACCTAACTAAAAAAGTGAACTAATCATAAATAATTATATCAATTGAAAACTAATAATACGATCTTTTTCTTCAAGATTTGAAATTTAAGCATGTAAGCTCACTTAGTAGAACTAATAATGAATATACTTTGTGTTTTTTTTAAGAACAAGTCAAATACATAATAAAAGATGAATTCAACTAATAAAATAGTTAGGCAACTGATCAAATCAGATCTCGACAAAAAGGGTAGTCAAGGAATGGTGATAACAAATACAAAGGGTTTTGGGTTAATATTAGTGGGTGAGTCAATAAAAAGGGTTGTTAGGATTAAAAAGGGTTCACTAGGGGTTAATTATGAAGGTAGGCTCTTAGTAGAGTAAGTGGGTTAAAACCTAGGTGCATTTATCATCTTTGTATATCAAATCAAAGGTGTGGTCTCGACATGTATTGTAACACCCCAAACCCGGCCTAGAAGTTAGGCCCGAATCTGGCGTGCCACATGGAAGTGTTTTTTTCAAAACCATCTTTGCAATTGTACAGCCTCTTTGTTAAAACCCAAAACACTTAAGCAATTGTGTCTACGTGAAAACATAATTATCTTTAATAAACCTTTTCGGTTGTGAAAGCATATTTGAAATAAACGATTTACGAAAATGTGACGTTTGAAATAGAGTTGCAAAAGCATTTTGAAATATTGCGGAAACGTAGATAAAATACAAGTATTTTTCAGAGATTAATTGATGAATCAAAAATCAAGGAATTGAACTTTAAAATCGTGAATTTTGAAATTGTCGTTAAAAATTTGAAGAAAATTCGAGCTAAATCATATTTGTAAAAGTTTATTTTGAAATCCATTTGTTAATCGATTTTGGAAAACCTTTATTTATGTTTTTAGAAAATTTCCCATTTAAAATAATTTGAGCAAAATATAAAATACATCAAACATAAAGCAATATAAAATAAACCAGAGGCCTTATTACAACATTTAACCCAAAATAGTAAAGTGATAAAATAACCGAGGAAGAAGGCTAAAGTCCAAATAAACCAGTTTTGAAGTATGGCCTCCCTCGAGTCATCCATAGCCCAAGTCCATATCATCCAGCGTTACCTACAAGGGTTAAGATAAAGGGGGTGAGTTACAAGAACTTAGTGTGAAATCCCCTTACCGTTATCCATTGGGCCGAAACCCTTTAAGCAATATTTTAGGCCTAAGCCCATTTACAATAACAATAATGTATCAAATATAACATGTGTATGAAATGCAATTCTCAACCCAAACCTAGTTTTCCATCCGCTACACACCACCCGTACCAACCAACACACCTGTGGGGAGCTTTAGTCACCCACCCCGCCAACACACCAAACTGGGCATTAAGCCATATATCAAACTGGGCACTAAGCCATCAGAATTTTGTAGCAAAGCTACCAGAACTTCTCTTCGTCAAATATCCCAACCCATGCAAATCATGTATAAAATATGTACATTCAATTACTACAATCCATTCATATAATTATTACAAACAAATGGCCCATTATAAAAATTCTCACAATCTGGCCCATATCACATTTTGGCTCATGTAGCCAATATCACATTTGGCCCATAAATCAAGTACAACATTTGGCCCATTTATCACATATCACATTTGGCCCATTTCGCAATTTATTTCAAATCGGCCCATATAACAAATTATCAATCGGCCCATATAGCAAATATCAAATGGCCCATATAGAAAATACCAAACGGCCCGTATAGCAAATATCAAACAGCCCATATAGCAAATTATCAATCAGCCCATATAGAACTTATTTCAATTTGGCCCATAAATGGTATTTTTCGTAATTTTACCCACTAAGGGTAATTCGGTAATTCACCCACTAAGGGTAATTCGGTAATTTACCCACTAAGGGTAGTTCGATAATTTACCCACTAAGGGTATTATGGTAATTTCGCAACCTAGGCTTAACTACTAATTTGGGGCATAAAATGGAAACTATCCATCTGCGTCATACTGACTAAATTGACCATAACTCGAGTTAGAAAACTCGAAATCTAAATCCGTAAATTCTCCTTGAAACTAGACTCATATATCTTTCTCATATAATGTTTTCAGAATTTTTAGCTTAACCATTTAGTACAGTTTTTTCCTTAAAGTTTCCCTTGTTTCACTGTCCAATGATTCTGACCTCTCTTACCTTAATCTCAAATATCTTACTGTACACTTTTCATATACTGCTCTCACTTGTTTCTATTGAAAATAGGTTCACTAAGGAATCCATACGTATCAATTATAACTCTTAATTCACTTTGTACAATTTCATACGATTTTTCCAAGACAGAACAGAATACCCCGAAGTCATTCAGAACCAGTCTCACTAAAATTTATATATCTCAGAATATAAAATTCCTTTTCCTTCTCTATTTCTTCCATATCAAAATAGACACAGTAAGATTTAATTCAATATCTTATTCACTTTGTAATTCCTCTTCTCCTATTTTTCGTGATTTTTCAAACACATGACACTGTTTTCGACCGAAATTGTTTTATTAGAAAATACGATTACCACTACGATCATATGCACACCCGAGTGATCACGGATGCCGGTTTTCGGTTTTCTTCGTATTTCGACCGATTCACAGAATATTTCATACAAAATCTCAGAGAAGTGTGAGATTACACACCATATACGAAAGGTATGGGATTACACACCTGATTAGGAATCCGTAACACGATACTCTCCGCGGCACATAAAGGTACAATTGGTCAACTATTAGTCCAAAATCCAATTTACAACTTCAACCAAATATTGCGATTGATTAACAATCTATCACTTACCAACAATCCGAGTCTCTTATTACGAGGGATAGGTGTTCGATTGGCCCTCCAATAAAGTAATTCGAGTCCTTAGAAGTGATTAACACAAAAACAATGTTAGCCACACCTTATTCGGCTTGAGAAAGAATCACCACAATACACCCCCTTCACCTATATACGGCTTGGAAGAAAAGAAAAAGAAATGAAAAGAGGAATATATGATCACTTACTGATTTGATTAAGAAGAGATTGTCCAACACGAAAGGAAAATAAATGGTGAAGAAGTAGGGTGGTAATAGGTTCGGCTATAGAGAGAATCGAACAATGATATTCGGCTATCAAGGAAGGTGGAAAGAAAATGAGTATGTGACCAAACAAAAGAGAAAAAGCAATGCACTATTGTGCTAATATGTTTCGGCAAGGAGGGTTGCAAAATTGGGAGAAATGACACAAAGTTGCCAAAGGGAATTTTTGCCAAAACACTACTAAGTCTTTACCAAATGCCAAAATAAAAAAAAAATTCAGCTACCTATTCTCCCCAAAACCGTCCACATGCATCCCCCCCTTAGGATAAGAGTTTGGCCACCCAAGCTTTCTAAAACATCACCCATGAAATAAGCCTCATGTCCCCCTTTCTTTCCTATTTCTCTTGATTCCTTTCCCCGACTTCAACCTTGCCTTATTCTTTTAGCCACCTTACCAAAAATAATGAAGTCCACCCTTGCCATAATTAGTTCTTGGCCGACACTATAAGGAAGGAAAGCAAAAATAAAAGTCAAAATGCACACAACGTGATTCGAACCTCTTCCGTCAAGGTCCATCACTTGATGCCATAACCTATTTACTAATTGCTCATTTATGCTAACAAATTACTCATCTATTTCCATAAGCCTTGATGCCACTTACAAACTCTCCTTAATAGGCTTAAACACAAAATTTCACTAAGGCCTAACTTGAACCCGAAACTTCATAGAACCCTGTAACTTTCTAAAATCACCTTCCTATTATGTCCAACTTGAAATAATATCGTTCTCTTGTTCTCAAAAATTTTAAACATTCTTACGCCCAAGGCCCATTGGGCCCAATCCTACTAGGCCCAATTTTGGGATGTTACATGTATAAACGATGCAAGTTCTAGAATAACAAATCAATGTTGACCCACTCATAATTAATAAAGTGAGCACGGAAGAATATATGCTTTAAAAGGCTCAAAATCTCACAAAAATTATGGTTAATTAATGTCAACCTCTTAAATTTCAGACCTCAACGTAATAATTAGATTCAGGTAGACAACGTAACAAAATTTTAAATTTCAAAAATAGACTCATCATGCTTGATTCTCTAATATCCTTAAATTTAAATCATCACTGCACAATTAACTATGATTTAAACCGAAACATATGAATAAAAATCATAAATCAACTGAAATTTCATTCTAATCATAATATGGGAAAATTACTTAAAGAAAAGGTATCATTCATGGCATAATTCAGGGATTTGAGAATAATGAAGAAAGTTAGGCACTTTCTCAAAATCAATATTCACCCCCCACACTTAAGATGTACATTGACCTCAATGTACAAAGATGTATATGAAATTTAAGAGAAAGGGAAAGGTGAAACTTCCTGAATTTGGATAGTTTCCTTGAGTTGAGAGTCCCGAGGCGTGGTGGCTACTACTGAGCTCTGCGCTAGATGAAGAAATTGGGAAGCTCGTAGAGAATTAGCCAGGTAATATTAAGACACATTTAAAATAAGCTAAATATATAATTAAAGACAAGAAAGATAAAGAGAAAGAAAATAGAAATGTAAATAAAATTAAAATGAAAGATGAATGGATCGAAGAGTCCTTATTGTTGGATGGTTCGCGAGGTGGGTGTGACTTCTAAGGCTGCGAAGGTGCTGGCGGTGGCCGACGTGGCGTGATTCCCAAGTAGCGTTTAGAACCTAAAACCAAGAAACTAAGATAAAATAAACTAATTTAAGCATAAGATAGTCAAAGAGAAGGAAAATAAATGAGAAAAGTAAAGAAGAAGAAGAATTAAATGGCTTCAAAGACCCTTGGCTTGTCGAGTGGATGAAGCGGCCGACATGAACTTATATAGATCGGTCTCACAAAGGTAGACTGCGCCAGGATCTTTCTACTTCTTTGACATAGATGTGGTGTAGCTTAAGGGTTTGGGTAATAGCTAAAGAAGAAAAGTGTGGGGAGAGGGATATTTGAAGGATGGGATGGGAGAAAGGAGATGGGGAGTAGGCAAGAAGAAAAATGGGGGGTTAAATAGAATTTTCAGGTCTGGTACGTCCCCACGCCCGTGTACCATGGGCGTGTTATGTTACACGGCTGTATCGCACGACCGTATTTTGCCTTGTTCACTTCTCCCATGCCCATGTTCAGGTCTCCACGCCCGTGTATGATCTAACAGTGTCAGCCACGGCCGCATCGCACAGCCGTGGCCTGGTAGTTGGAGTCCGTGACTTGAAGATTGATTCGTTCTAACTCGTACCATCTCTGCCATGTCAGTATAGAGATTCGGTGCATCCACACGGCTGTGTGCAAGGCCATGTGGCTTGAAAATCTGTACTTTTGGTTAGTTTATAATTAGATGCTGGTGTAGAAATAAAAATAAAAAAATAAAATTAAAGGAATGTAAAAGTTAATAGAGTTAGTTCTCGGGTTGCCTCCCGAGAAGCGCTCGTTTATAGTCTTAAGCTAGACTTACCTCTCATTCGTATATTCATGGTGGTTTGACGAGTTGAAAGTCATTCCTTATGCTAGCAGTTCCATTATCATGATAGAGTGTAAGACGAGTGGCGTTTATTTTTAAAGTGCCAAAAATAGGGTTACTTACCTCGACTATTCCGTATGGGAAAACATTGATCACCTTAAAAAGGATTTCTTTGTTTGTGTTAGGATTAGGGGGAGGTATTCGTGGGTCTGCTTTTTCTATCAGTACCTGATCTCCAATTTTGAACTTGTCTGCCTCGTAGAGTGGCTTTGGTTCTACTTCGTGTGTCCCCAATTTTTCTTTGTTATGTCTCTTCCACTCTTCTAGTTCATCGATCTGAATCCTTTGTTCCTCATGAATTGCTTCTTTGTTGGCACGGGGTTTAGGATCAGTTGTGTTCTTTTGTGGTGCTTCCTAAAAAGAAGGGTTAACTGAATGGTTATCAATAGCATTTGCTTCCTCACCTTGATTATTTGATGTCCTAGCTGAATTGAGGGCTTGAAGAGTTATTGTCTCGTCACCTACACAGAGTATGAGTTCACCTGCGTCGACATCAATTTTAGTCTTGGCAGTTGCTAAAAATGGTCTTCTTAAAATTAGGGGGATCATGTTGTCCTCATCCATGTCTAAAATGACAAAGTCTGCTGGGAATACGAATTTATCAATTTTCACGAGTACATCTTCGATTATACCCCTAGGAATTCTAACAGTTTTATCAGCTAATTGAATGCTCATCCTAGTTTGTTTGGGCTTCCCTAGACCTAGTCGTTTAAACATTTTATAAGGCATGACATTTATGCTTGCCCCTAAATTAGCTAACGCATTATCAATAGATAAACTACCAACTAAGTATGGAATTGTGAAACTCCCTGGATCTTTTAATTTTTGTGGTAGTTTATTTTGCAACATTGCTGAGCACACTGCATTCAGTTCCACATGTGATTCCTCGTCTATCTTCCACTTATATGTCAATAGCTTATTTAAAAATTTCCTAGAATTTGGCATCTGCGAAAGAGCTTCATGAAACGGTAAGTTAATATGTAATTTCTTTAAAATTTTAAGAAACTTACCGAATTGTTCCTCTGTGTCGTCCCTCTTCATTGCTTCTGGGTATGGTATACGAGGTTGGTATTCTTTGATTATCGATTTCAGCTTAACCTTACATTCTTTTACCACATTTTCTTGTCTTAGATTGGACTCATCTAACCCTACAGTATCATGAGCTATTATGTCTTGAATTTGCTCCTTTGAGTTAGTCTCGGTGTTGCTTGGTAGGCTTCCTTGTGGTCTTTCAGAGACCTGCTTAGCAAGTTGCCCTAACTGATTCTCGATCCTTTGAATCGATGCTTGTTGATTTTTTTCTATATTTTGGAAACGTGTTTCTACAGCTACTATGAATATTGTCAGCATCTCCTTGAGGTTTGGCTTCTTTTCCTGTGGGTAGGGCTGTTGTTGGAGGTTTTGGGATGGTTGTTGCCTTTGGTTTCCTTGACCACCCCATGAGAAATTGGGGTGGTTCTTCTAACCTGGATTATAAGTATTACTATAAGGGTTATTGTTAGATCGGAAATTGTTACCCATATCGTTCATTTGTTCGCTCTCCACGCCCTGTCCGTAGGGTGGGTATTCAGGATTCGCCACTCCTCCACTTGTGTCTTACTGCATAACTGGATGTGCCTGCAAAGAACCGTATAAACCATCAAATTTTTTATGTAATATTTCTACTTGATTTGATAGCACGGTTACTGCGTCGAGGATGAAAACTCCGGCTGCTTTGGGTGGCCTTGTCCTTGTAACTTGCCACAGATAGTTATTCAATCACATCTTCTCTATAAACTCGTAGGCTGCTTCAGGAGTTTTGTTGTTTAGGGTTCTGACGATGGCTGAATCGATTAGTTGCCTTGTTGAAGGGTTCACACTGTTGTAAAAAGTTTAGACCTGTAGCCACAAAGGTAATCCATGGTGTGGGCACCTTCTCAACAAATCCTTGTATCTCTCCCATACGTCATAAAGTGTCTCTAAATCCATCTGCACAAAAGAAGAGATATCATTCCTTAACTTGGCCATTTTGACCGGCGGAAAATATTTTAATAAAAATTTCTCGGTCATTTGATCCCATGTAGTGATTGACCCTCGTGGAAGGGAATGCAACCACTGTTTGGCTTTATTTCTCAAAGAAAAGGGAAATAACCGAAGACGGATGCCATCATCAGAAACGCCATTTATCTTGAAGTTATCACAAAATTCTAGAAAATTCGCTAAGTGTGTATTAGGATCCTCATCCTGCAAACCATCAAACTGAACAAACTGTTGTATCATCTGTATAGTGTTAGGTTTCAGTTCAAAATTATTTGCAGCAATAGTAGACCTAACAATACTTGACTCAGTTCCAGTTAAACTAGGTTTAGCATAATCATACATTGTTCGAGGAGCATGATTTTCGGCCATATCCGGAGGTGGCAGATGATTCTTTTGTAGTATTTATTTCGGTTTCTTGCTCTTTTTCTATGTAGTTTAAGCTTCGCATTATTTCTCTATGATTTCTGCGAATAGTTCCTTCAATATCACTGTCTAAAGTAGGGGTCCTGTCGGGTTCCTTCTAGTCATAAACTAGAGATACCTGAAAGGAACAAAAGAAAGAAAATTTAGCAAAGCTAAAAATAAAAATAAATTGCAAAACATAAAAATGGCTAAAGTAATAAAAAATAAGCGTTCTTAATATTTTAGTTCCCCGGCAATGGCGCCAAGAACTTGATCGTTGTTTTATGCGATGTCAAAGTCTTAAAATGTTTATAAAGAATGATCAAACCTGGAAACTAACTATGACAACGATTTGAGGCAAGCGCACCTATCGAACAATAGTATAGTTAAGGCAAGACCGGACTGTCGAACCCAAAGGAACTAAAAGTACTAATACTAACTTTCTTTTTATTATCTAGCCTTAGAATTAAAGGAATTTTTATCTAATCTAAAATTAACTAACTACTAAACTAAAGACTCTAAGACAAAGAAGAATGAAATTGAGAAAATTGCTTTGAGGAAAAACCAATTGATTAAGACGATACCCAAGTAAGAATCCACCTAGATTTCACTTGTTACCTAATTCTAAACCAGACGATTTATTCATTTGACTTGATCCGTAGGATTCCCTAAGTTATATTAATCCCTTTCTCAAGGCAACTAACGTCTATCCCTAGGTTGATTAATTGAAATTTCTTTCTAATTAAAACCCCTTGAATTGCATTAACTTGATTTATGGACTCCCATATTAGGTTTCACCCTAATCCGGTGAAATTTCCTCACCCTATCTATAGGCGTGAGATCAACTCCGCTTAATTATGTTAGATCTACTCTTAGGTAGGGACTTTTGCCCCTCCACCTAAGCACATCACACTTGAATTAATATCCCTGAAATATCAACACAAGAATTAAGAACAAGTCAAATATTTATCATATAGTTTAGCAAACGATAACAAGATTCATATTAGTTTCATCCCCCTCAGGTATCTGAGGGTTTAGTTCATTACAATAAAAGAAAACATGTCAGAAGAAAAGATAAAACGAAACATAAGAAATCCTTAAAACTCCTTGAAGGAATTGAAGGAGAGATCCTCCGTCTTGAGTCTGATTCCGGCTTCCTGAGATGAATCAATTGGCTATCTTCGAGTAATTCCCCACAAATCTACCCTCTTTGGCCTAGCTGGACGCCCCCTGACTAAAGCCTTGGGTTCCCCCTCTTTTAGGTCACACTTAGGGTGTTATATAGGCTTCGAAATGTGTTTCTTTGCCCCTAAGTATCCTAATCCGAGTGAAACTTCTCTTTGTCACAGCAGGGACACGCTCGTGGCATACGCCCGTGTAAGTCGTGGCCAGGCTGTGTTCGAGGCTGTTAAATGAGGCACGGCCGTGTGGTCTTGGGCCCAGGCCGTGTTGATTTCGTTATGTGGCCCATTTACTCTATTTTGGGTCCATTTCTCGTTCTTTTCATCCTTCGGTGCTTTTCTGAGTATAAAACATGAAAACAAATGATTATGAGCACCAATTTACACAATTCAAGGCTTAAATCATTCCAAAAGCATGCTAAATGTAGGCATAAAATATGTTACTCTTACGGTTTATCATTGGGCCTTTGCTGGGCATTCATCAAGCTAGTTGTGGAAGGTTATCAACCCAAGGTAGCTTGGCCCCCTGAACATACCTTCTAGCTTATCTAGAATTTCTTTAGCAATCTTACAACTCTCCAGTTGCTTATATAGAGTACTTTGTCACACTTGCCAATGTATAGTAATGAGCTATCTCATCAGACTATTTCCAGCATTTTCTAGCCTTAGCTTGAATGGTCGATGGGTATTTACTATGAAGAACTATTTTAACTTTCTCATAGCTTAGGGTAATTATCAGGGTTTATTTCATTCCTTATAGTTATTTTCGTTCAATTTGTTTTCAGGGAGTACGTTCAATAAGGGAGTTGGTGTGATTTTCGAACTGAAAAAAATTCATATATTAATATCTTTATACTAAGAAAATGTTTGAAAAACGTTTTGCAACATTATGATATGCATTAAGATGATGCATGCATCTTACATTAAACTTTTAACACATTTGTAAGTCGTTGCAACAATAATTCCTACATCTATTAAATTAAGCCACCTTGGGTGATCATGGTCAACTAGTAAGAACATGGATTTTCGTCCAATTAGTACATTAACCTAATTCCTTAGGCATTCACATGTAATAATAATCGTAACATTTGGTCATCATTCTAACTTAAGCATAACTCCTTGGGGAGTTACTTAACTAGATTACCTTGAGTTTATAACCATCAACTCAACAACTATTGCATCATGCACCACAAATGAGTCTTCTTAGGACAATGTCACCTAGTAGCTTGCGATGACTATTTGTCTTCTTTGAAGATTTTTTCTTAATATAATACCTACCATAGGGGCCAGTCCAACTATCATATGATCATAAGAAAATTCTACTTACTTTCAGAAAGTTTCTTTAGTGAAATCCACATGACAACGTTTATCTTGGGGCAGGTCCATTTCACGCCATCATAAGAGACCTTTGACGCAGGTCATATGTCTCGTTTAAGGACCTTTTCCCACTCAATATTTTAAATAATATGCAAGGTTTTTAATTTCTAGTTTCAATCATGTATGATCAATATATGTAACATCCCTAACCCATATCCATCACCGAATTAGGGTTAAAGGCATTACCAGACCGACCGGAAACTTATACAAACATTTCAAACAACCATTCATCAATCGCAATCAAAGTGTCCCATTCATAGGTCAACGAGATCATAATCATACTGTAGAATAGGGTCGGGACTAAACTAAACACATACTAAAATTCTTGGAAATTTAAAACTTTTCTAAGTTATAGAGGCTACACACCCGTGTGGGTAGGCCGTGTGCCTTCCATGGCAACTAGACATACCCATGTGTTCTGACCATGCCAAATCAGAGCATGTATTTTGACTTCTCCACACGGCCACTAGGCACGCCTGTGTGCCATGGCCGTGTACTCTTAGGCAAGATACTAACTTATTCACATGCTACTAGGCACGACTGTGTACAGTGTCCGTGCACACTTGGGCTAGCTACTGACTTAATCCAACAGTCACTAGGCACGCCCGTGTGCCACAACCGTGTAGGCAAAATAGGCCATTTGCAAGGCCAAAATGCCAGCCACAATAGAATCATTCCTTCAAGCATTATACCAATTCATTTCTTACACAATTGACAATCAAAGACATACCAAATAATCAACTAGTGTCCACATTCTATTTCATTTCCATTCATGCCAAATTGCTCAATTAACACACATATTCTTTTTTAAACATATTCCATCAATAATTACCAATCAGATGATCATTCTTTTGCTTAAACATACATAGTCATAATGCTTTCATAAGCATACCATAGCTTTGACCATTTCATTTGCTATCAATCCATACCAAACTATACATCATATAACATAACCACTTAAACATATAACCAACATTTATATAGCCATATCTCATGGCTATATATACACATTTCAAACATCATCCAAAATGACTAGCCTATACATGCCACATTTAGCTATATACATATTTCAAAGGTACCAAAATGAGTTGAGTAGTGTGATGATGATCCTCGACGGTCCCGAGCCTTCAGTAGCTTTGACGATCTACAAAACAGAGAAAACACAAACAAAGTAAGCTTTCAAAATCTTAGTAAGCCATATACAAATAAACTTAACATAAAATACACATAATCGTATTGACGCAATAACAATAATGGTTCTCATAACATATACATCTCACATAAAGTTTGGCTCACTTGCTTAGCCATATCTTATGACATTCTTCAACTCAAATACCACATATACACATAGCTCATTTAGGCATAATTTCACATATCATCTCATCATTCCACTGCACATATTCATCTTAGTAAGTTCATATAGATAGTTACCTTTCATATACACTTATTGTACATATCAAACGTACCTGAAACGGATATACAATCACATAATCATTCGTATCTTGGATTTGCCCATTGAACCGTTCGGAATCCAATAGGATATGCAAAATGCTCAGAATAGTCGTACAATGCCAATGTCCCAAACGTTGTCTTACTTGTAATCAGATATCGATGTCGCTGTCCTAGACAGGGTCTTACACGAATCAATACGATGCCAATGTCCCAGGCATGGTCATACACGTAAATCTCATCTTGACGCCAACATCCCATACATGGTCTTACGCTAAAGATCAAATCAACGCCAACGTGCCAGACGTGGTCTTACATGATACACATAACAGACACCTATGTCATGACATAGTTAATCCTATCTATTCCTAGGTCCAGACGAGACTTCTCGGACATTAATGTCATGTTGATTCCATCTCGAAATTCATGTTTGCAATAGCTCATATACATTCATTAATATGGATAGTCATAAGAACATACTTAATACCAATTACATTTATTTGTATATGAACTTACCTGGATTAGGATATTTGATCGAACTCGGTTAGTCGACTACCTTCGTTTTCCCGCGATATAAACCTGTTTTCTTTAGTTCTTGACCTATACATATTCAAATATAACTCTTTATTTACCAACATATTCATTTCAATCCAAAAACACACATTTAGGGCTATTTGCAACTTAGTCCTCACATTTGCACATTTTATCAATTTAGTCCATTTTCTCAAAACATCAAATATACAAAATCACCATATAACCATGCTTAGCTTAATGCCCATGTATTTCATACAAGTCCAAACATTTCAGCAAATATACAAATTAGTCCCTCAAAATGCATTTCTCAATTTAGCCCTAATTACCTAAATTCATCAAAAATTCATGAACGAAGCATGTTCATTAAACATATATCTTTCATTAACACCTAAACTCATCACAAAAATCAGCATTTCATCAATGGAGCATCTCATAATCATCATCAATTCTTCAAATTACAACATGGGTTTTGAATTAAACAAAGCAATGATTACGAAAACATAGAAATTATCGAAAACGGATCAAAAACACATACCCGATTTTGGATTATACTAAAGCCGAATGTCACAAAGCTTAAAACCCCTTTATTTTTCTTGCTTTTCGATGGAACCAAGATGAACATGATAAATTTTAGCCTTTTGTTTTATTATAAAAGACATAATTATCAAATCCCTTTTTTACCCTTAATGAACTAATAACAAAACATTCAATTTATGGACATACTTGTCCATCCACCGTCCACTATCCTTACAAAGGGTAAAATTTCTTTTTAAGGGCTCCAAATTATAAAGACATCAACTACTTGATACTTTAACGTTTAACCATCAAATTTTCATTTTATGCGATTGGGCGCTTCTCTTAAATTAAGCATACAGACAGATAAATTAACTTATGAAATTTTAACACATGCTTAATCACATATTAAAGGCTCATAAAATAATATTAAAAATATTATTCGGACTCAGATTTGTGGTCCCGAAACCACTATTCCGACTAGGGTCTAAACCAGACTGTTACAATTCTCCCCCCTCAGGAATTTTCGTCCCCAAAAATCTTACCATTAAATAAATTCGGATGTTGCTGTTTCATTGAATCTTCATGCTCCCACGTAGCCTCTTCTACTCTGTGTCGATGCCATAACACTTTAACTAATGGAATCCTTTTGTTTCGCAATTCTTGCACTTCACGAGCTAAAATATGGATTGATTCTTCTTCGTAGGTCATATCAGATTGAATTTCAATCTCAGACGGAGTAATCACATGTGACGGATCAGATCTGTATCTACGGAGCATTGACACATGAAATACATTATGTATCTTTTCTAACTCAGAGGGAAACAATAATCTATACGCAACTGGCCCTATACATTCTATGATCTTATACGGTTCGATGAACCTCGGACTCAACTTTCCTTTATGTCTGAATTGGAGTACTTTCTTCCACGGAGACACTTTCAAAAACACTTTATCACCGATTTCAAATTCAATCTCTTTTTATTTCAAGTCTGCATAAGACTTCTGACGATCAGACGCTGCTTCCAAACTATCTCGGATCACTTTCACTTTCTGTTCTGTATCTTTTATCAAATCGACCCTGTGTAACTTACTTTCACTAAGCTCAGTCTAAAACAAAGGTGTTCGACATTTACGCCCGTACAGAGCTTCATAAGGTGCCATTTTGATGCTCAACTGAAAACTATTATTATACGCAAATTCAATCAATGATAAGTACTATTCCTATGTACGGTCAAACTCAAGAATGCAACATCTCAACAAATCCTCAAGAATTGGAATGATCCGCTCGGATTGACCATTCGTTTACGGATGATCAGCTGTACTAAAATGCAATTTTGTGTCTAAAGCTTCTTGTAGTTTCTTCCACAACTGTGAAGTGAACCTCAGATCTCTATTAGATACAATGGATAATGACACCCCGTGCAATCTCACAATCTCAGAAATATAAAGCTCAGCTAATCTATCAAGTGAAAAATCAGATCGTACTGGAATAAAATGGGCGGATTTCATCAATCGATCAACTACGACCCAAATCGCATCTTTCTATCTTGGAGTCAGGGGCAATCCAGAAACAAAATCCATCGTCACTCTATCCCATTTCCACTCAGGAATCAAAATCGGTTGTAAGAACCCAGACGGAACCTGATGTTCAGCTTTAACTTGCTGATAGACTAAACACTTCGAAACAAAGTCAAAAATGTCTCTTTTCATACCAGACCACCAATAATGTTGCTTCAAACCATGATACGTTTTAGTGCTTCCCAGATGAACATATAGTCGATTATTATGAGCTTCACTCAAAATCAATGAATCAACTCTGAGTTTCTCAGAACACAAACTTGATCTCAAAATCTCAGACATCATTAGCATCAACTCGAAATTCAAAATCAAAATTTGAATCATTTTGAGCTCGTTTCACTAACATTTCATTATCCACTTTCTGAGCATCACATATCTGTTTTAAAAACAATAGTTTCACTTTCAATTCAGCCAACACTGAACTATCATTAAACATATCTAAATGAGCATTCATAGCACGTAATGCAGATAGTGATTTCCGACTCAAAGCATCAGTTACAACATTTGATTTACCGGGATGATAATCGATTACCACTTCATAATCTTTCAATAGCTCTAACCATCTTCTCTATCATAGATTCAAATCTTTCTGAGTCATCAGATATTTCAGACTTTTATGATCCAAAAATACGTGACATTTCTCACCGAACAGATAATTGCGCCAAATCTTTAATGCAAATACAATCACAGCTAGCTCAAGGTCATGTGTCGGATAATTCTTTTCATGCGGCTTTAGTTGTCTTGAGGCATAAGCTATAACTTTACCTTCTTGCATCAGAACACATCCCATACCATTCAACGAAGCATCACAGTATATCACAAATTATTTACCCAATTCTGGTTGTGCTAACAGCGGAGCTTTAGTTAACAGAGTTTTCAACTGATCAAAACTTTTCTGACATTTATCGGACCATTCATACTTTACATCTTTCTGAAGCAATCTAGTTAACGGAGTTGCTATCATCGAAAAACCTTTTACAAGTCTTCGATAATAACCAGCAAGTCCCAAAAAACTACAGGCTTCAGATACATTCTTCAGAGGCTTCCAATCTAGAATAGCAGCAATCTTGCTCGGATAAACTCGTATACCAGAGGCCGATACAATATGTCCCAGAAAACTAACTTCACGTAACCAGAATTCACATTTTCTGAATTTCACATATAATTACTTTCCTCTCAGAGTTTGCAACAAAATCCTTAGATGTTCGACATGCTCAGTCTCATCTCGTGAATAAATCAAAATGTCATCAACGAACACAAAACAAATCGATCTAGGTACAGTCTGAAAACTCTATTCACCAGATCTATAAATATAGCAGGTGCATTCATCAATCCCAAAGGCATAACTAAATACTCATAATGCCCTACCTTGTTTTGAAAGCAGTTTTTGGAATGTCTGAATCTTTCACTCTCAATTGGTAATATCCCGATCTTAGATCAATCTTTGAAAACACAATAGCTCCTTTTAGCTGATTAAACAAATCGTCAATCCTGGGCAACAGATATTTGTTCTTTATTGTCACTTTGTTCAACTGACAATAATCAATGCACATTCTCATTGTGCCATCTTTCTTTTTCACAAATATAACGGGAGCACCCCAAGGTGAAAAACTCGGTCTTGCAAACCCTCTAACGGTTAATTCTTGCAACTGAGACTTTAATTCTTTCAATTCTATTGGTGCCATTCTATACGGAGCTATCAAAATAGGTGTCGTACCGGGCAACAGATCAATACCAAATTCAACTTCACTTATCGGAGGCAATCACGACAATTCTTCAGGAAATATATCAGAAAACTCACAAATGACTGGCACTGATTCAACTTTCCTTTTAAATACCTTCAAATAAATTACATAAGCAAAGTATGCTTCATACCCCTTTTTCACATAACTTTGAGCTTTCAACACAGATATCACAGCAGGTAACCCAGTCAATTTATTAGATTCAATACAAACTATTTCATCATTCTAACATCTTAATACAATAGTCTTTCTTTTACAGTTCACAACAGCATCGTGCAATGTCAACTAGTCCATACCCAGAATAATATCAAACTCATCAAATGGTAATAGCATTAGATCAACAGGAAAACAGATATCTCGAAACATTAACGGATAGTTCTTGCATACTTTGTCAATTAGGACACTTTTACCTAAGGGGTTTGATACTTTTATAACAAATTCGGTAGACTTTACAGGCAAAGTCTTACTGGATACTAAGTTCATACATATATACGAATGTGTAGAACCAGGGTCTATCAATGCAATCATAGAAGTACCATAAAGTGTAAATGTACCCGTTATAACATCTGAGGATGAAGTTTCCTCACGAGCTCGGATAGCATATGCTCTGGCAGGTGCTCTAGCTTTAGATCTCACAACAGTATCTCTCGGAGTTCTCTGACTACCACTAACATTTCTTGTGTTTCGAGAAAGTTTACATCTCGCTGGAACATTCTCAAACCTCAGATTCGGGGCAGTCTTTGGCTGAACAGGCTCTGGGCAATCACAGATGAAATGATCTAATAATCTACATCTAAATCAAGCTCAGTCTTTCAATCTACAACTTCCTGGATGCCTTTTTCCACAATGCTTACATTCAGGTTTCTTGGATCGAACATTTCCAACACTTGCCATTGAAGTTGCCGGAGCTTTGGAGCTCAACTGTGATCTATCTCAATCTCTACTAAAGTGTCCCACATTAGTCCTGAAACGACTTTGTTCATCTCTAAATTTCTTCGATGCAGACTGAAATGATTTCCTCGGAAATCTCTTTCTCATATCTCTAGCTTCAAACTCAACTTTCCTTTTATCTTTATTTGAGTGCCTCAGCTTTACACGCTCGGTTAACAAGTACTAGAAGCTCTTTTATCTCTAAAATCCCGATGATACACATTCTTGGGCATACTGACTTAACCTCACGAACTCTTGTTCGTAATCCGTGACAGACATACGACCCTATTTTAAGTCCAGAAATTCTTTTCGTTTCTGATCGATGAATCTCTCATTGATGTATTTCTTTCGAAACTCAATCTGAATGAAGTCACACGTGACTCAGTCTTTCGGAACAACAGAAATCAGGGTTTTCCACCACTGATAGGCTGCATCTTGTAACAAGGATACAACACATTTTATACATTCCTCGGGATTCAGTGACATCTCATCAAATACTCTAATTGTGTTCTCTAAGCAGAACTCAGCTTTTTCAGCATCTCATCACTGGTAGCCCTAAACTCTTCAGCCCCATACTTACGGATTTTATCTACCCGAGGCTTGCTCAACAGATTTAGATACATAACTAGAGGTACAACTGAAGTCTGAGGGGAATTAACAGGGGGCGAAAGTTGTGAAACAGTCTAGTTATTTCTCATAAATTGAGTGAACCATTCACTCATCATCTGGAAGAAATCTTGTTTAGCTTCTCCCTCATGAACGCTCATAGCCGGTCTCGAATAAGAGGGCGCTGTCCCTTGCATAGGAGCAGGCTTATTACTTTCTACATCATTAGCTATGGCTCTTTCGGGATCCATTACTATACGAAAATCACATTTTTCACATAAGGATTCATCACACTATCACAGTTCAGATATATGGCATCTATAGCTAGACTCACACACGCTACGTTAGTCCGAGAATCGACTAAACCGTAGGTCTGATACCAATCAAATGTAACACCTCTAACCCATATCCGTCACTAGATTAGGGTTAAAGGCATTACCAGACCGATCGAAAACTTATACAAACATTTCAAACAACCATTCATCAATCGCAATCAAAGTGTCCCTTTAATAGGTCAACGAGACCTTAATCATACTATAGAATAGGGTCGGGACTAAATTGAACATATACTAAAATTCTTGGAAATTTAAAACTTTTCTAAGTTATAGAGGCCACACGCCCGTGTGGGTAGGCCGTGTGCCTCCCACAGTAACTAGACACACCCATGTGTCCTAGCCGTGCCAAATCAGACCATGTATTCTGACTTCTCCACACGATCACCAGGCACGCCCGTGTGCCACGGCCGTGTACTCTTAGGCAAGATACTGACTTATTCACACGGCTACCAGGCACGTCTGTGTACCGTGGCCGTGCACACTTAGGCTAGCTACTGACTTAATCTCACGGTCACTAGGCATGCCCGTGTACCATAACCGTGTAGGCAAAATAGGCCATTTGGAAGGCCAAAATGCCACCCACAATAGGATCATTCCTTTAAGCATTATGCCAATTCATTTCTTACACAATTGACAATCAAAGACATACCAAATAATCAACTAGTGTCCACATTTTATTTCATTTCCATTCATGCCAAATTGCTCAATTAACACACATATACTTTTAAACATATTCCATCAATAATTACCTGTCACATGATCATTCTTTTGCTTAAAAATACATAGTCATAATGCTTTCATAAGCATACCATATCTTTGACAATTTCATTTGCTATCAAGTCATACCAAACTATGCATCATATAACATAACCACTCAAACATATAACCAACATTTATCTTGCCACATCTCATGGCTATATATACACATTTCAAACATCATCCAAAATGACTAGCCTATACATGCCATATTTAGCTATATACATATTTCAAAGGTACAAAAATGAGTTGAGTAGTGTGATGATGATCCTCGACGGTCCCGAGCCTTTAGTAGCTTTGACAATCTACAAAACAGAGAAAACACACACAGAGTAAGCTTTCAAAAGCTTAGTAAGCCATATACAAATAAACTTAACATAAAATGCACATAACTGTATTGATGCAATAACAATAATGGTTCTCATAACATATACATCTCACATAGAGTTTGGCTCACTTGCTTAGCCATATCTTATGACATTCTTTAACTCAAATACCACATATACACATAGCTCATTTAGGCATAATTTCACATATCATCTCATCATTCCATTGCACATATTCATCTTAGTAAGTTCATATAGATACTTACCTTTCATACACACATATTGTACATATCAAACGTACCTGAAACGGATATACAATCACATATTCATTTGTATCTCAGATTTGCCTGTTGAACTGTTCGAAATCCATTAGGACATGCAAAATACTCGAAATAGTCGTACAATGCCAATGTTCCAAACATGGTCTTACTTATAATCAGATATTGATGCCGCTATCCCAGAACAGTCTTACACGAATCAATGTGATGCCAATGTCCCAGACATGGTCTTACACGTAAATCTCATCTTGACGTCAACGTCTCATACATGGTCTTACATGAAAGCTCAAATCAATGCTAACGTCCCAGATGTAGTCTTACATGATACACATAACAGATGCCTATGTCATGACATAGTTAATCCTACCTATTCCTAGGTTCAGACGGGACTTCTCGGACATTAATGCTATGTCGATTCCATCTCAAAATTCATGTTTGCAACATCTCATATACATTCATTAATATGGATAGTCATAAGAACATACTTAATGTAATTCCAATTACATTTATTTGTATATGAACCTACCTCGGATTCGAATATTCGATCGGACTCGCTTATTCGACTACCTTAGTTTTCCCACGATCTAAACTCGTTTTCTTCAGTTCTTGATCTATATATAATCAAATTTAACTCTTTATTTACCAACATATTCATTTCAATCCAAAAAGACAAATTTAAGGCTATTTGTAACTTTGCCCTCACATTTTCACATTTTATCAATTTAGTCCATTTTTCTCAAAACATCAAATATACAAAATCACCATATAACCATGCTTAGCTGAATGCCCATTTATTTCATACTTGTCCAAAAATTTCATTAAATACACAAATTAGTCCCTCAAAATGTTATTTTCTCAATTTAGCCCTAATTAGCTAAATTTATCAAAAATTCAAGAACAAAACATGTTCATTAAACACATATCTCTCATTAACACCTAAACTCATCACAAAAATCACCGTTTCATAAATGGAACATCTCATAAACATCATCAATTCTTCAAATTATGACATGTGCTTTGAAGTAAACAAAGCAACGATTACGAAAAGGTAGAAAGTATCGAAAATGGATCAAAAACACATACCCGATTTTGGATTATACTAAAGCCGAATGTCACAAAGCTTAAAACCCCTTTCTTTTTCTTGTTTTTTGATGGAACCAAGATGAACATGATAAATTTTTAGCCTTTTGTTTTATTATTAAAGACATAATTATCAAATCCCCTTTTTACCCTTAATGAACTAATAGCAAAACATTCAATTTATGGACATACTTGTCCATTCATCGTCCACTATCCTTATAAACAGTAAAATTTCTTTTTAAGGGCTCCAAATTATAAAGACATCAACCATTTGATACCTTCACATTTAACCGTCAAATTTTCATTTTATGCGATTAGGCCATTTTCTTAAATTAAGCACACAGACGGATAAATTAACTTACGGAATTTTAGCATATGCTTAATCACATATTAGAGGCACAGAAAATAATATTAAAAATATTATTCGAACTCAAATTTGTGGTCTCGAAACCACTGTTTCGACTAGGGTCTAAACCGGACTGTTACAATATATGCACGAAATGTACATGTGACATTCTTTCTTAAACTATATGGCATGCTTATCTCATGTATGCATGACATGCAATGGAAATTTTATAATATTCACATTCAATTATTCACAAGAGTCAATCAAATAATTTTGATTCTCCACATTTTTTCTTTCAAGGGAAAAACTGAAGAAGTGAATGTGAATCGTGCACCAAGTAGATTCCTAGGAAAAGGAGGTGAATCGTATTTGACCACTTAAAAATCAAGCCTTACCTTTCCATATCCAATCCTAGACATGCATCTTCTCATTACCACACTTCTTATATTTGATAGATCAACTGTGGATTATCTCATACATATATATCACAATTATATCATAAATAATTATTAAATAGATATATAAAGAGATGGGTAATAAAATAAAATTGCATGGGTAATAAAATAAAATTGCCAGTCAAGGTTTCCATGGTTCTTTTTCAAGAAAACAAAAATTACATAGTCTTTTATCACAAGGCATTCCTTATGTCTTCGACCTCTATCGCTCTATCTTCTCCTCGTCATGGACTCCTTTTTGAAAAAAAAAAATCATTTATGTCGTATGTCTATTCCTGACTAACAAGAATTTTAAAAATAAAAAATAATCCTACGTGGAGATGATAGTTCACTATCTATTTCCTAATAACCACAGCTTTGGCAAAAAATTATAATTATATAACAAATATATATAATATTTCATTCATTCACATACATTCCCCTAAACATGCAAATAATTACAAGAATGTCACATCTTACCAAATATTAATCAAACACGATGAAAAGAGAGATTCGGTCTCGGTTAACACCATAAACATAGCACAAATCTGGCTTTGATGCCAATTTTTGGAAAAAAAACCCAATTTGAAAATACTTTTCTTGCATAGCAAAAAATTAAAATTTTGAAAACTAATTTGATTTATGATATTTATAGCAATAAACCTTAACCGAATTTGTACCTGTGTGTTTGGGTAAGAAAATCCTTATTATTTTTCGGCTTTCACCCAAGTGATCTTCTCCACTATTCTCGTACCACGAACTGCTTCAAGTGTGGGCTCAAACCAATTGAACCAAGACACATAACTAGAAAAAGTTTTCCCTTTGGGGTGAAAATGGAAAATCTCTCGTCTTTAATAGAAATCGGTAAAATTTTTACTATGGAAAAATATATTTGAAATTTGATAATAAACTCTCTCTATTTTTCTACATTAACAATCTCTCAAAAGTTATGTAAATAGCTCTATCGATGTCATCTATTTATAGGAAGAGAAGGTAGAACACTTGTAGAGTTGTAGATGTTTTTTAAAATAGAAAAACAACATCCTACTTAGAGTAGGATGGGGGTGAACGACTCACCCTTGTATTTCTACTAGGGTAGCCGGCCCCTTCATCTATTTATAGGAAGAGAAGGTAGAACACTTGTAGAGTTGTAGATGTTTTTTTAAAATAGAAAAACAACATCCTACTTAGAGTAGGATGGGGGTGAACGACTCACCCTTGTATTTCTACTAGGGTAGCCGCCCCCTTCATGTTATATAAGGGGTTTTTGCCCTCTCTCAAATCAAGTCAAATTGCGAGTACTTCTTGGGCCGTTTTCACCAAGTATTCTATAATGTGATCCAACCCAATTCAGTTTTTCTAGTTTTCCAAAAAAACTTTAATATTTACATATTAAATAATTTTGTCATCTCAAGTTTACCCCAATAAATGTTTTTACAATTTTAGCATTAATAAAACTTTGACGATTTTAACCTCGGTAAGTTTTTATGAAAATTAGATAAATATGTCACAACCCAAGATGCCCACTATGATAGAATGATTTATTTTCATTTTTGGGCTTCAAAATAGTCCAAAAACATAAACTTATTCTTCCATCATTTTTTAAGTAATCATATATAAGATGGCAAGTTTCCATTTTCATTTCTATTTCCATTTTTGGAAACCTACATTAATTTCCATATGATTTCATTTGTCCATTTTAGAGAAAACCATAACCATTCCTTAATGTTTCTCATTTTCCTTTTTTATATTCATTTCGGTCATTTCTATTCAAACATGCAATTCATTTCTACGTTCAACGAGCTAGCGGAAGGACCGATTGGACATATGTGGTTGAGGCTCAAATGATTTAAATTAAATTCTAGCTTTTCACCTATTAATTATAACGTCATTTACTCACGAATTCATTCCATTATAGTATTGTGACTAAGCTCTCCTCAACAACATACCATTACGAATGCAACTACTAAGTGCTCGTCCAATAACCTTGTCATAAGTGTGTGACCCTCATAGGATATCAATGATCTCTTTAGGGTAATATCTGCTCTCCAAATATGATCTTATTTTATCTCATGGTAACCATTAAATCTTCCTTCATGAAAAGTCAAACACAATCAAATAGTGATCAATTCATCAATCATAAAGATGAACCAACCGTGGCCACATTTACTTTTCATCAACCATGTAATGCCAATGAGAGGATATCATTTACCCATGTTTTGGGCTATGAATTCCACTGTTGTGAATGACAATACATACTACAAAAGTCGTACACCCAACACACTAGCTTTTGTTTCCTTATCTATTTGAACTCAGGCTTTTACTTAAATCAAAGTGTACGAGTCATCCATGCATTGTCTATCATCCACTTAGGATTTAGGTATGCTACACTATGAACGTTACAAGTGAATAAATCCATAAATAGATTTAGGATCTATTTTGATTGGGTTATGATCGATGTACTATTAGTCCAATCAGTCACATCTTTGTCATTATCTTCTAGGAGTCATCTGCTCTGATGCTCAAGACAAGACATCTCTCTAATTGGATTTAATAAAAGATATATTAGTCTTTTGTTTGATTTTTCTCATTTCTGATCAAACTAATGACCTGTTTAGGTTCGTCTATTAATACAAGTGATCTTTTCGTATTACGATTCGACCACGTAATACCGCTTAGTATTAGTTAAATATTAGACAATCGATAAGCAACATTTGCTTCCATTTTGCTTTAACTGCAAAAACCATTTGAGGAAAAAATACAAAGTATATTAATCATATTCAATGAATTTATTTTATTAACCAATCTATTCAAAAACTTACAAGTGCATATTGACAAAAATAGTACACTTAAGGCACCATATCAAACAGGTTCTTTAAGTATGAGACTTTGTGGAGTTTAAAGCTTAAAGCCTCCTGTTTATAAGCAAGTTCGTGGCCATGGCATATGAAAATTATGAAAGTTTGCTACACTTATTCTTTAAGTTTTATGTCAAAATTATATGTGGGACTTCACTATACAAAGTCTGAGACACAGTTAGCATGTATGAGTACACCATATTTTTGAATCTTCTTCTATGAATCTACATGTATGAGTCTGCTATATCTCTGAATCTTCTTCCAGGAATATGTATGTACGAGTCTGCCCTATCTATGGATCTACATGTATGAGTCTATAACACCACAGTTTTGGCAAGTTCAAAAGTTTGGCGGGTAGTCATAAAATCATCTATTCGGTGAAGTGTTATCCACCCAATTGTCTATTCTAGCGTACAGATTGAGTGTATAGAAATCATATAATTTGGAAGTAAAGATTTATTTGGAATACCTTACTATATAAAGAGGAATAATTTTGAAAAAAAAAAAGGTAATTATGACTTGAGTTAATGCCGAAGGTATATTACGCCCTATTTGTCTAAGTTACTATGCTAATTAGTTCTTAAGTGATTCTGGTTGAGAATCAATTGGAAAAACTAGTCTGATATTTAATACATTGGATTTTCATTTATGTTTCTCTCAGAATTCATAGACCATTATGAAACACCCCACACCCGGCCCACGAGCCTGGACCGGATCTGGTATGTTCCTTAAGTAAACCGGTTCAAAGTTCTTTTGTTACTTTGGGAAAATAGTGTGTTTTGTAAGAAATATTGTTTTGGGTTGGGCTTGAGTGGGAAACAAAATCGTTTTATAATGAAAACCCTTTTAAATTTTAGGTGATAAAACATATAGAATACATTTAAAGTAAATTACTTAATCTTTAACTTAATAAAAATTTCGTAACATAATAAATAAAAACAGAACTAAAATAGTGCACTATGGCCTTATGGCCTTATTACATCAAGTAAATCCAAATAATTCAGAGTACTTAAAAATTAATAGTCCTAAAAATAAAAACTTCACGTTGAGCATGGCCACCACAAGTTTTGCCGTCCCGGTCCATTACTGTTCATCACCTGAAACACGGTCCCTCAACGGGGTAAGCAACAGACTCAATGTGTACACAACACTAAATCATAATAGAATCAGGCATAACAAATATTACACATTCTTATCATAGCATACAAATTATGATGCATTCCCAAACCCAAACCTAATAAGCCATCCGCTACACAACCCCGTACCAACCTGTACACCGTGGGGAATACTAAGTCAACCCTCCTTCCGCTACACTCCATATCACGGTCTTAGGTCACCGCATTTCTAGTCTTAGGTCACCACATCCAGATATCACGGTCTTAGGTCACCGCATTTAGATTACTGTGGTCTTAGGTCACCATATTCAAATACCACGGTCTTAGGTCACCGTGTTCGTGGTCTTAGGTCACCACATTCTCTTCCCCTTTCAATAACCCATATGCCCCATTTTGTAATATGCATTAATATGCCAAAGTTCACATTCTTATTCTCATGTTACAAATAACATATTTCATATTCCTAGTAGGAGTAGGAAACGTGCACAGTACTTAGTACCATAACATGGTACCTTAGCCACTTTCTTATTCTCAATATCACATATTTTAATTAGACATAGCCATAAAACTTATTAAGAATTAGTGTGGGGTACACACCTGATTAGCTTAACGAATTCCTTGAAATCCCGAAGAACTGATCTATCGCTTTAGATCCTAAATCCCTACATTTGGCCACATTTAGTATTTTAGGAAACGACCTATTTCGGCTAATTTAATCAAATCCCGAAGGATTATCGTATCCACTTTCTTACCTTGCTGCCGATTTGATAATTAATCAAATCCCGGAAACTTGTATTCTTCCTCTTTGAAATCGGCTAATCACGAGATCCCTTGAATCGGTTAGTTTTCGGCTTAAAACACATAAAAATAGATCTAACTACTAAAATAGGCCTTGGCCGAATATTCATAGTCACTTACCTTAAGGATCTTAAATCCCAAATTATCCCTTTGTTATAGCTTCATCGAAATCCCTAAAATCACATGTTAGATCAACTTTTAACCTTTAATCACAATCAATGGCCCTTGGCCGAATGTCAGATATGACTTACCTTGATGGTCAAATCCCGAAGATCTTTTCCTTTATAGTCGACTATGGCAAAAATCCCAAAAGAATCCTTCCAAATTTCGAAAAATAAGAATATTGATGGGATTAGTCCTAGATTTCGACAAATTTAAAAGAAAAGAATAGAAATCAAAACTTGTTCCTACCCTTTCTTGAAGAAATCGACAGCACCTATGCTTGAAGCCCCAAAAAGATTCGGCTTTTGATGGATTGGAAAGAAAAGAAATTGGCTAATGGTGATATCTTGAATTTTCGGCTTTGGCTAACAAAAAGAAGAAGAACAAATGCTCTAGAAAATTCTACAGAGAGAAGGGTTGAGAGAAAGAATGATGAATGGCCCTTTTCCTTATATAGCCGAATTTACTAACTTAGAATCCCTTACTTGGCCATCACTCTTCTATTTTGATAGCTTTATCTCTTTAATTATCTCCTAAAATAAAAGATAATTCAAAGAACTATCCTTACTTAGCCGAAATTATTAAACTCAAAGTCCCTTACTTGGCCATCACTTCTCCCTTATTTTCCTAATTAAAGAATAATTCCTCATTTATCTCTTGAAAATAATCTAAAATAAATCCATTATTTATCCCTTATTTATCCGCTATTTATCTCTTAAAAATAAAAGAATAAACGCTCCTAAATTATAGCCTTGTGCCGTCCCTTTGTCAAGCATCTCTCTGCAAAAATAAAACTTTTTATTTTGCTTCCCCTGCAGCTCGAACCTTGGCCCAATACCCCAGTATGTGGCGCCATTTCCTGATGCCCTAAGTGCCATCTTCAAGCCACTTTTCCAAGCCCATTTGTGTGCCATATTTCAAATACATTTTCTCTTAAGGCCACCTCGCCTTAGTTCCCTCTTTTAGACTTTAAACTTGACATTTCTAAAGCATTTCCTTACATTTCTAAGACATTTCCTTACATTTCCAAGACATTTCCTTACATTTCCAAGACAAGACATTTCCTTACATTTCCAAGACAGGACATTTCCTTCCATTTCCAAGTCATTTCCTTACATTTCTAAGACAAGACATTTCCTTCCATTTCCGAGTCATTTCCTTACATTTCCAAGTCATTTCCTTACATTTCCAAGACAAGACATTTCCTTACATTTCCAAGTCATTTCCTTATTTTTTTCAGAGTTCTCAAAACCCTTAAAACTTATCCAAACACACTCAAGGCCTACTTAGCTCATGAATTATGCACTCATGCATAACCCCTAATCTAGGGTGTTACAGTTCTACCCTCCTTAAAAATAATTTCGTCCTCGAAATTACTTACTAACGAATAATCGTACATCTTAACTCACCGCACTACGCTTATGCTGCGCACTCTGATCTTAATAGAACCATCATACTTCCTAGGCACAATCTCTAAGTTCACGTCCCTTAGAACTCATTTCTAACGTCGCGATTTAATCCGATTAAAGAGTTTTACGCATCAGAATTTTTGTTCCACTTATTAACCGCGAACAATTTTATGAAATAGAGATATTTAGAAGTAGTTCTTTCGATCACACAAAGGTTCAGTTCAAGTTCACTACTCTAATTCAGAGAATCACATTCATCCAAACATTCATTCAGTAACATCCATCACACACATTCATTATTTCTATAGTTTTGTCTATTCCTACCCCAAGGGTATGTTCATAATTTGTCCTACAGTGGTATTTTCGCAATTTTTCAAAATATGGTTCCTTGGTGATTTTGTCAATAAGGGTATTTTGGTAATTTTGCATTCACGAGGGTATTTTTGGAAATTTTTAAATCCGGGGGTATTTGTAACTCGAAGGTATTTCGGTAATAAACCAGGGTAATTTGTAAAGTTTAATAATTCAAGGGTATTTCAAAATTTGCAAAACTTGGGGGTTCTTTTTGAGAATTTGTTTTCCAATGATGTTGCAAAAATTTTGGAAATTAGGGTCATTTTGGTAATTTGCAAGTTAGGGGCAATTTCGTAATTTTCCAAAATCAAAGTATTTTGATATTTTGCAAATTAGGGTTTTTGGACTTGTCGTAAAGTAAGGAAATTTTGATAAAACTATGAGTAGTTTGGACATTTTATAAACCAAGGGCATTTTTGTAATTTCACAACCAGGGGTATTTAGGTAATTTTTTTATAAATCGGAAATTTTTCGGAAAAAATAGTTCTCACAAATTAAAAGGGTAATTTTAAGAGTTTTAAAACTAGGGTTTTTATAAAAATACGGCTAGTTCCTTTCGGTTTTAGTTATTATGCTTAGCCTCGCGGATCGAGTCCTCTTGGTTGGGTGAACCGTAGCTACGCAGCAGGTAGGATTCCTGCGAAGAGGAGGTGAGTCACTAGGACTGCTTAAGTACCAGGCTCTTCCGGATCCATTCCTAGACATGCACACTGTAACACCCCTTACCCGAGACCTTTGCCGGAGTCGAGTATGTGGCATTACTAGACTTGACTACTAATTCAGGGCATAATAATTTACAATTGTCCAACTGCGTCATGCTGACTAAATTGACCATAACGCGAGTTACAAAACTCGAAATTTAGATCTGTAAATTTTCCTTGAAACTAGACTCAAATAAATTTTTGCCATAATGTTTCCAGAATTTTTCATGTGGCCAATTAGTACAGTTTATTCATCAAAGTTTCCCCTATTTCACTGTTTGATGATTCTGACCTATCTTTACAAAAACTCAGTTATCTCATTGTACAAAATTTCAATAATGTTCTTGTTTATTCCAATCCAAAATAGACTCATTAAGGATTCTAAGCATATAAACTATGCTCCATGATTATTTTTGTACAATTTTTAACAATTTTTCCAAGACAGAACAGGAAATCATGAATTCATTCAGAACAGGTCTCACTAAAATTTAAATATCTCATAATATAAAATTTCTTTGCCTACTCTGTTTCTTTCATATCAAAATAGACACAATAATCTTTAATTCTATATCTTATTCACTTTCTAATTAAATTTATCCTATTTTTAGTGATTTTTCAAAATTACATCACTGCTGCTAACTAAAAACTATTTCATTGCTAAATATGATTAACTAGTTTATAACCGAATATACCCACATACAACTCATATTGTCCATGTATTTTAATCATTTATGCAAATTAACTTATACCTAAAACATTCGCGTAATATCATAACATCATCGGTTTATTAACAAAACACAACTATGGTTCCATATAATCGAGTGTACCATTGGTTACTTACCACAACACCTAATTAAAAGGTTCATTTCATAAACATACATTTCCTTATCAAATACGATTAAACTTCGATTAAAGATGCACAAACATTACCAACATAAACCGACATTTGTATCAAAAGCACAAAAGCATACCTAACTAAAAAGTTAGCCATATTCGCATGGCTATTATATACATGAACCAAATGTTTTCATCAAAACAAAGACAAAGTCTTTCCTATACATGCCTTCACTCGAAAACCAAAATGAAAGAGTACCAAAATAGTTTGATAGTGTGGACGACTTTCTGAACGATCCCGACGAGCTTGTAGCTTGAACCTATTCTATAAGATAGAGGAAACATTTCGCACAAATAAGCTTACTAGCTTAGTAAGTCCTAAGCTCCTAATAATATAACATTCAAACATTAAACATTTAAATTAAAAATAATTCCACTTGTATGTTTGTAATCACATTTGCTTTCAAGCTTTCAATTCCATACCTATATAACATATAAATTCATAGAACAATTTCTCTTTAACCGAATGCTTATATAATCAAAATATTTACTCATAATCCAACCTTTTAAAACCAAAATGTCATTATATAACCAAACGTACAAACATTCATATACTTAAAGCTCAATTATTATCATATAGCATCACATACGCGAACTATCCATGTGGCCGAATATACCTGGTCTTGTATACACATAATAGAAGACCAAAACCACAATATTCATATCATTCATTTATAAATGTAATATCCCGGGTCAGGGGTTATTTTGTTGTTGCATGATATTGCATGTGTTTAGTGTGCTGTGTTGCTATTTTTGTGTTTTAGGGGCTTAATTGTAGGCTAGGAGTATGCCTGAGTGAAGGGGAAAATTTTAGTTTTAGGCTTCATAGGAGAGGAGCTGAGGATGCTAGGGTTTTTATTTTATTTTTGGTAATTTTAGCACAAAGGAGGAGCTAGCATGGTGGCAAAGCATGCGCTACTTGGGAGCTAGGTGTGGCGTCATCTACATGGGGTGGAGGTCTTGAGTTCAAGTCGCAGAGTCCCCCATTTTGGTTCCCTTTTTGGACGACATAGGAGGGAAGAGTTGGATGAAGTTTAAATTCCTCCTTGGACTTGGTCAAATGGTGGCTTGGTGGGTGGAGAGTGATTGTAGGAAGTAGACTTGTTCAAAGTATTTTGAATGAGTGGTTGTGAGTGTATGTTGGAGGTGTGGCCGAATTTTTAGGAGAGTTTGGGGGGGGGGGGAGTGACGGTTTGGTGAGTATGGGAATGGGGAGTGCCGAAAATTCAATTGGCTTTTCTTTTATTTTTTTCGGTCACTTTTGTGTCAAACAAATTCTCTCTTTTTTGTCATTGGTAGCCGAATTCTCAAGTAAGTATTTTTTGTATTTTCTATTGAAACCGAAAAGACCCAAACCTCTCTCAAAGCTTGCTTAAAGTTGCCTTATTTTTCCTTGTATTTTCTTTGTTAGCCGAATGCACTCTTGCATTTTTTTTCTTTTTCTTTCTTCACTTGCATAAATCGAAACTAGTATTCTCTTTGCTCATATTTCATTCTTTTCTCTTTTGAAACACTAGTGCCGAAACTTACCTTGCCCCTAAACCAAAATCTTCATTCATCCATTCCATTTCTTTCTTCTCAAAACCGAAAAGCACCTATCTCTTTTCCATTTTCTTCTCTTCTCAAGACTTTGGCCGATTCTCTTTTCTTTCAACACATAATTCTTTTGCTTACTCTAGCCGAATCTCTTTTTCTCTTCCATTAGTCTTCAACTTAGCCAGAATATCTCCCTTCTCCTAGTGGTTGTAGTGGCGAATATCGTGAGTGTGTTGGGATCTTGCTTCAATCGCTTGGGAATTTGGTAAGTGATGGGCGAATGGCCATTTCCTTCTTCTTTGCGTGCTGCCGATGTTGGTTGGTTAAGAGCCGAATGTGGCCTTGTTGTTGAGAGTTAATCTTTGGTTTTGAAACCGATTTCATTATAGGTCATTCGGATTTTGGATACAAACAAGTGGAGCCTTCGCCCTTTGATTAGCCATTTGGGGTAAGTTTTGGTAAGGGCCAGCTCATTAGTTGATTCTTTTATCTCGTTAAGCCAAGATAATTAAGGATTAATGGTTCTTCTTATTAGGTGGTGGCCAATTGTCAAAGGACCATTAGTTGGTTCGGGTTTGGTAGGAAACCAAACATTTGCAAGGTAAGGGTTAATCGACAAACCCTTTTGGATTAATGGTTATGGCCGAATGGTCTTAGTGCCTAACCCCTATGCTTTGGCGATTGTTATAGGAGCCCGATAATCGAGGGACTTAGATCGCTTCGCTGGGATCTTTAGACTCGTATTTACTGTGTGTGTAACTAACACACTCGCTTACTTAGCAATATTGTTATTAAACCTGTTTGCCTATTAAAATCATGACAAGATGATGGATTATTGGATACCCAAGTGGGGTATATGTACGGATCCGGTAAGTCCAGCATTACGAGTTCTATTGATGATATGCTTTATATTATGATCTATGTTATGTATGCTATGAGATGTAATGCTAGACATGTTGGCATGATATGCATGGCTTGTATGATATGCATGATCACATGAGTATGGTATGATGATGGGTGATATGAGTGGAGGGAGGATGATGATATCTGTGTCTTTGGGACACTGTGTCTTTGGGACACCAGAGGTTTGGCACCTCCAGTGGTTTGGTACCACAGTGATATATTGTGACTTTGGGTCACCAGAGGTTTGGCACCTCAGCGTCTCGTCCCAGTGGCTTAGTACCACAGTGGGTTGGCCCCACAGTTGATTATACGGGATTGACGCCAGTGATTTAGTATCACGCGATGGGTTGGCCCCATCATCGGATTTGTGACTACGGTCACCAGTGGTTTGGTACCACATTTGTGTCTTTGGGACACCAGAGGTTTGGCACCTCATTGCGACTCGTCCCTGTGGGTTGACACCACCGTGGGTTGGCCCCACTTGAGAGATACGGGATTGTCGCTAGTGATTTGGTATCACGCGATGGGTTGGCCCCATCATTGGATTATTCGTGACTTCGGGTCACCAGTGGTTTGGCACCACACCTATGGATATCGTGACTTTGGGTCACCAGTGGTTTGGCACCACCAGTGGTTTGGTACCACACGGGGTAGAAAAGGAGATACGGATGGTTAGGATCGGGTTGCATTAATTATGTTGCTATGTATGATGTGTGTTAGCATGTTGTTTCTTCGGGAGCGGGATTTATGCACTGAGTCATTTGACTCACCCTCTCCTTTGACATTTCAGTGACTCGTGAGACGCGACATGGGCCGGGATGGACTCAAGGTGCTCATGCCATACTTAATAAAGTTTTACTCGAGAATCAATCATTTGGGTACTTTAGTTTATTTACTTTTATTTGGGTTTTATTTTGGATTGTAAAAGGCCTTTAAATTATGTTTTATGATGTTTATGCTTTAAAGTGGATTTAATATGCTTTAACAAAATAATTGGAGCTAAAATGTGCTAAAATTTGGAAAGACAATGATTTCAAAACTATAACGCAATGTGTTTTCAACTATACCATCGGGTATCACACAATGTTTTGATATTAAGTAAACTCAAATGATTTTCAAATCAAACTCGATGTTCTGCTAAGTCAAAAATGTTTGAGTAACATGAAGGAACTACCTGAATCATTAAATGAAACCAACTCGTTTTAACTACACACTTTGATTAAGTTTTTTTTAAAATTTCTGGGTTTCAAACACACCATCCGATTTCAAACAAGTCTACTTAAATTTTCTTCAAAAATACTACGTTTTCACCCAGCTTTTAAACGAAAAATCTAACCTCTCAAGTACGTTTTCCCCGTAACATACCAGATTCGGACGTGGTGTCTTGTCTGGGTTTGGGGTGTTACAATAAAACTGAGAACACATATTATAATCATATATATATATAAACTTCATTTGTAACACATACAATTTGTAATAAATAACTGAGTTACTTGCTTACCTTATTTTAAATAGGTAAGAAGTTATTCAAAACTTACATGCCTAACTGAGCCATTAACTCAATAAATTAGCTTTAATTTGCCTTGAACAAAATTCGGTTTCTCTTTTGTAAAACACATCACCGCATCAAGCTCGCTAGGCGTAAAAGCCCGATAAGTGACACCCCAAGCACAAAGCTCCGCTAGGCGTAAAAGCCCAATAAGTAACACTCAGCACAAAGCTCATGCAGCGGCGTGAAAGCCTTGGGTAAAAGTAACACTCAAAGACAGAGCTGCTAGGCGTGAAAGCCCGAATCTTATCAATGCAATTAAACATTCCAAACACACTTCATAACTATTATATATATAAGTCCAATTCAATTGAGCTTGCTCACATTAAACAAATAAAATCATTATATCATTATACCATCCAACAATTCACATCACATAACCAACTTTAATCATCAACCTAGTATACCTATATACATTTGGCCATGATATAAATAGGTACTAAAATTCATCAATTCTTACTATTTAATATAGTCATAATTAGCTCTTTAACATATTTTAGCTAAAGGACTTACCTTGATTGTCGATAGACCGTGTAAATCGGCTATTCGAGAACCTTTGTATTTCCCCAGTCCAATTCCGTTTTTCTTTGTTCTTGATCTAAACACACTAAAATTAACCCATTCAAGCATATTTCATCTCAATTTAATCCAAAAACACTTAAATAAACAATTTACCATTTTGCCCCTAGTGTTTCCCATTTTTACAAATTGGTCCTATTTACACAAAACACAAAATGTGCAAAATTTCCCAACACCATAACTAGGCTGAATCTTCTCCATAGCTATATGAGTCCATGCATTTCATTTATTGGTCATTTTAACCCTTCACAAATTTATTTTTCTCAATTTAGCCCTATTTACTCAAAATCACCAAAAACTTCAATACAAAACTTGTAAATCTTTAACATATATTTAATCTAAAACCATCAATTATCAAAACCATCCAAGCATGTTAATGGCCGAATCCTATGTACATAATATTTTCAAAAATTTAGGCATGGGTCGGGTAATATACTGGCTAAACGATCTCAAAAACGTAAAATTATCAAAAACTAAAAACCGACCATACCTTTATCAAGCTTCCTAAGTTGCCGAAACTCAAAGCTCTATAATGGTGTTTTCTTTTCTTACATTCGGCTATGAAAGGAGAAAGGTGATGATGGCTTTATTTTATGTTTGTTTAATATATACACTAACATTATTTCTTTATAAAATACTAACATAACCTTATATATAAAAAAAATAATTAAACTAACATATATAGATAGCTAACTTGGCCCATTGCCGTCCATCACTATGGTCAATGGGCTAATTGCCCTTTTAGGACACCCACATAAAAAGCCACAAGCAAATTAGTACCTTTCACTTTAGCATGCAACTTTTACGTTTTTCTCGATTAAATCCTTTTTATCAAATTAAGCAATTAAACGATAATATTTTTCTACGATATTTTCACACACATTAGTCCACATATAATAAACATAGAATATAATATCAAAATATTTCTCGGGCTTGGATTCGTGGTCCCGAAACCACCGTGCCGATTAGGGTCAATATTGGTCTGTTACACGCACCATGGTTGCCACACCCTAACTCGGCGACTTAACCACAGGTTTGTTTAATTAGACACTTAAGTCTTATGTAAATGTTGGGGTAAACTAGTCCTATGGTTCACATACTTAATATTCTAATCTACGTTCCAATCCTACCCTTCTAAAATTCATATCATAAATCACACAAATGGATAGAAGTACTTACACGTGGATCATGGGGTCGAGAGACTTGGGTGCCATGCCAAAAACCTGCTTATTTCAAAAAATGTTTTCATAAAACTTATTTGGGCTCGCTTTGAAAACATTTTGGGCCTTAACCCTCAGGCCGAGAGTTTGAAACGGGCTCTGATACCAAACTAAAACACCCCACACCCGGCCCACGAGCCTGGACCGGATCTGGTATGTTCCTCAAGTAAACCGGTTCAAAGTTCTTTTGTTACTTTGGGAAAATAGTGTGTTTTGTAAGAAATATTGTTTTGGGTTGGGCTCGAGTAGAAAACAAAATTGTTTTATAATGAAAACCCTTTTAAATTTTAGGTGATAAAACATATAGAATACATTTAAAGTAAATTACTTAATCTTTAACTTAATAAAAATTTCGTAACATAATAAATAAAAACAGAAATAAAATAGTGCACTATGGCCTTATGGCCTTATTACATCAAGTAAATCCAAATAATTCGGAGTACTTAAAAATTAATAGTCCATAAAAATAAAAACTTCACGTTGAGCATGGCCACCACAAGTTCTCGCCGTCCCCGGTCCATTACTCGCTCATCACCAAAATGGTCCTCAACGGGGTGAGTCAACAGACTCAATGTGTACACAACACTAAATCATAATAGAATCAGGCATAACAAATATTACACATTCTTATCATAGCATACAAATTATGATGCATTCCCAAACCCAAACCTAATAAGCCATCCGCTACACAACCCCGTACCAACCTGTACACCGTGGGGACTACTAAGTCGACCCTCCTTCCGCTACACTCCATATCGCGGTCTTAGGTCACCGCATTTGTGGTCTTAGGTCACCACATTCGGATATCGCGGTCTTAGGTCACCGCATTCGGGACATCGTGGTCTTAGGTCACCACATTCAGATACCACGATCTTAGGTCACCGTGTTCGTGGTCTTAGGTCACCACATTCACTTCCCCTTTCAATAACCCATATGCCCTATTTTGTAATATGCATTAATATGCCAAAGTTCACAGTCTTATTCTCATGTTACAAATAACATATTTCATATTCCTAGTAGGAGTAGGAAACGTACCTGAGTACTTAGTACCATAACATGGTACCTTAGCCACTTTCTTATTCTTAATATCACATATTTTAAATAGACATAGCCATAAAACTTATTAAGAATTAGTGTGGGGTACACACCTGATTAGCTTAACGAATTCCTTAAAATCCCGAAAAACTGATCTATCGCTTTAGATCCTGAATCCCTACATTTGGCCACATTTAGTATTTTAGGAAAAAGCCTATTCGGCTAATTTAAGCAAATGCCGAAGGATTATCGTATCCACTTTCTTACCTTCTTCATCGATTTGATAATTAATCAAATCCTGAAAACTTGTATTCTTCCCTTTGAAATCGGCTAATCACTAGATCCCTTGAATCGGTTAATTTTCTACTTAAAACATATAAAATAGATCTAACTACTAAAATAGGCCTTGGCCGAATATTCATAGTCACTTACCTTAAGGATCTTAAATCCTAAAAATTATCCCTTGGTTTTAGCTTCACATAAAATCCCTAAAACCACATGTTAGATCAACTTCTAACCTTTAATCACAATCAATGGCCCTTGGCCAATGTCGATATGACTTACCTTGATGGTCAAATCCGAGATCTTTTCCTTTATAGTCGACTATGGCAAAAATCCCGAAAGAATCCTTCCAAATTTCGGCAAATAAGAATATTGATGGGATTAGTCCTAGATTTCGACAAATCTAAAAGAAAAGAATAGAAATCAAAACTTGTTCTTACCCTTTCTTGAAGAAATCGATAGCACCTATGCTTGACGCCCCTCAAAGATTCGGCTTTTGATGGATTGGAAAGAAAAGAAATTGGCTAATGTTGATATCTTGAATTTTCGGCTTTGGCTAACAAAAAGAAGAAGAACAAATGCTCTAGAAAATTCGGTAGAGAGAAGGGTTGAGAGAAAGAATGATGAATGGCCCTCTTTTCCTTATATAGCCAAATTTACTAACTTAGAATCCCTTACTTGGCCATTACTCTTCTATTTTGATAGCTTTATCTCTTTAATTATCTCCTAAAATAAAAGATAATTCAGCAACTATCCTTACTTAGCCGAAATTATTAAACTCAAAGTCCCTTACTTGGCCATTACTCTTCTATTTTGATAGCTTTATCTCTTTAATTATCTCCTAAAATAAAAGATAATTCAGCAACTATCCTTACTTAGCCGAAATTATTAAACTCAAAGTCCCTTACTTGGCCATCATTTCTCCCTTATTTTCCTAATTAAAGAAGAATTCCTCATTTATCTCTTGAAAATAATCTAAAATAAATCCATTATTTATCCCTTATTTATCCACTATTTATCTCTTAAAAATAAAAGAATAAAGGCTCCTAAATTATAGCCTTGTGCCGCCCTCCTCACTGTTTTCTCTCTGCAAAAAATAAAACTTTTTATTTTGCTTCCCCTGTAGGTCGAACCTTGGCCCAATACCCCAGTATGTGGCGCTATTTCTTGAGGCCCTAAGTGGCATCTTCAAGCCACTTTTCCAAGCCCGTTTGTGTGTTATTTCACATAGATTTTCTCTTAAGGCCACCTCGCCTTAGTTCCCTCTTTTAGACTTTAAACTTGACATTTCTAAAGCATTTCCTTACATTTCTAAGACATTTCCTTACATTTCCAAGACATTTCCTTACATTTCTAAGACAAGACATTTCCTTACATTTCCAAGTCATTTCGTTACATTTCCAAGATAAGACATTTTCTTCCATTTCCAAGACATTTCCTTACATTTATAAGACAAGACATTTCCTTCCATTTCCAAGTTATTTTCTTACATTTCCAAGACAAGACATTTCCTTACATTTCCAAGACAAGACATTTCCTTACATTTCCAAGTCATTTCCTTACATTTCCAAGACAAGACATTTCCTTACATTTCTAAGTCATTTCCTTATTTTTTTCAGAGTTCTCAAAACCCTTAAAACTTATCCAAACACGCTCAAGGCCTACTTAGCTCATGAATTATGCACTCACGCATAACCCCTAATCTAGGGCGTTACACATTATGTGGGACAAACTCTGAATTCAAGTGACACTTTTCTAACTTCAATAAGTAAGTTAAGGCTATATATGTATATGGAAAAGTTCTTAAGAGTTTTCCTTCTTCCTGAATATATTATTCTTAGGTTCCTCTATTGTGATTCAATGGTAATTCTTCCTTTGTAAATTGAAAGCTTAGAATTTGGATTTAATCAGTGGTTACTTGATTTTATGACTACTGAAATAGATGACTAAAACTGAAAGCACTGACTAAAAAGTAAGTCTGTAAGAGGTGAACAAATAATAAGATGTAATTTTTATATTTTGTATGGGAATTTTTAGTTCTTGAAAAAATGATAAGAGGTATATGAATAAGTTTTAATGGTGTCCTTATGTTCTATAAGTAGTGTGGTGGTTGTTGTTGTTTCATGAGGGATGTTGAGATCTGGAGTTCAAGCTTTTGTATGTGAATGTCAGGTGAGTTTCTACTTTGACTCTCGCATGTCTACTGTTCATACTGAAGTACATCTACATGAGATATCAAACTATGAAATGGAATCACGGATGGTATTGTATGAATATGATACTTATACGAGTATAGGAATAAAGTTATACTAAAATTGATTGAGTACATAAATGATTGTTGATGTTGGTATGTGTATTGGATATGAGATCTGATGAGTCCAAATACGTGAAGAATTGTGTACTAAAATTATGATTAGGCTAAGAGATAAATTAGTCTACCTGAATGTGAGTTTTATTGGAAGTATGATGAATGATTTGAAATGTGGGCTCTGGGATGTGTCTGTGTTTGAGAAGTTTGTAAAGTGAGTTGAGTCACCGCAATGGTAATTGATGAAGTCCATTGGGACAGCAAACACGAATTCTGATATGAAATTCTAAAGGAAAAGTCCATGGCCATGGTATACTCTGAATGGATTGTCTTTGTGGCATTTCTAAATAGATTGCCTTTGTGGCATATTTTGAATGGCTCGCCTTTTTTGCATACTCTAAATGAATCGCCTTTTTGATGTACTCTGAATTGCTCACCTTTGTGGCATACTCTGAATGGATTGCCTTGGTGGCCTACTCTTTATGATTGCCTATGTGGCATATTCTGTAAATCGTATGTTTGCATCTAAAGAGTATTCTAAGTATAGCCTGAGACTATAAAATGTTTTGAATCCCTTTTGTGCTCTGCTCCATAAGTATGGAATAAATGATGAACTGTAGTATAATGAGTACAATATAAATTTGTTCAGATGAGGAAAGTTGAAGTTGATTAGGGGAAATGGATCTGAAAGTACTTGTACAAGATAAAAAAGAATGTTTGTAAACAACAATGAAAATTTGTATGTGTTAAAAGAGTATCTGCCACATCTGAATAAACTGGGTATAACCTTGGAATTATAGAATCTGAGTAGTTCTCATCCTTATGTACATATCGATATTTTAAATTTGAAAATGTTTCATCTAATAATATCAAGTACTGCAACTTAATTTAAATGGTAATAGATTGAGAATTGATGGTTTATAAGTTTTAGAGTTATCCGCTAAATGAGAAAGTATTCGCCAAAGTTTCGTATCTATAAATACACATTCTAAAAGAAGTAAATGTGAGAGGATATGTTATGTCGTATTGGACTATAAAAGGACCCTTGTTAGATTATTAGGCAAGGGAAGAATACAAAGATAAAGGAAAAGATTATGATTTAGTTCAGAAGTTTAAGAGTTGATAAGAAGAAAAGTAAAGTAATTAGCGTATAAGCATAATTTTAATTCTATGAAGGTATTCGTCAGAGCAAGTGAATAAAGCAACTGAGTAGACTGTATAGAAGATATTTCAATTATTTAAATATTCATCAAGGTATATTGCTTCAATCCTCACTAAGCTTTTTGAACTTACTTACGTCGACTCTATGTTTCAGGTTTAGTTGTTGGATACTCGCCTGTAGGGACGATGCTAGGATTACACTAAGGAAGGGGTGTAATGGAATATTATGCATACAGAAATATTATAGAAGGGTGTATTTATCAATTAGTTGAGTTAAGAATGATTCATTATGTATAATAACATTTAAATACATACCTTATAGTTTTGTTAAAATTTAGTCATGAAATGTAATTTAAACTTGGATATGTTTGTAATATGGAGTTGTTAGCTAAATTTTAGTGATATAGATTAAGTGTTATTTATGGTAGCACCCAAGATCTAGATTCGGTCAATCGAATCCTGTAATGCCCCAAATTTGCGCCTGGTAAAATTAGACCTATTGGGCCTTGGGCACGGGAGCGTTTAAAATTTTGAGAATAAGAAAACGGCACTAATGCAAGTTGGACCTATTAGGTGAGTGATTTTGGACGGGTAGGGGACTTCCATGAAGTCCTGGGTTCAAACCTGGGCTTTAGGAAAATTTTGGTTTTAGGTGAGTAAAACCCTGGGTGTAAGTAAGTAGGCTTTAAGAATAAAATGTGGAAAAATATGACACAAAAGGAGTTGTGATCTAGTAGCAAATGGCGCCATATGGGAGACAAGGAAGTGACGCCATAGAGGAAGCAAGGGGTCCAAGGTTCAAGTCTTGGTGCTGCAATTCATTTTGATTTCTTTTTAAATGAACTTAGACTTTGGCCCATATGCTTATATTTAGTTGCGCATGCTGTAAGTCATAAAAGAAGCTTGTGTTGTGGTGGCATGTAGCGTTTGGAGTATAGGAGAGGGCAAGGGTTTGAATCCCATTGCAAGAAAAAAGAGATATTTATTTTGCTAAGTTGGGACGGCAAGTGGTTGTGATGGATTTAAACTCTGCTGAAGGAGGGATCCCACATCGGGAAGCTAGCATGAGGAAAGATGAGAAGCTGGCTTTAAATAGAGGAATCTATGAGGAGAGTAAGGATACCTTGGTTGGCGTTTGGGCATAGGAGTGTTCGGAGCACGGATTAGCTTCAGATTCCTATTAGGTGTGTATTTCGTACTACTCTAGCTGTAGAGTGGCAAATGCCGAAATACCGGTCACATAGCGATGGTAGCCACACGAGTGTGCGAGCGCACGTGTGGGAGCTTCGATGCGATAGTTGAGGCCACCATGAGTATTCTTGTGGATTGATGCTGTTTGGGCCACGATGGGCCAAAAGGAGCCAAGTGGGCCCAATGGGCCCGTGGGCCCATATAAATAAGTTGTATGATTGTGTAGTAGATATTGGACTAGTCAATGTGAATCTCATATCTGTTGCTAGATTTGGGCTAAATGGGCCATGCGAGCGTGTGGGCTCATTTGGGCCAAGAATGGGCCCTAGGCCCAATCGCATCGTTATCTCGTTTCTTTCTGTTAGGGTGATTGGTTACTTTCTGGTTATGATTTAAGCATTTGTGTTGACTCTGATTCTGTAAGATCGTGTTCTTGATAAGTAAAGGGGATTCTGGCCATAAGGGGGCGGCAAAGGTGCCAGCCGAGGCTGTGCACATTGCCTCCACTACCAAGTTTAAGCGGCATAGGGTGTCAGCGGTTTCGGACTTTTCGCCTGGATGCAGAAGGGTGTCGGCATCAAACTTTGGTTTAACTAGGTAAATCACAATTGATCGTTTTAGTGAAGGCAAGTGATAATAAATCTCATGGTTAGGTGTTTGGAATAGAGATCTCCCAATTCTTTTGCTAATTGTGTGTTATGCTTTGTATAGGTGAAGGCGTTTATAATTATTTAGTACTCTACGTGATAAGGTGTGTAATCTCACACCCCTGCTTATTCTGTTACTGCGATGTTTTGTGAATCGGCTAAAAGCTGAAATACCGAAAAGCCGAAATATCGGCATCTAAGATCACTCGAGCGTGTAAGCACTCGTAGAGATAAATTGAGCCACAAGTGTTGGCGATAGACCGTTGGGAGTGCCACGAACCCTCTCGTGGAACTGAGGCTATAATGGGCCTTGTTGAGCCGAAGTGGGCTAAGTGGGCGCAATGGGATAATGGGCCCACAGAGGCAAAATCCATGATAAGGGTCAGATGATCGGTGTGGCTGCATAGCCCGCAGAACCGTGACTGAAAATGGGCTGACTCGTGTGGGCCCTTTTGGGCCGAAATTAGACTTCAGGCCCAATTGCACCGTTTTGACTAGAAATGGAACATGTGTCGCTTGAGTCGACCGTCGGCCTACAGAAAGGCCGTAGATGAGTAAATTATCGAAATACCTTTAGTGAGTAAATTACCAAAATACCCTTAGTGGGTAAAGTTACCGAAATACCCTCGATGGATAAAATTACCGAAATACCCCCAAGGGGTGAAATTATTGTTTTACCCCTAAACGACAAAATAACCGTGATACCCTTAGTGGAAGTTTAAATGTTGCTTATGTGATTTTTATATATCGGTATATGATCGTAATACACTGCATACATAACATATTGCATTGGGTTGGGTTTGCTGATTGGAGGAAGTACCGTTCTAGTGGCATCGCCACATACCGTTATGGTGGCATCGCCACATATTCTTATTTTAGTGGCTCAGCCACGTATAATGTTATTAGCAGCTAGGCTGCATTATTGGAGAGTTTGGCTGGGTGGGTCGACATGGTCCCCGCATGGAGAGATTGGTTGGTACGGGAGGAGAGTTTGGATGGTATGGGTTGGGTACATGTTCATTGCATTGGTATAATTTTGGGGCTCAAGCCCAGATTGTTACCGAATAAGGCTTAGGCCCAGACCATTATCGAATAGGGCTTAGGCCCAGACTGTGATCGTATCAGTGGATTACACACTGAGTTCTCGTAACTCACCCCTTTCTTTTAACCGTGCAGGTAATCCCCAGCCTTAGAGGATTTGGAGCTGCGGAGGACTCGGAGGTGGCCACACGTCGGATATAGTTTAAAGACTAAACTTAGCGATTTTAGTTTAATTTAGTTATTTTAAATTATTGGGTTAATAATTTTTGTAATAAGGCCATTGGGTTTTTCTTTTTAACTTTAATTGGTATTTCTTTAAATTACAAACTGTTGGTCTGTTAAATACGATTTTTTAAAACTATAACCACAGTCTTCAAAATATCATGTATTCGCAAATGTTTGAATCAAACTTCCGCAACAAACAAGGTTTTGAAAGTAATAATGTTTTTTGCAAGAGAATGACTTTTAATAAACTACGTTTCGAAGATAAGCAAACAAAATCTGAGGTTTTACATGGCAGAAAGTTTTAAATTCTTTAAGAAGGGTTTCTAATGAAAGCATGGTTTTCGAAAAACTCTTCAATGTGACACGCCAAATTTGGGCCTAACTTCTAGGCCGGGTTTGGGTGTTACAAATCCGATTGAGGGGTTATAGAGTCTGTCATATAAGAGTTTGTGTCTAGAGATTCACACGAACGTAACTGCAAGATTGTCTGCCAATTTAATCCAAATTTATTCTCTCCACTCAGTGGGTTTTTTGCTAAGATTATATGCAACAAGCTTGTTTTAAGAGACTACATGCTTCATGATCTTTCATAGGATGAATCCTCATGCATTATGTATTGTGCCTTAATGTTGTTCAAGCCTAAGCATAAGCTGGGGAGTATGAGTGCACACGTTTTGTCTAAGCAAAATCTGTGATAAATTCTTAATTTTGAAATAAAAAGGGGAGTAACTTTATTTTAGAACTCAATAAGTTCTTTATGAAGTTACCATCTTTCTCTCCTCTGTTTCAGGTAATCTAAACAGTGGTTCGTAAGAAGGGAACTAAGCCAAAGTCTTCAAAGACAAGTGTAAGCATGTTACCTTTTGGTTTGTAACAGGTGTAGATATTAAGGCAACTTGCAGCCTTAAATTTCTGTTTTGTATATGGATAAGAACTCTTAAAATTTTAGTTCAATTGTAATTAGATGTATAAGACTAAATTGATAGATTTATATAAAAATAATAATATTATCTAAAGTTCTTTCATATATATTGTGATTTCACGATAAAGCACTATGGGACTGTTGTATGATTATTAAATTATTTTGCATATGTTGATTGTTGAAATCTTAAGGGTCGGTTGTCTAGCCCATTGGCTGGGTGTTACACTAAGTGTAAAACTTGATCTTGGTTAGATTATAAGAGATAATTTATATGTTTATGAGCTAGTTCATAATAACTTGGGATTTAAAAATGCATGGTTATGATTGATAAGTAAATTGGTTTAGTATAAATTTGAGTATTGAACAGGGGCTAAAATAGGACAAACATAAAAGACTAATTTGTTAAATTTTCCTTTGATTTAAATAAAACATCGAACCTCTACTAATACTTTGAAGGAAGTATCGATACTTTGGACAAGGTGTCAATTCTTAAAGTTTTTCACTTGATTTTTCAAACATTGAAATCAATTTAGTATCGATACTTGACAGGGGTACTGATACCCAAGTCAGTGTATCGATACTATGGAAAAAAGGTATCGATATTCTCTTCTAAAACAGTTTTGGAATATGAAATTTATCTAGATTTATTCAATACGATTGTAATATGTGTATAATACGTTAACAATAGAAAAATATTCTTTGAAAAAGGTTCAGTTTAATAGTACATAGCCATGGTTGCTTTGGAATCAAATTTGACATTCCTATACCTTGACCCGGTGATTAAGCCAGGTATACGGGCGTACAACAAACATGTACCGAAGTGTAATAATAGTACAAAATAGCATCGGACTGCAATGTCATAACAAAATATCGTTGAAGTGCTTAATCAAAATAGAGTAGCACCAAAGTGCATTAACAAAACAGAGAGCGTGCTAAGTGCTTCCTAATGGCATTCCATCTATATCATACTAGTTCATATCTTGTCTACATGGGAAAATATAACAGAATTGGATTCATAATTACGTTTCAGAACAAAATTTACATACTTTTAAGTTCTTTTCAATTTAGTCCTCATCAACTCAAAACTAAATAATCACTCTCACAGCAGTTCAATATCATCTCACAAGTTATTCAATAACATGTATCACTTTATATATATATATATATATATATTTTTTCAAACATAATTTTTACCTTTCATATCAACCTTTCCTCATTTTACAATTTAGTCCCTTTTTTCCATACTTTTCATACAAAACATAATATTACCTTATAATTGATATCCAATAAATTTCAACTCACACTAACCTATAACATCCTAGAATTTGAATTCTTATATGTTGCATTATTTTGGTGCTCAGCTAGTTAAATTATCCAATACGTGTGTTTAAATAGTCCTGAGAAGGCTCGGGATTTATTCGGATTTGGAATAATTTTTGGCATTTAGTATTTTAAGGAAATGGAATAAGTGACCTTAAAGCTTAAGGTAATAAAGTGGTAAAAAACTAGCATAAATGAACCAATTGTAAAGGGGATATGGCGCCATGTGTGTTACCTTGAGGGAAGGAGTTCGAATCCCTTTGTGTGCATGTGAGAATTTTATTTTTGCTTTCCTTCCTCATAGTGTCGATCAAGCATTGAATTTATGGTAAGTTGGACTTTTATTTTTATGGCAAGATGGCTAAGAGAAAAGGCAAGATTAAACTTAGGGAAAGGAATCAAATGGAAAAGGCATGTAGGGGGAACATAAGGCTTATAATAAGGGAGATGTTTTGGAAAGCTTGGGTGGCTAAACTTTGACCATTTGGCCATGCACTTGGATAGTTTTAGGGGCTAGGGAGAATGGCCAAATTTTTGGGTAGCATTTGGTAAGGTAGGTGTTAATTTTCGTCATTTTCCATTTTGGCATTTTGGTGTATCAATAGTTTTCCTCTCCAAAATTTTTCTCTCCAAATTCTTCTCCCTAGCCAAATATGTCATGATCAATAGGTAAAACTTTCATTTTCTTTTGGCCATTTCATTTTTGACCATTTCGGTATTATCCTTCTTTCTCCCCAAAGTCTTTTCCTCTTTGTGCCGAAACCATACATCTTGAAGGGTATTTTTTTCTTTTCTTCTTGCAAAAACTCTCAAACATCACTCCCTCTCCAATATTTTTACTATAGCCGAATCTTCCTTCCTTCCATTGAACTTTCTTTTTCATTCGAGTGGTCATCTTTGAACAAATGGTAAGAACACCCTTTTCAATTCTTTTATTTTTCCTCTATTGCCGAAATTCATATGTTGGCTTGGGAGGGTCTTTTTGATCGAATCATCATCTTTTCTCTTTTAAGCAAAACCTTTCTTCTTGTAGTGGTATACTGGAGTGCCGATTATTTCTACATCATTTAATCGACCCTAGCCATAGGAAGATCGTGTGAAAAAGGGATATCATCGTTCAAGGTAAGGAATTTTTGAAGGGTTCTATATTACTTTTTATTCGTTAAAGATAGTGTTGATTAACTAATTTTATCATAGGGACTCTATCACTCGATTTTCATCCTTTGAACGTAAGGATTTTGTGGTAAGCCGACTTCGCTCATAAGATCAATCGGTTATAATAACGAAATATTAGTTTGGACTAACATTTATGTAACACCCTAAACCCGGCCCATACGTTTCGATCGGATTTGGTATGCTACGAGTTGTACGTTGAAAACTTTTCCCTTATTGGTTTTCGAAACCGTAAGTTAATTAGACAATATTTGAATAAATAAGTGACATAAAAAAAAACCTTGTATTATTATTATTTTGTAAAATTACACCTTTGACATAGTTTCATAAATTGCAAATATTAAAAACTACCTAGGCGAATATAAACTATGGGGTCTTATTACCTAAATATTCCCAAAATGAAACTTAAAGGAAAAACCGAAAATTATCTATAGAAATAGAAACTTGATGGCCCCTCGAGTCCGTCTCGGCTGCCATGTCCACGATCTACTGCTCATCTGAAAAGTTAGGGAAGATAAAGGGGTGAGTCACCAAGACTCAGTGTACAAATCCCGAAAACACATAAAAGGCTTGGGCCCACAAACACATTATGGGCCCTGGCCCATTCATAAAGGCAACAATCATAATCACATGACAGATAATAGATGATGAATAGCCAACCCATCCCAGAATTCCATCCTCTACACACCAACCCGTACCAACCATCACACCTTTGGGATTTCTACAATCAACCCTCCATCCGCTACACACCATAACGACAACCGTACTGCCTGTCTTAAAGACCGATCACTGTGTGACCTATGTGGCAAAGCCACCGATCGCCATGCGACCTTACTAATACATCGTAGCATTTAAAATTTGTGAAATTCTTTGTCATAAAGACCGATCACTATGTGACCTATGTGGCAAAACCACCGATTGCTATGCGACCTTCTTCCCCTTCATCATTTCAGTATCCCACCCCATGCATACATACAAAAACATAAATATATCATCTAAAAAGATTACATATCATCACATACTTCGATACACATAGAGAAGTTTCTATGATTACGTACCTGGCATCCTTGCCTAACCCTTTTAGGGTTTTATTCGACTGTCTACACAGCCACTTTCCGGCTTTTAGCCCATAACACATAAAACACAGTTAAAGAGTGTGTTAAAGATCTACACACCTGATTACCGTTAGAACGAGACCCTCTAAGGCGACGCTATCCGTAGCCAACACCACTGCTATCTTGAAATCCAGAAAAGTGATATGAGATTCAGGGACTAATGTTTTCGACTTTTAGATCTAAGAGATCTTACTAGAGAAGATTCGGCTACTCCCACAGGATTTCGGATTTTTGCAAAAATCAGGAAGAGAAGATGATTTGAAGAAATCTATAGAGATTCAGCTTTTAAATAAAGAAATCTGCATGAAGAAGAAAAGAGAATTTCGGCAGACTGGGGGTAGGTTCGGCCTTAACAAGGATCAAAAGAAATATAGGAAAACGGCTTTTTAGAAGGAAGAAGAGAAAAGAATAATGGAGTTTTTCAGCTTTTAGAAGAAAGAAGAGAAAATAATAATGGAGTTTTTGGCTTTTAGAAGAAAGAAAAGATGGAAACCCTAAATGTCGAAAAATAAAGAAGAAAACCCTCACCTGACTATTTAAAGTTTCCTCCCCCCCAGAGTTTGAAATCCGGCCATCACTGTGACCAGCAGATAGAACCCTAAATTTCCTTCCTTATGTTCCATATTATCAACTATAATATCTACATTATCCCTTTCACATAAATCCTTCTATTTTTGAGCCTTATTATCGTCCACTCTAACTAACCCTAATGCCAAAATTTAGCTAACTTAAACTCAAAGAATTGGGCTCCATAAAACTTAAATTTGGGCCCCTTACTCCCTTGTGTGGCGTCACCTCCTTGCTCCCTAAGTGGCGCCACTGACCACTGGTCCACAAGCCTATTTTGATATTTTAAACATAGATACCACCCTTATAGTGCCCAAACACAAATTTCACCAAGGCCTTGACCACATCCGGAGCCCAATTTGGACCCCTAACAGTTAAATTAACACATTACACCTATTCTCCAATTAAACGCATAGGACCAAAAATTCAGGATGTTACAATTTATTTGTCAATGGATGCAAACAAGATCGAATCAAAAGGAGTAGTTATTGGTGATTGAAAAAGGAGCAGATTTGTGATCCCTTCTAGATTCAAACGAAGGGCTGTTTCGGTGATTCGGGATTTTCCACTGGGTTGTGGACCCTCATTCGGTGAAAATCAACTATTCGAGGTTGTTCGCAATCGTGAGGCATCAACGATTCGGGATTTTCCACCGGGTTGTGAACCGTCAACCGGGGAGAACCGGCAAATAGTTGTTATTCGCGATTCCGAGGGTAAAAACCTAGACCGTTTATTTTAGAGTAGATTTACTATAAGTGTTAATGTTCTAATCGAGCGTTAAAAATATTTTTAGGTGTCGACGATCAGGAAAGTGTAGTGCTTACCGTAATCAGGTGTGTAATCTCACACCGTATTCCATGGGTTAGATAATTATATCGCGTTAATCGTTTGATTAAATCGCATATTAGTGACATCGGGTAAAATGGCATAATGATCACTAAAATGGTAAAGACTATGAAATCGGTATTAAGACTGTGAAAATTATAAGATTACCCTTAATGGGCCAAATGTGGTATTTGATATATGGGCCAAAAGTGATAATTGATATATGGGCCAAGTGTGATATGTGCTATATAGGCCAAAATGTGATGTGGGCCAGATTGAGAAAATTTTTATAATAGGCCATATTGTTCATAATAATTATATGAATGGATTGTTGTAAATGAATATGCATATTATATACATGATTTGCATGGGTTGGGAAATTGACGAAGAGAAGTTCTGGTAGCCTTGCTACAAAAATTCTGGTGGCTCTGCCACAAATCTAAAAAATGGCAATGCCATGTGAACTTTGTAAATCTGGTGGCTTGTCCACAAATTGATAAACAGCTTAATGCCTATTTTGGTGTGTTGGCGGGGTGGGTGACTAAAGCTCCCCACAGGTGTGCTGGTTGGTACAGGTGGTGTGTAGCGGATGGTAATTAAGTTTGGTTTGGGAATTGCATATTACATTCATTTTATGCATGTTATATTTGTAATGGGCTTTGGCCCAATAAATGCTAAATTGGATTTTGGCCCAGTGGACAATGGTAAGTGGTTTACACACTGAGTTCTAAGTAACTCGCCCTGGTTTCCCTACTCTTCTTAGGTAATGATAAGTGACAGGGACTTGGGCTGTGGACGACTCAGTGAGGCCATACTACGAGTAATGAGTTATTTAAATTTTGGATTTCTTTTAAGTACTTTTTATTATTTTGCTATTTTAAGTTAAGTTGTAATAAGGCCTCTGGATAAATTTTAAATGTTGTTTCACGTTTGATGGATTTTATAATTTGCTTGAATAGTTTAAGTGGGATTTTTCTAAAAAATAAATAAATGTTTTTCTCAAAATAAACATGCAAAAAGGGTTTTCATTCTGAAATATTTTAACTCGGAAAATTTTCTGTTAACAACGTTCTTCAAAATTTTGTTTTCAAAATTATTTTCGAACTCTATTAAATTTTCTCGAAATATTAATTTAATTTCTTTTTAAGTTTAAATTTATAAACTCTTACGTCTCAAATTAGTTGATTTTTCAACCAACCTTAGTTTTCAATAAACTTCACATCAAGATGTCTTGAAAATCCGATTTCTTAAAATCTTTAAAAGACTAGATGTATATTCCTTCCATGTGACATGTCAAATTTGGTCTTAACGCATAGACCAGGTTTGGGGTGTTACATAACCAATCTCATATTAAATATTAACATAATCATGTATAATATTAATCACATAAATATTAATATAATTAATCTAACAGAGTTCTATAATTAGATATTTATTAAGTAAAAAATTCCTGTTGTACTTACAACTAAAGGCTTGGAATCAAGTTTTCTTTTTATTCATCTTTTACTCTTTGGCTCTCTCTTTGCCTCTGTCACCAACTTGTTCGCTTCTCTTCTCTTTTCCTTCATTTCCAAATCAAAACATACAAGATTTACTTTTCAAAATCATAATTAGATAACATATCTATGCTCTTTAAACAAAACTAACATTTAATTCATGAAAAACTTATCATGTTTACCTTAATCTCCTATGACCAAACCCTAAATCTTATTTTCTCTCTCCTCCAAGAAAACTATGGATGCACTAATGAAACTAATATGGCTATTAGGCTTCTTTATTGATTTCACTAAATATTCATGAAGAAAATTGGAGAAATTAAACTTGGAAGGCTTAAAATGGTGAAAATGGACTAAAATGAATAAAACTAAAGCTTAGTTCTTTTCATAGAGTAAGTGGCATGTGGGAGAGAAGATGAATGAATGTCATAATCTCTTCTACACTATTCTAACATAAAATCTATTAACCCCAATCACACTTTCACACCAATTTAGTTCTTAACCATTACTTATGCATAATTATCTAAATTAAATATTGACCATTTAGCCCTTTAACTTTCTCGTCAATACCATTCCTTAGTCATACTTTTTTTTGGTAAATTTCACCTCTAGTCCCTCCTCATTTTTCCTTCAATTCAATCTAACTATTCCATTTCTTAATGTTCTCACTTTTCCCCAACACTTTTCACTCTCTTACAATTTAGTTAACACCCCAGATTTATTTCTCACAATATACAAGCCTTTTCATTTGCCTTTAGTATCTATCTACAAACACTAATAATTTCCGATTTTATAACCTTCTCAAATTCTAATAGATTCACTCTCGATTTAACATTGTTCTGGACTCAAGGGTATTGGGGATGTTACATAGAGAATTTATGCTAATTCCTAAGCTATAAGGACTCAGATGCAATTAATTTAATATCATAATTTAAACAATTAAGAAACAATTGTAGTTGATAAATATCCATGCCAGTGATGAATTCACAGTTTAAGGGACTAAAACACATAATTTTCCTATTTAGTCTGATTTTACCTCTTGGTCTCAATTTTACCCAAATAAGCAATTTAATCTAATTTACCTCTCAGTCTCACTAGATTAAATCGAACTAAGTGAAGTATTACACAATAGGCTCTGTTCTCGATCTCACCTATCTAAATAGCCTATAACAACCCAGTTTAGACCCTAGTCAGAACAGTGGTTTTGGGACCACAAATCCGAGGTTAGAGAAATAATTTAATATTATTTTTAGTGTTTATGGCATGTGATAAAGTATGTGTGAAAGTTCTGTGTGAAAATTTTATCGTTTATGTGTCAATTTGTGAAAAATGACCTAATTGTGTAAAATGCAAAAGCTATGTGCTAGTAGTTAAAAGTGCTTAATTACCATGGCTTATTAAATGAAAGGTCCTTATGTTGATATTAGACCATTGATAGTAGAATTTAACATAAATGGCCATTAAATGAATGATTTTATAATGTTTTAATTAAGGTTAAATTTGTAAATTGATTATTAAGGTATATTAAATAAAATCAAAAACAAAATTATATGTTATCATCTATGTTCTTACTGAAAATTGAAAGAAAAAAAAGATCTAGCTAAGGTTCAGCCATTGTTGTTCTTGATTAAGGTATGTTTTGAGCTCGGTTTTTGATGATTTTTACGTTTTTGTGATCGTTACTTTGTGTTCTCTTAAGCTCATGCCCCAATTTCTGAATTTGATGAAGATTTTGAGTTATGCCATTGATGAAATTGTGAGCTTTGTGATGTTAGTTGATGAAAACTGAAAGATATGTGTTGGGTTAACATGTTTTGTATTTAGATTTTTGATGAATTTGAGTATTATGTGCTAAATTATGAAAATGAGAAATTGAGGGGCTAATATGTGAAATAAATGAAATTTATGGGTTGCTAGGGACTAGTATGAAATTCTTCCAAGCTTCGGTGAGAGTAAATATGTGTATTTTGTGTAATTGTGAAATAGGGATTAAAATGTCAAATGTAGAATTATGAGGGCTAAAGTATAAAATGCCCTAACTATGTGTTTGTGAATCGTTTTGAATGAAGATGAGATTGAATAAGTTAAATTTGATATTATATAGATTAAGAAAAGAGAAGTTCGAACCTAAATCGAGGCAAGAACAAAGTGCTCGATTGATCGACTAGTATCGTTGTTTGTAGTCCGAGGTAAGTTCGTGTATAATACATGATGTTTAAACAATGTTCCTATGTGATGAAATGTATGGAAATGTGATTGTGGAGTTTGGCAATGTGGAATGTGAGTTCGAAGATATGTGGCACTAAGTGTGCGGAAATAGAATCGTTACTGTGATAAATGGCACTGAGTGTGCAAGATAAAGAAAGCATCGACTATATTATTGAGCATTGTGTGTGCGTTATTGAGACAAATTCGATTTAATTTGATGGCACTAAGTGTGTGATATTATTATAGCTTCGGCTAATTAATTGGAACTAAGTGTGCGAGTTTATTGAACATTTAAAGAGGATCGAATGAATTATGGAATCGAGCATTGAAGTGGTAAATGTGATAGATAAATATGTGATGGTATAGGTATGTACAGAACCTATGTGGTTGATGATATTGTGTATGAGATAGATGGACGATCATGTGAATGAATGATGAAAAGGGTTGAACTGAGTAGCATTATAAATGCTTGTATATGAATCTATAGATATGATATGAAAGTGAGTAATAGCCATGGATGAGATTGAGTAGTGATGTGAATTAAACTACGTGTTAGTTAATTTTGCATATTCAATTTGAATTGTTGAGTTAATTGTGTTATATTACGAACTTACTAAGCTTTAAAGCTTACTGTGTGAAGTCTTCTTTGTTTTACAGTATCATGCAATAATCCCACAAATATCTAAATCCCAATTAAAAGTTGTAATCGGTATATTAAAAAAAACTAAGAAAAACCTTAAAGAACTCTATAAAGTACAGAGTGGTCCTTGTACCCTTTTCTAAGAAAAGTAAAAATATTGTAGAAATATCTAAAGAGAAATCTAAAACTTTAACCTAAACTGTCTATCTCTCTAAAATTGACTCATAAAGTGTTATTTATAATCCCACAATATTTAACCTATAAAAGACAAGTATACCCTCAATAAAAATCTGATTTGAAGTCGTTTTGGCTTAGTTGACTGCAATTTGTCCTTCAGGAAATTTTCCTCGTTAGAGGTTGATAAACCATAATATACACATATTTTTAACACCATGCTTGGCTTAATTTTCGATGATTTTCCATTGGATTTGGTGAATTCGATGTTCCTAATCTCTTAATTTCATGTTTTATACTCAGGAGAGCTTAGGAAGTCGAAAAGAACGAGAAACGGGCCAAAAAGGGGCAAAATGGCCTACCTAGGAAATCAACACGGCTTGGACCATTGGACACGACCGTGTGTTACGAGCAAGATCAACCACGGCCTGGACTATCATCCACGGGCAGACCACACAGCCATGTATGGTGAGCAGAGTCGAGCACGGCCTAAGCCATCATGCACGGGCGTGTCACATGGGTGTATCCCTGCTGACCCCAAGGTTAATTCTATTCAGAAAAGGGCTGCTTGTGGGCCAAGAAAGGCATCTCAAAGCCTATATAAACACCTTAGGGGGCAACCTAAAAGGGTACGTTGAGTGGATGCCGAGTCGAAGGCAGAAAATACTCTAAGACAGTCGTCGGAACAGTTTAGGAGAAGGATCTCCACCAAGACTGAAGATCTCCCATCAAGTTCTTTAGAAGTTTTTGGGTTTTCTTATGTTTTGTTGTTTTCCCTATTTTAAGATGTTTCCCTCTATCGTTATGAACTAAATCCCTTAAATACCTAAGGGGATGAAACCTAAGACAGATCTTATTATTATTTGATTTATAAGATAAATACGTGTTCTTATTCTCAATTGTGAGTTCTTATTCTTGTTTTGATAATTCAGGTTATTGATTCAAGTCAAATGTGCTTATTCAGTGGAGTTGATTGCAACCCTAGAAATAGGGCGACAAAAATCTGCCGGATTAGAGTTAAATCTAATAAGGGAATCCATAGAGCGAGTTAATGCGTCAATAGGGACTTTAATTAGAAAGAGATTTCAATTAATCAACCTAGAGTCAGTTGTTTTTAGTCTTGAAAGAGATATTAACATAAATTAGGGATTTCTACGGATTAAGTCAAGTAAATAAATCATATAAATCAAAAGTAATAAGTGAAGTCTAGGTAGATTCTTCCTTAGGTATTGCCTATCTCATAAAGTTGTCTAAAAAGTATTTTCCTAATTCTTTCTCTGTGTTCATGGTCAATTAATTAGTTAAAAATTAGATTAAAACAAACCCCCTTTAATTATTAGGCTAGATAATAAGAAGATAGTTATTACTAGTAATTTTAGTCATTGAGGATACGATATTTCAGACTCACCATAACTATACTACTGTTCGATAGGTGCGCTTGCCTTTGTCAAAATATTAGTTAGTTTCGAGCCCATCAAGTTTTTGGCGCCGTTGCCGGGGACTAAGATATTAGGAAAACTATTTTTTTATTACTCTAGCCATTTTATTTATTTGCAATTTATTTTTATTTTATTTCAACTTTGCTAATTTTTCATTTATTTGCTTTTGGCAGGTAATTTTAGTTTATGACTAGAAGAAACCCGCCAGGACCCTTGATTTTTTATAGTGAGATAGAACACACTGCTCGTAGAAACCGAAGAGAAATAAGGTGAAGCTTACAATACATAGAAGAAGAGCAAGAAGATGAAACCAGTACTAGCGAAAAGAAGGTTGATAATAATCTGCTATCTCTTGTGGGTGCCGCAAATCCGGTGAATCAAAATCTTGATATGCTAAACCTAATTTAACAGGAATTGAATCAAGTATTGTTAGACTTGCTATTACTGCAAAGAATTTTGAACTGAAACCTAACACTATATAGATGATTCAGCATTTTGTTCAGTTTGATGGTTTGTAGGATGAGGATCCAAACAATCACTTGGAAAATTTTCTAGAGTTTTGTGATACTTTTAAAATTAATGGTGTTTCTGATGATGCCATTCACCTTCGGTTGTTTCCCTTCTCGTTGAGAAACAAAGCTAAACAGTGGTTGAACTCGTTACTACAAGGATCAATCACTACATGGGACCAGATGACCAAAAAAGTTTTACTTCAATATTTTCCGCCGGCTAAAATGGCTATGTTGAGGAATTATATTTCTTCTTTTGTGTAGATGGAATTAGTAATACTCTACAATGCATGGGAGAGATATAAGGATCTACTAAGGAGATGCCCTCACCGTGGGTTACTTTTGTGGCTACAGGTTCAAGCCTTTTACAATGGTGTGAACACCTCAACTAGGAAGTTGATTGATGCAGCCGCCAGTGGTACACTTAACAACAAAACACTTGAGGCTGCCTACGAATTCATTGAAAAAATGTCACTGACTAACTATCAGTGGCAAGTTATGAGGACGAAGCCAACAAAGGCAGACGATGTTTCCAACCTCGACGCAGTGACCATGCTATCAAACCAGGTAGGACTTTTAAGTAAAAAGATTGATGGTTTGTTTGGTTCTTCACAGGTACATCCAGTTATGCAGTGCGATACGAATGGAGGAGGAATGAAAAATACAGAATATCCTTCCTACAACCCTAGCATTGATAGTGAAAAGATGAACAATATGGGTAAAAATTTTAGACCTCAAAATAACCCTTATAGTAACACTTACAATCCAGGTTGGAGGGACTACCCAAAATTCTCATGGGGTGGCCAAGGAAATCAGAGACAACAATCCCTCCAGGCTTTCAACAGCAACCCTACCCACAAGAGAAAAAATCGAACCTTGAAGATACGTTACCAAAGTTTATTTCAGCGTCAGAAACTCATTTCAAAATACCGAAACAGCATTGAAGAAACAGTAAACATTAATTCAAGGGCTTAAAAATCAAATAGGACAGCTGACCAAGTTAGTTTCCGAAAGGCAACCAGCTAGTTTACCTAGTAATACCGAACCTAAACCAAAAGAGCAAGTGAAGGCAGTTACACTAAGGAATGGGAAGGTGTTGGTTGAAGTCGAAAAGAAGATGCCACAAGAAACTGATAAGGAAAAGAGTGAGGAAGTAAATGAGAATGTAACACCGGTACTTAAAGAGTATAAACCACTGATCCCATATCCGGTAAAGTTGAAGAAAGACCGCATAGACGCACAATATGGTAAATTTCTTGAACTTTTTAAACAATTACATATTAAATTACCTTTTGTTCAGCTATTTCGCAAATGCCGACATACGCAAAATTCCTAAAAGAGCTTCTAACAAATAAAAGGAAGTTTGAAGAGCTATCGACCGTGGAACTTAACGAGGAATGTTCAGCTATTCTCCAAAATAAGCTACCAACCAAATTGAAAGATCGAGGAAGTTTCAATATTCCCTATTTAATTGGTAGTTTAAATATTGAGAAAGCTCTAGTTGATTTAGGTGCCAACATTAATTTAATGCCTTATAAAATGTTCAAGGAGCTTGGTCTGGGGGAACCAAAACCCACTAGGATGAGTATTCAAATTAGCTGACAGATCTATTAAATATCCTAGGGGAGTTATGAAGATATTTTGGTAAAAGTTGATAAATTTATATTCCCTGTTAATTTTGTTGTGCTTGACATGGATGAGGACGTTGAGGTACCTTTAATTTTAGGACACCAATTTTTAGCTACTACTACGATTGTTATTGATGTAGGTGATGGTAAACTTGCGCTAAGGGTAAGCGACGAGGAAATTATTTTTAAAATTTATGATGTTATGCGATATTCTAGAGAGCAAGATGATTCCTGTTATTTTATTGATGCCATTGATCATGTTATTCAAGATTCTTTTCAGGAAATCATACATGACAACATGTTGGAACTGTGTCTTACCTAAGGTGAGGAGGAAGATGACAATACAAATGAGTTGGGGGAGATAAAAAGTGAATTAAATTCTAATACTTCTTCCCCAAGACAAAAGAAAGATGGGGGCATTGAAATAAACGACGAACTAAAACAAAAACCCTCTATTGAAGAACCGTCCAAATTGGAATTGAAACAGTTACCAAATCACTTAGAGTATGCATTCCTAGGAGATAATTCTAACTACCAGTAATCATCTCTTCAGAACTAAATCCCAGAGAGAAAGAAGAGTTACTACAGGTACTAAAGGAGCATAGAAGAGCCATAGCTTGGAAGATCTCTGACATTAAAGGGATAAATCCATCATTTTGCACCCATAAAATTTTAATGGAAGATGAATATAAACCATGTGTGCAACCTTAAAGACAATTGAATCCCAACATGAATGAAGTTGTTAAAGCTGAGGTAATTAAACTTCTAGATGCTGGAGTTATTTATCCTATTTCTGACAGTACTTGGGTAAGTCCTGCATGCGAGTTGTTCCAGAAGAAGGAGGCATGATCATTTGTAGCTAACGAAAAGAATGAATTGATTCCAACAAGAACAGTCACAGGTTGGAGAGTCTGCATTGACTATAGGAAGTTGAACGATGCCACGAGAAAATATCACTTTCCTTTACCCTGCATTGATCAAATGTTAGAAAGATTATCTGGGCATATGTACTATTGTTTCCTAGACAGACTCTCTGGCTACTTTCAAATTCCAATAGCTCCCGAGGATCAAGAAAAGACAACATTTACATGTCCATATGGTACGTGTGCTTATCGTAGAATGCCTTTTGAATTATGTAATGCGCCTGGTACTTTTCAGTGCTGCATGTTAGCCATCTTTGATGAAGTTGTGGAAGATATTATGGAGGTATTTATGGGCGACTTTTCGGTAATTGGTAGTTCCTTCCACCTTTGCCTTAAAAATTTAAAACGAGTTCTAATGAGATGTGAGGAAACGAACCTTGTGCTTAATTGGGAAAAGTGTCACTTTATGGTTCGAGAAGGGATTGTGTTAGGACACAAAATTTCTAGCAAAGGGATTGAGGTTGATAAAGCAAAAATTTAAACCATACAAAAACTACCTCCTCCTAGTTCAGTTAAGGCTATTAGATGTTTTTTAGGACATGCTGGATTTTATAGAAGATTTATTAAGGATTTTTCTAAAATAGCTAAGCCTTTAACGAAATTACTAGAAAAAGATGTGCTGGTCGTACGTCAGAAAGTCTTAAAATTTATATAATGAATGATCGAGCCTAGAAACTAACTTATGACAACGATTGAGGCAAGCGCACCTATCATTTGGTAGTATAGCTATGGCAAGACCGGAAGTATCGTATCCTCAAGGACCAAGAGTACTAGTACTTACTATCTTTTTATTATTTAGCCTAAGAATTAAGGGAATTGTTGTTTAATTTAGAACTAACTAATTACTAAGCTAAGGATGCTAAGACACAGAGAATGAATTGGGAAAATACTTTTGGGAAAAACCAATTGATTAAGACAATACCCGAGGAAAAATCCACCTAAACTTCACTTGTTATTTAACTCTGTACCAGACGATTTATTCATTTGACTTGATCCGTAAGATTCCCTAATTTATCTTAATACCTCTTTCAAGGCTACTAATGTCTAACCCTAATTTATATTAATACCCCTAGTTCTAACGTCTAACACAAAGAATGCATCGAGCGTGCCTCCTTAGCAGACCCAAACCCCTAGGTTCGAGATTTGATTTTGAGCAGTTGCCTAACTATGTTCTATATTTCAGTTGTAAAAGTTCTTTCCTATTATTATTTGACTTGTTCTTAAAAAAATGAAGTATATTCATTATTAGTTCTATAATTAAGTGAGCTTACATGTTTAAAGTGAAAATCTTGAAGAAAAAGCTTGTATTATTAGTTTTAAATTGATGTAATTATTTAAGATTAGTTCATTTTTCTAGTTAGGTATTTTGTCAGGTCAATCTAGATTCTAACCCTCTAATTCAGCCTTTATCCACACCTTTAACCTAAGCCCCGTTACAACCCTGTTAAAGACCTTTTGATTTATGTATCATCTCATATTATAGTGGTGGAGATTTGATTTTCATGTAAGCCTATGGGATTAACTTTTCATGTTCGACTTTTGAGTGCTTAATTTTGAACCTTAAACACTTTGAGTGACTTGAGTGAATCTCTAGTGAGGATGTCAACCCTTGTCTATTTTGAATCAGAGGTAATTATTTAGATAAAGGGAAACACCTATGTTTTGTGCTATAAATATATGACATTGATTGTTTGAATCTTTAAGACTCTTTGAATTGAATTATCCATGTATGAATTATCTTTGAATTATGATGAAACATTATTGATGAATGTTATGAATCGAGGAAGTTTGTTTTAATTTTGACTTAAGAATTTTGCTTGAGGACAAGCAAAAGCTTAAGTGTGGGGGTATTTAATAAACCAAAAAAGTAACAAATTTTAACCCCACATTTAGCATGCTTTTGAATAATCCAAGCCTCGATTTATGTAATTTAGTGCTCTTAATCCTTTCTTTTTATGTTTTATACCCAAGAGAGCACCCAATGACGAAAGAAAGAGAAACAGGCTTAAAACAGACTAAATTGGGCCAAAATAGAAATTGACACGGCCTAGGCCTAAGATCACACGGTCGTGCCTCATTAAAAGTCCAAACACGGCCTGGCCACGATTCACATGGGCATTTGCCATGGCCGTGTCCATGTCGTGGAGAAGAGTAATTTCACTCGAAAAAGGATACTTAGGGGCAAAGAAACCCGATGCAAAAGCCTATATAAACCCCCTAAGTATAACCTAGAGGAGGACGGTTAGCTAGGCCAAGGAGCCGAGCCAGAAAGGTCAGATTTGTGGAAATCACTCGAAGATAGCCAGTTGATCCATCTCTAGAAGCCGGAGTTATATTCAAGACTGCGGATCTCTCCTTTAATTCCTTCATGGGGGTTTTAGAGATTTCTTATGTTTTGTTTTATCTTTTCTTTTGAGATGTTTTCTTTTATAGTTATGAACTAAACCCTTAGATACCTAAGGGGGATGAAAGCTAAGATGAATCTTGTTATTCATTGCTGAACTATATGATAAATATTTGACTTGTTCTTAATTATGTGTTCTTAATTCTTGTGTTGATATTTTCGGGATATTAATTCAAATCTGATGTGCTTAGGTGGAGGAGTAAAAGTCCCTGCTTAAGAGTAGATCTAGCATAATTAAGCGGAGTTGATCGCGCACCTAGAGATAGGGTGACGAGTTTGCCAGATTAGGGTGAAACCTAATATGGGAGTCTCTAGATCGAGTTAATGCGATTCTAGGGGTTTTAATTAGAAAGAGATTTCAATTAATCAACTAAGGGTTAGACGTTATTCGCTTCGAGAGAGGGTTTAATATAACTTAGGGAATCTTACAAATCAAGTCAAATGAATAAATCGTCTGGTTCAGAGTTAGATAACAAGTAAAGTCTAGGTGGATTCTTTATTGGGTTTCGTTTTAATAAATTGGTTTTCTCTCTAGTTATTTTCTCAATTCATCTTTCTGTCTTTGCATCTGTAGTTTAGTTGATAATTAATTTTAGATTAGATAAATAAATACCTTAATTCTTAGGCTAGATAATAAAAAGAGAGTTAGTATTAGTACTTTTGGTTCCTTTCGGATTCGACATTCCGGTCTTACCTTAACTATACTGCTGTTGGATAGGTGTGCTTGCCTTAAATCGTTGTCAGAGTTAGTTTTCAGATTTGATCATTCTTTTTATGAATTTTAATACTCGACAGACAAGACCACTAGGATCCTTCCGTTTCTTCGACATGGATAAGGTGTAGGTCAAGAATTTGGAGAATGAAGAAGGGGAAAATGAAAAGGGGGGAGTGTAAAGGGTATGGAAGAAGGGGAATGGGGAGTAGGTGAGAAGGGGAGAGGGGGAGAGGGGTGTTTTAAATAGATATCATAGATCTGGTACATCCCCACGCCCGTGTGTTATGGGCGTGTTAAGTCTCACGGCTGTATCACATGGCCATATGGTAGTTCGTTCGCTTCTCCCACGCCTGAGTACAGGTCGCCACGCCCGTGTTGATGAAGCAGTATCGACCATGGTTGTATCGCATGGCCATGGTGTTTAGTCAAAGCCCGTGGCTTGAAGATATTTTTCGTCCTATTCCGTACTATCTCTGCCACGCTGGTACGAAAATTCGTAATGTCCACACAGCCACTGCCACGCCCGTGTGCAAGGCTGTGTGGATGGAAATCTGTGTGGTTAGTTGTAGTTAGATGCTGAAAGTAAAAATGAAAATAAAATAAAATTATGAAAATTAATGAGGTTAGTGCTCGGGTTGCCTCCCGAGAAGCGCTCGTTTAAAGTCTTAAGCTAGACTTACCTCTCATTCACACATTCATGGTGGTTTGAGGAGTTGAAAATCCTTTCTCATGCTATCAGTTCTACTATCACTATATAGTTCAAGTCGAGTAGTTTTTACCTTAAAAGTGCCAGACTTAGGATTAGTTACCTCGACTGTTCTGCATGGGAAGACATTGAGTACCTTAAAAGGGATTTCTTCGTTTGTATTAAGGTCGAAAGGGGCGATCCGAGGGTCTGTTTTATTTAATAATAACTGATCTCTGATCTTAAATTTGTTTGTCTCACGGAGTGGCTTTGGTTATGCTTCGTGTATTCTTAGTTTTTCCTTGAAATGTGTCTTCCACTCGTCTAGTTCATCGATCTGAAGCCTTCAGTCCTCATGAGTTATTTTCTTTTTGGCATGAGGTCTAAGATCTGGCTCAGTTGTGTAGTTCTGTGGTGCTTCCTGAAAAGAAGGTTTAACCGAATGGTCATTAATAGAATTTATTTTCTCACCTTGATTACTTGATGTCCTAGCTGAGTCAAGAGCTTGAAGAGTGATTGTTTCGTCACCTACACGAAGTATGAGTTCACCTGTACCAACATCCATTTTAGTTCTGTCAGTTGCTAAAAAGGGTTTTCCTAAAATTAAAGGAATATTGTGGTCCTCATCCATGTCTAAAACGACAAAGTCTACTGGGAATATGAATTTATCAATTTTCACGAGTACATCTTCAATTATACCCCTAGGAATTCTAATAGTTTTATCAGCTAATTGAATGCTCATCCTAGTTTGTTTGGGTTTCCCTAGACCAAGCTATTTAAACATTTTAGAAGGCATAACATTGATGCTTGCCTCTAAATCAGCTAACATTGATGCTTGCCTCTAAATCAGCTAAAGCATTATCAACAGATAAACTACCAATTAAGAATGGAATTGTAAAACTCCCTGGATCTTTTAATTTTCGTGGTAGTTTATTTTGCAACATTGCTGAACACACTACATTTAGTTCAACATGCGACTCTTCGTCTAACTTCCGTTTGTTTGTTAGAAGCTCTTTTAAAAATTTCCTTGAATCTGGCATCTGCGAAAGAGCTTCAAGAAACAGTAAGTTAATATGTAATTTCTTTAAAAGTTTAAGAAATTTACTGAATTGTTCATCTGTGTTGTCTTTCTTCATCACATTGGGGTATGGCACACGAGGTTGGTATTCTTTAATTACCGGCTTTGGCTTATCATGGTTTACCTCAACCTTACCTTCCTCTACAACATTCTCTTGGCTTACTTTTGGTTCATCTAACCCTTCACTATCGCGAGCGGTTATTGCTTCAAGTTGCTCCTTTGGGTTAGTTTCAGTGTTGCTTAGTAGGCTTCCTTGTGATCGTTTAGAGAATTGCTTAGCAAGTTGCCCTAATTGGTTCTCGATCCCTTGAATCAATGCTTGCTAATTTTTGAGTGCTATCTCGGTGTTTTGGAAACGGGTTTCTGACACCGCTATAAATTTTGTTAGAATCTCCTCAAGGTTCGTCTTATTTTCTTGTGGGTAGGGTTGCTGTTGGAAACTTGGAAGGGGTTGTTGTCTTTGATTTCCATGACCACCCCATGAAAAATTGGGGTGATTACTCCAACCTAGATTGTAAGTGTTACTATAAGGGTTATTTTGAGGTCTAAAATTGTTACCCATATATTGAGCTTGCTCGTTTTCAGCGCTCGGGTTGGAAGGTGGGTATTCTATATTGCTCATCCCTCCTCCATACGTATCGCACTGCATAATCGGATGTACTTGCGAAAAACCACATAAACCATCAATCTTTTTATTTAACATCTTTACCTGATTTGATAGCATGGTCACTACGTCGAGGTTGAAAACACTGGTGGCTTTTGTTGGCCTTGTCCTCGTGACTTGTCACTGGTAGTTATTCAATGACATCTCTTCAATGAATTCATAAGCAGCCTCAGGTGTTTTGTTATTTAAGGTTCTGTCAGTGGCTGAATCAATCAACTGTCTAGTTGAGGGATTCACACCGTTATAAAAGGTTTGGACCTGTAGCCACAAGGGTAATCCATGGTGTGGACACCTTCTCAATAGATATCATTCCTCAACTTAGTCGTTTTAGCCAGCAGAAAATATTTTAACAAAAAATTTTCGGTCATTTGTTCCCATGTAGTGATTGATCCTCGTGGAAGAGAATTCAACTACTGTTTAGCTTTATTCCTTAAAGAAAAGGGAAATAATCAAAGACGGAGGGCATCATCAGAAACGCCATTTATTTTGAAAGTATCGCAAAATTCTAGGAAATTTGCCAAGTGATTATTTGGATCTTCATCCTGCAAACCATCAAACTGAACAAATTGCTGTATCATCTGAATTGTGTTAGGTTTTAGTTCAAAATTATTTGCAGCAATAGCAGGTCTAACAATACTTGACTCAGTTCCTGTTAAATTAGGTTTAGCATAATCATACATAGTTCAAGGAGCATGATTTTCGGCCACCTCCGGAGGTAGCAGATTATTCTCAGCCATCTCTTCGGTAGTATTAATTTTGTCTTCTTACTCTTCTTAGATGTATTGTAGGCTTCTCCTTATTTCTCTTTGGTTTCTGTGAACTGTTCTTTCAATTTCACTATCATAAAGTAGAGATCCTGACGAGTTTTTTCTAGTCATAAACTAGAATACCTACCAGAAGCAAAGAAGAAAATTTAGAAAAGTAAAAATAAAATTTAATGGTAAAAATAAAATATGGCTAAAGTAATAAAAATCAAGTGTTCCTAATATCTTAGTCCCCGACAATGGCACCAAAAACTTTATCGTATGTTAGAAAGTCTTAAAATTTATATAATGAATGATCGAGCCTAGAAACTAACTTGTGACAATGATTGAGGCAATCGCACCTATCGTTTGGTAGTATAGCTATGGCAAGACCGGAAGTATCGTATCCTCAAGGACCAAGAGTACTTGTAATTACTATCTTTTTATTATTCAGCATAAGAATTAAGGGAATTGTTGTTTAATCTGAAACTAACTAATTACTAATCTAAAGATGCTAAGACCCGAGGAAGAATTCACCTAGATTTCCCTTGTTATTTAACTCTGAACCAGACGATTTATTCACTTGACTTGATCCGTATGATTCCCTAATTTATATTAATACCTCTTTCTAGGCTACTAACGTCTAACCCTAGGTTGATTAATTGAAATCTCTTTCTAATTAAAACTGTTAGAATCGCATTAACTCGATCTATTGACTCCTACATTAGGTTTGACCCTAATCCGGCAGATTTTCGTCATCCTATTTCTAGGGTTGCGATCAACTCTGCTTAACTATGCTAGATCTTCTCTTAAACAGGGACTTTTGCTCCACTGCCTAAGCACATCATTACTTGAATCAATATCCTGAAATATTAAAACAAGAATTAAGAACACATAATTAAGAATAAATCAAGTATTTATCATATAGTTCAGAAAACAATAACAAGATTCGTCTTAGGTTTCATCCCCCTTAGGTATTTGAGGGGTTTAGTTCATAATTATAAAAGAATACATCTCAGAATTCAGCCTCTCTGGCTTGGCTCCTCAGCCTACCTGCACCACACCCTTTTAGGTCACACTTAGGGTGTTTATATAGGCTTTTGGAATGTCTTTCTTTACCCCTAAGTATCCTAATCCGAGTGAAATTAAAACAGGTCACGATAGGGACACGCCTGTGTAGCATGCTCGTGTAAGTCGAGTCCAGGCCGTGTTTGGGTCTGCTAAGGAGGCACGGCCATGTGGCTTGGGTCGAGGCTGTGTGAATTTCATACTTCGGCCCATGTTCTCTATTTTTGGCCCGTTTCTCATTCTTTTCATCCTCCGGTGCTCTCCTAAGTATAAAACATGAAATTAAAGGATTAGGAGCATGAAATTTTACAATTCAAGGAATAAATCATTCAAAAGTATTCTAAATGTGGGATTAAAATATGTATATATTATGGTTTATCATGTGCCTTTCAATTTTGATCAGGAATGTTTAGATGCATTTAATACCCTCAAAAATAAATTAATAAATGCTCCAATTATAATTGCACTTGATTGGAATTTACCCTTTGAACTAATGTGTGATGCGAGTGATTTTGTAGTAGGTGCGGTTTTGGGACAGCGAAGAGACAAGCACTTTCAGCCGATATATTACGCTAGCAAAACATTGACGGTCGCACAAGAAAAATACACCACCATAGAAAAAGAATTGCTAGCTGTGGTTTTTGCATTTGATAAATTTAGACAATATTTGATATTATCTAAATTTGTCATTTACACTGACCATTTAGCTCTTCGTTATCTTTTAACTAAATCTGATGCAAAACCTCGACTCATAAGATGGATTTTACTCTTACATGAATTTGATTTGGAAATTCAAGATAAGAAAGGAGCTAAAAATCTTGTGGTAGATCATCTTTCTAGGCTTGAAAATCCACATATAAAAGAACTCAATGAGGGTGAGATAAATGACTCGTTTCCTAAAGAACAACTCTTTGCTATATCCGACTCTGAGGTACTTTGGTTTGCAGATATTGTGAATTACTTAGCTGCTAACATCCTACCAAAAGGGTTAACACATCATCAAAAGAAGCGATTCTTTGCTAATGCGAAAAACTATTTTTGGGAGGACCATTTTCTTTTCCGTATATGTGCAGATCAAGTAATTCGGAGATGTGTTACAAAGGCAGAAGCAAGCAAAATACTAGAACATTGCCATTCAGGACCATCAGGAGGACATTATAGTGGGATTAGGACAGCATATAAAATGCTTGAATCAGGTTTTTATTGGCCCACTCTGTTCAAAGATGCTAACAGGTATGTTGCTTCGTGTGATAGATGTCAGAGAACAGGTAATATCTCTAAACGTAATGAAATGCCTCAAGCATATATGCTATCGTGTGAAATATTTGCTGTATGGGGTATTGATTTCATGGGTCCATTCCGTAGCTTATTTAGGAATAAATACATCTTAGTAGCAGTTGATTATATGTCAAAATGAGTACCCCTACTAATGATGCTAGAATGGTAGTGAGATTTCTTAAGAAACTCTTCTCTCGATTTGGAACACCCAGAGCAATTATTAGTGATAGGGGTACTCATTTTTGTAATACTCAACTTGATAAAGTCTTAAAGAAATATGGAGTACACCACAGAACAGCTACCCCTTATCACCCTCAAACCAGTGGACAAGTTGAAGTAGCAAATCAAGAGCTTAAGCATATTCTAGAGAAAAGAGTAGAATCAAACAGAAAATATTGGGCATTAAAAGTAGACAATGCTTTATGGGCCTATAGAACCGCTTTTAAAACTCCCATAGGAATATCCCCATACAGACTTTTCTATGGAAAGAGTTGTCATCTACCATTTGAATTAGAGCACAAAGCATTTTGGGCTATAAAATTCTTAAATTATGATCTTAAACTTGCAAATGAGAAAAGAATGATGTAGTTGAACGAGCTAGATAAGTGGCTAGCTAATGCATACGAGAACTCATGTTTATATAAGGAGGTAATAAAATGATGTCATGATGCTCGTTTGAAGCAACCAAAGCAATTCGAAGTGGGAGATCTTGTTCTACTATACAATTCAAAGCTCAAATTGTTTCCTGGATAGCTGAAATCAAGATGGTCAGGTCCATTCGTAATCAAAACTATTTTTCACTATGGCACAATTGAGGTAACTCATCTGACTTATGGAACATTCAAGGTAAAAAGTCAGCTACCTAAAATATATAATGGTGAAGATTTTAGGGATATGAGAGAGGAGCTTCAGCACCGTGAACCTTCATATAGAAATGAAAACAGGGTAAGTCTAGCTTAAGATTTTAAACGAGCGCTTCTCGGGAGGCAACCCGAGCATTAACCTCGCTAACATCCATATTTTTTTATATTTAGCATCTAACTAAGAACTAACCAATTTAATTGGCGCAGGATTTCCTACCCACACGACCTAGCACACGGGCGTGGCCATGGTCGTGTGGACACCAGGGGAAGGTACGTCGGCGTGGCGGAGACTGTGAGGGCCAAGGAAGAAAAACCTTTCCCCAACATGGGCTGCGATAAAACACCACGGCCGTACGATACGGTCGTGGTCGAAACTGACTCGAAAACACGGGCTGCGATAAAAATGCCACGACCGTGTGTTGTAGCCGTGGTCGATACTGAGTAAATGACACGAGTGTGCGACACGCCCGTGACCAGAAGCCATGGTTGAAACTGAAAGAATCACAAGGGCATGGGACACGCCTGTGCCTTTAGGTTGTTGTCAATACGGACCAATTACCACGAGCGTGGGATAAACGAATGAAGCATCACACAACCGTGGAATTTGGCTGTGTGACATAACATGCCCAGGGACCAGGAGCGTGGTCTAAGACTCAGACGCGCCCTAATTCAAAATTTCCGAGACACACAGGTTAAATCAAGGGCTCACGGGCGTGGCCCCTGACCGTGTTCCTACTTTCTATTTAAAGTATCACACGGCTCATCTTCTCCAAAATTAACCCCCCAAAAACCCTAGTGGTTTTTCCCCAAACAACCTATCTCTCTTTCCCATTCCGGCCAACGTTGACCCTTCACCCTCACCCCTTCACTTCCCCTTCCTCCTCTTCCCCTCATTTTTCTCTTTTCCCGTTTCTCTTCAACGCACGCTAGCATGGAGTCCACGCCCGTGTCCAACACCACGCCCGTGTGCCACCGCCATGACCGTGCCACTGCTTCAACACTCCCATCGGTTCCCCTTTCTCCACCATTGTTACTTATTTCATTTATTCTTAATTATTTATTTGATTCTATTCTTTGTTCTTATTATCATTCTTATTATTATTACAACTCAATTTTTTTTAAAAATCATTAGTTCTCTTGATGTGTTATTTAGTTTAGTTTGATTTTAGTTTGATAATTATTATTACTTAAATTTAGTATATTCATTTTACATATCTAATTTCATCATCTAAGTTTAGCATTACATGAAAAATCTAATTCACTATTAGGATTATACTATTATCTAGAACCACTAGGATAGATACATTTGTCGCTGATATTGATATTTGACTCATTGAAAATCTTTTGGCTTTTTCAGGTACGTAAATGACTCCCCCACGTGGGAAAAAGACCGCTGTCCCCGCTTTGAAAAAATGGAAGTGTATCGGTGCGACCTCCTCGAGTGCAGCTTCTGAAGTATGCCATCCGTTCCTATAGTTTCCTCCAGGACAGGAGGAGCTTTTTCAGATACTTAGCGTGTGACCCCTCAGCATGGGGAGGTGCATTGATTGGGTTTCCTTGCAGCAGGTCCAACTAGCAGACATTGTACGGGCCTTATTGTCCACCGACCCATGGGGGCACTTCTATGATATTCTCAAGCCGACATACCTAGAGCTCACCTTGGAGCTCTGTTCCATATTCTAGCTCCAGGCGGTCATGAAAAACTTTGACCACTCTGGTACTATCCAATTCTATCTCGGAGGCCTAGTACGTGAGTTGAGTGTCCCATAGTTCAAAGTCGCCTTGGGACTTTACACCGAGAAGTTCATGCAGGAAGACAACTTCGAGGACCTCCATTGCCACATCCATTACTCCTCTTCTGCATGTTGGAGAGACTTAGTCCCCGGCTCGGCCAACTATGACCCCAGCCGCTCCAAAGCATCAGCTATCGTCCCATCATTGAGGTACTTACACGCTCTGCTAGCTCACACTTTGACGGGTAGGCGAGAGAGCATCGACGTCGTCAACACTCACGACGCCTACTTTTTATGGTGCATGGCGAATGGGTACATCTTTGACTTAGCTTACTTTATTGCCTGCGCCATTCAACATCTGACGGAGTGGCATAGAAGAGGAGTCATCTCCATGGGCCCATACATCACACACCTGGCTTGATATTTTGGGCTCCTCAACACCGCAGCTCAATCCTCCTTGCTCACCCTTATCGGACAGATGTCCTCGCAGGGCATTCAGACAATGCTTCACATGAGGATGATTGAGCGCCGACATAGGTTTGATCCTCCCCAGTACCGGCTCTCGCAACCCACTGGGCAAGATAACCCAGAGGACATTACTGATGGTGTCCCCCCACAGCAGGAGAAGCCACTGTCTGTACCACTACCGCTACGCCGACCAACTCATGCGACAGCTTCACTGATTGACATTTCTAAGCACCCCACTAGGTTCGAGCAGTATTGTATGCAGTAATTTAATGACAACGCTCGACGATTCGACGGCATCAAAGAGACGCTGCAACAGATTTTTTAGCATTTTCACATATCACCGCCACCCCCACCTCATGATCCTTCTGAGGATGAGGACCTTTGAGTCCATCTAATTTCATTTTTCTTTTCGTTGTCTTTATTTAATTTAAAATTTTAAACTATTGAACTATTTTCTTTTCTTGTCTCTAAATTCTATTAATTATGTTGATTTCTTTTTATCTTTGGTTGTTTATTATCGAGTAATCATAACGAAATCCATTTAATAAAACCCCCTAAAACTCTATTGATTACTCTGCAGTTTCAAAAGGTTCAAGGTGCTACTAAGGAATTGGAATATTCTTTCCCACCTTCACCTCTGCTTAGTTCATCATGCTTTTTATTGGCTCCATTGCTACAAGTTTCATTTTAAAGGATGAAATCCATGATTCAGGAAGTTTCACTCCTCTCCCTCTCTCATGATTTTATTACTATATTATATATCTTTGTACATTGAGGACAATGTACATCTTAAGTGTGGGGAGGTTAACTATAGTACTATTTAAAAAATCCCTGAATTATATCTTGTTCTTAAGTGACTTTTCATATTATTATTAGAATGAAACTTCTATTGATATATGATTTTCATTGATATGTTTAGGATTAATTCATAGGTAATTGTGCATTGATGGTTTAAACTTTAAGACATTAGAGAATCAAGCATGATAAGTCTTTTTTTCAGAATTAAAAATTGATTAGGTTATTTCCCTAATCTTAAATATTACTTTGAAATTCGAAATTTGCAAGGTTGACATCAAAAACCATAATTTTTTTGAGTCTTTGAGCCTTTAAGATCATATATTCTTCTTGCTCACTTTATTGATTATGAGCGTGTCAACGTTGATTTGTTATTCTAGAACTTGCTTCGATTACACATGTCAAGACCACATTCTGATTTGATATTCTAAAGATGATAAAGGCACCTAGGATTTAACCCACTTAATCCATAAAAAGCCTACCCTCGTAACAAACCCCTAGTGAACCCTTTTTAGCCTAATAAACCATTTCTTGACTCACCCATTAATATTAACCCAAAACCAAATTTTTGCTTCTCCTCTTTCGATCCCCCTTATGTCGAGATTTGATTTAATCAGTTGCCTAACTATTTTTTGTATTCCAGTTGTTAAATTCTATTTTATTATTGTAATTACTTATTCCTAAAAAAATTTTGAAGATTTATTCATTATCAGTTATTATGAGCTTAAACAGTTAATTTCTCATATTTAGAAGAAGCTCATTTTATTAGTGATAAGTTAAATTGATGTAATTATTAATTATTAGTTCATTGTTTCTAGTTAGGTAATTTATCAATTCAATCTCGATTCTAACCCTCTAATTCAGCCTTTATCCACACCTTTAACCCAAGCCCCGTTACAACCCTTTAAAGACCTTTTGATTTGTGTATCATCTCATTTTATAGTGGTGGAGATTTGATTTTCATGCAAGCCTATGGGATTAACTTTTCATGTTTGACTTTTTGAGTGCTTAATTTGAACCTTAAACACCTTAAGTGATTTGAGTGAATCTTTAGTGAGGATGTCAATTTTTGTCAATTTTGAATCAAGGGTAATTATTTAGGTAAGGGGAAACACCAATGTTTTCGTGCTAAAAGAAAATTTGACTTAGATTGTTTGAATCTTTAGGACTCTTTTCATTAAATTATCAAAGTATGAATTATCTATAAATTATGGTGAAACATTATTGATAAGAATTATGAATTAAGGAAGTTGATGTTAATTGTGAGTTGAGAATTTTACTTGAGGACATGCAACGGCTTAAGTATGAGGATATTTGATAAACCATAACTTACACATATTTTAACCCCATGCTTGGCTTAATTTTGGATGATTTCCATTGGATTTGATGAATTCGATGCTCCTCATCTCTTAATTTCATGTTTTATACTCATGAGAGCTTAAGAAGTCGAAAAGAATGTGAAACGGGCCAAAAAGAGGCCAAATGGGCCTACCTAGGAAATCAACATGGCCTGGACCATTGGACACGGTTGTGTGTTACGAGTAGGACAACAACAGCCTAGACTATCATCCATGGGCAAACCACACGATCGTGTGTGGTGAGCAGAGTTGAGCACGGCCCAAGCCATCACGCACGAGCGTGTCCCTGCTAACCCCAAGGTTAATTCTAATCGGAAAAGGGCTACTTGTGGGCCAAGAAAGGCATCTCAAAGCCTATATAAACACCTTAGGGGGCAACCTAAAAGGGGACGTCGAGTGGATGCCGAGTAGAAAGCAGAAAATACTCTAAGACAGCCGTCACTGAAGATCTCCCATCAAGTTCTTTAGAAGTTTTTAGGTTTTCTTATGTTTTGTTATTTTCTCTATTTTAAGATGTTTTCCTCTATCGTTATGAACTAAATCCCTTAAATACCTAAGGGGATGAAACCTAAGACAGATCTTATTATTATTTGATTTATAAGATAAATACCTGTTCTTATTCTTAATTGTGAGTTCTTCTTCTTGTTTTGATAGTTTAGGTTATTGATTCAAGTCGAATGTGTGAAGGAGAGTTGATCAACACAATTAACCGGAGTTGATCGCAACCCTAGAAATAGGGCGACGAAAATCTGTCGGATTAGAGTCAAATCTAATAAGGGAATCCATAGATCGAGTTAATGCGACCATAGGGGTTTTAATTAGAAAGAGATTTCAATTAATCAACCTAGAGTCAGTTGTTTTTAGTCTTGAAAGAGATATTAACATAAATTAGGGATTTCTACGGATTAAGTCAAGTGAATAAATCATATGAATCAAAAGTAATAAGTGAAGTCTAGGTGGATTCTTCCTTAGGTATTGCCTATCTCATAAAGTTGTCTAAAAAGTATTTTCCTAATTCTTTCTCTGTTGCATTCATAGTCAATTATTTAGTTAAAAATTAGATTAAAACAAATCCCCTTTAATTATTAGGCTAGATAATAAGAAGATGGTTATTACTAGTAATTTTAGTCCTTGAGGATACGATATTCTGGACTCACTATAACTATACTACTATTCGATAGGTGCGCTTGCCTTTGTCGAAATATTAGTTAGTTTCGAGCCCATCAGAGGTTGATGTCACGACATCAACAAGCTAGTGTTGTGACTATTGGAAAAAATCTGATTTGAAAATAGTTCTCTTGCACAGTGAAAAATTAAAATTTTGAATACGGACCCGGTTTGTGATATTTATAGCAATAAATCGCAACAGAAGACATACATGTGTTTTCGGATACGTGGATCCTTGATGTTTTCCAGCTTTCACCCAAATGATCTTCTCTGCTATTCTCGTATCACGAACTGCTTCTAGTGTGGGCTCGAACCAATTGAACCAAAACATAGAAGTAGAAAAGATTTTATTTTTGGAGTGAAAATGAAAATTCTCTTTTCTTTAATAGGAACTGGTAAAATCGTTATTTTGAAAAAAAATATGTTTATAAATTGGGAATAAACTCTCTATATTTTTTAGTAGAATAACAATCTCTCAAAGTTGTCTTAATAGCTCTACTGGTGCCATCTATTTATAGGAGGAGAAAGTAAAACACTTGTAGAGTTGTATAAGTTTATTTCCACTAGAAAAACAATGTCCTAGTTTATCTAGGAATAGGGGGCGACAATCTTAGTTAATGATACTAGGGTTTTACCGTCCCACCTCCTTACATAAGGGATTTTGGGTCTTTCTCACATCAGGTCCAATTACGAGTACTTCCTAGGCCTTTTTGACCCACTACTCTTTAATATGATTCAACCCAATTCAGTTTTTCTATTTCCCAAAATAAAATTTAATATCTACATATCAAATAATTTTTTCATCCCAATTTTACTCTCAATAAATTTTAACAATTTTACCCCCAGTAAAATTTTGATGATTTTTTCCCTGATAAAATTTCGAGAAAATTCGTTCAATATGTCACAACTCAACATGTTCACTACAACCGGATAATTTATTTTCATTTTTTTGCTTCAAAATAGTCCAAAAACATAAACTCATTCTTCTACCATTTTTTAAGTAATCCTATATAGGATCAAGTTTCTATTTCCATTTTCATTTCCATTTTTGGAAACCTATATTCATTTTCAAATGATTCCATTTATCCGAAAATCATAATCATTCCTAAATGTTTCTCATTCCTCTTTTTCTACTCATTCTATTCATTTTTATTCAAACACGCAATTCATTTCTAGTTTTAACGAGCTAGCGGAGGAACTGATTAGACATATGTGGTTAAGGCTTAAATGATTTATAATTAAGTTTCAGCTTTTCTCCTATTAATTATAAACTTATTTAATTACAAAGTCATTCTACTATAGTATCGTGACTGAGCTTTTCTCAACGACATACCATTGCGAAAGCAACTACTCAATGCTTATCCAATGACCATGTCATAAGTGTGTTACCCTCATAGGATATCCTTGATCTCTTTGGGATAATATTCATTCTGCCAATATGATTATATTTTATCTCATGGCAACCATTACATCTTCTTTCATGAAAAGCCAATTACTATCAAATAGTGATCAAGTCATCCATCACAAAGATGGACGACCCATGGTTACGTTTTACTTTTCATCAAGGCATTATCATTTACCCATGTCTCGGGCTATGAACTCCACTATTCTGAATGACACTACATACTACAAAAGTCGTACACCCAACGCACCAACTTTTGGTTCCTTATCTATTTGAACTCAGGCTTTTACTTACATCAAATGTACAAGTCACGTATACATAGTCTGCCATCCACTCAAGATTTAGGTATGTCATGCTACAATCGTCACAAGTGAATAAATCCATTAATAGATTCAAGATCTATTTTGCTTGGATCCTATCTAATTTATACCAGCCTAGTCAATCACATCTATGTCTCTATCTTCTAGGAGTTATCCACTTTGATGCCCAAGACAAGGCATCTCTCCAATTGGACTTTATGGACAAAATATTAGTCTTGAAATTTGTTTTCTCATTTCCTATTGGACTAATGACATGTTTAGGTTCATCTACTAATATATGTTGTCTTTATGTTCTACGATCTGACCCTGTTATATCGCTTAGTATCAGTTTAAACAAAAGACAACAAATGAGCAACATTTGCTTCTATTTTGCTTTGCATGCAAAAACCATTTGAGGATAATAATACAAAGTATATTAGTTTATTTCATGAATAATTTTATTAATCAATTTTTTTGAATAAATTAAAACTGTACTTAGACGAAATTACTACACTTAGGACACCAGATCCAACAGCGACATCCTCAACAGTTTAGGCATTTAACTATTTTGGTCCCTCAATGTCACAACAATGGCTTCTGGAGTCTCTAAGTTGTAATTAGGCAGACTCAACTTCTTCATCTTCAAGGGTTTCATCTTCAAGGGTTGTGGCTGATGTTGTGACATCACCAAGTCAAAGTCGTGACAATGAAGTCTGGTGTCGCTACATTAATCCTTTAGTGTCACGAATCTGGAAGCCGTCCAATCATGATTGCAAAATCTTCAAGTCTGACTTCTTAGTTGATGACAAAGGCATTGGTGTTGTGACATCAACTCCTCAACGTTGCAACATTGGCTCTATTATAAGCTCGTCTTCTCAATTTTGCATCAACTAAGTGCCTGAAACAAGCTTATCACATATTAGGTCCCTAATGACATGCAATTTTATTCAAAAAAAAATGAATATACCCTAAAAACTAAAACTAGAAGTGAAAATCTATTAAACACAAAAAAATAAAGAAAGACACTAAAAATTACTCGAGAACAAGCTCTTTAATTTAAAGAGCTTAATTTGTCGTATATAAATATGACACGTCACCTACCAGGCTCTATTTCTTACTAGGGTTCAACCCTTAACAAACTGGATGATAAAGATGAAAGGAATGACTCAATAAAGGGTTTGTGATGAAGATTTTACAGTAATTTGATGAGAAATGGTGAGAATTGAGATGAGAAGTGTGTAAAAATGAGAGAAAAATGGAGAAGCTTCTTTCTCCTTCGTGGTTGACCACATGTAGAAGAACAGAAGATATTTTCTCTCTTTTAACATATTTATTTTATATTATAAAATAATACTAATTTGATCAACAAGTAAAAAAAATTATCGTGTGATAAAAAGGCCATTAACAATAAAATTTCCTTTAAAAGGCTTCACCATCATCTCATCACTAGAAGTCTATAATTACTCTAATTTTTAATTTCTTATGGGTTTTAAATGTCTAATTTACCCTTGGTGGTAAAATTATTCTTTTGCCCCTAGTCTCGTATTTTTATCTAATTTGGCCAAATACAGTCCAATTGATATAATTTGTCATTCTAAAGGCTTCTTAATAATTTAAAATTAATTAATCCATTAAAAATTCAAAATTTTCATATAAGAATTCTAATGCATTCCCCGGTATAATAGAATAGAGTAAACTAAAAATTTTAGGGGTATTTCAATGATATTAATAATTGTATTGACTGTTGTAGGCTTATTGAACTGATTCCTAAAGGGAAAAAATAGTTGGACAATTAACAAGAAAGGAGATTATCAGATTTGGGAAAGAATTGATAAAGCTTTTTTATAACATGTCTTAGTCAGATGTCTTCCCTGACTCCAATCTATTATTGATGTCTATAATCCATTCAAAACAAGGAGCACTCATTTTCAATTTTGAGTCTTGCGGATTCAGAGGTAAACAACCTTATAGATCTGAGGCAATTTGGCTCTCACACCCGTGATGCCAAACCAATCTGGGACACAGATACGAGGAACTCCTTTTTAGATTGTCTCCAAGATAAAGGAATAAATCTTGCTTTGGGAATTTAAGGAACAAAATTTATGATCTCACATTAAAACTTGATGATCTTAAAATTTCAATTGAAGCTGATGGAGTTGGGGATCAAGTAAGACAAGTTAGACTTGAACTAGAAGAAGTTTTTGACATGGACCATATTCGCTGGTATCAAATGTCGAGGATCGATTGATTTTTTGCAAGTGAGTGAAACACAAGATATTTTCAAGCTTTGGTGAAAAAAAGAATAATTAAGAATAGAATTTGATTTTTTTTCTAACATAATGGTGATAATATTAGAGATGCTGACAACATTAAAGATGTTTTTGTTGACCACTTCACTCTTTTCTGATGACTTTAACATCTGAAACGATTGTATAGCTTCCTATCTTCAATCTCTAAATATTCCTAAGCAATCATAGGCCAACTTAAATCTCTTGTGTTCCCCAATTACGGATGAAGACATCACTAAGGCAACTTTTTCTCTTGCTCCATTAAAATCTCCTGGTCCTGATGGGCAAAAACATTGTAACACCCCAAACCCGGTCAACACACCACTACCAGATCTGGCATGCTACAGAGTGAAACACATTTTTGAAAACATAAGTTACTGGTTAAATTTTGTAAAACTCTTTTATCGTATACATGTTTAGAAAACTTAGTAATAGGTGATGTTTAAGATTGTCTTTTAGATGTTAAGAAATTTGGGAAAACACATGTTTGGAAACCCATTTGTTAATACCAAGTTTAGAAAAAAAACGTTTGATTTTGATTAAAAACAGTTATGTGAAGAGTTTATCCATATGCCTTTGAAGTTGAGTGAAAGATTTAGAGTTTGTAAAATCATTCAGGTTACCTCTGATTATGTTATGGTCGTTGTTACCCAATGGTAACGTTTGAAAACCCGAAGAGATATAGATTAGAAAACCTTGCTTTTTACCGGTTAATTTTATCATATCTATAAATCCAACATGTAATTTATAAGCAGAATAAAATCAAGTAATAATAAAACCAAAATAAACTTAGCGGCTTATTACACAACCAAAACCAAATTTAAGGAAAATCAAATAAACCGGAATAATAAGTTAAAGTCGAAAACCCGAAAACAAATCTGTATGGCCACCTCGAGTCCTTCCCGGCTCCATATCCGCGATCTATGCCTCATCTGCAAAATGTAAGGGAAGGGGTGAGTCACCAAGACTCAGTGTATAAATCCCCAACCCGATAATTCAACCACTTACATAGATCATCAGTAAAACATGCAGATTATGCAACACATAACCTAGCCATCCAATCTCCTTTAACTACCCCGTGTGGTAAAAACCACTGGTGACCGAAGTCACAAATACATATATATCACTGATGGGGCCAACCCATCGTGTGGTCAAAACCACTGATGACAATCCCGTAATATATCATGTGTGGCCAACCCACTGCGGTACCAAACCACTGGGACGAGTCACAATATCCATATGTGGTCAAAACCACTGGTGACCGAAGTCACAAATATCAATCGTGTGGTCAAAACCACTGGTGGTCAAAACCACTGGGACTTAGTCACAAATCGTATCAATAGTGTGGTCAAAACCACTGGTGACCGTAGTCACAAATCAACTAATGGGGCCAACCCCACTTGTGGTCAAAACCACTGGTGACAGTCCATATAAATCATCCCCCTCCTCTCATCAACCCTTCATCATGTTCATCACATATGTGTCATAATATCAGATGGTCATGCAAAACATATATAACATGGCATTTAGCAGAACATGATGACATAGACATATATTTATATCGTAAATCACATAATAGGGGACTTACCCAGAATCCAAGCTTATGCCCACAAGGCAAAGTCACTAATACCAAAGGTTATACAGTAACATAATAAGCATCATTAAACTAATAAAGTGTGTAAGCGTTTACACACCTGGCTAATCGCAGATCTAAGTAAGAATCGCGAAACTACGCAAACTAACGAGATCCTGAACGTTACTCCCTCCTACAATCGGCCAACATTAATTAGTAACCCAAAAAGTCCATTCGGCTAAACTAACAATCCCGAAGGACATGTCGCACTAGGTGATACTCATCTTAATTGCCGATTTGGTCTCCTACCAAATCCCGAAGCCACACAATGAGCCCCCTTGCAAACTACCATACATTGCTGCACAAAAACAATTAGCCTTTGGCTTTTGAACAATTGAGAAACAGATCCGAAATACGTTAGAATCCTTACCTAAATTGCTTTAGCCAAATCCCGAAGACCCACTGTAATCGGCTATAGCCTTCCCTGAAATCGGTTCCATCACAACTCTTAGAACCCAAGGACCCTTTGGCCATAACTTCAAACCCAAAACAACATGAGTTAGCCGCCCCTTACCTTGATGATTGATTTGGCCTCTCAACACCAATGATCGGCACCCCCTATGATATTAGAAGTTTCGGCTACTAACATGAAACAAATAAAAAGAATGGAGATTAAAACTCAGATCTTTAATAGAAGAGAAGATAGCAGAGGAATGGGGTTTCGGCATTACCCTAGTTGACAAAGAAGAGAAAAAGAACCTTACCAGTAGGATTCGGCTATCTTCAACAGAGAGAACTAGATTCGGCAAAGAAGATAAAACGCAAGAGAGGATAAACTAATGAGCAGAGTAGTCGAGTTTTCAAGAAGTGGAAAGATGAAGAAAAGGAAAACAGAATAAAAAAAAGAAAAGATTCGGCATAGGGAGAGTGGAAGAAATTTCGGCACAAGAGGATTTGAAAAAGAGAAGAAAACTGTCGAATAAGGGAGGGGTTGTTGGTTTCAGTTTTGCACAAAATAGAAAAAGATGAAGAAGTGCACAAGGTGATTCGGCAAAGGGAAGACTAACAGTAAGTGAACCGAAAAGAAAAAGAACAAGGAGAGCTATTTGGGTTTCGGCTTCTACAGAGAAAAGCAAAGGTGATTCGGCCATGCACCAAGAATGCAGAATAAAGAGAACTAAAATGGGGAGAAAGGCAAGAGAGGATTTCGTTCTTGACCTTAAACACTAAGAGACCGCCCTTCAAAGCTAGCTGTCACTAGCTATCCCATACAACACATTCGGCCACTCCCCAAAATCCCAAAATCGATTACACCTCCTTCCCCTAAAGTCAAAAATTCGGCCACACATCAGATGAGTTTGAAATAATTCAAACTCCTATATTTTCTCCCCACCATCAGTTCAAACTAATTTGAACGAGTCAAATTCCACCTTTTCCTCCCCTTCATCCATTTAAAATCTGATAGCTTAATCCTCATCCATCAAAAGGGTCCCACCTGAACACTGCACTTCCTCAGCTTTGGCGTGAAAAAGGATAAGCAGGAGTGCAATTCCTGCTGCTCGAACACAGGCACTCTCTTCCTGTAGGTGGCGTCACCTCCCTTGTGCTTAAGTGGCGCCTCCTTGCCACTTTTCCAATGGATTTCTTGTGTCAAACTTCCCCAATAAATTCTCTTAAACCCTACTTCCCTTAGCTCCCTCTCCTCTATTGCTAAAACAAAATTCTTAGCCCCAGCTCAAGCCTAACCTAGGGTCATAACTAGACCCCAAGATATGTTAAATAAACATTATAGACATAATATCACATGCACACAAGCAAAATGCAGAGACCCCGATTTAAGGATGTCACAGCTCTACCCCCTTTAAAATAATTTCGGCCTCGAAATTACCTGGTCAGAAGAGTTGAGGGTATTGATGTCGTATCACTTCCTCTCATTCCCACGTAGCTTCCTCTGTACCATGGTTTCGCCATAACACTTTCACCAAGGGAACTGACTTCCGTCGCAGAACCTTGGCATCCCGATCCAAAATCCATACTGGTTCCTCCTCGAAAGACAAATCAGGACTCACCTCTATCTCTTCAACAGGTACAACATGTGACGGATCTAATCGATAGCGCCTAAGCATTGAAACATGATAGACGTCGTGAATCTGACCTAACTCTGCTGGCAACTCAAGTTGATAAGCAACCGGTCCCACTCGCTTCAACACTGTATACGGTCCGATGAACCTAGGGCTTAGCTTGCCTTTCCGACTAAATCTCAACACTTTCTTCCAGGGCGATACCTTCAGAAAGACCTTATCACCCACTTCATACTCAATATCATCCCTGCGTTTAAGATCGGCGTAAGATTTCTGCCTGTCCGACGCTTCTTTAAGACGAGCCGAATCACCTTAACCTTATCTTCTGTTTCTGCCACTAACTCTAGACCCAACATTTGTCGTTCACCTAGTTCTGTCCAACACGTAGGAGTACGACATTTTCGTCCATAAAGCGCCTCATATGGTGCCATCTGAATACTCGCTTGATAACTATTGTTATAAGCGAACTCTGCCAAAGGTAGGTACTCCTCCCAACTACCGCTAAAATCCAAAACACAACCCATTAAAATATCTTCCAGAATCTGGATTACCCTCTCAGACTGTCCATCAGACTGTGGATGAAAAGCCGTGCTGAAATCCAATCTGGTACCCAAAGCCTGATGCAAAATTTCCAAAACCTCGACGTGAACGTGGGATCCCTGTCCGAGATAATGGACACTGGTATCCCATGCAACCGCACTATCTCTGCCACATACAACTTGGCTAATTTCTGAAGCGAATAATCAATCCTCACCGGTATGAAATGAGCCGACTTAGTCAAACGATCCACTATTACCCATATTGAATCCTTCTTGCTAGGCGTAAGGGGAAGTCCACCGAAAAAATCCATCGTAATCCTTTCTCACTTTCACTGTAGGATCTTTACCGACTGTAACAACCCTGATGGTAACTGATGCTCAGCCTTGACTTGCTGGCATGTCAAACACTTGCCCGCAAACTCGCCACCTCTCCCTTAAGACCGCCCACCGTAATCGTTCCCTCAAATCACGATACATCTTACTTCCTCTAGGATGCATAGCATATGGGCTGCTATGAGCTTCCTGAAGAATCCGCTGTCTCAACTCGACGTCCTTAGGCATACATACCTTCCCTTGGAAATACAGTACTCCATCACTATCCAAGTTGTACCCCTCAGATTCACCATCCTACACTTGTAACCTCCGAGCACTCAAAACCTCATCTGTCAGCTGTTTCTCCTTAACCTGATCAATCCAAGACGACTTTACTTGCAATTCTGCCAAAAGACTTCCATCATTATAAAGACTGAGGTGAGCAAACATCGCTCGCAAGTCAGCTACCACTTTACGGCTCAACGCATCCGCTACTACGTTAGCCCTACCCGGATGGTACTCAATCGAGCAATCGTAGTCCTTCAACAACTCTATCCACCTTCGCTGCCTCAAGTTTAAATCCTTCTGAGTCAAGAGGTACTTCAGACTCTTATGATCCGTATACACTATTGACTTTTCCTTGTACAAGTAATGCCTCCAAATCTTCAAGGCGAAAACCACTGCAGCCAACTCCAAGTCATGTGTCGGATAATTACCTTCTTGAGGCCATAACTGCCGAGATGCATACGCTACCACTTTTCCATCTTGCATCAGCACACACCCTAAACCAGTATGTGATGCATCACAATAAACCGTGAATTCCTTGCCTGCCTCAGGTTAAATCAAGACTGGAGCTTCAGTCAGAATCTTCTTCAACATGTCAAAACTCTCTTGCTGTTTCTCAGTCCACACAAACGAAACCCCCTTCCTCAATAGCTTGGTCAACGGCACTGCGATTAACGAGAAACCCTCTACGAACCTTCTGTAATATCCTGCTAAACCCAGAAAACTCTGAATCTCTGCAACCGATTTGGGTGGTTTCCAATCCAATACAGCCTCAATCTTACAAGGATCCACCCTAATTCCCTCAGCTGATACCACATGACCCAAGAAAGTTACCTCCTTAAGCCAAAACTCGCACTTACTAAACTTGGCGTACAGTCACTTCTCCCTTAGAACTGCAGAACCACTCGAAGATACGCGTCATGTTCCTCCTCAGATTTCGAGTATACCAAAATGTCGTCTATAAATACTACGACAAACTGAACCAAGTACGGCTGAAACACCCGATTCATCATGTCCATGGATGCTGCCGGTGCATTGGTCAAACCAAAAGGCATTACTAGAAACTCGTAGTGTCCATACCGAGTACGGAATGCCGTCTTATGAATATCAGCCTTTTTCACCTTGAGCTGATGATACCCAGACCTAAGGTCGATCTTAGAGAAAACCGATGCACCCTTGAGTTGATCAAATAAGTCGTTAATCCTGGGCAATGGATACTTGTTCTTGATTGTCAACTTGTTCAGCTGGCGGTAGTCGATACACATCCGCATCATACCATCCTTCTTCTTCACAAAAAACACTAGAGCTCCCCAAGGTGATCCACTCGGTCGGATGAAACCTCTATCCAATAATTCCTAAATCTGAGCCTTCAACTCCACCAATTCTTTTGGCGCCATCCTATATGGAGTAATAGATATCGGCGCTATCCCGGGTAACAAGTCTATACCGAACTCAACCTCGTGGTCAGGAGGTATACCCGGAAGCTCCTCTGGAAATACATCAGCAAATTCCCCTACAGTTCAGACATTCTTTACAGCTGTATCCTTAGCTTCCAAAGCACATACATGCACTAAAAATGATTCACACCCCTTTCTAACCATTTTCTCAGCCTTCAGTGCAGAAACCACATTGGATAGGTAGTCTCTCCTATTACCTATCATCACCACCTCATCACCTTCCATGGTCTTCAACACCATTCGCTTAGCTGCACAATCCAAGCTAGCTTGATACTTAACTAGCCAATCCATCCCGAGAATTAGATCGAACTCCCTAAACGACAGTTCCATCAAATCAGCCAGAAATACGGCCCCTTGAAGTTCTAGGGGTACATCCCTATATAGTTTACTTACTTCTACAGAATGGCCTAGAGAGCTTATCACAGTCATCTTCCTAGAAGTAATCTCAGAGTCTGAGTGCACGGTTTCCACTATGCTACTAGCAACATACGAGTGCGTCGATCCAATATCAATTAAAGCATTCTAAGGTACTCCAAAAATTAAGAACGTACCGGTTATGACGTCCGGTGTATCGCCCTCCTCTCGATGCCTCGCTGCGTAAACCAACCCAGGCTGTCTCGCCTCTATACCACCTGCACCTCTGCCCGGCGCTCCACGACCCCTACCATAGCCATTACCTCCCCTGCCTGAACCTCGACCCCTCTGTGGCTGCTGATTATCCCTCCTAAACTGTATGCTGTTTTGACCCTCAGACTGCAGCCTAGCTGATCTCTGTGGCCAATCCCTAACTCGATGACCCATCAAGCCACACTCAAAACATCCCCTGTTACCAGTCCAACATTCCCCCGTGTGAGACTTTTCACACCGAGTACACCGTGGCAGCCACTGAGTATTAGTAGCAGCAGGCCTATCTTGATTCTGCCTTACAGACTATCTTACCCCTTCAGCAACCTTAACTTTTTCCACTAGAACAGTAAACTCTCGTTCCTGCTGTGGGGCAATTATCATCTGCAGCTCGTCTCCCAGCCCATCCTCAAATCTGACACAACTCTCATGCTCGGTACCCACAATCCCCCGAGCATACCTACTCAACCGAAGGAATTTCGCCTCATATTTCGCTACAGTCTTATTACCCTGAACCAAGTTCAAGAAAGCTCTACGTTGCGCATCAACATAACTAGCCCCTATGTACTTTCTCTGATATGCTGCCCTAAAGAATTCCCAAGTAAGGTCATCTGCCACCGCTCCATCCCTAACTGTGAGCCACCACTGATATGACTCATCTCGTAGCAGAGATACTATGCCCTTCAACTTTTTCTCAGCTGAAAAATCCAGGTCGTCTATGATGCGTTCCGTCGCCTCCAACCAATATTCCGTCGTACTAGGTGCCACACCAGACACACCTCTGAATACCTCTGCACCATTAGCCTTGAGTCGCTTGGTCACAGATTTCTGAGCTCCAGTTCCAACTCCTGCACTTGCAACCCTTTCTAGCACCCGCAGTACAGCCTGTGACACTGCGTCATTACCGCCCGTCTGATCCTGATATTCCGCGCCCATAGCTGGCGACGGTGGTACCTCATTTTCCGAACCATGTCCGGACCCTACTAGTTTCGAGATCGTCATCCTACCGCTACCTCGCCCATGAGTGTTACGCCCACGTCCACGTGCGCTCATATCTACCGATATATTCAAGCTGATTAAAAGTTTTATGCGTTAGACTTTTATTCCACTGTCTTTTAAAGCGAGAAGTTTTAGTAAGGGGGTTGTTTTCGCGAGTACACATCATCCTACAATTCATGTCTCTAAAGTAGTTCCTACTACTATTCCATCATGCCATCATTATAATCATACAACCATATCATCAAAACAACAGGTTGGGGTACTTACCTGGGCGAATTGGTGCTGGAGACTCAGTGCCATGCTTTTACCACTGTACTTTTTTCAATAGAAACCTTCCTTAATCCTTTTGTAAAGCATTTTTGGGTCTCGGGCCCATAGTCGAGCTTTTGAACCTGGCTCTAATACCACAATTGTAACAACCCAAACACGATCAACACACCACGACCAGATCTGGCATGCTACAGAGTGAAACACATTTTTGAAAACATAAGTTACCGGTTAAATTTTGTAAAACTCTTTTATCGTATACATGTTTAGAAAACTTAGTAATAGGTGATGTTTAAGATTGTCTTTTAGATGTTAAGAAATTTGGGAAAACACATGTTTGGAAGCCCATTTGTTAATACCAAGTTTAGAAAAAAAAAGTTTGATTTCAATTAAAAACGGTTATTTGAAGAGTTTATCCATATGCCTTTGAAGTTGAGTGAAAGATTTAGAGTTTGTAAAATCATTCAGGTTACCTCTGATTATGTTATGATTATCGTTACCCGATGGTAACGTTTGAAAACCCGAAGAGATATAGTTTAGAAAACCTTGCTTTTTACCGGTTAGTTTTATCATATCTATAAATCCAACATGTAATTTATAAGCAAAATAAAATCAAGTAATAATAAAACCAAAATAAACTTAGCAGCCTTATTACAAAACCAAAACCAAATTTAAGGAAAATCAAATAAACTGGAATAATAAGTTAAAGTCGAAAACCCAAAAACAAATCTGCATGGCCACCTCGAGTCCTCCCCGGCTCCATCTCCGCGATCTATGCCTCATCTGCAAAACGTAAGGGAAGGGGTGAGTCACCAAGACTCAGTGTATAAATCCCCAACCCGATAATTCAACCACTTACACAGATCATCAGTAAAACATGCAGATTATGCAACCCATAACCTAGCCATCCAATCTCCTTTAACTACCCCGTATGGTCAGAACCACTAGTGGTCAAAACCACTGGTGACCGAAGTCCCAAATACATATATATCAATGATGTGGCCAACCCATCGTGTGGTCAAAACCACTGATGACAATCCCATAATATATCATGTAGGGCCAACCCACTGTGGTACCAAACCACTGGGACGAGTCACAATATCCATATGTGGTCAAAACCACTGATGACCGAAGTCACAAATATCAATCGTGTGGTCAAAACCACTGGGACTTAGTCACAAATCGTATCAATAGTGTGGTCAAAACCACTGGTGACCGTAGTCACAAATCAACTGATGGGGCCAACCCATCTTGTGGTCAAAACCACTGGTGATAGTCTATATAAATCATCCCCCTCCTCTCATCAACCCTTCATCATGTTCATCACATACGTGTCATAATATCAGATGGTCATGCAAAACATATATAACAGGGCATTTAGCAGAACATGATGACATAGACATATATTTATATCGTAAATCACATAATAGGGGACTTACCCAGAATCCAAGCTTATGCCCACAAGGCAAAGTCACTAATACCAAAGGTTATACAGTAACATAATAAGCATCATTAAACTAATAAAGTGTGTAAGCGTTTACACACCTGGCTAATCACAGATCTAAGTAAGAATCCCGAAACTACGCAAACTAACGAGATCCTGAATGTTACTCCCTCCTACAATTGGCCAACATTAATTAATAACCCAAAAAGTCCATTCGACTAAACTAACAATCCCGAAAGACATGCCGCACCAGGTGATACTCACCTTAATTACTGATTTGGTCTCCTACCAAATCCCGAAGCCACACAATGAGCCCCCTTGCAATCTGCCACACACTGCTGCACATAAACAATTAGCCTTCGGCTTTTGAACGATAGAGAAACAGATCCGAAATAGTTAGAATCCTTACCTAAATTGCTTTAGCCAAATCCCGAAGACCCACTGTAATCGGCTATAGCCTTCCCTGAAATCGGTTCCATCACAACTCTTAGAACCCAAGGACCCTTCGGCCATAACCTAAAACCCAAAACCACATGAGTTAGCCGCCCCTTACCTTGATTATTGATTTGGCTCAACACCAATGATCGGCACCCCCTATGATATTAGAAGTTTCGGCTACTAGCATGAAACAAATAAAAAAAATGGAGATTTAAACTCAGATCTTTAATAGAAGAGAAGATAGCAGAGGAGTGGGGTTTCGGCATTACCCCAGTTGACAAAGAAGAGAAAAAAAACCTTACCAGGGGGAATCAGCTATCTTCAAATGAGAGAACTAGATTCGGCAAAGAAGAGAAAACGCAAGAGAGGAGAAACTAATGAGCAGAGTAGTAGGCTTTTCAAGAAGTGGAAAGATGAAGAAAAGGAAAATAGAATAAAAAAAGAAGAGATTCGGCACAGGGAGAGTGGAAGAAATTTCAGCACAAGAGGATTTGAAAAAGAGAAGAAAACTGTCGAATGAGGGAGGGGTTGTTGGTTTCGGTTTTGCACAAAATAGAAAAAGATGAAGAAGTGCACAAGGTGATTCGGCAAAGGGAAGACTAACAACAAGTGAACCGAAAAGAAAAAGAACAAGGAGAGCTATTTGGGTTTCGGCTTCTACAGAGAAAAGCAAAGGTGGTTCGGCCATGCACAAAGAATGTCGAATAAAGAGAACTAAAATGGGGAGAAAGGCAAGAGAGGATTTCAGTTTTGACCTTAAAGCACTAGAAGACTGCCCTTCAAAGCTAGCCGTCACTAGCCATCCCACGCAACACATTTGGCCACTCCCCAAAATCCCAAAACCGATTACACCTCCTTCCCCTGAAGTCAAAAATTTGGCCACACATCAGATGAGTTTGAAATAATTCAAACTCCTACATTTTCTCCCCTCCATCAGTTCAAACTAATTTGAACGAGTCAAATTCCACCTTTTCCTCCCCTTCATCCATTTAAAATCTAATAGCTTTATCCTCATCCATCAAAAGAGTCCCGCCTGAACACTCCACTTCCTCAGCTTTGGCGTGAAAAAGGATAAGCAGGAGTGCAATTCTCTTTGCTCGAACACAGCACTCTCTCCCGCAGTGGCGTCACCTCCCTTGTGCTTAAGTGGCGCCTCCTTGCCACTTTTCCAATGGATTTCTTATGTCAAACTTCCCCAACAAATTCTCTTAACCCCTATTTCCCTTAGCTCCCTCTCCTCTATTGCTAAAACAAAATTCTTAGCCCCAACTTAGGCCTAACCAAGGGTCATAACTAGACCCCAAGATATGTTAAATAAACATTATAGACATAACATCACATGCATACAAGCAAAATGTAGAGACCCCGATTTAAGGATGTTACAAACATTATAAATTTTTTGAGAGATTTTCTTACTAAGGGTGAAATGCCCAAAGAGTTTAATCAAATTTCATTGTGCTCAAGCCCAAAATTTCTTTTAATTTCAGGCATATAAGCCTTTGTAACACTATCTACAAAATTATTACAAGGCTCTGGTTGCAAAGTTGAGGCCTACTCTATTTGAAAATGCTTTTACCAAATGTAGAAAAATTGGAAATAATGTTATTTTAGGTGTAGAGATATTAAAAAAAAAAAAACTTCTCATAAAGAAAAAGGGTGTGGGTTTGTTTTTGGAAGGATTAAAATTTGATTTGAACAACGCCTTTGATAGGGAAAATTGGAGATTCATCGTAGTGGTTCTTATTGAAATGGGATTTCCCATTAACACAAAGAATTCTCTCTTACACGTCAATTATTTCCTTTGAAGTCCTAGTTAATGGGTGCATCTCTAGATCATTCCCAACGCTTCGAGTAATTCATCAATGAGACGCTTTATATCTATTTATCTTCATCCTCTGCCATAATGTCCTCTCCTCGGCCTTAATCAAAATTCAAGATGAATGCCTCATACATGGTATTGAACTCAGCAGAAGAGGTATGGCAATCTCACACCCCTTCTTTGTTAATGATAGTTTTGTGTTCTTTAGAACTAATATTGAAGAGTATCAAAGATTAAAGGAAATCTTGAAGACTTATTGTTTCTTCTCTAGACAATGTGTTAGCCTGCAAAAATCAAAATTATGTTACGGGGTGAAAAACTAAGTAAGAACTAGAGAGTAAAGGGGTCTTAAAATAGTGAGTTTAATACTTAAAATATTTAGCAAAAATGGTGTGTATGGACTTTAGTTAAATGGTGAATATTGCTATAACTGAATTTACCATATTTATCTTTTCTTTATTTTTCCTTTTTAAGTATGGGTTGTAGTGGGAAATGATTATGAAAACACACGAGGAAATTGCAAACACCTCTCTTTCTTCTCTGTTCTTCATCTTCCTTTACTATTTTTCCTATCTCAGATTTGAAGTTGCATTAAAGGTATCAGAGCTTTTACGATCCCTGTGATGGCCAGCGATGGTGTTTCGACGCAACTACAGAAGGAGGTTGGGGGAATTAGTAGGAAATCTCTAAAATAAAGAGGAAATGGTTCGATTAGAGACTAAGATGGAGACCAAGTTTCAGGAGTTTAAGGACGAATTTCGTGGGAATTTACAAGCTTTGTTAGGGCAGTATTTTGGATCTCTAGCAAATGGAACCACGAAAAAATGGAAGGGGGTCTTAGGAGCTCCACCTGGATTTCCTCCAAATGATGCGGGGGTACCCAACGCCCTAGTTGGACCAAGCGCAATACCCTTGGTTGATGTGAGAAGCGTGCATCTGAGGAATCATTCGCCTGTGGTAGGAGCATGTAGCAGCCTATTTTTGGTCAAATCGAAACAGTGATTTTGGGACCACAAATCTGAGGTTGAAAAATTATTTTACTATTATTTTATGTGTTTACAGCATGTTATTTGATATGTGTGAATATTTCGTGAGCTAATTTTATCGTTTGGATGTTTAATTTGATAAAAGGACTTAATCGCGTAAAATGCAAAAGTTGCATTCTATTTGTTAAAGGTGTCTAATAGCCATGGTTTATTAAATTAAAAGTCCTTATGATGATATTAGGCCATTGGTAGTGTTAATGGATATTAGGCCATTGGTAGTGTTAATGGACATTAATGGTCATGCATTATAAATTTTTATGTTTAATCCATTAATGGTAAATAAGTTAATTAAAATTCAACAAAACATGAAATTGTGTCCATCTTTCTCTTTTTGGCCGAATATTGAAGAAGAAGAAAACAATTGGTTATGTTTTAGGGTTCGGCATCTTCATAGCTTAAATGGTGTTTTGAGCTCGATTTTTGATGATTTTTATGTTTTTGAGATCGTTGCTTTGTATTCTAGCTAGCCCATGCCTTAGAAAATGGTTATGGACAAGTTCGAAAATCGTTCGACGATGATTCGACAAGAGTGAAATCCCGGTTGAACCTTAGGAATAGTTTAGGATGTTAGTGACATGACATTAGATAATTGTGTTGGCTTCAGGCCATGATATCGACACTACGGGTGCGAGTGATACCTTGATTTGGCTACAGGCCATGGTATAGGTATGTCGAAGAGGAGTTACCTTGATTTGGCAACGGGCCATGGTATAGGTACTCCGGGATAAGTTACCTTGATTTGGCTTCAAGCCATGGTATAGGTACTTATTAATTGAGATCCTTGAGTATCTGACTTCTATTCTGAATGGTTCAACGGGTAAATGAAAGATGTAGTTGAGTATGAGATTGGTACGATATGGTACAGGTACGTACAATAATGAATTGAATATCAAAACTATGGAATTGATGAGTTCCTTGGTAAGTTATGTGAATGACCATTTGATGGCTTGAGATTTATTGTATTTTGTTATCTTACATTTATATTATTTGAATTGTGAGTGATTGGTGAAGTTTCTCATTACATTAATACAAACTTACTAAGCTATGAAGCTTACTTCGTGTTATTTTTCTATGTTTTATAGTGAATCAAGGCTAGCTCGAATCTGGGAGTCTTCGAGAATATCATCACACTATCGAACATCTATTTGGTACTTAATTGAGTATATTAGGTATATGGCATGTATAGGCTTGAGTCATTTTGGTAAATGATGTAGCCATTTGAGTTGGCTTATGGATATCAATGTTTGGGTTGTATATAGCCAAGGAAGTTGGCATATTTTGGTTGATTGGGTTGTGTTTATAATTGTGCAAATGGCTTATGTTATGAGTTGATGAATGAAATAGTGATGCTTGTTGATGATAGGTATTATGGATATCAAATAGTAGCATTTTGAGTATTGATATGCTAGTGAAATAAGGTAAATAATGCATATTTGATGGTAGCCACATTGTTGGATTATGTGTAACAGCCCGATTTCGGGGTTAGTCAGAATACTGGTTTCGAGACCGCTAATCTGAGGTTGAGGAAAATTATTTTGATATTATTTTTTGTTATGGCATTAATGTATGGCTATATGAAAATTTTGATGCTTTACTTTTAGTGATTGTATGCTTAATTGTGAAAAATGACTAAATCGCATAAAGTGCAAAAGTTCTATTTTTCAAGGTAGAGGTGTCTAATAGCCATAGAATATTAAATTGGAGTTCCTTAAAGTGAAATTAGGCCATTATAGGTGTGTTGGCCGGCCATAGAGGCAAGGAGACAAGGGCATTAAATTTTTGGTCAAAATTTGGTGAAGTTAGGTGATGAAAGATGAATAAAATAAGATAAAAAGAAAAGATATCATCTTTTACTATTCACACTTCTTCTTCCACCGAAAATACAAGAGAAATAGAGGTTTTTGGAGTTCAAACTTTCAGCCAAGCTATCTCTGTAACACCCCCCAGACCCGACCCAGACATTATGGCCGAATTTGGGAATGTCACATCATAGGCATAATTCAAAACGATTTTGCTAAGTTAAAATTTAAGACCCAAAAGCCCAAATCCCTGAGTCTTGTTAAGTAATTATAAAAGCCTATTTAATTATTTTACGTATTTCAAAAACCATGTTTAAACATAAGAAATTTATCCAGGTTTAATAATTAAGTAAACAGTTGAAACAACAGAACTCAAAATCCAAAGTCAAATCGGAGTACAAGGCCTTATTACATCCAATGAAAATAAAGTAATTAAAATCATGTCTTTTAAGAAAAATAAATAAAACTTCTAAGTATCTTGTAGTGTGGCCATCTCCAAGTCCTCTCCCATGTCGAGTCGTTTACTGAGGATCATCTGAAACATTTAATAAAAAGAGGTTGAGTTTTGAAACTCAGTGTGTACGACCCTTGGTAATCCAATCAACATACAATTATCAAACTGGGCATAAGCCCTATCAAAAATGGTGGTTTGGGGGCTTAGCCCACAATGACCTCATAGCACATTAGTATCACATGAATGCAATGCACCCATCCCAAATCCAACCCTGCACTCCATTTCCCTTCCAACCCTACACGCCTGTGGGGATATAAATATCAACCCACCCATCCCTACACTCTAAAGGTAGCACCAACAACGGCACTACTCAAACCTTGCAGCAAAGCCGCTATAATGGGCTTAAAGCCACCGGTGGATCCACGGTCGTCAAGCGACTATGCGATCCTCAAATCGTCCTTCGTATTATCAAAACTTACCCAGTGCAACATATATTTCATGAATGCAACATACACATTTTCACACATTCGGCACTTAGGGGTATTTTAGTCATTTCACTGCCTAAGGGTATTTCCGTAAATCTACTCTACAGGGGTATTTAGGTAATTTTGCAAAATAAGGGTATTTTGGAAATTTTTTAAATCTAAGGATATTTTGGAAATTCTCAAATCAGGGGTATTTGATCCCTCTCGGGTTTTAGTTATGAACTTTTGCCCATTAACAAATCCTTGCGGCTAAAGTGAACAAACACTATGAACCAAGTAGGATTCCAGAGAAGATGAGGTGGGCCACTACGACCGCTTAAGCACCAAGCTCTCCCAAGATCCAATCCTAGACATGCATATGTCTACGGCCACACTCTAACCCAGTGACTTGTCTTAGATTAAGTCTTATGTGGTTTAAGAGTTGTTCAAAACTAGGCCTAAAGTCCATTAAACCCTAGCATACTTGTCTACGTCCCCATAAAGCCCATCAAGCCTGTTTCACATTTATAGAGCCCACTATGCCCAAATCACATATTTATGGACCATTAGGCCCAGACCTCATTCATATGGCCTATTAAGCCCAAAAAAATGTCCAGATCATGTAACATGCATGACTAACTCAATTCATATAACAAAATCAATCAATTTCATCAAACTTAGCCTCAGGGCGCGGTAGGCCCATTTAGCCACTTTCGACTTTTCGGCTTTTCGGCATTGCCGATAGCATGTGTGTGTATTGTTTGTACACACCTGGTTACTGTGACGTGCTATACTATCCTCGGTCTTGAACCTACAACCAACCAACCTTCAATCAATCACCCATACTTAATCAAAATATTCACCAACAGCCGAAGCCTTACCGTAACCTTACCATGTGCCACTGGGTTCTAATAGCCCTTCCTTAGCTACTAATCACGAGTATCCCCTAGATCTACAGTGACACATACACCATCAAACTTCAAGTGACTCATAATCCACACAAGTCACCCGTATAGATAATACTCACATTCGACCATTTACTTAAACCATAATCAAGTTGAGTACACTTACACTTTGCTAACGATCCTTACCACGGTTGCGATCTCTAAACCTCTAAACCTTACCCTTGTTAGTACAAGATTAATGACAGTAAGAACTTAGATATCCCTTCGGCTTTTAACAAAACACACTAAGGGGTTAACTGAATACTTACTGAATCCACTTTTGATCCTGCGGCCTAGATAGCTACTGAACGAGATTCGGCTTTTAACCTTGACTGATAGTAGATAACAATCGATTTGTGATGGAGGAAAACAACAATGATTCGGCACTAATAGGGATTTCGGCAAGAGAAGATGATGCTACTTCAGCAATAAAAGAGTTTGGCTATGAGATAATTCGGCAAAAAGGGATTCGGCTATAGGAGATTTTGGCAACAAGGCAAGGTATTTTCAGTTGTGGAAAAATAAAGTTTCGGCAAGGAAAAGAAAAAGAATGGAAAATTCGGCATTACTTAGGACCTCAGATTCAGCACACACATATTTATATAGCCTATAGCCAAAACTTAGCCACCCCTAAAATCCAATTCGGCACAGCTTCATCCAGTGCTCATCTCCTAATTTTTCTCCATGATATCTCCCTTATCCATCTCCTAAATTCTCTCTACTGGTCACTTCTCCTTAGAGTCCCTCTACACGCCACTTCCAGCCTTCTAGAAGCCTAAAATTAAACTCCAAAATAAAGCTAAGCTAGCACTCAAACTTCAGACCTTCCTGTATGCATATGTCGCCACCTCTCTACATGTTAGTGGTGTCACTTAGCCACTTCACCACAGGCTTTTTTGTGTCATTTTTCACTTATTTTTATTTAGAAGCCTACTACTCACAACCTTGATTCCTTATATAATTAAATTAAGAATCCTCCACCACAAAACTCGAACCCAGAGCTTCTCCAACACACCTAGACACTTCAAATTCATTAAACCTTTAAAGCCGTTATGTCATTTGTCATTTTCTTGCTCACTTAAAAATTTCTTGAGACCAAAAGCCCAATAGGCCCAATTCTTCTAGGCCCAAATTCGGGGCGTTACAATTCTACCCCCTTAAAGAAATTTTGTCCTCAAAATTTCAAACTAACTATTAAATGTATCGCTCAAGTCACACCACTATGCTTTCACTGCGCACTCTGATTTAATAGCACATAAACATTGCACGCATACAGTTTCTATACCCAAAAATATTGCATCCACACAAAACATACCTGACTTAATAGTGATTGAACAATCTCGAGCATTATGCTCCTCAGACCCGCATCTGAAACAAGCTCTTGACTTCCTCTAGCATTCACTTGGATGACACCTTCAATAATATTTGCAAGCTGGAAAGTTTGGACGTACCTTAACAAGCTTCACAGAATGAGACTGTAGCCCTAGAGAACTGCGATCTCCTTTTTTTTCTTACAGTCCACGTACCTAACCCGAAGTGTTTCACCAATTTCTTTAACCTCCTCCAGTACCTCCCTAACTAGCTGAGTCAGCACATCAGCCCTAACACTTCCACGGCCTCTGCCGCGACCACTTGCACTTCTTCTAGCGCTCATCGCTGATTCTCGTAGTATCTAAATTAGGAATTTTTTTATGCATTTAGTTCATAGTTCCACTGTTTAAAGCACATGTATTATGCAAGTAACAATTTTTAAAGTTATTTCACGGTTGTAAATCCACTACAGGCTTAAGTTTCCTACGGGCTTTAATCTCTAAGAACCTATTGCTTAAAGTAGCCCACTATCTAAATACATTTCAACAATTTACACAAGTGCAATCACAGATAACTTACATGGCTCGACGTCGAGGGCTCGATAAACAACACTTCAAGAATCTTGCAAAAACTTTTTAATCCACTTGTTTTAAAAACCCAAAATCAGAGGCCCATTTCACAGCCTGAGCTTTGCAAACGTACTCTGATACCACTAAACGTAACACCCCCAAACCCGGCCCAGACGTTACGGCCAAATCTGGGAATGCCACATGATCGTGACGGGAAAGTCTTAAAATTTATATAATGAATGATCGAGCCTAGAAACTAATTACCACCACGATTGAGGCAAGCGCACCTATCGAACAGTAGTATAGTTTAGTGGCAAGACTGGAATGTCGAACCTAAGGGAACCAAAAGTACTAATACTAACTTTCTTTTTATTGTTTAGCCTAAAAATTAAGGGAATTGTTGTTTAATCTAAAATTAACATACTACTAAGCTAAGGATGCTAAGACACAGAGAATGAATTAGGGAAAATACTTTTGGGAAAAACCAATTGATTAGGACAATACTCGAGGAAGAATCCACTTAGACTTCACTTGTTATTTAACTCTGAACCAGATGATTTATTCACTTCACTTGATCCGTAGGATTCCCTAATTTATATTAATACCTCTTTTGAGGCTACTAACGTCTAACCCTAGGTTGATTAATTGAAATCTCTCTCTAACTAAAACCCTAGAATTGCATTAACTCTATCTACGGGCTCCTATATTAGGTTTGACCCTAATCCGGTAGATTCTCGTCATCCTATTTCTAGGGTTGCGATCAACTCCGCTTAACTATGCTAGATCTACTCTTAAAAAGGGACTTTTGCTCCACTGTCGAAGCACATCGATACTTGAATAAATATCCTGAAATATTAAAGCAAGAATTAAGCACACACAATTAAGAACAAATCAAGTATTTATCATATAGTTCAGAAAATAATAACAAGATCCGTCTTAGGTTTCATCCCCCTGAGGTATTTGAGGGGTTTAGTTCATAATCATAAAAGAATACATCTCAGAAGAAAATATAAAACATAACATAAGAAAAACCCTAAGACCCCTGATGGAAATTGAAGGGAAGATCCTCCGTCTTGAGTATGACTCCGGTTTCTTGCGATGAATCAACTGGCTTTCTTCGAGTAAATCCCACAATTCCAACCTCTCTAGCTTGGCTCCTAAGCCTTCCTAGATGCCCCCTTGAAGGTTGGCCTCTAGGGTGTTTATATAAGCTTTCGGAATGTCTTTCTTTGCCTCTAAGTATTCTATTCCGAATAGAATTAAAATAGGTCACGGCAGGGACATGCTCGTGTGAATCAAATCCCAACCATGGTCGAGTCTACTAAAGAGGCACGGCCGTGTGGCTTGGGCCCAGGCCATTTGCATTTCGTGCTTTGGTCCATTTCCTCTGTTTTTGGCCGGTTTCTTGTTCTTTTCATCTTTTGATGCTCTTCTAAGTATAAAACATGAAATTAAAGGATTAGGAGCACCAAATTCTGCAATTCAGGGAATAAATCATCCAAACATATGCTAAATGTGGGATTAAAATATGTATATATTACAGTTTATCAAATACCCCCACACTTAAGCATTTGCATATCCTCAAGCAAAATTCTCAACTCAAAATTAAAATGAACTTTCTTAATTCATAATATTCATCAATAGTGTTTCATCATAATTCAAAAGTAATTCATACATTGATAATTTAAGTAGAAGGGCCCTAAAGATTCAAACAATAAAAGTCATAGTTTTTGTAGCATGAAAATATAGGTGTTTCCCCTTACCTAAATAATCACTTTAATTCAAAATCGACAAGAGTTGACATCCTCACTAAAGATTCACTCAAATCACTCAAAGTGTTTAAGGTTCAAAATTAAGCACTCAAAAGTCAAACATGAAAAGTTAATCCCATAGGCTTGCATGAAAATCAAATCTCCACCACTATAAACTGAAATGATACACAGATCAAAAGGTCTTTAAAAGGGTTGTAATGGGGCTTTAGGTTAAAGGTGTGGATAAAGGCTGAATTAGAGGGTTAGAATCAAGATTGAATTGATAATTTACCCAACTAGAAAAATGAACTAATCCTGAATAATTACATCATTTGAAAACTAGTAAAATTGGCTTCTTCTTCATGATATGGAATTTAAACATACAAACTGTCTTAATCATAGAACTACGATTTTTTTAAGAACAAATCAAATATTTACAATAATAAGGAAGAACTTTAACAACTAAAATATAGATCATAGGTAGGCAACCACTCAAAATCAAATCTCGATAAAAAGGGAGTGAAGAGAAATGGTGATAACAAATACAAGATGGGTTTTGGGTTAATATTAGTGGATGAGTTAATAAAAAGGGTTGTTAGGATCAAAGGGGTTCACTAGGGGTTATTTGTGAGGGTAGGCTTTTTAGTGGAGTGAATGGGTTAAATCCTAAGTGCCTTTATCATCTCAGTATATCAAATCAATAATGTGGTCTTGACATGTATAATCGAAGCAAGTTCTAGAATAACAAATCAATATTGACATACTCATAATCAATAAAGTGAGCAAGAAAAGAATATATGCTCTAAAAGGTTCAAAATCTCACAAAAATTATGGGTTTTTGATATCAACCTTGTGAATTTCAAACTTCAAGGTAATAATTAGATTCAGCTAGACAACCTAACAAAATTTTTGAAAATAGCCTCATCATGCTTGATTCTCTAGTCTCCTAAAGTATAAATTATCACTGCATAATTATCTATGACTTAATCCAAAACATATCAAAAAAAATCATGAATCAAAGGAAATTTCATTCTAATAGTAATATGAGGAAATTTACTTAAGAACAAGACATAATTCAGGGATTTGAGAATAATGCAAAAAGTTAGGAACTCTTCGAAATAAAATTCACCCCCACACTTAAGATGTACATTGCCCTCAATGTACAAAGATATATATGAAATTATAAGAGATAGGGAGAGGTGAAACTTCCTGAATTTTGGATGGCTTCCTTGAGTTGGGAGTGGTCGTGGTGTGGTGGCCGCCGACAATCTCTGCGCTAGATGAAGAAATTGGGAAGCTCGTGAAGAATTAGCTAGGAAATAATAAGAATAACTCAAAATATACTAATTATATATTTAAAAAAAAGAAAAAGAAAAAGAAAGAATGTAAAAAGTGAAATGAAACTAAAAGAAAAGATTAATGGACTAAAAGGTCCCTATTGTTAGATGGTTCACGAAATGGGTGTGATTTCTAAGGCCGTGGTGCGGTGATTCCCAAGCAACCTTTAGAACCTAAATCAAAGAAAACAAAATAGAATAGATTACAGTAAGTATAACAGAAATAAAGAAAAGGAAAATAAAGGAGATGAGAAAAGAAAAAGAAGAATAAAATGGACTCGAAGGTCCTTGTCCTGTCAAGTTAATGAAGCGGCTGGCATGAACTTATGTAGATCGGTCTCGCTGTGTAACGCCCTGAATTTGGGCCTAGTAGATTTGGGCCTATTGGGTTGTAACGCCCCAAAAATCTCGAAACTTTAAATTTCTGTGCACTGAAGTTGGTATGTATGAGTAGCACTTAGAATATTAATTTGAAGGTATTATCGGGATTATTTGAAGTCTTAGAGATAGGGATGACCATAGGGAAAATTTTAATTTTCTTACTTTAGTGGACCCTAGTCTCAGGCATTAGCCTCTTAAGCAGATTAAGGGGAAAATAGGACACAAATGGGCTCGTGGTCTAGTGGCAAGGTGGCGTCACTAGGGGAGCTATAAGGTGGCGTAAATAGGTCCAAGGTTCGAGTAGTGGTAAGGTGTTTTTGGAGTGTTATTTTGCTTAGTGGACGGCCAGAGTTGTGTGGAATTTGGACTCTTTTGTTGAAGTGTTTGAATTGGTCATGTGAGCTGATAAAGGAGGGAATTTCGGATGAGATAAGGGAGATATCATAGAGAAAAATTAGGAGATGAGAGGTGGGAAGAGTTGGTGTTGAATTGGACTGGGGGGGAGGGTAGGATTTGGCTATTGGCTATAAAAGGAGGTGCCGAATTCCTTGGAGAGGTTCCTTGGGTTCCATTACATTTCTTTTTCTCTCACTTAGCCGAATTCTTCCATTTGCCAAAAAAAACCATTATTCCTTTGCCGAAATTTTGGTTTTCTCTCTAGCCGAATTCCCCATACCTTCTTTTCTTAAATTCCTTCACTTGTTCACCTTTAGTTCTAGCCGATCACTTCTCCTTTTCTTCTCCCTATTGGTGCCAAATTGTCTCTGTCATCATACTAATCTCAAAAGCTGAATTTAGGCTGCAAGATCGAAAGTGGATTTGGTAAGTATTCGGTTAACCTCTTTTTTACATTTTGCTAAAAGGCAAAAGGTTATCTAACTGTCATATCATTAACTTTGTGATAACAAGGATAAGGTTCAAAAATCGCAAGCGTGGTAAGATCGTTAGCAAGGGTAAGTGTACTCAACTCGATGGTGGATTAAGTGAATGGCCGAATGTGTGTATGATCTATAGGGGTGACTTGTGTGGATCATGAGCCACTCAAATTATTGATGGTGTATGTGTGAGTGCAAATCTAGGGGATACTCCTGATTAGTAGCTAAGGAAGGGCTATTAGAACCCGGTGGAACACGGTAAGGTTACGGTAAGGTTTCAGCTTTTGGTAAATGTTTTGATTTAGTGATTGACTGAAGGTTGGTTGGTTGTAGGTTTGAGGCTAAGAATAGTATAGCACGTCGCAGTAACCAGGTGTGTACAAACACTATGTACACACAAAATCGGCAATGCCGAAAAGTCGAAAGTGGCTAAATGGGACCGGTGGGCCCTGAGGCTAAGTTTGATGAAATGGATTAATTTGATTATGTGAATTGGGTTAGGCATGCATGTTACATGATCTGGATTTGTTTTGGGCCTAATGGGTCATATGACTGAGATTTGGGCCTAGTGGGCCATAAGAATGTGATGTGGCCATTATGGGTTATATGAACGTGAAATGGGTTGATTGGCTTTATGGGGACGTAGACTAGTATGCTAGGGTTTTATGGACTTTAGGCTTAGTACTGAACAACTCTTTAACTGCATAAGAATTTCTAATAATTAAACATGTTCGTGGACAAGTCGCTAGGTTAGAGTGTGGTAACGGGCATATGCATGTCTAGGATTGGATCTAAGAATAGCTTGGTACTTAAGCGGCCCTAACGGCCCTCCTCCACTTGTCTGGAATCCTACCTAGTGAGGACTTTTTAATGGGCCAAAGTTCATAACTAAAACCCGAGAGAGACCAAATACCCCTAGATTTGTAAAATTACTGAAATACCCCTGATTGAAAATAACCAAAATAACCTTAGTTTGAAAATTACCAAAACATCCTTAGATTTGTAAAATCACTAAAATAGCCCCGAATTATGAAATTACCAGAATACCCTTGATTTGCAGAATTACCAAAATATCCCTAATTTACAAAATTTTCAAAGTACCTCTGTTTTGCAAAATTACCTAAATACCCCTATAAAGTAGATTTACGAAAATACCCTTGGGTTGTGAAATGAAGAAAATACCCCTATGTGATGAGTATGAGTTTTGTGGATGTCACCCATGTGCATGTTGAATTTATATGATATTCTGATTAGGATGCATATGGGTGGGAATTATGGTACGGAGGAAGATTTGAGGATCATTAGTCGCTTGACAACCATGGATCCACCGGTAGCTTTAAGCCCATTATGTGATTAGCAGCTTTGCTGGAACGATGAGTAGTGCCGCTATGAGTGCTACTTGTGGTGTGTAGAGGATGGGTGGGTCAATTTAGAAATCCCCACATGTGTGTAGGGTTGGAAGGGAAATGGTGTGTAGCGGATGGATTTTTGGGGAGGGTTTTACATTACCTTGTTTTGCAGATGATATGATATGATATGAGATCATTGTGGGCCAAGGCCCAAGACCACCAATTTTTGATAAGGCTCAGGCCTATGTGATAATTATATATTGAATTGAATGCCAAGGGTTGTACACACTGGGTTTCGAAACTCACATCCTTTATTTAATGTTTTAGGTTATCCCCAGTAAATGGCTCGACGTGGGAGAGGACCCAGAAATGGCCACACTACAAGATGTTTAAACTTTTATTTAATTGTTTCAAAAGACATAGTTTTAATTACTTATTTTCGTTGGATGTAATAAGGCCTTGTTCTTCGATTTGACTTTAGATTTTGGGTTTTGTTGTTTCAACTGTTTACTTAATTATTAAACCTAAATAAATTTCTTACATTTAAACTTGGTTTCTGAAGTACTTAAAATTATAAAATGGGTTTTTTTTTCATTACTTAACAAGACTCAAGGATTTTGGGCTTTGGGGCCTTAAATTGTTAGTTAGCAAAATTGTTTGAATTATGCCTTTGATGTGACATTCCCGTATTCGGGCCTAACTTCTAGGCCAGGTTGGGGTGTTACATTTAGTGGTATCAGAGCCCGTTGCAAAGCTCGGGCTGTGAAATGGGTCTTAGATTTTGTGTTTTAAAAATTTTTGCAGGATTCTTGAAGTGTGGTTCACCGAGCCCTCGACGTTGAGCCAAGTAAGTTTTCCGTACTACATTTGTTTAAATTACTGAACTATATAGATAATGGGCTACTTAAAAATAGGCTTTTAGAGATTAAAGCCCGTAGGAAACTTAAGCCTGTGGTGGATTCTCGATCGCGTAACAACTTTTAAAAAAAAATGGTTACTCGTATAAGGCATGTGTCCTAAACAAGTGGAACTATGTACTAATTTCATAAGATTTTAATTTAGAAATACACAATGATGAGCACTAGAAGAGGTGCAAGAGGCTGCGGCAGAAGTCATGGAAATGTTAGGGCTGGGTCGTCGGCGTCGGGCCATATGCCCAACGTTGGAGTAGGGGAGGATCCGGCCTCACCAGTAGCTAAAACGGGACCATATGAACGGGCTACCGCTACAAAAGTAGTAGTACCGTAGGCCATGTTAAGGATCTTAGAAAGAGTCGTTGGGCCCAATAATGGTATGGGGAGTCGTGGGTCGATCGTGGAGCGACTCCGAGCTAATAGGGCAGAGATTTTCAAAGGAGTAGCGGGGGTGGCCCCGAGGGTGGCGGAGTATTGGTTGGAAGCTACTAAAAGGATAATGGACGATCTAGATTGCAAGGATGAACAAAAGCTAAAAGGGGCGATATCCTTACTTAGGGAGAAAGCCTATTAGTGGTTGATAAACTATAATAGTAACATATTTTAAGCCCACATTTAGCATATTTTTGGATGATGTATTCCTTGAATTGTGTAATTTGGTGCTCTTAATCCTTTGTTTTCATGTTTTATACTCAGAAGAGCATCGGATGATGAAAAGAATGAGAAACGGGCTCAAAACGGAGTAAATGGGACATATCACGAAATCAACACAACCTGGGCCCAAGACCACATGGTCGTGCCTCATTCAACAGTCTTGAACACGGCCTGGCCACGATTCACATGGGCGTGTGCCATGGGCGTGTCCCTGCCGTGACAAAGAGAAATTTCACTCAGATTAGGATACTTAGAGGCGAAGAAACACATTCAGAAGCCTATATAAACACCCTAAGTATGACCTAAAAGGGGGAAACCCAGGGCTTTAGTCGGGGGGCATCCAGCTAGGCCAAAGAGGGCAGATTTGTGGGGATTTGCTCGAAGATAGCCAGTTGATTCATCTCAAGAAGCTGGAATCATACTCAAGACGGAGGATCACTCCTTCAATTCCTTCAGGGGGTTTTAGGGATTTCTTATGTTTTGTTTTATCTTTTCTTCTGAGATGTTTTCTTTTATTATTATGAACTAAACCCTCAGATACTTGAGGGAAATGAAACCTGAGATGAATCTTGTTATCGTTTGCTAAACTATATGATAAATATTTGACTTGTTCTTAATTATGTGTTCTTAATTCTTGTGTTGATATTTTTGGGATATTAATTCAAGTGTGATGTGCTTAGGTGGAGGAGCAAAAGTCCCTGCCTAAGAGTAGATCTAGCATAGTTAAGCGGAGTTACTCACGTAGCTAGAGATAGGGTGACGAACATTTGCCAGATTAGGGTCAAACCTAATATGAGAGTCTATAGATCGAGTTAATGCAATTCTAAGGGTTTTAATTAGAAAGAGATTTCAATTAATCAACCTAGGGTTAGACGTTATCGCCTCAAGAGAGGGATTAATATACGTTAGGGAATCCTACGGATCAAGTCAAATGAATAAATCGTCTGGTTCAGAGTTAGATAACAAGTGAAGTCTAGGTGGATTCTTCCTCGAGTATTGTCTTAATCAATTGGTTTTTCCCAAAGTATTTTTCCCAAAATTCCTTCTCTTTGTGTTTGCATCTTTAGCTTAGTTGTTAGTTAATTTTAGATTAGATAAAAATTCCTTTCATTCTTAGGCTAGGTAATAAAAAGAAAGTTAGTATTAGTACTTTTGGTTTCTTTTGGGTTCGACAATCCGCTCTTGCCTTAACTATACTACTGTTCGATAGATGCACTTGCCTCAAATTGTTTTCATAGTTAGTTTCCAAGTTCGATCATTCTTTATATAAATTTTAAGACTTTGACATCGCATAAAACAGCGATCAAGTTTTCTGCGCCGTTGTCAGGGAACTGAAATATTAAGAAAGCTCAATTTTTATTACTTTAGCCATTTTTATTTTTTTTACAATTTACTTTTATTTCTTAGTTTGTTTTTAACTTTGCTAATTTTCTTTCTTTTGTTCCTTTCAGGTACCTCTAGTTTATGACTAGAAGGAACCTGACAGGACCCCTACTTTACGATAGTGATATTGAAGGTACAGTTCGCAGAAATTGTAGAGAATTAAGGCGAAGCTTAAACTACATAGAAGAAGATCAAGAAGCCGAAATCAATACCACCGAAGAGATGGCTGAGAATAATCTGCTACCTCCAGAGGAGGCCAAACGTCATGCTCCTCAAACTATGTATGATTATGCTAAATCTAATTTAACAGGAATTGGGTCAAGTATTGTTAAACCTGCTATTGCCGCAAATAATTTTGAACTGAAACATAACACTATACAGATGATACAATAGTTTGTTCAGTTTGACGGTTTGCAAGATGAAGATCCAAATAATCACTTGACGAATTTTCTAGAATTTTGTGACACTTTTAAGATAAATGGCATTATTGATGATGCTATCCGTCTTCGGTTATTTCCCTTTTCTTTGAGGAATAAAGCCAAATACTAGTTGCATACTCTTCCACGAGGGTCAATCACTACATGGGACCAAATGACCGAAAAATTTTTATTAAAATATTTTCCGCCAGCGAAAACAGCCAAGTTAAGGAATGATATCTCTTCTTTTGTGCAGATGGATTTAGAGACACTTTATGATGCATGGGGGAGATAAAAAGATTTGTTAATGAGGTGCCCACACCACGGATTGCCTTTGTGGCTACAGGTCCAAACTTTCTACAATGGTGTGAATCCTTCAACAAGACAATTAATTAATTCAGTAGCCGGCGGAACTCTGAATAACAAAACTCCTGAAGCGGCCTACGAGTTTATAGAGGAGATGTCATTGAATAACTATCAGTGGCAAGTTACAAGGACAAGGCCAGCCAAAGCAGCCGAAGTTTTCAACCTCGATGCAGTAACCTCACTATCAAATCAGGTAGATATGTTACATAAAAAGATTGATAGTTTGTGTTCTTCACAGGTACATCCGGTCATGCAATGTGAGACAAGTGGAGGCGTGGCGAATCCTGAGTACCCACCTACGGACAGGGCATAGAGAGCGAACAAATGAACTATAGGGGTAACAATTTCCAATCTCAAAATAACCCTTATAGTAATACTTATAATCCAGGTTGGAAGAACCACCCCAATTTCTCATGGGGTGGTTAAGGAAATCAAAGACAACAACCCCCTCAAAACTTCCAACAACAGCCCTACCCATAGCAAAAGAAACCGAACCTTGAGAATATGCTAACAAAATTCATGACGGCGACAGACACTTGTCTTCAAAACACTGAAACAACACTTAAAATCAAGAGGCATCGATTCGAGGGATCGAGAACCAATTAGGGCAACTTGCCAAGATCATCTTAGAAAGACCACAAGGAAGCCTACCAAGCAACACCGAGACTAACCCAAATGAGCAAATTCAAGCCATAACAGCTCAAGATAGTGAAGGGTTAGACAAGCCCAATTTAGGGCAAGAGAACGTGGTAGAATAAGGTAAGGTTCAGGAAAATAATAAGCCAAAACCGGTAATCAAAGAATACCAACCTTGCATACCATATCCCAAAGCAATGAAGAGGGACGACACAAAGGAACAGTTCGGTAAGTTTCTTAAACTTTTAAAGAAATTACATATTAACTTACAGTTTCTTGAAGCTCTTTCGCAGATGGTAGATTCTATGAAATTTTTAAAGAAGCTATTAACAAATAAGCGGAAGATAGACGAAGAATCGCATGTGGAACTGAACGCAGTGTATTCAGCAATGTTGCAAAATAGACTAGCACGAAAACTAAAAGATCCAGGGAGTTTTACGATTCCATGATTAATTGGTAGTTTATCTATTGATAATGTGTTAACTGATCTAGGGGCAAGTATAAATGTCATGCCTTATAAAATGTTTAAACAACTAGGTCTAGGGAAACCCAAATAAACTAGGATGAGCATTCAATTAGCTGATAAAACTATTAGAATTCCTAGGGGTATAATTGAAAATGTGCTAGTAAAAATTGATAAATTCGTATTCCCAGTAGACTGTCGTTTTAGACATGGATGAGGACAACACGATCCCCCTAATTTTAGGAAGACCATTCTTAGCAATTGCCAGGACTAAAATTGATGTCGATGCAGGTGAAATCATACTCTTTGTAGGTGACGAGACAGTCACTCTTCAAGCTCTCAATCCTGCTAGGACATCGAATAATCAAGGTGAGAAAATTTCACTCGGATTAGGATACTTAGAGGCGAAGAAACACATTCAGAAGCCTATATAAACACCCTAAGTATGACCTAAAAGGGGGAACCCTGGGCTTTAGTCAGGGGGAACCCTAGGCCAAATAGGGCATATTTATGGGGATTTGCTCGAAGATAGCCAGTTGATTCATCTCAAGAAGCCGGAATCATACTCAAGAAGGAGGATCTCTCCTTCAATTCCTTCAGGGGGTTTTAAGGATTTCTTATGTTTTGTTTTATCTTTTCTTCTGAGATGTTTTCTTTTATTATTATGAACTAAACCCTCAGATACTTGAGGGGGATGAAACCTAAGATGAATCTTGTTATCATTTGTTGAACTATATGATAAATATTTGACTTGTTCTTAATTCTTGTGTTGATATTTTTGCGATACTAATTCAAGTGTGATGTGCTTAGGTGGAGGAGCAAAAGTCCCTGCCTAAGGGTAGATCTAGCATAGCTAAGCGGAGTTGCTCGTGCACCTAGAGATAGGGTGACGAAAATCTGTCGGATTAGGGTCAAACCTAATATGGGAGTCCATAGATCGAGTTAATGCAATTCTAGGGTTTTTAATTAGAAAGATATTTCAATTAATCAACCTAGGGTTAGACGTTATCGCATCGAGAAAGGGATTAATATACGTTAGGGAATCCTACGGATGAAGTCAAATGAATAAATCGTCTGGTTCAGACTTAGATAACAAGTGAAGTCTAGGTGGATTCCTCCTCGGGTATTGTCTTAATCAATTGGTTTTTCCCAAAGTATTTTTCCCAAAATTCCTTCTCTTTGTCTTTGCATATTTAGTTTAATTTTTAGTTAATTTTAGATTAGATAATAATTCTTTTAATTCTTAGGCTAGATAATAAAAAGAAAGTTAGTATTAGTACTTTTGGTTCCTTTGGGTTCGACAATCTAGTCTTGCCTTAACTATACTACTGTTCGATAGGTGTGCTTTCCTCAGATCGTTGTCATAGTTAGTTTCCAGGTTCGATCATTCTTTATATAAATTTTAAGACTTTGACATCGCATAAAACAATGATCAATGGTGGTTGACCGTAAAAGGGGGCAGCCAATTGGAGCAGATCACCTGGAAGTTCTTCAAGTCGACATTTGAGGGGAAGTACATTGGAGCGGCCTATGTGGATGCCTGAAGGAAGGAGTTTTTGAGTTTGACTCAGGGAGATAAGCTGGTAGCAAAGTATGAGGCTGAGTTTTTACGCCTCAGTTGATATGCCAAGGGGATAGTCGCAACAGAGCATGAGAGATGTGTACGGTTTGAAGATGGGTTAAGGGACAACCTTACGGTGCTTATAGCTCCCCAGAGGGAGTAGGGTCGTGCGGTCTTGGTGGGGAAAGCAAAGATAGCGGAGGAAGTAAAGCACACGGAGTGCCTCTACTAAGAAAAGGAGAAGGGCAAGAACAAACAGAACGTGGAAGCTCTGGGGACTGAAGAGAGGCCTGGAAGGAGGACCAGAGTGAACGGGCCAATTAGAGCTGAGGCCCCTGTTGTTGTTGCTAATAATGCAATACCACTTTGTGTTGAGTGTGGGAGAAGGCATCCGGGTGAATGTTGGAAAAGAATAGGGCTTGTTTGAGCTGTGGATCTATGGAACATAGGATTAGAGAGTGCTCAAGAAGGCCAAATCAGGAGCGAGCTGATGGCAAAGGTAATTTACAGCCACAGAGGGGTGGTCAACAACCACCAAGGGGTCGTGGACAAGCTAGGGTTGATAATGGTAATGAACATGGTCATGGAGCACCAGGTAGAGGTGCAGGTTATGCTGAGGCGAGGCAGCCAACTTTGGTTTACGTAGCACGTTGCCAAGAGGACGAAGACGCTCCAGATGCGAATAATGGTGTGTACCCTACTACAGTATACTGAGTGTTTATTTTGGCTTTAGAATTAGAGTGCGCAGCGAAAGCATAGTGGTGAGACTTGGGTGGTACGATTGAGAGTTAGTTGGAAATTTCGAGGACGAAATTTCTTTAAGGAGTGTAGAATTGTAATGCCCCGAATTTGGGCCTAGTAGATTTGGGCCTATTGGGTTGTAACGCCCCAAAAGTCCCTGAACTTTAAATTTCTGTGCACTGAGGTTGGTATGTATGAGTAGCACTTAGAATATTAATTTTAAGGTATTATCGGGATTATTTGAACTTTTAGAGATAGGGATGACCATAGGGAAAAATTTATTTTGCTTACTTTAGTGGACCCTAGTCTCAGGCATTAGGCCTCTTAAGTAGATTAAGGGGAAAATAGGACACAAATGGGCCTATGGTCCATTGGCAAGGTGGCATGAAGCGATACAAGGTTTGAGTAGTGGTAAGGTGTTTTTGGAGTGTTTATTTTGCTTAGTGGATGGCCAGAGTTGTGTGGAATTTGGAATCTTTTGTTGAAGTGTTTGAATTGGTCTTGTAAGCTGATAAAGGAGGGAATTTTGGATGATATAAGGGAGATATCATGGAGAAAAATTAGGAGATGAGAGGTGGGAAGAGTTGATGCCGAATTGGACTGTGAGGGAAGCTAGGATTCGGCTATTGGCGATAAAAGGAAGTGTCGAATTCCTTGGAGAGGTTCCTTGGGTTCCATTACATTTCTTTTTCTCCCTCTTAGTCGAATTCTTCCATTTGCCGAAAAAAAAACTCATCATTCCTTTGCCAAAATTTTGGGTTTCTCTCTAACTGAATTCCCCATACCTTCTCTTCTTAAATTCCTTCTCTTGTTCACCTTTAGTTCTAGCCGATCACTTCTCCTCTTTTTCTCCCTATTGGTGCCGAATTGTTTCTGTCACCATACTAATCTCAAAAGCTGAATTTCGGCCGCAGGGTCGAAAGTGGATTTGGTAAGTATTCGATTAACCCCTTTTATACGTTTTGCTAAAATTTGAAAGGCTATCTAATTGTCCTGTCGTTAACTCTGTGATAACAAGGATAAGGTTCAAAGATCGCAAGCGTGGTAGGATCATTAGCAAGGGTAAGTGTACTCAACTCGATGGTGGATTAAGTGAATGGCCGAATGTGTGTATGATCTATAGGGGTGACTTGTGTGGATCATGAGTCACTCGAATTATTGATGGTGTATGTGTGAGTGCAGATCTAGGGGATACTCTTGATTAGTAGCTAAGGAAGGGCTATTAGAACCCGGTGGAACACGGTAAGGTTACAGTAAGGTTTTGGCTTTTTGGTAAATGTTTTGATTTAGTGATTGATTGAAGGTTAGTTGGTTGTAGGTTCGAGGCTAAGGATAGTATAGAATATCGCAGTAACCAGGTGTGTACAAACATTATGCACACACGAAATCGACAATGTCGAAAAGTCAAAAAGTCGAAAGTGGCTAAATAGGCCCGGTGGGCCCTGAGGCTAAGTTTAATGAAATGGATTAATTTGGTTATATGAACTGGGTTAGGCATGCATGTTACATGATCTGGATTTGTTTTGGGCCTAATAAGTCATATGACTTAGATTTGGGCCTAGTGGGCCATAAGAATGTGATGTGGCCATTATGGGTTATATGAACATAAAATGGGTTGATGGGCTTTATGGGGACGTAGACTAGTATATTAGGGTTTTATGGACTTTAGGCTTAGTACTGAACAAGTCTTTAACCGCATAAGACTTTCTAATAATTAAACATGTCCGTGGACAAGTCGCTAGGTTAGAGTGTGGTAACGGGCATATGCATGTCTAGGATTGGATCTAGGAAGAGCTTGGTACTTAAGCGGCCCTAACGACCCACCTCCTCTTCTCTGGAATCCTACCTGGTGCATAGTGTCTATTCACTTTACCTGCAAGGACTTGTTAATGGGCCAAAGTTCATAACTAAAACCCGAGAGGGACCAAATACCCCTAGATTTGTAAAATTACTGAAATACCCCTAATTGAAAATAACCAAAATACCATTAGTTTGAAAATTAGCAAAACATCCTTAGATTTGTAAAATCACTAAAATAGCCCTGAATTATGAAATTATCAGAATACCCTTGATTTGCAAAACTACCAAAATATCCTTGATTTACAAAATTTCCAAAGTACCTCTATTTTGCAAAATTACCTAAATACCCCCATAGAGTAGATTTAAGGAAATACCTTTGGTTTGTGAAATGACGAAAATACCCCTATGTGATGAGTATGAGTTTTATGGATGTTACTCATGTGCATGTTGCATTCATATGATATTCTGATTAGGATGCATATGGGTGGGAATTATGTTACGGAGGAAGATTTGAGGATCGCATAGTCGCTTGACGACTATGGATCCACCGGTGTCTTTAAGCCTATTATGTGATTAGCAGATTTGCTGCAACGATGAGTAGTGCTGCTGTGAGTGCTACCTATGGTGTGGAGAGGATGGGTGGGTCGATTTAGAAATCCCCACAGGTGTGTAGGGTTGGAAGGGAAATGGTGTGTAGCGGATGGAATTTTGGGGAGGGTTTTGCATTACCTTGTTTTGCATATGATATGATATGAGGTCATTGTAGGCCAAGGCCCAAGACCATCGATTTTGATAGGGCTCAGGCCAATGTGATAATTATATATTGAATTGAATGCCAAGGGTTGTACACACTGAGTTTCGAAACTCACACCCTTTATTTAATGTTCTAGGTTATCCCCAGTAAATGGATAGACGTGGGAGAGGACTCGGAGATGGCCACACTACAAGATATTTAAACTTTTATTTAATTGTTTCAGAAGACATAGTTTTAATTGCTTATTTCCGTTGGATGTAATAAGGCCTTGTACTCCGATTTGACTTTAGATTTTGGGTTTTGTTGTTTTAACTGTTTACTTAATTATTAAACCTAAATAAATTTCTTAAGTTTAAACTTGGTTTCCGAAGTACTTAAAATTATAAAATGGGTTTTTTTTAATTACTTAGCAAGACTTAAGTATTTTGGGCTTTTGGGCCTTAACTTTTAATTAGCAAAAACGTTTGAATTATGCCTTTGATGTGACATTCCCAGATTTGGGCCTAACTTCTAGGCTGGGTTTGAGGTGTTACACGGTGAGGGAGACTGTGCTAGGATTCTTTCGTTCCTTCAACATGGATAGGGTGTAGATCAAAAGTTTGAAGAAGGGTAAAGATGAAAAGGGAGGGGAGTGTAAAGGGTATGGAAGAAGGTGAATGGGGAGTAGGTGAGAGGGGGAGAGGGGTGCTTTAAATAGAAATCTCAGATCTAGTACATCCCCACGCCCGTGTGTCATGGGCGTGTTAAGTCACACGGCCATATTGCACAGCCGTGTTGTGCTTCATTCATTTCTCCCAAGCCTGTGTGCAGGTCGCCACACTGGTGTTGATAAAACAGTGTCGACCACGGCTGTATCATACGGCCGTGGTGTTTAATCGGAGACCGTGGCTTGAGGATATTTTTCATCCTATTTCGTACTATCTCTGCCACGCTAGTACAGAAATTTGTGGTGTCCACATGGCCACGGCCACGGCCGTGTTCAGGGCCGTGTGGTATGGAAATCTGTGTTTCACTAAGTCAGTTAGTTTGTAGTAGATGCTGAAAGTAAAAATAAAAACAATATGACAATTAATGAGGTTAGTGCTTGGGTTTCCTCCCGAGAAGTGCTCTTTTATAGTCTTAAGCTAGACTTACCTCTCATTCGCATAATCATGGTGGTCTGATAAGTTGGAAACTCTTTCTCATGCTATCAGTTCCATTATCAGTATATAGTTTGAGTCGAGTAGCGTTTACCTTAAAGGTGTCGAATTTGGGATTATATACCTCGACGGTTCCGTGTGGGAAGATATTCAGTACCTCAAAAGGGATTTTTTCATTTGTATCAAGGTCTGAAGTAACAATCTGAGGGTCTGTTTTGTCTAACAATACCTGATCTCCGATCTTAAATTTGTTTGTCCCATGGAATGGCGTTAGTTCTGCTTTGTGTATCCCTAATTTCTCCTTAAAATGTGTCTTCCACTCGACTAGTTCATCGATCTAAAGCATTCGTTCCTCATGAGTTATTTCCTTTTTGGCATGAGGTCTAGGATCTGGCTCGGGTTTGTAATTTCGTGGTTCTTCCTGAAAAGAAGGTTTAACCGAATGGTCTTTTATAGAATTTATGTTCTCACCTTGATTACTCGATGTCCTGGCTGAATCAAGAGCTTGAAGAGTGATTGTCTCGTCACCTACACGACGTATGAGTTCACTTGTACCAACATCAATTTTAGTTCTAGCAGTTGCTAAAAAGGTCTTTCTAAAATTAGGGGGATAGTATTGTCGTCATCTATGTCTAAAACTACAAAGTCTACTGGAATATGAATTTATCAATTTTCAAGAGTACATCTTCAATTATACCCCTAGGAATTCTAATATTCTTATCAGCTAATTGAATACTCATCCTAGTTTGTTTGGGTTTCCCTAGACCTAGTTATTTAATCATTTTATAAGGCATAACACTTATGCTTGCCCCTAAATCAGCTAAAGCATTATCAACAGATAAACTACCAATTAAGCATGGAATTGTAAAACTCCCTGGATCTTTTAATTTTTGTGGTAGTCTATTTTGTAGAATTGTTGAGCACACTGCGTTTAGTTCCACATGTGACTCCTCGTCTAACTTCCGCTTGTTTGTCAAAAGCTCTTTAAAAATTTCCTTGAATCTGGCATCTGCGAAAGAGCTTCAAGAAACAGTAAGTTAATATATAATTTCTTCAAAAGTTCAAGAAATTTACCGAATTGTTCATCTGTGTTGTCTTTCTTCATCGCATTGGGGTATGGTAAATGAGGCTAGTATTCTTTAATTACCGGTTTTGGCTTATCATGTCTTACTTCAACCTTACCTTCCTCTACCACATTCTCTTGCCTTAATTTGGACTTATCTAACCCTTCACTAACATGAGCTGTTATGGCTTGAAGTTGCTCTTTCGGGTTAGTTTCAGTGTTGCTTGGCAAGCTGCCTTGTGGTCATTCGGAGATCAGCTTAGCAAGTTGCCCTAAGTGGTTCTCAATCCCTTGAATCAATGCTTGTTGATATTTAAGTGTTGTCTCGGTATTTTGGAAATGAGTTTCTGACATCGCGATGAATTTTGTCAGCATCTCTTCAAGGTTCGGTTTTTTCCTATGGGAAGGGCTGTTGTTGAAAACCTGGAGGGGGTTGTTCTCTTTGATTTCCCTGACCTCCCCACGAGAAATTGGGGAGGTTCCTCCAACCTGGATTGTAAGTGTTATTATAAGGATTATTTTGAGTCTAGAATTATTACCCATATAGTGAACTTGCTTATTTTCAGCGCTCGGGTTGTAAGGTGGATATTCTGTAGTGCTCATCCCTCCTTCATTCATCTCGCACAGCTGGATGTACCTGCGAAGAACCACATAAACCATCAATCTTTTTATTTAACATTTCTACCTGATTTGATAGCATGGTTACTGCGTCGAGGTTGAACATACTGGCAGCTTTTGTTGGCCTTTTCCTCATGACTTGCCACTCATAGTTATTCAGTGACATTTCTTCTATAAATTCGTAGGCAGCCTCAGGTGTTCTATTATTCAAGGTTCCACCGGCGGCTGAATCAATCAGCTGCCTGGTTGAGGGGTTCACACCGTTATAAAAGGTTTGGACCTGTAGCCACAAGGTTAATCCATGGTGTGGGCACCTTCTCAATAGATCTTTGTATCTCTCCCATGCATCGTAAAGTGTCTCTAAATCCATCTGCACAAAAGAAGAGATATCATTCCTCAACTTGGCCATTTTAGCCGGCGAAAAATATTTCAATAAAATTTTTTCAGTCATTTGTTCCCATGTAGTGATTGATCCTCATGGAAGAGAATTCAACCACTGTTTAGCTTTATTCCTCAAAGAAAATGGAAACAACCGAAGCCGAATGGCATCATCAGAAACGCCATTTATTTTGAAAGTATCGCAAAATTCTAGGAAATTCGCCCAGTGATTATTTGGATCTTCATCCTGCAAACCATCAAACTGAACAAATTGTCGTATCATCTGAATTGTGTTAGGTTTCAGTTCAAAATTATTTGCAGCAATAGGTCTAACAGTACTTGACTCAGTTTCTATTAAATTAGGTTTAGCATAATCATACATAGTTTGAGGAGCATGATTTTCGGACACCTCTGGAGGTAGCGGATTATCTCAGCCATCTCTTCAGTAGTATTAATTTCGTTTTCTTGCTCTTCTTGTATGTATTGTAGGCTTCTTCTTATTTCTCTTTGGTTTCTGCGAACTATGCTTTCAATTTCACTATCGTAAAGTAGAGGTTCTGACAGGTTTCTTCTAGTCATAAACTAGAATACCTACCAGAAGCAAAGAAGAAAATTTAGAAAAGTAAAAATAAAATTTAATTGAAAAAATAAAATATGGCTAAAGTAATAATAATTGAGCATTCTTAATATTTTAGTTCCCCGGCAACGGCGCTAAAAACTTGATCGTGATGGGAAAGTCTTAAAATTTATATAATGAATGATCTAGCCTAGAAACTAATTATCACCACGATTGAGGCAAGCGCACCTATCGAACAGTAGTGTAGTTTAGTGGCAAGATCGGAATGTCGAACCCAAGGGAACCAAAAGTACTAATACTAACTTTCTTTTTATTATTTAGCCTAAGAATTAAGGGAATTGTTGTTTAATCTAAAATTAACTAATAATTAAGCTAAGGATGCTAAGACATAGAGAATGAATTGGGGAAAATACTTTTGGGAAAAACCAATTAATTAGGACAATACCCGAGGAAGAATCCACCTAGACTTCACTTGTTATTTATCTTTGAACCAGATGATTTATTCACTTGACTTGATCCGTAGGATTCCCTAATTTATATTAATACCTCTTTCGAGGCTACTAACATCTAACCCTAGGTTGATTAATCGAAATCTCTTTCTAATTAAAACCCCTAGAATTGCATTAACTCGATCTACGGACTCTCATATTAGGTTTGACCCTAATTCGATAGATTTTTGTCATCCTATTTCTAGGGGTGCGATCAACTTCGCTTAACTATGCTAGATCTACTCTTAAACAGGGACTTTTGCTCTAATGCCTAAGCAAATCAATACTTGAATCAATATCCTGAAATATCAAAGCAAGAATTAAGCACACATAATTAAGAACAAATCAAGTATTTATCATATAGTTCAGAAAACAATAAGAAGATTCGTCTTAAGTTTCAACCCCCTCAGGTATTTGTGGGGTTTAGTTCTTAATCATAAAGGAATACATCTAAGAAGAAAATATAAAACAAAACAGAAGAAAAACCCTAAAACCCCCTGAAGGAAATTGAAGGGAAGATTCTCCTTCTTGAGTATGACTTCGTCTTCTTGAGATGAATCAACTCACTTTCTTCGAATAAATCCTACAATTTTGACCTCTCTGGCTTGGCTCCTAAGCCTTCCTAGACGCCCCCTTGGAGGTTGGCCTCTAGGGTGTTTATATAGGCTTTTGGAATGTCTTTCTTTGCCTCTAAGTACCCTATTCTGGATAGAATTAAAATAGGTCACGGCAGGGACACGCCCATGTGAATCGAATCTAGGCCATGGTCAGGTCTACTGAAGAGGCACAGTCGTGTGCATTTTGTGCTTTGGCCCATTTTCTCCATTTTTTGCCTGTTTCTCGTTCTTTTCACCTTTCGATGCTCTTCTAAGTATAAATCATGAAATTAAAGGATTAGGAGCACCAAATTTCACAATTCAGGGAATAAATCATCCAAAAGTATGCTAAATGTGGGATTAAAATATGTATATATTACGGTTTATCATCACATCAAAGGCATAATTCAAAACGATTTTGCTAAGTTAAAATTTAAGACCCAAAAGCCCAAAATCCCTGTGTCTTGTTAAGTAATGATAAAATCCTATTTAATTATTTTAAGTATTCTGAAAACCATGTTTAAACATAAGAAATTTATCCAGGTTTAATAATTAAATAAACAGTTGAAATAACAAAACTCAAAATCCAAAGTCAAATTGGAGTACAAGGCCTTATTACAACCAACGAAAATAAAGTAATTAAAATCATGTCTTTTTAGACAAATAAATAAAACTTATAAGTATCTTGTAGTGTGGCCATCTCCGAGTCCTCTCCCACGTTGAGCCGTTTACTGAGGATCAACTGAAACATTTAATAAAAAGGGGGTGGAGTTTCGAAACTCAGTGTGTACGACCCTTGGTAATCCAATCAACATACAATTATCACATTGGGCCTAAACCCTATCAAAAATGATGGTCTTGGGCCTTAGCCCACAATGACCTCATATCACATCAGTATCACATGAATGCAATGCACCCATCCCAAATCCAACCCTGCACTCCATTTCCCTTCCAACCCTACACTCATGTAGGGATATAAATATCAACCCACCCATCCCTACACTCCAAAGGTAGCATCAGCAGCAGCACTACTCAAATGTTGCAGCAAAGCTGCTATAATAGGCTTAAAGCCACCGGTGGATCCACAGTCGTCAAGCGACTATGCGATCCTCAAATCTTCCTTCGTATCATCAAAACCCACCCAAGTGCAACATATATTTGATGAATGCAACATACACATTTTCACACATTTGACACTTAAGGGTATTTTAGTCATTTCACTACCCAAGGGTATTTCCATAAATCTACTCTACAGGGGTATTTAGGTAATTTTACAAAATAGGGGTATTTTGGAAATTTTGTAAATCTAAGGATATTTTGGAAATTCTCAAATTAGGGGTATTTGGTCCCTCTCGGGTTTTAGTTATGAACTTTGGCCCATTAACAAATCCTTGCGACTAAAGTGAATAGACACTATGCAACAGGTAGGATTCCAGAGAAGAGGAGGTGGGCCACTAGGACTGCTTAAGTACCAAGCTTTCCCTAGATCCAATCCTAGACATGCATATGTCTGTTCCCCCACTCTAACCTAGCGAATTGTCCACGGACATGTTTAATTTCTAGATTAAGTCTTATGCGGCTTAAGAGTTGTTCAAAACTAGGCCTAAAGTCCATTAAACCCTAGCATACTTGTCTATGTCCCCATAAAGCCCATCAAGCCCATTTCACGTTCCTATAGCCCATTATGCCCAAATCACATCCTTATGGCCCATTAGGCCCAGACCTCACTCATATGGCCTATTAGCCCCAAAACAATTCCAGATCATGTAACACGCATGACTAACTCAATTCATATAACCAAATCAATCAATTTCATCAAACTTAGCCTCAGGGTCCACCAGGCCCATTTAGCCACTTTTGGCTTTTCGGCTTTTTGGCATTGCAGATATCATGTGTGTGTAGTGTTTGTACACACTTGGTTACTGCGACGTGCTATACTATCCTTGGTCTTGAACCTACAACCAACCAACCTTCAATCAATCACCCATACTTAACCAAAATATTTACCAAAAGCCGAAGCCTTACCATAAGCTTATCATGTGTCATCGGGTTCTAATAGCCCTTCCTTAGCAACTAATCACGAGTATCCCCTGGATCTTCACTCACACATACACCTTCAAACATCGATTGACTCATAATCCACATAAGTCACGTCTATAGATCATACTTACATTCGGCCATTTACTTAAACCATAATCGAGTTGAGTACACTTACACTTTGTTAACGATCCTTACCACGCTTGTGATCTCTAAACCTTACCCTTGTTAATACAAGTTTAACGACAATAAGAAGTTAGATAGCCCTTCAAATTTTCACAAAACACACTAAGGGGTTAACTGAATGCTTACCGAATCCACTTTTGATCCCGCGGCCTAGATAGCTACTGAACGAGATTTGGATTTTAACCTTGACTGATAGTAGATAAAAATCGATTTGTGATGGAGGAAAACAACAAAGATTCGGCACTAATAGGGATTTTGGCAAGAGAAGATGATAACGGGCCGTCCCGGGTTAGGAGACGAATCGTTAATGTTGCCCGATCGTAAATTAGACAGTTTCTCGTTCAACTAACAAAGGGATAATTTTGTTGGAAAAATAATATCTTCAAAAATAAATAAGGATAGGTGATAGGTTGAATGGATACGTATTTGAAACAAGAAAGAACCTTTAATAAAAATTAAAGACCCGAATCTTATAAGTTTCAAATTGATGGAAGGAGTTTCGAAATTTGAAACAAGAAAGAACCTTTAATAAAAATTAAAGACCCGAATCTTATAGGTTTCAAATTGATAGAAGGAGTTTCGAAATAAAACCTAGACCCACTATCTAGTGAGATAGGAACCGACGGTATGATATTTCGAAATAAAACCGAGACCCACTATCTAGCGAGATAGGAACCAACGGTATAGGTAGATGAACGCCACACCCGTGAGGATGATAAGTTCAAAACAAGGAAAGAACGACGCCACTAGAAAACTAGATAAGTCAATTCAAACCTCGAGAATAAGGAGAGTGAAAACTCACCAAAAGAAATTCTTCTTTTCATTCAAATTCAAGTTGTATTTACAAAATGAAAGATACAAAATATTTATAGGCCTTTCAAGAGTTAGCCGAATGGCCATAAATTATTTTAGAAAAAGGGCTCCTCATCTTGTTGTCCACATTGAGCCATTGGAACATAAAAAAATTCCCCCTAGAAAACTTTGAGCCGTCCCACTATCAAAATTTTTTTTTTTAATTGCCATCCACCATAAGGAAATCATGGCTTGATTTTTGGAATAAAAAATTAAGACATGGATACCATGGTTTTGTCCCACACGCATGGCACAAACATTCTTCAATATTAGCACATGTTTTGTTTCCATTTTTTTATACTTATACTTCCAATATTTAATCCACTCCATTTCCATAATGCTTTGATGTTTGATGCTCCACTTACAAACTCATGCTCCAATTTACTTTTAAAATTTCAGCCAATGCTCCATTTTGCTTTGCCGTCCAAAATTAATTGTTTCTTCTCTAACCCAATTTCAATTTAAATAAAATCCCAATCCTTCAAGCACTAATAGCCGTACATGCCTTCCTTCAACTTTCAATTGTTTATTTCATTCATTATCATGTAGTCCAAAACAATGGTTCAACACTCATGCACATGGTTTGTGCTCTCCATCTTCTCCCACTCAATTCACTATTTTTATTATTTAACTCTATTTCCATTTGCCGTCCAAGTTTCATGCCTCAATCCATTTATCCATTTCATGCTCCAATTCTTTGAATATTCTTCATGCCGTCCAACAATTTCCACAACACACTTCCACATTTTTTTTTTTAAATCTCATGCATCCACATGCTTTATTATTTAATGTTTCACACATCATACTCATGCTCTTGTTTATTTAATTTCACATGGGTTTTGCCATCCTTATTGCCGCATGCACAATGCTCCATTTGGCTTTATTTATCTTCAAAAGTCAAACTTCCTTATCATATCTTTTGCCGTCCCACCTTGCTTGATTTCCTATAAAACATATATCCCAAACATTAATTTGAATAAAATTTAACTTTGAACCAAAAATTAAAATACTTTACTTTAGACACTAGACATATTAAAATACAAAGACTAATTATTTGGTAAAATTAAGTTGCTATAGAAAATCAATTAAACAAATTAAGATGTTTAATTCATTTAATTAAAATTCAGCAATTTAATTTTCAACAAATTCAAAGGCTCGATTTATTTAAAGCAATAAAAATTAAAATTTGGAGTCGAGCTTCGTCGACTTGAAAATTCGGTGGGTGCCCCGGGCGTGCCCGTATCATCCCCTCCCTCTTCAAGACGATTCGTCCTCGAATCGACCCATTGGTTATTCGAACAACTCCTTGTTCGTCTTTCCTCGATCAAATGGGAAGGATGATAATAACAATACCTGAAAAGAAAATTCAAGAATTAGCAAGCAATGTTTTAAACATACTTGCAACCCGAATAAAATGAACAGCAAAAAAATAAATCGCATGCGGTCAGGCATAAGCACTTTATCATACAAAAGGATCAATGCCTTGTCAAAATTTTGGAACAAAAGCGGATAAGCTTTAAAACATGCATACGATCTAATTGGATTCCACAAGTCAAAATAAATATGTGAATGACACATCAAGGGATAGATATAATCGTCAACATCAAGTAATGAAGAAAACGCAAATGGCACTTGAAATTGAACATTCAATCCTTGCTTTGTACTCGCATTATGAATAGAAATTATCAAACACAAAATTCTTTTTGTTTTCTTTTAAAACAAATAGATCATCAATCAAGGTAGGGCATTCAAATAATTCATGCTTTACAAAATGGCAATCATCATTATGAGCTTTTTCAACATCCAAAATGAACAAAAATGCTTCAACCCATGCTTCATGACACTTATCGAAAACAATTATCTTTTTGACAAGAACCCAAACAGATAGTTCATTATCAAACAAGATAGAACATTGAAGAACATCACGCTTTTAAAGATTTTACAAGAATGGATTCAAAGAACGTGATTCTTGTCAACATCCAAGAAAACAAAATGGGTTCATAGATTTCAAGTGTCTTACCTTTGGGTGTTGAAAGACAAAATCGACTTTACCTTTATGCGCGGTTTTGTCTTCACAAGTGAAACTTGAAGATCGAATTTACCTTGTTCGATCAAGACGAACTTTCTCTCCTCGGGCATGTAATGTAGTCGATACTTTATTCGCAAGCATTAACATTTTTCAAACAAAATAGGAAATCCATGTACACGAATTGCATGTACCAAAACAAAATTTGCTTAAGGAACGAATAAAATTTGAAAACAAGGTTGACAAAATTCGTTACCTTATTTAAAAACCAAGTATCAAATCGATGGGAATTTCTCACGCACAATTGTTGAGACTTGATTTTTCCACAAAATATACCAGATGATACAAAACATATTCCCGGTTAAAGACATGATTTTGATTATTAAATCCAAGATGTGACAACGGTTTAGAAAAATCAAACATGTTAAACCAATAGGAATTGTGCAAACTCAAAATCGAGCAATCAAAATTCTTGACGAATTTCAAAACTGATTTACAAAAGCTCAAAGATTTCATTTTAGATAATGAACAAATCTCGTAATATCCACAATCAAACAAATTGAGATTAAAAGAGAATTCATCATCATACTTACTTGAGTCTTGCACTTGTCGAATGGATGTTACTCCACCTTCACTCTTTGCTTCACAATGGTTGTTATGGGATAAACCCGTCTTACCATCGTTTAAAACATCACAATGAATGTTATTAGACAAACTTGCCTTACCATCATTTAAAATATCACCAAGAATCGAGAGATGGCAAATGATGGTATTATCCACATTTTTACATTCATTAGAAAAATTTGGTGGTGTTGCAATTGTTTCAACACACTTACCTTCCTTACCTTTCGACTCGGGAGGTTTAGCTTCACCTTCAACTTTACCTCTTTCAATCAAAGAAAAACGTCGCTCTTTCGGGAGGTATTGAAGTTGTAGGTTCTTATGCGATATTTCTGAAACCTGAAATGAAGAAGCAGAAGAAGAACAAACTTCAAATGAGTTAGTTAAATCAACACTCACTTTTATTTGCTCATCTCGTTTTCTTGTTTCCCTTTCACACTCTTTTTTGTTTTCTTCTCTCTCTTTTTCTTGTTCTTTTTCAATGATCTTCTCAATGGCCTTTTCAAGCCTTCTCAAAACTTGCTCATTTTCTCTCTTTCTTTCCTCTTTTCTTTTTATTTCTTTTTCTTTTTCTTTTTCTTTGTTTTTATTACATGAAGTTACAAAAGAATCACAATAATAAGAATTTCTAAAAGAAGAAAATTTATTTACGGATGAATCATGATAATTTCTTGGAAGAATACTCCATGTAGGATTTCTTCAATCATACGTCGAATAACTCGTGCTTTCTTGTCTCATCATCTTGAAGAGAATCGAGCTTGTGACTTTCTTCTCTCCGCTTCAAGACCGCGTTGAGTAGGAGTCTTGGTAATAATCTCCTCTAGAATAGTCCTTGGTTGGGTATTGCCGTCTTTGCTCTTAACTCCTTCCTTTGAGTTGAAGAAGTTCGCCTCGATGATAGGAAGATGGGAGGTACCGCTTATGCATCACGCCTTTCATTTCGCACCACGTTAATATTGGATACTCTCCATTTTGTTTTCGATTCTTGGTAAATTCATCCCACCAAGTCATGGCATAATCGGTGAAACTATTTTCCGCCAGTCTTACTTTCTTGCTTTCCAAATAATCGTGGTACCCAAAAACCTTTTCTACTCGCATTTCCCATTCAAGGTATACATCCGGATCGGCTTTACCTTGAAACGGCAGAATGTTTTTGTTATTCTTCTTGAAGTCATTAAAACATCCTTGATCTCTAAAGCCTCGGTTTCTTTGATCGCGTTGCCTTTCGCCTTGGTTGTATGATGGATTGAACCAATCACTATCTACAACACTTCTTCTTTCGAAATTTAGAGGCATATTTGTTGCTGAAAAGAAACTATTATAACAAAGGGAAATAAATCGACAAAATTTAAAATACCTTACCACAAAATCTCACAAGTCACTCACAAAGAAAAATTATTAACACTCACACTCGTGTTTTTACTCACTTCGATTTTTTTAATGTATTCACTCTTGCCTTTTACTGCTCAAATTCACTCTTCTAGATTCTAGAAGGTTGTCTTTGACTTACTAGCAACTCGTAGGTCGTTTCAAGCTAATTGAGCATGAAGCTAGAAAGCAGTTTAATGTAGAAAAGCCAAGAGATGACCAAGATATGTTAGAGGAGGTAACAATTGCGGGAAAGTCAACTATAGTTGATTTCCAACATCTTATAGAGCTAACTAATTATACAGACAAGGACTTGTCTCAGTTAGTATACTTTGTAAAACACTGGAAATATAAGCAAGCAAATGTCGTTCGTCTTCTTAGAGAAGAACTTGACAATCTAAACAGGCTAAGGTAGGAAGAGGTTTCTTTTTTTTTTTTTTTTAACTCGAAATTTTTTTTTTAACCTCAAATTTTTTTTGAACTTTTTTTTTTATTTGAACCCTTTTTTTTTCTCTCTTTTTTTTTTTGAACTTCAAATACAATATATGCTAAATACAATGAAAATAAAATACAGCTTTTTTTTTTTGGATTTTTTTTTAAAACTTACTCGGAAAAACTCAAGACGATCAAAACGTGCCTAATTTAATTGGCTCGATACGGATGATAACGGGTCATTCCCGGGTTAGGAGATTTAATCATTAATGTTGCCCGATCGTAAATTAGACAGATTTCTGTTCAACTAACAAAGGGATAATTTTGTTGGAAAAATAATATCTTCAAAAATAAATAAGGATAGGTGATAGGTTGAATGGGTACGTATTTGAAACAAGAAAGAACCTTTAATAAAAATTAAAGACCCGAATCTTATAAGTTTCAAATTGATGGAAGGAGTTTCGAAATTTGAAACAAGAAAGAACCTTTAATAAAAATTAAAGACCCGAATCTTATAGGTTTCAAATTGATAGAAGGAGTTTCGAAATAAAACCTAGACCCACTATCTAGTGAGATAGGAACCGACGGTATGATATTTCGAAATAAAACCGAGACCCACTATCTAGCGAGATAGGAACCAACGGTATAGGTAGATGAACGCCACACCCGTGAGGATGATAAGTTCAAAACAAGGAAAGAACGACGCCACTAGAAAACTAGATAAGTCAATTCAAACCTCGAGAATAAGGAGAGTGAAAACTCACCAAAAGAAATTCTTCTTTTCATTCAAATTCAAGTTATATTTACAAAATGAAAGATACAAAATATTTATAGGCCTTTCAAGAGTTAGCCGAATGGCCATAAATTATTTTAGAAAAAGGGCTCCTCATCTTGTTGTCCACATTGAGCCATTGGAACATAAAAAAATTCCCCTTCTAGAAAACTTTGAGCCGTCCACTATCAAAATTTTTTTTTTTTTAATTGCCGTCCACCATAAGGAAATCATGGCTTGATTTTTGGAATAAAAAAATTAAGACATGGATACCATGGTTTTGTCCCCACGCATGGCACAAACATCCTTCAATATTAGCACATGTTTTGTTTCCATTTTTTTATACTTATACTTCCAATATTTAATCCACTCCATTTCCATAATGCTTTGATGTTTGATGCTCCACTTACAAACTCATGCTCCAATTTACTTTTAAAATTTCAGCCAATGCTCCATTTTGCTTTGCCGTCCAAAATTAATTGTTTCTTCTCTAACCCAATTTCAATTTAAATAAAATCCCAATCCTTCAAGCACTAATAGCCGTACATGCCTTCCTTCAACTTTCAATTGTTTATTTCATTCATTATCAAGTAGTCCAAAACAATGGTTCAACACTCATGCACATGGTTTGTGCTCTCCATCTTCTCCCACTCAATTCACTATTTTTATTATTTAATTCTATTTCCATTTGTCGTCCAAGTTTCATGCCTCAATCCATTTATCCATTTCATGCTCCAATTCTTTGAATATTCTTCATGCCGTCCAACAATTTCCACAACACACTTGCACATTTTTTTTTTAAATCTCATGCATCCACATGCTTTATTATTTAATGTTTCACACATCATACTCATGCTCTTGTTTATTTAATTTCACATGGGTTTTGCCATCCTTATTGCCGCATGCACAATGCTCCATTTGGCTTTATTTATCTTCAAAAGTCAAACTTCCTTATCATATCTTTTGCCGTCCCACCTTGCTTGATTTCCTATAAAACATATATCCCAAACATTAATTTGAATAAAATTTAACCTGAACCAAAAATTAAAATACTTTACTTTAGACACTAGACATATTAAAATACAAAGACTAATTATTTGGTAAAATTAAGTTGCTATAGAAAATCAATTAAACAAATAAAGATGTTTAATTCATTTAATTAAAATTCAGCAATTTAATTTTCAACAAATTCAAAGGCTCGATTTATTTAAAGCAATAAAAATTAAAATTTGGAGTCGAGCTTCGTCGACTTGAAAATTCGGTGGGTGCCCCGGGCGTGCCCGTATCAGAAGATGATGCTAATTCGGTAATAAAAGAGTTTGGCTATGAGAGAATTTGGCAAAAAGGGATTCGGCTTTAGGAGATTTCGGCAACAAGGCAAGGTATTTTTGGTTGTGGAAAAAATAAGGTTTCGGGAAGGAAAAGAAAAAGAATGGAAAATTCGGCATTACCTAGGACCCCAGATTCGGCACACACACATTTATATAGCCTATAGCCGAAACTTAGTCACCCCTAAAGTCCAATTTGACACCACTTCATCCACTGCTCATCTTCTAATTTTTCTCCATGATATCTTCCTTATCCTTCTCCTAAATTCTCTCTACTGATCACTTCTCCTTAGAGTCCCTCTACACGCCACTTCCAGCCTTCTGGAAGCCTAAAATTAAACTCCAAAATAAAGCTATGCTAGCACTCGAACCTCGGACCTTCCTGCATGCATATGTCGCCACCTCTCTACACCTTAATGGCGTCACTTAGCCACTTCACCACAAGCTTCATTGTGCCATTTTTCACTTATTTTTATTTGAAAGCCTACTACTCACAACCCTAATTCCTTAATTAATTAAATTAAGAATCCTCCACCACAAAACTCGAACCTAGAGTTTCTCCAACACACCTAGACACTTCAAATTCATTAAACCTTTAAAATCGTTATGTCATTTGTCATTTTCTTACTCACTTAAAAATTTCATGAGTCCCAAAGCCCAATAGGCCCAAGTTCAGGGCATTACAATCTCCTTGCAAGTAAGAGACTTTAGAGGTCTTTCTTAATGATTTTTGTATTTTTGGGACCCCCAAAGCTTAAGCTAGCTAATGTGAGGACTAATTTGTAATATGGTTGAAAGTTTAGGGACTTTCCATGAGAGTGTTTATGTTTTTTTTTTTGAGTTTTTATGGAAAGAAAATGAATGTTAATGAGATGAGAAACAACCTTTGTGAAAGGTGTTATCATGAAAACACCTAAATGGGACCAAGTTGTAAATGTTGTTATTTAGTAATAAATGCATGAAATAGTTGGATTTGTGAGTAGTTGTAAGAGGAGTAAATGTTCAGTTAGGCTTGTTTAATGAAAAAATGTGATGCAAAATGATTTACGAGCCTAGGGGCACAATCGTAATTTTGCCATAGTACAAGGGTAAAATGGTCATTTTTGCCTAAGTAGAGATTATGATGTATTATAATTATAAAATGATTGAATGAGTGAATTTTGTTATTATAGATCAAGAAGAGTGCGGAATTAACCTTGACAGTGGAAAAGGTAAGGTTTCGGATTAAACCGCAACTTAACACATTTTGCACCGAGGTAAGTTTATGTGTAAACGATGCATCTTAAATACACATGTTGTTACTTATCAGTGCATTGTATGATTGAGAACATTTATGATTCAAGTGGATTGAATTTGGTAGATAATGAATGATTTCCGTATGAACGTTGAAATAGATATGTAAGTGTAGAATATTACGCGTAGTAATTAATGGTGGGCTGTGTGCGATACCACCTTAATAATTCTTGTTGGTGGGATATGTGTGATACCACCTTATTACTTATTCACGATGGGCTGTGTACGATACCATCGTTTATAATATCATTTGGTGGGCTATGTGCGATACCACCGTAAATATTCTCGATGGTGGGCTATGTGCGATACCACCTTGTTAAAGATTAATGGTGGGCTAAGTGCGAAACTACCGAGTGTTTGGTATTACTAGGAATGGCTTATTGTGAAATTGTTAAATGTTGTTTAATGTAATTATGTGGTGGTAAATGCAGGGATGTATGTTAAATAATGTGAGCATTTAGCTTGTGATATGGATGGAATATGGTAAGAGATGAAATGAGTAAGCATGATCATGGAATGTGGTTTGTTCTTGCTTAGTATAAAATGTTATTTATTGATTAGCACATATTATGATGTTTATTTTTTACATGCAAACTTACTAAGCTTAAAGCTTACTCCATTTCTTTTCCCTTGTTTTATAGTATCAAAAAATCAGGTCAGGATACGAAGATAATTGGAAGATCACCCACACTATCAGCTCATCTCGGTATATCTAGATTTAGTGTTTTGAGTATGACATGTATAGAGGCTAAACTAGGTGAATTGTTTTGTTATTTTGGCCAAGAGTGTGTTGGCTCCTTTAAAGATGAACTCTTTTGTATATAGCCATAGTTGATGGCTCATTATTACTAATTTATGAAAAAGATGAAGTTATTCATGGAAGTGTATGTTGCAAATCTGAATTACTTAGTGATTTGTTGAATAGAATTATGTTGTGTGAACAAGGGTGGTGAAAAGAGCTTGGCAAACAGCCTTCTTCTTATCTACACAAGTAGGCACATGGGCGTGTGTCTAGGCCGTGTGTGACACACGGTCAGTCCTATGGGTGTGTGACCAGGCCTTGTGTCCCCTGCATGATAGTGTTGCAAGTCAGTGTCGACCACGGGCTAGCCACACGGGCGTGTGCCTAGGCCGTGTATCCCATATGAGGTTACTAACGTCACAAACAGATACCCAGGAATTTACACACGGGCGAGGCCACGGGCTTGTCTAGGCCGTGTGGAGCACACGGGCCAAGAACACAGGCGTGTGTTCAGCCGTGTGAAAACCCTTATAGGTTCGAAATGGAAATAAATCCCACACAAGTTAGGGACATGGGCATGTATGACTACACGGCCTGCCCATACAAGCGTGTCCCATTTCACACGGGCGTGTGCCTAGGCCGTGTGTCCCATATGAGGTTGCTAACGTCACAAACAGAATACCCAGGATTTTACACACGGGCGAGGACACGGGCTTGTCTAGGCCGTGTGGAGCACACGGGCCAAGAACACAGGCGTGTGTTCGGCCGTGTGAAAACCCTTATAGGTTCGAAATGGAAATAAATCCCACACAGGTTAGGGACATGGGCGTGTATGACTACACGGCCTGCCCATACAAGCGTGTCCCATTTCACACGGGCGTGTGGCCCCTCTTTAGGTAAAAACTTTTAAGTGGGCAAAAGTTTCCGGTTGGGTTCTGAAACCCTCCTTATGCATGTTTAAGGCCTCGTAGGTCCTTAATGAGAATGTTTTGATGGTAAAGGAAATATTTTAAGTTGGAATGAAATTTTATAGACTAAAGTTGTATGACCAAGTGAGTTAAGTCTAGTAATGCCTCGTCCCGGTTCCTGCGTAAGATACAGGTAAGGGGTGTTACATTATGTTGATGAGTTTTTTGTATGAATTTGAATGGCCTAATTTAGTATTTAGATACTTGCATTGTTGATATTGGGAAAGCATGTTTTGATCTTGATTTCATTGCTTGGAATGCATAATTATGCTATTATTATGTGCCATGTGAGTTATGTAGGAGTATGGTAATTTGGGATGGCAAAATGACTTGGTAAATAGCCTATTTTTGTCCACATGGCAGAGACACGGGCGTGTGTCTCAGCCGTGTGTGACACACGGTCATGTAACACAGCCGTGTGTCCCCTGGTGTTGATATTAAAATGAAGTCAGTATGCTCCACATGGTCTCACACACGAGCGTGTGACCGGCCATGTGGAACTAGTATACCCCCTAAATGGCACATGGCCTAGCACACGAGCGTGTGACTTGGCCGTGTTGCATAAGTCAGTATACCCTATAAGTTTGACACGACCTAATACACCAGCGTCTGTGGCCACTTCAAAGAGCACACGGGCTAGACACATGGGCGTGTGGTTGGTCGTGTGACCCAAGTTAGTATGTATGCCCTGTTTCCACACGGCCTGGGACATAGGCATGTTTAGAGCCGTGTGAGGTACACGGCCAGTTCACACGGGCGTGTGGCCCTTGTATGATTGAAAATTTTTCTAAGTTTCCAAAATTTTTATATGTTAACAGTTTAGTCCCGAACCATTTCTAAAGCATGTTTATGGCCTCATTGGCCCTTACAGGGGACAATGTGATTGTGTTGAATGATATATGAGATTGAATGCTTTATATACGGGTTATGTGTGTTAAATGATGTGTATTGATCGAAAATACCTCGTAACCCTACTCTGGCGACGGATACTGGTTAGGGGTGTTACATTGATTAGTATCAGAGCTACGGTTTAGTCAATTTTAAGACTAACGTGGCGTGTGTGAGAGTCTAGCTATACATGCCATATATACTCTGCGATAGTGTGATGAGTCCTGACAGCTTCAATTTGTGTTTTCGTATAGCAATGGATCCAGAACGAGCCATGGCCGATGATGTAGAAAGTAATGCGCTCGCTCCCACTCAAAGGGCAGCGCCATTTGATTCTAGGCCTATAACGAGTAGCCACGAGGGAGAGGCTAAACAATCTTTTTTCCAAATGATGAACGAATGGTTCACGGAGTTTGCTCGAACTAATCAGGCTGCTCAACAACCTCCACCCCCACCTATTCCTCAACATATCCTTATTGTTCCTCAAGTTATAAATCTGTTAAGGTTAAACAAGCCGCTAATAGATAAGATTCGTAAACATGGGGCTGAAGAGTTCCGGTCTACTGTAGATGATGATGCTGAAAGAGCTGAGTTCTGGCTCAAAAATACGATTAGAGTATTCGAACAATTGTCTTGTACTCCTGAAGAATGTATTAAATGTGTTGTATCTTTGCTGAAAGACACTGCATACCAATGGTGGAACACGTTAATATCTGTGGTTCTAAAAGAATGGGTTACTTGGGAGTTCTTCCAATCGGAATTCCAAAAGAAGTACATCAGTCAAAGAGTTTTTAGAATTGAAAAAGGGTCGTATGTCAGTAGCTGAGTATAATAGACAATTTGTGCGGTTAAGTAAATATGCTTGAGAGTATATTTTTACCGAGGAGATTATGTGTAAGCGGTTCGTTAATGGGTTGAATGAAGATATAAAACTACTAGTCGAAATTCTAGAGTTGAAAGAATTTGTCGTTCTGGTTGAAAGGGCTTGTAAAGTCGAGGATCTTAGCAAAGAAAGGAGAAAGGTAGATTTAGAGGCTAGAGACTTGAGAAAAAGATCAATGAGTAAGCCATCTCAATCTTTGTTAAAGAAATCCAAAGATTCTTACGCTCGTCCAAATGCTTCAAATGAATATTTGAATAGAGATCGTAATAAACAATACCTAGGTTCTAAAGCTCAAGCTACTTCAGTATCGAGTGTTGGCAGTGTGAAAGACAACAAACCCGAGTGTCAGCATTGTGGGAGACAACACTTTGAAGAATGCTGGAATAAAAGTACTAAAGCTTGCTTCAAATGTGGCTCTCCGGGTCATTTTATTAAAGACTATCCTGATATAGGTGAGAAAGATTGACCTCAGAATGTGAGACAGAGTAATATATCAACTAGAGGAAGACCGCCAAGAAATGCTGGGAATGTGAGTGGTAGTCGAGGGGCGACGAGAGACTCCACTGTGAGATTTGAGGCCAAAGTACCTACTAGGGCCTATACTATTCGCGCTCGAGAAGAAGCATCATCTTTAGATGTTATCACCAGTACTTTCACTCTCTTTGATACTAATGTGATTGCATTGATAAATCCAGGATCAACTCATTCTTATATATGTATGAATTTAGTATCTAGTTAGACTTTGCCTATAGAGTCTACTGAATTTGTGATTAGAGTATCGAACCCCTTAGGCAAACGTGTTTTGGTTGACAAAGTCTGCAAGAATTGTCGGTTAATGAATCGAGATTTCTGTTTTTCGGCTGACTTGATGCTTTTGCCATTTGATGAGTTCGATATAATTTTGGGAATGGATTGTTTGACTCTACATGATGCTATTGTGAACTGTAGATGAAGGACTATAGAATTGAAGTGTCAGAATAATGAAATTCTTCGAATTGAATGAAATGAATCGAATGAATTGCCTGTTGTGATTTCGTCTATGTCAGCCCAGAGATGTGTGAGAAAGGGTTGTGAAGCTTATCTTGCTTATGTTTTGCATACAAAAGTGTCTGAATCAAAGATTGAATCAGTGCCAGTTGTATGTGAATATCCGGATGTGTTTCCTGAAGAATTGTCGGGGTTGCCACCTATCAGAGAGGTTGAATTTGCTATTGAGTTAGTACCGAGAACGTAACCGATATCTATAGCACTGTATAGAATGGCTCCAATAGAGTTGAAAGAATTGAAAGCTTAGTTGCAAGAGTTAATAGATAGAGGTTTTGCACAACCAAATTTTTCGTCCTAGGGTGCGCCAGTATTGTTTGTTAAGAAGAAAGACGGGTCAATGAGAATGTGTATTAACTATCGCCAGCTCAACAAGGTTACAAGAAAAATAAGTATCCGTTGCCTAGAATAGATGATTTGTTTGATCAGTTGAAAGGTGCAACCGTGTTTTCAAAGATGGATTTGAGATTAGGGTATTATCAGTTGCGAGTTAAACACTCAGATGTGCCGAAAATTGCGTTCAGAACGAGGTATGAACATTATGAATTCCTTGTTATGCCTTTTGATTTGACTAATGCTCCTGCTATTTTTATGGATTTCATGAATCAGAGATTTAGAGAGTATTTAGACAGATTTAATTGTGGTATTCATTGATGACATTCTAATTTATGCACTAGATGAGTCTGAGCATGCTATGTAACAGCCCGATTTAGGGGCTAGTCCGAACAGTGGTTCGAAACCACTAATCTGAGGATCAGAGAAAATTATTTTCATGATATTTTATGAGTTAGAGTATGATTGTATAAGTACATGAAAATTTTGGTGCTTTGATTTTAGCGATTTCATGCTAAATCGCGAGAAAGGACTAAATCGCACAAAAGTTTAAATTTCTAGCTAAAGGTGCCAAATAGCTATGGATTATTAATTGGAGGTTTTTAAAGGGCAATTAGCCCCTTAGATAAAGGTTGGCCGACCATAGGGGACAAGAAAGTCAAAAATTTGGTCAAGTAGGTGGATTAGGTGGACTAAATTGAGATTTTATATTAAAATGAAGAAACAAAAGATATCATCTTCTTCTTCACTCCTCTACCAAAAATTAGCAGCAAATAGGGGCTTGAAAGCTTCAAAAATTTCAGCAAACTCTTCTCCCTACAAGTAAGTGTTCTAGTGATCATTTCTTGATAAAAATTGTACTTTTGGAACCCCTAAATCTTAAGCTTTCTAAAGGGACTATTTTGTAAAATGGTGAAGAGTTTGGATTTTTTCCACGAGAGCTTTTAAGTTGTTTCTACATTTTTATGGAAGACAATGGGTCTTAGTTGTTAAATGAACAACTTTTGTGAAAGGTGTTACCATGAAAACACCCAAAAGGACCTTTTTGTAAAGGTTGTAAAATATGTAGTAAATGTGTGAAATGTTGAGTTTTGATGGTAGTCATAAGAGGAATAAATGTTCACCTAGGCTTGTTGAAGGTAGAAATTTGATTAGAATTAATTTCTGAGCCTAGGGGTAAAATAGTCATTTTGCCAAAGTCGAACGGCAAAATAGTAATTTTGCCAAAGCATATGATTATTCAAATGCCTTTATTAATGTGATGATTAAAATGAACTAGTTTGCTATTATATAGCAAGAAGAACCAAGAATCATCCTCGAACGGGGAAAGGACAAAATATTGGACTAGACCGACAATCTAGCCTACTTTGAAAACAAGGTAAGTTTGTATGTGATAAATTCAACAATTTCGCCAGCATGTTTGAGAATGTTTGATATTATGATGATACATGATAATCTACTAAATTGATTATTTGATGTCGAATGAGTAAGTTGAGATGTTGAAGTCCTAGTTGGACTATAATGAATGTGAAAACACTATCACTGTGACATGAGATGGATGAGGTCCCATATAAGACCATGTCGAGGACATGGCCTCGGCACCAAACTAAGATTCTATATAAGACCATATCTGGGATATGGCTTCTGCATTGAATATGAAAAAAAATCGTATAAGACCATATCCGAGATATGGCATCGATATTAATGTAAGGTTCCGTATAAGACCATATCCGGGATATAGCCTCAATATTCAGAGATGATCTATATGAGACCACATCCGGGATATGGCACTGGCTTCGCGTTTATACTAACGATAATGAATATGCATATTTGAGTATCCCTAGTGATTTATTGGGATAAATATATCAACTTAGGACTAGAAAGGAGAATTATATTTAAGTTATGTGATTAAGTTAACACAGGTACCGTGAGTAATTCATGAAGAACATTTACGATACGTGGCTTGGTGAGTAATAGATAAGGGAAAGTATGAGTAAGTATGGCAAGGAGCCTATGACTTTGTGTGTGGTTATTTAATACCATGGATGGATATTGTCATGAGTTTATGGTTGCTAATTATTTCTATGCAAACTTACTAAGCTTTATGCTTAACCCTTTCATTGCCCTTTTCCTTATACTATTGCCAAGTAAGCTCGAGAATTCACGAACGTCGGAGTTCGAGATCACACTATCTACTACTTTTTGGTATAGCCAAATTAGACTTAATTTGAGTATGGCATTTATAGGACTCGGATGTTTTGGTTATGTCATTTTGCAAGCCAAATGTGTTGGCTACTATGGTTGTTTCAATTCATTTTATAAATGGTCATTAAAGTTGGGCCAATACTTGAGTAGTTCTTATATATATATATATTCATTGAGGATGAATCATGAAGTTTATGCTTGATTTGAGTTCGTGTAAATATGGTTGCCATGTAGGGTGGCATGTGGCTTGGAATATAGCCTTCTTTAATGTCCAAACGGGTAGACACATGAGCGTGTGCCTAGGCCGTGTGTGGTACATGGTCAGCCCAATGAGCGTGTTGATCGGCCATGTGTCCCCTTGTGAGCTAGGTTTACAAGTCGGATGCTCGTGAGTAAAACACACGGCAGAGAGACACACAGTGTGTCTCAAACCAGGTGAGAGGCACGACCTTAGACATGGGCTTGTACCCAGGCCGTGTGAAGTCTGCACCTGAAGTTAGGAATTTAATTCGACACACCGCCTAAAGACATAGGCATGTGCCTTGGCCGTGTGACTTTAGTGAGGTGATGACATCATAAATAGAATGCCAAGGTTTTGGCACACGGGCTAAGACACGGGCGTGTTAAGGCCGTGTGAGGAACATGGGCTATGGACAAGGGCATGTGTCTAGCTGCGTGAAATAAGTCAGTGTCGACCACGGATGAAGAACACGGGCATGTCTCAGGGGCACATGGGCGTGTCCCTTGAACAACACGGGCATGTGGCCCCTATTTGGACAATAATTTTCTAAGCGTATAAAAGTTCTCGGTTTAACTCTAAAACCTCCTGAAAGTATGTTTAGGGACTCGTAGGCCCAGAATGAGCAGGTTATGAGTTTAAATGGAAAGTTTCTAAGCTGCAGCAAATTTTATAGCCCGATGTGTTATGTTTAAGAATGTTAAGTTAGGTAATGCCTCATATCCAATTCTGTCTTCGAACACGGGTAAGGGGTGTTACATGCCGAGCATTTGAGGATTGTGTTGCAAACCTTGAGAGATTAACAACTGTATGCTAAATTTAGCAAATGCGAGTTCTGGCTCAGAAAGTTGGATTTTTGGGGCACATTGTTTCTATAGAAGGTATATGAGTTGATCCGAGCAAGATATCTACAGTTATTAACTGGAAACCACCTAGAAATGTATCCGAGTTAGAAGTTTTCTGGGATTAGCGGGATACTATCTACGTTTTGTTAAAGGATTCTCTATGATTGCTACACCGATGACCAGACTGCTACAGAAAGATGTAAAGTTTGAATGGCCTGAAAAATGTCAACAAAGCTTTGATCAATTGAAAGCGTTGTTAACCGAGGCACCAGTGTTAGTTCAACCTGTCGAGTAAAGAATTTGTAATTTATAGCGATGCGTCATTGAACGGTTTGGGTTGTGTGTTGATGTAGGAAGGCAAAGTAATAGCTTTTGCTTTTAGACAGTTGAAATCGCATGAAAAGAATTATCCGATGCACGATTTAGAGTTGGTTGCGATTGTGTTTGCATTAAAAATTTGGCGACATCATTTGTACGGTGAAAACTGCCGCATCTTTTCTAGCCATAAAAGTTTAAAGTATCTTATGACTCAGAAAGATCTGAATTTGCGACAACAGAGATGGCTCGAACTATTGAAAGATTACGAGTTAGTCATTGATTATCATCCTGGGAAAGCGAACGTAGTTGCTGATGCTTTGAGCAGAAAGACATTATTTGATTTGTGTGCGATAAATACACAGTTAGCTTTGTCTGATGATAGTTCGATTGTAGCTGAGTTGAAAGTAAGAGCGTTATTCCTTCAGCAAATCAGTGAAGCCCAGAAATGTGATAAAGAATTGCAAGTTAAACGAGTTCAAGGTGAGTTGATTTTTTAGTCAGAATTTCAAATAGGATCTGATGATTGTTTAATATTTCGAGATAGAATTTGTGTACCGAGAAATTTTGAGCTTATTCAAAAGATTTTAAATGAAGCACATAGTGGTTGTTTATCTGTACATCCGGGAAGCACTAAAATGTACAACGATTTGAAACAGTTATATCGGTGGTCAGGTATGAAACAAGACATTTTAGAGTTTGTATCGAGATGTTTAGTTTGTCAGCAAGTGAAAGCTGAATATCAAGTACCATCGGGTTTACTACAGCCTGTGATGATTCCCGAGTGAAAATGGGATAGAGTTATAATGGATTTCGTATCAGGATTACCCCTAACTCTGAAAAAGAAAGATGCTATTTAGGTTGTCATTGATCGACTGACAAAGTTAGCACTTTTTATTTCGGTACGTACAGACTTTTCACTTGACCAATTAGCTGAGTTGTATATCTCTGAGATTGTGAGATTACATGGGATACTTGTTTTTGTTAATTCTATAGACATATAAGGTTTACATCGCAGTTTTGAAGGAATTTGCAAGAGGCTTTAGGTACGCGATTACACTTTAGTACTGCTTTTCATCCGCCAAGTGACGGTCAGTCTGAGAGAGTAATTCAGATTCTTGAAGATATGCTCTGTTGTTATGTTTTAGAGTTCGAGGGCAATTGGGAAAAATATTTTCCGTTGGTTAAATTCATGAATAATATTAGCTTTCAATAGAGCATAAAGATGGCACTGTACGAAGCTTTGTATGGTCGTAAGTGCCGAACACCTTTGTATTCGATCGAACTTAGTGAGAAACAGATTCACGGGGTTGATCTGATTAGAGAAACTGAAGAGAAAGTGAAAGTAATTCGCGACTATTTGAAAGTAGCTTCTGATAGACAGAAATCGTATGCGCATTTAAAACGAAAAGACATTAAATATCATATTGGTGACTGAGTGTACCTAAAGCCTTACCATCGGGTCGGAAAGGCAAGTTGAGTCTGCGTTTCATCGGGTCTTACGAGATCATCGAAAGAATAAGGCCGGTGGCATATTGATTAGCTTTACCATCAAAGTTAGAAAAGATCCATAATGTGTTTCATGTATCGATGTTGCGTCGATATCGATCGGATCCCACACATGTGATTTCCCCGTCAGAGATTGAGATTCAGCTTGATATGTCATATAACAAAGAACCGATCAAAATTCAAGCACGTGAGATTAAACAGTTGAGAAATAAAAGCATAGCTCTTGTAAAAGTGCTTTGGCAATGACACAGAGTTGAAGAGGTTACGTGGGAGCCCGAGGAAGCTATGAGAAAACATTACCCTAACCTGTTTACCGATAAGATTTTTGGGGACGAAAATCCCTAAGGAGAAGAGTTGTAACAGCCTGTTTTTGGTCAAATCAGATTAGTGGTTTCGGGACCACCAATCCGAGATCAAAAAATTATTTTAATATTATTTTATGTCTTTACAGCATGTTGCTTATATAGTTTCTCACATTCACTTGTACACATTCCCTGCACTCATCACCATAAAGCAACATTAAACATATACTTCTACAATTTCTCAATGAACCCCTAGGAATAATGCTAAGTACCCGGTGGTTTCGCACACAGCCCACCATTAATCAATAATAGGGTGGTATCGCACATAGCCCACCAACAAGAATATTTATGGTGGTTTCGCACATAGTGCACCAAATGATAATATAAATGATGGTATCGCACACAGCCCATCGTGAATAAGTAATAAGGTGGTATCGCACACAGCCCATCGTGAATAAGTAATAAGGTGGTATCGCACACAGCCCACCAAATAATTATTACGGACATTTTTCCGCACTTCCATATCTGCTCCGAGGTTCACACGAGAATTACTCACTATCTATCTGTAACAGACCAATTTTGACCCTAATCGGAACAGTGGTTTCGGGACCACGAAATCCGAGCCTAAGAGATATTATAATAGTAGGTATTGTGTTTGCTATGAGTGTTTTAGTGAGTGTGAAAATTTCGTAGAGAATTTTAGCTATTTTGGTGTTTAATTTGTTAAAAAGGTCTAAATTGCAAGAAGGACAAAGTAGTGGGCTCTAATAAAAAGGGGGCTAAGTGAATTGTCCATAAAATATAAGGATTTGCATGTCAATTTCCCACCTTTAAACAAGATGGACTGACAAGCATGCATATATGCTCTCTTTTTATTTTTGTATGACATTTAGGCAATATTATATTAAAGCATGCTAGGATTATATACTTTTTAATTATATATTTTGATTTTTAGTAAAATTTAAAAGAAAAAGCATGCTATAATTTATGTGGAAAGAAATAAATAAAACAAAAGAATAATTCTCTCACCCTTCATCCTTTCTTGCCGAATTCTACCTTGAAGAGAAGAGAAGAATTTCATCTTCCCCATTCGGCCTTGCAAGCACTAGATTAGGTAAGAATCAAACTTGATAAGGCTTAAGTTCTTGACCATTTTCTTCTCTTTTGAAACAAGCAAAAGAAATTTGCTAATGTGGTATATGATGAGATTCGCCATGGATGTTAATTATGTAGTTGGTTGTGTTAATAAGTTAGATAATATGAGAAGAAATGGCATGAACTTGTAAGTAGATTATGTTGATTTTACCATCATAGTTGGCCGAATAATAAGATAGATATTCATGAAAACATCTTTCTTGTGTTTTGATTTTCGGCTATAGGTGTAAATCTATAGTTATTGTGCAAGTGAAAATCTAGATACATGAGAAGATGTGGCATAAATTCGCAAGGAAATTAATTTAGTTTATACAAGGGAATGTTTTCATCCTTGGCCGAATGTGAGGAATTTATTCATGAATCCTATTCTCTAGTTTTGGTGTTCGATCAATTACCTATAGTATAATTGACCATGGATGAGAAATTATAAGATTGTTATATGTGATGTTTAAGTTATGAGGTGAACTAAGTTTAAAAATTGATTAATTGAAGCAAACTAGTGCAAGGGGGTAAATTTGATGGATGGAAGAGTTATAGAGAATCCTAAGCACATAAGGGCCATTCGGCCATGTAGAAGCAACCCAAATGGTTTGAAATTTTTATTGTGGTGTTCAATAAGAAATTGGATTAGTTGAATGCTTGAATTAGATGTGGTTATTAGTTTGTTTCTTGGTTGTATGTTGAAGAAAAATGCAAGGGTATGGAAGTAGTACATTCGGCCATAATAGAAAATGAATTTGAGCTAATGTGTTTGATTATATATGTATAGTTATATAAAGTTAAGGTACGGTTAGATAAGAAGGTAAGTTGTAAGTTAAAACGCATCAAGGGAATTATCGCCAAAGTGTTTCCTAATAAATTGAATGCACTTGAACAAAGTAGGGGATGTAGGCCGAATGCACATTGTTATGTCTTGAAATTATGTATTTTATGATTTTGCTCTTGAATTGAATGGAAGTGTAGTTAATTGGTTAAAATTGAATCAAATTAGATCGGGAACAAAAAGAGAGAGATCAAGATCGAGGAAAAGCAAAGATTATCGAGTAGCCGATTTGCACGGCTTATCGACAACCGAGGTAAGTCCTTAAGTACTTATATGTTAAAGAGTTAATTATGAACATGTTAAAGGATGAAATTTAATAATGTTGACTATAAAACTTGGTGTTAGCCGAATGCAAAGGTACTAAATTGGGCTAAATATATTTTGTTAATGTGATTTGAACAAGTATATGTTTTCGATATGATATGTGAATGTAATATGATGTATATGATTTGGTTGTGATGTTAGCATTAATAAATATGTATTGAAGGTTTAATTATGTTGTAGTTCGGGCTTCGAGCCTAGCAGGCCTTGAGCCGGTGAGTAGTTCGGGCTTCGAGCCTAGCAGGCCTTGAGCCGGTGAAATAATTCGGGCTTTTAGCCTAGCAGGCCACGTGCCGGTGAAACAATTCGGGCTTATTGCCTAGCAGGCTTAATGCCGGTGATATACTTCGGACTTTAAGTCCAGCAGGCCTAGTGCCGGTGAATGTATTTAAGCTCTAAGTGCATGAAAATCAAGTTATGAACATATCAAGAAATTTCGGTTTAGAAGCATGATTCGTATAAATTCGACAGAGAGGTACGTATTTTATAATTGTGTTACCCAATGAAATGACAAACAAGTATTCGAGTAAGTGAAAGTTTTATACATTAGTTTATTGGGGATGAATGAATATGTATATGCAAATCATATCATGTGATAGTAAATATTTGGAAGCATGAATGTATTTTAGTTGATTGGATAAGCATATGATATGTACATAAGTCTGTGATATACTTGATGATTGAGGTATGTGAATAAGAAAGGTAAAGCTTAGTATTAAGTGCATCAATGATATTAAGTTGTTTCGGCATTTATAAATAGAAGAGGTTATGTATTATTTAAGTTCGGATTAGTGATAGAAGATATAAATTCGAATGGTTGTATGTATTTTACTTAAATAAGTATATGTTTAATTAGGACCTACTAAGCTAGCAAGCTTATCGTGTGGAATGATTCTTTTGTTTTATAGATTTTGGTTACGTAGCGGGCTCGTGAAGGATCGTCAAGAAGTTCATCACACTATCGCCTTCCTTTGGTATTTTGAATTTTGGTTCACGAATTAGAAGGCATGTATAGGCTAGATGAAGTCTTAGAAATATGCGATATTTAACCTTGTAAGTGTTTATGATAGCCATGCGAGAATGGCTACAATTTTTCTTAGTAAATATGATGTTGTGTTACGATATGTATGTTGGTACATGACGGCAATGTTCATGAAAATTTTAAAATCCAGGTTTAATCGTTTTTGTTAAGAAACATTTGCATACATATAAATCCTTGAATTTGGGAAGTAGGTAGGTTCGGCTAGAAGTTTAACTTTCATAAAATTTAGTAGAACAGCTTGTAGTGGCAGCATTGATGTAAATTAGAAAAATCATTAAAAATTGGGTACATTGATTTTGAAAGTGAATGAGATATGAGATTAAACCTTATTGTGTCTATTTTTATATGAAAGAAACGGAGTAGGCAAACGATTTACATATTATGAGATAATTGAGTTCTAGTGGAACCTGCTCTGAATGCATTCGTGAGTCACTGTTCGGTTTTGGAAAAATTGCCATAAATTGTATAAAAATAATCAAGAAGCATGGTTTATATGTGTAGAATCCTAAATGAGTCTACTTTTCATTGGTATAAATAAGAACACCATTGGAAAATTGTGCAATCTGATAACTGCAGTTTTATAAGGACAGGTCAGAACTGTCCAGCAGTGTAATAAGGGTAACTTTGAAGAATAAACTGTACAAATTGGCCACATGAAAAATTCTAGAAAATTTATGGTGAATAGATATATGAGTCTACTTTCAAGGAAAATTTGCGGATCTGAATTTCGAATTTTGTAACTCGAGTTATAGCCAAATTAGTCGGCACAACGCAGTTTGACAGCTTTAAGATTTTCATGTTTTGGACTTGTAGTCAAGTCTAGTAATGCCTCTTACTTAATTCCGGCGATGGTCTCGAGTAAGGGGTGTTACATTTGATTGGTATCGAGCTTACGGTTTAGTCGATTCTAGGACTACCGTGCTGCGTCGTAGTCTAGCTATACATGCCTTATTATTATATGTTGATAGTGTGGTGACTTCTGACAGCCTGAACTTTGTTTTATATAGAAAATGGATACTGATCCTGAAAGAGCCGTAGCTGATGATGTAGAGAGCGTGGCACCTGACCGTACCCACGGATCAGCGCCGATAGACTCTCGACCTGTTTCGGGTAGCCACGAAGGAGAGACTAAACAAGCCTTTTATCGGATGATGAATGATTGGTTTGCCCAATTTATTCAGAATAACCCGAGTATGCCCCAACCTTCACCCCCGAATAATCCAACTCCGGATCCTCTAGCTCCCCCAGTGATAGATCCAATGAGATCTAGTAGGCCCCCAGTTGACAAAATCCGAAAATTCGGGCCGAAGATTTTAAAGCCAATGATGATGATGATGCTTTGAGAGAGCCGAAATGTGGCTTGATAACACTATTCGGTACTTGGTGAGTATCTTGTACTCGGATGAATGTTTGAAGTGCACTATATCCTTACTACGGGACACTTTGCATATCACCGGTGGAATACACTAGTATCGATGGTTCCGAAAGAAAAAGTGACATGGGATTTCTTCCAAATCAATTCCGCAAAAAAGTATATTAGCCAAAGATTTATTGATCAAAAAGCGAAAAGAGTTCCTTGAAATGAAACAAGGACGAATGATCAGAATTGAGTATGAACGAAAGTTTGTCGAGCTCACCGTTATGCTAGAGAGTGTGTCTCTCTACTGAAGCCATTATGTGTAAAAGATTCAAGACGGCCTAAATGAAGATATAAAGATGTTTGTTGGCGCTTCTTGAAATCCAAGAATTTGTAACGTTAGTTGAGAGAGCTTGCAAAGTCAAAGAGCTCGGGAAGGAGAAAAAAGAAAGGCTGATACCGAAGCCGAGATATCCGAAAGAGGTCTTGGGCAAAAGTCTTTCATTCCACGAGCAAGAAGCCCGAGAGATGACTACAGTAAACGAAGACTCACCGCAGATCCGCCTAGACGGGATCGACCTCCTATGAGCTCCCGAGCTACCTCCATAGCTTGATGTTGGTAACATTCCACAAACTAGAGTTGAATGCAAGTCTGCTGTGGGAAATGGCACTCGGGAGTTGTAGATTCCGTGATCGGTCTTGCTATAAATGTGGGTCGTCGATCATTTTATCGAGAGTGTCCGGTTAATCGAGCGAGAATGCAATCCGAGAACACTACACCGAGCAAAGTGCCAATGCGAGGTAGACCACCTGCACTTTCGGCAATGTAGGTGGTAGTCGAGAAAGGAACAAAGAACACTACGGATCGATCGAGGCTAGAGCTCCAGCTAGAGCTTATCTTTGCGAGCCGAGAGGATGCTTCCTCCCCGACGTCATTACTCAGTACTTTCACTCTTTATGATACTACTTTGTGATTGCACTAATTGATCCTGGTTCGACTCATTCTTATGTGTGTGAAAATTTAAAATTTGGCAAGACTCTGCTAGTTGAGTCTACCGAGTTTGTGATTCGAGTGTCCAATCCTTTGGGTAGATGTGTGCTCGTTAATAAAGTGTGTAGAAGTTGCCCGTTGATGATTCGAGATTATTGCTTCCCAGCTGATTTAATGTTGTTGCCCTTTGACGAATTCGATATCATCCTGGGTATGGATTGGTTAACTTCACATGAGGCAATAGTGGATTGTAAAAGAAAGCTTATTGACTTGAAATGTCGAAACGGTGAAACGATCAGAATTAAATCTTGTGACGTAAATGGGTTGCCTACAGTAATATCTTCAATGGTAGCCCAAAAGTATGTGAGAAAAGGGTGTGAAGCTTATTTGGCTTATGTAATCGGGAAATAAAATGTCCGAAAAACAAATGGAATCGCATACAGCTTGTATGTGAATTCACCGATGTGTTTCTCAAGAGCTACCGGTTTACCCCAAAGATGCGAGAGATTGAGTTCGGTGTCGAGTTAGTACCGTGAGCGGCTCGATTTCGATAGCTCCATCAATGAATGGCACCGATTGAGCTAAAAGAATTGAAAGTGCGATTGCAAGAGTTGACAGATAAGGGCTTCGCGCGACCGAGTTTCTCTCCGTGGGGTGCACGAGTTTTATTCGTGAAAAAGAAAGATGGAACTATGCGAATGTGTATCGACTACCGACAACTAAATAAGGTAACCATAAAGAATAAGTACCCGTTACCTCGGATTGACGATTTATTTGATCAATTGAAGGGGGCTTGATATTTTGAAAATAGATTTGAGATCGGGCTATTATCGATTCTAGTCGAGAGATACAGATGTGCCAAAGACTGCTTTCCGAACGAGGTACGGACACTATGAGTTTTTGGTTATGCCTTTTGGACTCACTAATGCACCTGCTGTTTTTATGGACTTAATGAACCGGGTCTTCGGCGCTTTTGGATCGGTTTGTAGTAGTGTTTATTGATGATATACTGATCTACTCCAAGAATGAAGCGGAACACGTTGAGCACTTGAGAGTAGTACTACAAACCTTGAGAGATCATCGTTTATATGCAAAATTCAGTAAGTGTGAGTTTTGGATGAACGAAGTCAGCTTCTTGGGCCATGTGGTTTCGGTGTCAGGTATTCGAGTGGATCCAAACAAAATAGCAGCCATACTCGATTGGAAACCACCAAAGAATGTTTCCGAGATTCGAAGTTTCCTAGGCCTGGCAGGATATTACAGACGATTTGTAAAAGGTTTTTCCGTGATAGCTGCACCTTTGACGATGCTACTACGTAAGGATGTCAAATATGAATGGTCGAAAAAAATGCCGTAAGAGTTTCGAGCGGTTGAAAGCCCTTTAACCGAGGCTCGGTGTTGACTCACTTGAATCGGGTAAAGAATTCATTATTTTTAGCGATGCTTCCTTTAATGGGTCTGGGTTGTGTTTTAATGCAAGAGGGCAAGGTGATAGCCTACGCTTGAGGCAATTGAAGCCGCGCGAGAAAAAATTATCCAACTCACGACACAGAGTTAGCGACCATTGTATTCGCCTTAAAAATTTGGCGTCACTATCTATTTGGCGAAAAATGTCACATTTATTCGGATCACAAAAGTTTGAAGTATTTGATGACTCGGAAGACTTAAACTTGAGACAACGTAGATGGTTGGAATTGCTAAAAGACTATGAATTAGTGATTGACTACCATCCGGAAAAGCTAATGTTGTTGCGGATGCGTTAAGTCGAAAGTCATTATTTACTCTTCGTAATCGAATGCACGGGTGACTATGTCGATGATGGTTCGATCATGGCGAGTTACAAGCAAGACCAATGTTTATTCAACAAGTTTGTGACGCACAGAAAGTTGATGAAAGGTTAGTTGCCATTCGGACTCAGTGTGAAAACGCTACAGAATCAGATTTTCAGATCGATGCGAATGATTGTTTGAGTTATAAAGGCCGATTGTGTGTTCCTAAGAACTCGATTTGATCTGAGATGATTACGAGTGAGGCCCATAATGGCGAATGTCGATACACCCGGGTAGCACAAAAATGTATAACGATTTGAAGCGCTTTTATTGGTGGCCCGCATGAAACGGGACATATCTGAGTTTGTCTCCAAGTGCTTAATCTGTCAACAAGTGAAAGCGGAGCATCAGGTACCATCCGGTTTACTTCAGCCAATCATGATACCTGAATGGAAATGGGATAGAATCACCATGGATTTTGTATCCGGTCTCCCTATGACACCTAGTAAGAAAGATGCCGTGTGGGTTATCGTTGACAGACTGACAAAATCAGCTCATTTTGTACCGGTACGTACCGACTATTCACTTGACAAACTTGCCGAATTGTATGTGTCGCAGATTGTGAGATTGCACGGTGTACCGAGTTCCATTGTTTCAGATAGGGACCCAAGATTTACATCGCGATTCTGGAAGAAATTGCAAGAGGCATTAGGTACTAAACTTCATTTTAGTACAGCCTTCCATCCGCAAACAGACGGTCAGTCTGAGCGAACTATTTTGATACTTGAGGACATGTTGAGGTGTTGCGTTCTCGAGTTCGAAGGTACGTGGGAACGATACCTACCTTTGATTGAGTTTGCTTACAATAATAGCTTCCAATCTAGCATAAAAATGGCGCCTTATGAAGCCTTATATGGTCGAAAATGTCGCACACCGTTGTATTGGACTGAGCTCGGTGAGAATAAGATACACGGGGTTGATTGGATTAAAGAAACTGAACAGAAAGTGGTTGTGATTAAAAGCAATTTGAAAGCAGCTTCGGATCGTCAAAAGTCCTATGCCGACTTAAAACGCAAGGACATTGAATTTCAGCTCGGAGATCGGGTGTTCTTGAAAGTTTCTCCGTGGAAGAAAATACTCCGATTCGGTCATAAAGGCAAGTTGAGTCCGAGATTTATCGGACCGTACGAAGTTATTGAACGTATTGGACCGGTTGCTTATAGATTAAGATTGCCCTCCGAGTTAGAAAAGATACACAATGTATTTCATGTTTCGATGCTTCGCAAATACAGATCGGATCCGTCCCATGTGATCACCCCATCAGAGATTGAAATTCGATCGGACTTGACCTATGATGAGGAACCGATCCGTATCTTGGCTCGGGAAACCAAAGAGCTAAGAAATAAAAGAATTCCATTAGTAAAGATTCTATGGAATCGTCACGGAGTTGAAGAGGCTACGTGGGAGCCTGAAGAGTCAATGAGGCAACAATATCCGAATCTTTTTAACGGTAAGATTTTCGGGGACGAAAATCCTTAAGGGGGGGAGAGTTGTAACAGACCAATTTTGACCCTAATCGGAACAGTGGTTTCGGGACCACGAAATCCGAGCCTAAGAGATATTATAATAGTAGGTATTGTGTTTGCTATGAGTGTTTTAGTGAGTGTGAAAATTTCGTAGAGAATTTTAGCTATTTGAGTGTTTAATTTGTTAAAAAGGTCTAAATTGCAAGAAGGACAAAGTAGTGGGCTCTAATAAAAAGGGGGCTAAGTGAATTGTCCATAAAATATAAGGATTTGCATGTCAATTTCCCACCTTTAAACAAGATGGACGGCAAGCATGCATATATGCTCTCTTTTTTATTTTTTGTATGACATTTAGGCAATATTATATTAAAGCATGCTAGGATTATATACTTTTTAATTATATATTTTGATTTTTAGTAAAATTTAAAAGAAAAAGCATGCTATAATTTATGTGGAAAGAAATAAATAAAACAAAAGAATAATTCTCTCACCCTTCATCCTTTCTTGCCGAATTCTACCTTGAAGAGAAGAGAAGAATTTCATCTTCCCCATTCGGCCTTGCAAGCACTAGATTAGGTAAGAATCAAACTTGATAAGGCTTAAGTTCTTGACCATTTTCTTCTCTTTTGAAACAAGCAAAAGAAATTTGCTAATGTGGGTATGATGAGATTCGGCCATGGATGTTAATTATGTAGTTGGTTGTGTTAATAAGTTAGATAATATGAGAAGAAATGGCATGAACTTGTAAGTAGATTATGTTGATTTTACCATCATAGTTGGTAGAATAATAAGATAGATATTCATGAAAACATCTTTCTTGTGTTTTGATTTTCGGCTATAGGTGTAAATCTATAGTTATTGTGCAAGTGAAAATCTAGATACATGAGAAGATGTGGCATAAATTCATAAGGAAATTAATTTAGTTTATACAAGGGAATGTTTTCATCCTTGGCCGAATGTGAGAATTTATTCATGAATCCTATTCTCTAGTTTTGGTGTTCGATCAATTACCTATAGTATAATTGACCATGGATGAGAAATTATAAGATTGTTATATGTGATGTTTAAGTTATGAGGTGAACTAAGTTTAAAAATTGATTAATTGAAGCAAACTAGTGCAAGGGGGTAAATTTGATGGATGGAAGAGTTATAGAGAATCCTAAGCACATAAGGGCCATTCGGCCATGTAGAAACAACCCAAATGGTTTGAAATTTTTATTGTGGTGTTCAATAAGAAATTGGATTAGTTGAATGCTTGAATTAGATGTGGTTATTAGTTTGTTTCTTGGTTGTATGTTGAAGAAAAATGCAAGGGTATGGAAGTAGTACATTCGGCCATAATAGAAAATGAATTTGAGCTAATGTGTTTGATTATATATGTATAGTTATATAAAGTTAAGGTGCGGTTAGATAAGAAGGTAAGTTGTAAGTTAAAACGCATCAAGGGAATTATCGCCAAAGTGTTTCCTAATAAATTGAATGCACTTGAACAAAGTAGGGGATGTAGGCCGAATGCACATTGTTATGTCTTGAAATTATGTATTTTATGATTTTGCTCTTGAATTGAATGGAAGTGTAGTTAATTGGTTAAAATTGAATCAAATTAGATCGGGAACAAAAGAGAGAGATCAAGATCGAGGAAAAGCAAAGATTATCGAGTAGCCGATTTGCACGGCTTATCGACAACCGAGAAATAAGTCCTTAAGTACTTATATGTTAAAGAGTTAATTATGAACATGTTAAAGGATGAAATTTAATAATGTTGACTATAAAACTTGGTGTTAGCCAGAATGCAAAGGTACTAAATTGGGCTAAATATATTTTGTTAATGTGATTTGAACAAGTATATGTTTTCGATATGATATGTGAATGTAATATGATGTATATGATTTGGTTGTGATGTTAGCATTAATAAATATGTATTGAAGGTTTAATTATGTTGTAGTTCGGGCTTCGAGCCTAGCGGGCCTTGAGCCGGTGAGTAGTTCGGGCTTGAGCCTAGCGGTGCCACGTCTTGGGTGAAATAATTCGGGCTTTTAGCCTAGCGGTGCCACGTGCGGGTGAAACAATTCGGGCTTATTGCCTAGCGGGCTTAATGCGGTGATATACTTCGGACTTTAAGTCCAGCGAGGCCTAGTGCCGGTGAATGTATTTAAGCTCTAAGTGCATGAAAATCAAGTTATGAACATATCAAGAAATTTCGGTTTAGAAGCATGATTCGTATAAATTCGACAGAGAGAGGTACGTATTTTATAATTGTGTTACCCAATGAAATGACAAACAAGTATTCGAGTAAGTGAAAGTTTTATACATTAGTTTATTGGGGATGAATGAATATGTATATGCAAATCATATCATGTGATAGTAAATATTTGGAAGCATGAATGTATTTTAGTTGATTGGATAAGCATATGATATGTACATAAGTCTGTGATATACTTGATGATTGAGGTATGTGAATAAGAAAGGTAAAGCTTAGTATTAAGTGCATCAATGATATTAAGTTGTTTCGGCATTTATAAATAGAAGAGGTTATGTATTATTTAAGTTCGGATTAGTGATAGAAGATATAAATTCGAATGGTTGTATGTATTTTACTTAAATAAGTATATGTTTAATTAGGACTTACTAAGCTAGCAAGCTTATCGTGTGGAATGATTCTTTTGTTTTATAGATTTTGGTTACGTGGCGGGCTCGTGAAGGATCGTCAAGAAGTTCATCACACTATCGCCTTCCTTTGGTATTTTGAATTTTGGTTCACGAATTAGAAGGCATGTATAGGCTAGATGAAGTCTTAGAAATATGCGATATTAACCTTGTAAGTGTTTATGATAGCCATGCGAGAATGGCTACAATTTTTCTTAGTAAATATGATGTTGTGTTACGATATGTATGTTGGTACATGACGGCAATGTTCATGAAAATTTTAAAATCCAGGTTTAATCGTTTTTGTTAAGAAACATTTGCATACATATAAATCCTTGAATTTGGGAAGTAGGTAGGTTCGGCTAGAAGTTTAACTTTCATAAAATTTAGTAGAACAGCTTGTAGTGGCAGCATTGATGTAAATTAGAAAAATCATTAAAAATTGGGTACATTGATTTTGAAAGTGAATGAGATATGAGATTAAACCTTATTGTGTCTATTTTTATATGAAAGAAACGGAGTAGGCAAACGATTTACATATTATGAGATAATTGAGTTCTAGTGGAACCTGCTCTGAATGCATTCGTGAGTCACTGTTCGGTTTTGGAAAAATTGCCATAAATTGTATAAAAATAATCAAGAAGCATGGTTTATATGTGTAGAATCCTAAATGAGTCTACTTTTCATTGGTATAAATAAGAACACCATTGGAAAATTGTGCAATCTGATAACTGCAGTTTTATAAGGACAGGTCAGAACTGTCCAGCAGTGTAATAAGGGTAACTTTGAAGAATAAACTGTACAAATTGGCCACATGAAAAATTCTATAAAATTTATGGTGAATAGATATATGAGTCTACTTTCAAGGAAAATTTGCGGATCTGAATTTCGAATTTTGTAACTCGAGTTATAGCCAAATTAGTCGGCACAACGCAGTTTGACAGCTTTAAGATTTTCATGTTTTGGACTTGTAGTCAAGTCTAGTAATGCCTCTTACTTAATTCCGGCGATGGTCTCGAGTAAGGGGTGTTACACTATCAATTTGAATCAATCTCAATCATAATTGATCTCATTTATACAATGCAGCAATAACATATGTATTAAAATGTTTTGTTTACACATAAACTTACTAAAATGTTTTGTTTACACATAAACTTACCTCGGTGCAAAACGTATTAATCGACGATTTAGTCCATAACCTTGCCTTTCCCTCGGTCAAGGTTGTTTCTGCACTCTTCTTGATCTATAATAATAAAATTTATTCATTCAATCACTTTATAACTCATGATACATCAAAAATTCTACTTAGGCAAAAATGACCATTTTGCCCTTATACTTTGGCAAAATTATGATTTTGCCCCTAGGCTCGTAAATTATTTTTCAACACATTTTCTCATTAAACAAGCCTAGCTGAATATTTATTTCTCTTACAACAACTTACAAAACCATTTATTCCATGCATTTATTACACAATTTCAACCTTCACAAATAAGTCCTATTTAGGTGTTTTCATGATAACTCCTTTCACAAAAGTTGTTCCTCATCTCACTAACATTCATTTTCTTCCATAAAAACTCAGCAACCAACATAAACTCTCCCATGGCAAGTCCCTAAACTTTCTACCATTTTGCAAAATAGTCCCCTCATTAGCTAGCTTAAGCTTTGGGGGTTCCAAAAGTACAAAAATTATCAAATAAAACCACCAAAATCACTTACTTTCAAAGGTGAGAAGTTGCTGAAAATTTTTGGCTTCCAAAAACCTTCCTTAGCTAATATTTTCAATAAGAAGAAGATGAATAAAATGGGTGATATCATCTTTTCTTTATTTTATTTATTTCCTTCAATTTAATCCACCTAACCCAACCACTTGACCAATTATGACTTCATTTTGTCCCCTATCGCCGGCCACCTATTCTCTATGGGCCTAATTGCTCTCTAAGGACCTCAAATTTTTTATTCCTTAGCTATTAGACACCACTAGCTTGTAAAATGAAACTTTCATACTTTATGCGATTTAGTCATTTTTCACAATTAAGCATTCAATCGCTAAAATTAAAGCACCAAAATTCTCATGCATCCTTATAATCATACTATAACATGTAAAATAAAAATAATTTTTTTTCAACCTCAGATTGTGGTCCTAAAACCACTATTCCGACTAGCCCCAAAATCAGGCTGTTACAACTCTCCCCCCTTTAGAGATTTTCGTCCCCAAAAATCTTAACGGTAAAAAGGTTTGGGTATTGTTCCCTCATGACTTCTTTCGGTTCCCAAGTAGCCTCTTCCACACCGTGTTTTTTCCATAACACTTTTACCAGGGCTATGCTCTTGTTCCTCAATTGTTTAACCTCTCAAGCCAATATCTTAATTGGTTCCTCTTCATAAGTCATGTCCCGTTGTATCTCAATTTCTGTTGGAGGGATCACATGTCAAGGATCCAAACGATATCGTCGCAACATCGACACATGAAACACGTCGTGTATTATCTCTAACTCTGTCGGCAAAGCCAACCGGTAAGCTACTGGTCCAATCCTTTCAATAACCTCATACAGTCCTATGAATCGTGGACTCAATTTGCCCTTTCAACCAAATCTCAATATTTTCTTCCACATAGATACCTTTAGGAATACTTTGTCGCCCACTTAAAACTCGATTGCTTTCTTTTTTAAATCCACGTATGACTTTTGTTGATCCGAAGCAGCTCTCAGACTATCACGGATCACATTCACTTTATCCTCGGTCTCTTTAACTAGATCGACCTCATAAATTTGCTTCTCACTAAGCTCTGTCCAATACAAGGGAGTTTGACACTTGCGACCATATAAAGCTTTATATGGTGTCATCCGTATACTTGATTGATAACTATCGTTATAGGAAAACTCAAGCAATGGTAGATATTTTTCCCAACTACCTTCGAACTCTAACACAGCATCAGAGCATATCCTCAAGAACTTGAATCACTCTTTCAGATTGGCCATCAGTTTGAGGATGGAACGCTGTACTAAAATTCAATTTTGTTCCCAAGGCTTCCTACAAGTTCTTCCAAAACCTCGAAGTAAATAGATATAGGTAGCCCATGTAATATCACCACATCATCAATATACAGCTCAGCCAAATTGTCAAGTGAGTAATCCATACGCACCGGTATAAAGTGAGACGATTTCATTAATCTATCAACAATAACCCACACAGTATCTTTCTTTTTCGGAGTCATAGGTAACCCCGTTACAAAATCCATTGTGATTCGATCCCACTTCCACTCGGGAACCAGCACTGATTGAAGTAATCCGTAGGGTACTTGATGCTCGGCTTTCACTTGTTGACAGATCAAACACTTTCTAACAAACTCAGAGATGTCTCTTTTCATACCCGGCCACCAATACAACTTCTTCAAGTCATTTTACATTCTTGTGCTGCCCGGATGTACTGACAAGCAACCACTGTGTGCTTCATGTAAAATTTTTCGGATTAACTCATCATCCTTAGGTACACAAACTCTATCCTAAAACATCAAACAACCATCTAAAGTAACCCAAAAATCAGAGTCATTTCCCGATTCGCACTGAGCTCTTTTAGCTTGCATCTCACTATCATTCTTTTGAGCTTCACATATCTGCTGAATAAATAATGGTCTAGCTCTTAACTCGGGTAATATAGCACCATCATCAGACAATGCTAAGCTCATACTCATAGCTCTCAAAACATATAGGGATTTCCTGCTCAAGGCATCCGCAACCATATTCGCTTTTCCCGAGTGGTAATTGATTGTTAGCTTATAATCCTTCAGTAATTTGAGCCATCATCGTGTCACAATTTCAAATCTTTTTGGTCCATCAAATACTTTAAACTCTTGTGATCGGCACTTCTCACCATATAAATAATGTCGCCAAATTTTCAAAGGAAATACAATCGTAGCCAACTCCAAATTACGAGTCGGATTAATTTTTTCATGCGGTTTTAGCTGTCTCGAGGCGTAAGCTACTACCTTACCCTCTTGCATCAACACACAGCCAAGACCATTTAATGACGCATCACTGTAGACCACAAACTCCTTCCCCGACTCAGGTTGTACTAAAATTGGCGCCTCAGTCAACAATGCTTTCAATTTCTCAAAACTCTGTTGGCATTTCCTAGTCCATTCAAACTTAACATCTTTATGCAACAGTTTTTTTATCAGGGTAGCTGGAAACACGAAAATTTATATACTTTTGCATGCCCTTTTTGACCCAATTTCATGTGGTTCCGAGTAAATTCTTGTCGAAAAATTGAAGAAAGGCACAATCATTGATTGGGACCTCTACCGAGTAGCCGGAGATTCTGTTCTTCAGCAACAAATTGAAGAAAGCGAGGATCCTGAAGAAGCAGAGGATGATCCCACAGAAGTACCGCCAGAGCCATCAACTGACGTCCCTCATGAGGCAGAATCAATGGATCCAGAAGTTGAACCTGATATCGAGCCCGCAATGTTTAGAGCTCCACCACCTAGCCCAGATCTTCGTGATGAACTATTTAAGTTGATGGACTTGATGCAGCACATGCAATGGCAGCAACAAGCCTACTGGAGATATGCAAAAATAAGAGATGACTCAATGAGGGGTGCCCTTAAGAAGATTTATAATGACCCATTTATTTTTGTGCCCGAGTTTCAGTTACATATTTGAACCATGGCTTTCATCATCGAAGAAGGAGCAAGGTGATTCATGCAAGAATAATACTAATGGAGCAAAGGATGAGTCAAATTCGGAAGGATCGGTGAACAAATAAAAAAGGGGAGGACTTCAACTTTTATTTCTTTCTTAAGTATCTTAGGATTAGGTCAATTAGGAATTTTTTTATTTTTTTGCATAATAAAATAAGAGATAGGAAGCATGAATAAAAATTGAACAGTCTCAAAGGATAAAGTGTGGCAATAAATATATACATGTCTAGGATTGGATTTTAGAAAGAGCTTGGTACTTAAGCAGTCAATTTGACTCACCTACTCTTTTCTAATTATCCTACTTGGTGTATAGTATTTATTCACTTTAAACAATGAGGACATTGTTCACTTTAAGTAGGGGGGACCGAAAATTTGAATTGGTTCTATTCAGAATGAAATGTTCTTTTAATTATGCTTAGGATAAATTTTTGTTCAATAAATTGAAATTTTGCTAATTATGCTAAACTTTAGTAGTAATAAAGTTCTGTTATTACAATAATTTATTATGTTAGCTTAATAAAGATGTGAATGTATTTTTAATAAAGCATACAAATTCATACCATAAAATTTTTAGTTCCTTATGGAAAAATTAAGCATGCATGAAAGCTTAAGTCTTTAGAATTGACTTAGTAATTTCTTGAGGCGAAATCCTAGGAAGCATGGAATATTGAAAATGATTTAGGCAAACTTTTGTTTGGACCGTTTGAGCCTTTCAAGCTAACCCTGATGAAATTATCCTTTGAAACCCAATTTTGAGACTGTATGGCCTAATTTTTTGGACCTATGCAACATTTAGCCATCAACTTTCTCTTAATTACTTCTAAAATCGTCCCAAACACTAGACTCAGTACTATTCAAAAGATCATTTGAAAATAAGTTTGGGGGAGTTGAAAAGAAGTAATCAAATGCTCAAAAAAATTGTTGTACATGAAGCAAGTGCTCGAGTTTGAGTTTAAGAAAAAAAAAACACATGTACTCAAAATGAAATAAGTGTTCAAAAGAGCATAAGTTGGGTATCAAGGATTGAAGTTCCGAAGGTTCGATATTAAGCTGAGTCTAGGGTTTTGAGCCATAAATTTTATCTATCTTTTACCTACCCTTAAGCCCGGCCACGTTACAACCTTATTAAAGACCTATTGATTCGAGATTCCCATGCTACCTACATTAGTGGAGAGAAATTGCTATGTTCAAAATATGAAGACATTAGTTAAGCTTAATGATTGTAGTTTACTTTTTGAATAAAGAATTAAAATCAGTTTGGTAGTGAAGAACATGTCTGTATTAAAGAAACATTTAATTTCGCTAGTATGATAATTGTTGGAGGTAATTTGAACGATATGAATGCTTAAGTTGCATAACTATCAAATTTCTTATCTTTGAGCTTAAGTATATTCAATTCATAATTTCGAGAAGAAAGTTGTTCCGAAGGAATTTTTCAAAGGTGTTTCCGAAGATTCTTTTCAAGTTTGTGCATTACTCGGGACGAGCAATGAATTAAGTTTGGGGGTGTGGAAACACGAAAATTTATATACTTTTGCATGCCCTTTTTGACCTAATTTCATGTGGTTCCGAGCAAATTCTTGTCGAAAAATAATTAAATATTATAAAATAATTAATTTGTGCTCAAAATATGAATATGATAAATTTTAATTAATTTTATAATTAATTTTGTTTAAATCTGACTAATTTCGACAGAATCGCAAAAAGGAAAAAAATTGGCTCGGCAGACACCTCTCGAAGAATTAAATCGAGAAGTGATTTGAAGTGTCAAGGCGACTCTATTTCCAGCCCAAGGCGGTCCAATTATGAAGATTTAATCATAATTTAATTAATTTTAATTTATTCCCAATTTAATTTGGGTTAAATAAATTATTTTTAATTAATTATGAAAAAGGGTCTAGTTAAACCGCACTAGTTGAACCGAACCGGTTGAACCGAACCAGCCACTACTTGGGCAGCCCAAACCGTCCATGATGAAGGCCCAAATCAGCTTAATTGCTGATTTATTCAGCTTGCAAAGGAGCCCTTGAAGATCTTTCAAAATCACATTCAAACCCCTCCAAAATTCAAGGTTTTTTAGATTGCCCCAAGCTAATTTTGGCAAAGTTGAATCCATCAACTTTGCCGATGGCCGGCCATGGGGGACTCTTAGCTGCTGATTATTTGCAATTTTTAGCAGCCCCTAACACCTATAAATACAGCCCCTAGCTGCTCATTCAAGGCATCCCTCACTTCTCCAACATTCTCTCATTTTCTCTTCCTTTCTCTCAACTCTTCTCCCTCCATTTCACTCTATTTTCCCATTGTTCTTGTGCCGATTTCCCCTCTTGGAAAAGAGGTGTTTTCCAGCCATTTGAAGCAGCCTTTGAAGAGTTCATAAGCCTCCTTGATAGCCGAGGACAACGAAGAACGAAGGAGGAATCAATCAGACAAGTCACGGAGAGCCACCGGATTTGTTTCTCGTTCCTATCTCTTTAAATTATTTGTTGTTGTTTTGACGAACATGTTTATGAATATTCATGCTTTTGAAATGTTTAATTTAATCAATTTAGCTTGAATTTAATTTGTGTTGGTTTGATTTCACTTCACCCCCTTAGATTATTAAAATTATGTTTATGCTGTTAAAGGCCTCGGTGAAATGTTTGATTAAGTAAAATTATGCTAAGTTATCTGGCATTGTAATTGTTTAGATAGCTAATGAGTTAATTATTTAAAGGCATTGAAATTGTAATTAATAGACACAATACTTAATCTGTGCATGTTTAATTCTTCTAAGGTAGCTGAAGATTAAATTAGCATTATATTTGACGATATGTATGCCTTGCATAACTTGCAGGATTTTTGTGATTAAATTGTTTCGAAGTAAAAATACTTTGTTACATCACATGATCTTTTATATGCTTGTTAGGTTGAATTAATCGTTTGCATCGACATAGGAATATGCGAGAGATTGTTTAATCTAATGAGTATGTATGTGCAATAGCATGTTTACTTTTTGCAGTTTGTTTAATCGGTCGAATTGGCATAGACATATGTACAAGAGATAAATGGATTTTTGATTTGTAAATGTGTTCATAAGTTAGCAAATTACCAGGTTGCCATGTTTTAACAAGTATAAACACAAGTTTAATAGTTCTAAGGTAAGAAATGTGATTAACCAACACATTCATGTCATATTGATTAAAATCAGTTTTCGAAATCGCACATTTGAACTTTGTTTTATTTGAATTTACTTGTTTTTCTTTTAGTTTTCAAATAGTTTACAAAAATCAAATATTTTTCCTAACCAAAGTGTTTGAAAGTATTTCATAAATAATTCTTTTACAGTCCCTGTGGGTACGATAACTCGACATTTACTTGTCACTTTTATTACTTGTTACGATTGTGTACACTTGCACATTTCCACCGTTCCAGTAGCAATCATGGAGAACCCCTTTACGAACCGTCTGTAGTACCCCGCTAAACCCAAAAAGCTTCTAATTTTAGATACATTGCTTGGCGATTTCCACTCCACAATAGCCGAGATCTTACTCGGATCAAATCTTATGCCATCACCCGGCACAATGTGTCCTAAAAATCTGACCTCTCAGAGCCAAAACTCAATCTTGCTGAATTTAGCATAGAACTGCTTGTCTCTTAAACTCTACAAAACAATTTTCAGGTGCTCTGCATGCTCACACTCATCCTAAGAATAACTTAGTATGTCGTCAATAAAAAAACCACAAATTTATCCAAATACAGTCAGAAGACACTGTTCATTAAATCCATAAAAACCGCAGGAGCATTCGTTAAGCCAAATGGAATGACAAGAAACTCATAATGGCCATACCTCATTCGAAAAGTAGTTTTCGGCACATCTTGCTCTTTAACCCTCAATTGGTAATAGACAGACCTTAGGTCTATCTTAGAAAACACCGTAGCTCCCTTCAATTGGTCAAATAGATTTTCTATCATTGGCAAAGGATACTTATTCTTCACAGTCACCTTGTTGAGTTGTCTATAGTCTATGCACAATCTCATCGATCCATCTTTCTTCTTTACAAAAAGTACCGGAGCACTCTACGATGAATAGCTCAGTCTTGCAAAACCCTTGTCTGTTAACCCTTACAACTAAACTTTCAATTCTTTCAACTCTAATAGTGCCATCCTATACTGGGAACCGAAATAGGTGTTGTACCCGAAACTAACTCAATCCCAAACTCGACCTCTCTAACTAGAGGCAATCCAGGTAACTCTTTCGGTAACATATCTGGATACTCGCATACCACCGGCACTGATTCAATCTTTACCTCTGACTCTTGAGTATCCAGCACAAAGGTAGGTAGGACTCAAATCTTTTTCTCAAGCACTTCTCAGCTACCATAGATGAAATCATTATAGGCAAACTATCCGATTTACCTAATTCAACCCGAATAACATCTCTATTTACACATTTCAATAAACTTTCTACCACAGTTCACTAAGACGTTATGAGCAGTCAACCAATCCATACCAAGAATTAGGTCAAATTCATCAAACGGTAAGAACATGAGATTTGTCGGAAAAGAATGACCTCTAATTGTCATAGGACACATTCCTACACACATTGTCAACAAGCACATGTTTGCCTAACAGGTTTGACACTTTTATTACAAATTCTGTAGACTCAAGAATCATACTCACACTAGATGCCAATTTCATGCAAATGTAAGAATGGGTAGACCCCGGATCAATCAAAGCAATAACAGAGGTATCATGAAGAGAAAAAGTACCCATTACCACATCTGAAGATGATGCCTTTTCACGAGCACGAATGGCATAAGTCCTTGCAGGTACTCGACCCTCCAGTCTCACAGCAGAGTCTCTAAGCGCATCTCTACTACTAGTCCCACCTAGTTCTTTTGTGGCCTACCCCTCGAAGATACATTACTTGATCTCACTTCTTGTTTTCTATCCTTTTCATCCCTCTCTGGACAGTTCCGATTGAAATGATCGGGTGAACCACACTTGTAGCAATTTTGGTTATTCCTCCAACACTCCCCCATGTGTTGCCTACCATAATTTGGACATTTCGGTTTATTAGACTTTGGATTGCCCACGCTTGCCATCGAGGTGGCTTGAACTTTCAAGCCCAAGTATGTATTATCTCGATCTCGATGTGAATATGCAACTGACGCAATCATCTGAGGATTCATTTCCTTGGACCTCTTTGATTTAGTTTGATGTGATTTACTTATTGGCCTTTTTCTTACATCTCGGGCCTCACTTATAGCTTTCCCATTTTCCTTATTCGGTTCCTCGGCCTTGCATGCCCTATCTACCAGCACCATAAATTCTTTTAACTTCAAGATCCCAATTAGAAGTCTGATATCCTCATTCAGCCCATCTTCAAACCTCTTGCACAAGATAGCCTCTGTAGACACACACTCTTGTGCATACTTGCTGAGCCTAACAAACTCGCGCTCATATTCTGCCACAGTCATTTTTCCTTGCTTCAATTCAAGGAATTCTTTCCATTTCTGGTCCACAAATCTCTGACTTATATACTTCTTTCGAAACTCTTCCAAAAAGAAATCCCACGTTACCCTCTCCCTTGGAACCACCGAAGTCAACATTTTCCACCAACGATATACCGAGTCTTTTAGCAATGACACAACACATTTCAAGCTCTCCTCAAGTGTGTAGGAGAGTTCATCAAATACTAGCATTCAGTTTTCAAGCCAGAACTCCACTCTCTCGAGGTCATTATCTATGTTAGCTCTAAATTCTTCAACCCTATGTTTCTAAATCTTATCTACTGGGGGTTTGGTCATTCTAACCAAATCTATACCTTGAAGAGCCATAGGAACTGGCTGAGGTATAGGAGGGGGTGAAGGAGGTTGAGCATTAGGGTTCACTCGTACATACTCCATGTACCAATAACTATCATTTGGAGAAAGGCTTCCCGAGCCTCTTCTCCCTGACCCATAGTCTCAGGTCTACTCTCTACAGGTGCGATCCCTTGCTCGAGAGCCGGCGCGTTACTAGCAGCGTCATCAGTAGTCGCTCGATTGGGATCCATTTACTATATAAAAACAAAGTTTTAAATTGTTAGAAGTCACCACAATATCAATATACGCTTACGGCATTTATAGCTAGACTATTGCACATGCTACAGTAGTCTGACTTCTATTTGGCTTCGGGCCATGGTATAGGTACTTACCGATTAATATCCTTGAGTATCCAACTTCTATTCTGAATGGTTCAACGGGTAAATGAAAGATGTAGTTAAGTATTAGATTGGTACAATATGGTACAGGTATGTACGGTAATGAATTGAATATCAAAACTATGGAATTGATGAGTTCCTTGGTAAGTTATGTGAATGACCATTTGATGCATTAAACCGTTAGAAGTCACCACACTATCAATATATGCTTACGGCATTTATAGCTAGAGTCTTGCACAGGCTACAGTAGTCTAAGAACCGACTAAACAATAGCTCTGATACCACTAAATGTAACACCCCTTACCTGTATTCAATGACGAAACCGAGTACGAGGCATTACCAAACTTAATTTGCTTGAACAAACAACTTTGGGCTATAAAATTTCATTCCAACTTAAACCTTTCCTTTCACATTCAAAACATCCTTATTAAGGGCCTACGAGACCTTAAACATGTAAATAAAGGGTCTCAGAATCAAACCGGAAACTTTTGTATACTTAGAAAAAAATTTCCTTAACAGGGCCACACATCCGTGTTAAATGGGACACGCTCGTGTAGGTAGGCCGTGTGGTCACACACGACCATACCCCTAGCCCGTGTGCAATTTTTTTCCTTTCGAACCTACAGGGGTTTTCACAGGACCAGACACACGCCCGTGTCCTTGGCCCGTGTCCTCTATATAGCCTAGACACGCCCATGTCCTCACCCGTGTGTGAAAACTTGGGTACTTTGTTTATGACATCAGCAACCACATAAAGGGCACACGGCCTAAGCATACGCCCATGTGTCGAGCCCGTGGTCGACACTGACTTGCAACATTAACATGCAGGGGACACACGGCCTGATCATATGCCCATGGATCCGACTGTGTGTCTACCCGTGTAGACAAGAACAAGGCTATTTGCCAAGCTCTTTTGGTCACCCTAACTCACACATCAAAAAAAATACATTCAACCATTCACTAAGCAACCCAATTGTGCAACATACACTTTCATGAATAACCTCATCTTTTTATAAATTAGTAATAATGAGCCATCAACTATGGCTATATATAAGGAGTTCATTTATAAAGGAGCCAACACACACTTGGCAAAAATAACAAAACATTTCACCTAGTCTAGCCCCTATTCATGCCATACTCAAAATGCTAAGTCTAGATATACCGAGATGAGTTGATAGTGTGGTTGATCTTCCAATTAACTTTGTTTCCCAAACCGACTCTTTGAAACTATAAAACAAAGGAAAAGAAAGGGAGTAAACTTTAAGCTTAGTAAGTTTACAAGTAAACAATAAGCATCATAACATATGCTACAATCAATAACATTACATACTAAGCAAAAACAATTCACGTTTCCATAATCGTGCTTACTCATTTCACCTCTTACCACATTCCAACCATATAACAATTATATTGCTCACATTCACTTGTACACATTCCCTGTACTCATCACCACAAAGCAACATGAAACATTTTCTTATACAATTTCTTGATGAACCCCTTGAAATAATACTAAGTACCAGGTGGTTTCGCACACAGCCAACCATTAATCAATAATAGGGTGGTATCGCACATAGCCCACCAACAAGAATATTTACGGTGGTTTCGCACATAGCCCACCAAATGATAATATAAACGATGGTATCACATACAGCCCATCATGAATAAGTAATAAGGTGGTATCGCACACAGCCCACCAAATAATTATTACAGACATTTTTCTGCACTTACATATTTATTTCGAGGTTCATACGAGAAGTACTCACTATCTATCAATTTCAATCAATCTCAATCATAATTAACCTCATTCATACAATGCACCAATAAGTAATAACATATGTATTAAAATGTTTTTTTTACACATAAACTTACCTCGGTGCAAAGGTATTAATCGACGATTTAATCCATAACCTTGTCTTTCCCTCGGTCAAGGTTGTTTCCGCGCTCTTCTTGATCTATAATAATAAAATTTATTCATTCAATCACTTTATAACTCATGATACATCAAAATTTCTACTTAGGCAAAAATGACCATTTTGCCCTTATACTTTGGAAAAATTACGATTTTGCCCCTAGGCTCGTAAATTATTTTTTATCATATTTTCTCATTAAACAAGTCTAACTGAACATTTATTTCTCTTACAACAACTTACAAAACCATTTATTTCATGCATTTATTACACATTTTTAACATTTACAAATAAGTCCTATTTAGGTGTTTTCATGATAACTCCTTTCATAAAAGTTGTTTCTCATCTCACTAACATTCATTTTCTTCCATAAAAACTTAGCAAACAACATAAACTCTCCCATGGCAAGTCCCTAAACTTTCAACCATTTTGCAAAATATTCCCTTCATTAGTTAGCTCAAGCTTTGGGGGTTCCAAAAGTACAAAAATTATCAAATAAAACCACCAAAATCACTTACTTTCAAATGTGAGAAGTTGCTAAAAATTTTTGGCTTCCAAAACCCTTCCTTAACTGGTATTTTCGGTGGAAAGAAGATGAATAAAATGGGTGATATCATCTTTTCTTTATTTTATTTTTTTTCCTCCAATTTAACCCACCTAACCCAACCACTTGACCAATTTTGACTTCATTTTGTCCCCTATGGCCGGTCACCTATTCTCTATGGGCCTAATTGCTCTTTAAGGACCTCAAATTTTTAATTCCTTAGCTATTAGACACCTCTAGCTTTTAAAATGAAACTTTTGCACTTTATGCGATTTAGTCCTTTTTCACAATTAAGCATTCAATCGCTAAAATTAAAGCACCAAAATTCTCATGCATCCTTATAATCATGCTATAATATGTAAAATAATAATATTTTTTTTCAACCTCGAATTAGTGGTTCTTACAACTCTCCCCCTTTAGAGATTTTCATCCCTGAAAATCTTAACAGTAAAAAGGTTTGGGTACTGTTCTCTCATGGCTTCTTCTGGTTCCCAAGTAGCCTCTTCCACTCCGTGTTTTTTCCATAACATTTTTACTAAGGCTATGCTCTTGTTCCTCAATTCTTTAAGCTCTCAAGCCAATATCTTAATTGGTTCATCTTCATAAGTCATGTCCGGTTATATCTCAATTTCCGTTGCAAGGATCACATGTGAAGGATCGGAACGATATTGCCGCGACATCGACACATGAAACACATTGTGTATTCTCTTTAACTCTGTCAGCAAAGCCAACTGATAAGCTACTGGTTCAATCCTTTCAATAACCTCATACAGTCCTATGAATCGTGGACTCAATTTGCCCTTTTTACCAAATCTCAATATTTTCTTCCACAGGGATACATTCAGGAATACTTTGTCGCCCACTTGAAACTCGATTTCTTTCCTTTTTAAATCCGTGTATGACTTTTGTCGATCCGAAGCAGCTCTCAGACTATCATGGATTACCTTCACTTTCTCCTCAGTCTCTTTAACTATATTGACCCCGTGAATTTGTTTTTCACTAAGCTCAGTCCAATACAAGGGAATCTAACACTTGCGACCATATAAAGCTTCATACTGTGCCATCCGTATACTCGACTGATAACTATTGTTATAGGAAAACTCGACCAAAGGTAGATATTTTTCCCAACTACTTTTGAACTCTAACACACAGCATCAGAGCATATCTTCAAGAACTTGAATCACTCTTTCAGATTGGCTATCAGTTTGAGGATGGAACGATGTACTAAAATTCAATTTTGTACCCAAGGCTTCCTGCAACTTCTTCCAAAACCTCGAAGTAAATCTCAAATCTCTATCCGAGATAATAGATATAGGTACCCCATGTAATCTCACCACCTCGTCAATATATAGCTCAGCCAACTTGTCAAGTGAGTAGTGCTCAACCCATCTGTTATATCGGGTTATTCTTTAGCTCCCACAGGGATTGTTTCTGCTTCACAATTTGTGAGTAGTGCTCTAGTAAGCAAATTAGCTTCTCGGTCCATTTCACAAGCAGTAATGACTGAACAAAAATAGAAGGGTCTATGCTTTTGGTGTGGAGCCAAGTACCATGTTGAACACAAGTGTGTCAATTCTAAACTATATCAGTTTCTGCTAGAACCTCTATCTGACAGTGAAGTAGAGGAAGTCCAAGAATATTCTGATCGGCCTGAGGAGAGTAGTCCTGAAGAGGAACCATCCAAATCCCCTATGATTTCATTACATGCCCTCACTAGTTTACAATGCCATAATACCATGCGAGTGGCTACTCAAGTAGGGTCTAGTTGGGCAATAATTCTGGTCGACCCAGGCAGCAAACATAATTTCATCAATACGAGGACGGTGAGTAGGTTATCGCTGCTAGTAATGCACTAAGAGCAGTTGAAGGTCTATGTGGAAAATGGGAGTTGTTTCTTCACTAGGGGGACGTGCAAATGAGTCCAATGGGAAGTTCAAAACTACCAGTTTGAAACAGATTTCATGGTGTTACCACTGAAGGGCTGTGACATAATGTTAGGGGTCCAATGGTTACTAGCCTTGAGAGATATTGTTTGGAACTTCGGTTCCTTAACCATGCAATTTATGGTTAAGGTTGAACCATTTATTATTCATGGTATTGTTCCAGGCTCATTAGTAGCAAAAAATAATGGCTCAAATTCGAGATGTTTTGTTGCTATAGGGAAAGATTTAGGGCCTTATACCTTAGTATATGAGCTCACCTAATCAAGTGACACTTTCCGATATGGTAGTCAATGATAGTAAAGAATAGCTTCAAGGGTTATTGGAAGACTTTGTTGATGTTTTTCAAGTGCCAAAAGGGTTACCACCACCTCAGTTGCAAGACCATAGAATTCCCTTGAAAGATGAAGGAGTTGTAGTTAAAATTCGACCCTACAGATATCCTGCCATTCAAAAGGGAGAGATGAAAAAATTGATTCAAGAGATGCTCCAAGCTGGGATAACCAGAAAAAGCAATAGCTCTTTTGCTTTTCCTATAGTGATAGTAAAAAAGAAAGATGGAAGCTGGAGATTGTGCATTGATTACAGACAACTAAATCAACATACAATCAAGGATAAGTTTCCCATCCCCATAATTGAGGAGTTGTTGGATGAATTGGGGGCAGTTCGGGAGTTTTCCAAACTACATTTGAGATCCGAATATCATCAAATCTAAATGTGGGAACTTGATATGCATAAAATAACATTTAGGACACATGAGGGGCATTATGAGTTCCTAGTGATGTCTTTTGGCCTCACTAATGCTCCCTCTAGCTTTTAGGCTCTTATGAGTTCAGTACTAAAACCATTGCTGAGGAAGTTTGTACTTGTATTCTTTGATGACATACTGGTATATTCAAAGTCATAGTCCGAACATTTGCAACATTTGAGAACAATTCTTCTCATCTTAAGAGAGCAACAACTATTTGCTAAAAAGAATAAATGATGTTTTTGTACTTCTCAAATTGAGTACATTGGACATGAGCTACATAAGGGAACAGTATCCATGGGTAGATCCAAGATTGAATGTATCTCTTCATGGCCTATTCCTCAATCAGTGAAAGAATTAAGAAGCTTTCTCAGGCTATCCAGCTACAATAGGGGATTCATTAGACACTACGGAGTGCTAGCCAAGCCCCTTATAGACTTCTTAAAAAAGAACGGCTGGGATTGGTCTGAACAGGAAACTTTAGCTTTTCAATCATTAAAAGAAGCCTTATGTGCTGCACTTGTCTTGGTGTTACTGAACTTTCAGCTTGAATTCATGGTGGATACTGATGCGAGTGGGTTTGAAATTAGAACAGTGCTACAACAGCAAGGGAGACCGGTGGCTTTCTTTAGCAAGGCCTTAGGTGTAAGACATCAAGCTCAATCAATCTATGAAAAGGAGATGTTAGCAATTTTATTGGTTGTTAGGAAGTGGCACGCCTACCTTGTGGGGAGACATTTCAAAATTTGAACTGATTACCAAATCCTACTGTTCTTGTCTAATCAAGTAGCTATCACTCCATTTCAGCAATGATAGGTAGCTAAAATGTTAGGTTATGACTTTGAGGTCTCCTACAGAAAAGGTATCAACAACAGGGTGGCTGATACTCTCTCTCGACAGCCTCAGTTGGAGCAAGGTCAGTTCTTTCAATTATCCACTAGTTCTGTCATTTCTGGACTCTTGGAGCAAGTGAAACAATCATATGAAATAGATGATAAGTTGTAAAGGATCATACAAGATATCCAACAGCATAGATATCCATGCCACTAGGAAACGTTTAGCTAGTTTGCTATTCTGGAAAGGTCTAACAACTGATGTTAAACATTAGATTTGGGAATGTTTGGTCTGTCAGAGATGCAAGAGTGAGACAGTAGCATCTCCAGGACTTCTTCAGCCTTTACCTGTGCTTGATCGAGCTTGGTCCATTATCAGCTTAGATTTCATTGAATGATTGTTGAACTCAAGTAGGAAAATTTTCATTTTGATTATGGTGGACCACTTGACTAACTGTGGTCATTTTTTGGCACTATCTCACCCATATATAGCTAAAGATGTAGCACAAGAGTTCTTGAATCATGTTTATAAACTTCATGGAATGCCTGATTCAATTATATCAGACAGAGACAAAATTTTTATTAGTGGATTTTGGCAGGAACTATTTCGAAGAGCTGGTCCCAGACTTCTATTGTCCACAGCATACCATCCTCAAACAGATGGTCAAATGGAGGTATTAAATTGGTGCCTTATGCATGACTGGAGAAACACCTGCAAAGTGGTTCCATTGGTTACCCCTCGCAGAGTGGTGGTATAACTCATCTTTCCACTCCTCCATTCAACTTACCCTATATGAAGCTTTCTATGGACAGTCGCCACCTCAGCACATGCCTTACTTAGCAGGAGTCTCATCAGTGGCAGTGGTCAACAGAAGCCTGCAGGCTCGAGAGGTTGCAAGGAAGCTATTGCAATTCCATCTCAAAATAGCTCAAGCTCGTATAAAGCAATTAGCTGACAAACATCGATTCGAGAGGAGCTTCCAAGTTGGCAATTTAGTATACTTGCAACTGCAACCTTATAGGCAGTAGACAGTTAGGAAGGTTCCGAATAAAAAAAATATCTCCTAAGTACAATGGACCCTTCCCTGTGATTAAGAAAGTGGGGGAAATGGCGTATAATCTACAATTACCCCCAGGCTCTCGTATTCACCCAACATTTCACGTTTCCCAGTTGAAGAAACATATAGGATCAACTCCTACTCAAGCTCAATTCAGTTAGAATTGTAGACAGAAGAATAGTTAAAAAAGGGAACCAAGCTGTTACTGAAGTTTTGGTTGAATGGATCGAGTCTTTTCCTGAAGATGTAACATGGGAATCTTTACTCTTACTTCAAACCAAATTTCCTCACTTTCATCCTTGAGGACAAGGATCCTTTCAGTACATGTTATGGGGTGAAAAACTAAGTAAGATAATAGAGAGTAAAGGGGTCTCAAAACGATGAGTTTAATACTTAAATTAATTCAGCAAAAACGGTGCGTAGGGATTTTAGTTAAACGGTGAGTATTGCTATAACTGAATTTACCACGTTTCTCTTTTCTTTATTTTTCCTTTTTAAGTATGGGTTGTAATGGGAAAATGGTTATGAAAACACACAAGGAAATTGCAGAAATCTCTCTTTTCTCTCTGTTCTTCTTCTTCCTTTACTATTTTTCCTATCTTGGATTTGAAGTTGCATCAAATTAACTGTAAGCCCAAATTGGCATGAAAGTTAACAAAACTACATGTAAATATTTAGGGTTTAATTTTAAGCAGTTCAATAGAAAAGGTTGGCAATCTCACTCCTCTTCTTTGCCGATGATAGTTTGTGTTCTTTAAAACTAATATTGAAGAATGTCAAAGATTAATAGAAATGTTGAAAGCTTATTGTTTCTTCTCTAGACAAAGTATTAACCCAAATTGCCACCCAAGATTCATGAGCATGTTCAAAGAAATTCTTGGCATGAAAGTTAGCAAAACTATAGGTAAATATTTGGGGTTTAATTTTAATCAGTTCAACAGAAAAGGTATTTTTCAACAGAACATTCTTGATAAGATTAGTAAGAAACTTCAAGGATGGAGAGGTAATCTCCTTTCCCCGGGAGGAAGATTTACGCTTATAAGATCTACTCTCACTTCCTTACCTCTCTTGCTTTTCTGCCACTAAAAGATTTTATGACACTGCGGATAAATACATTAGGAACTTTTGGTGTCATAAACTGGGGTAAGTTATGCCAACTGATTGAGCAAGGAGGTCTACGTATTAAATCTTGTCAAATCTTGAATCAAGCTCACTTGGCAAAGCAAGCTTGGAGAATAGCCAATGGGAATTGGTATCCACTCATGAATACCTGATCCCTAAATATTGTGGCAATGATTCTTTCCTTTAGGGTGAAGAAAAAATCGTCTGACTCTTGGCTGGGAAGAGTATTCTTCATGGAAGAGATTTACTTCTTAAGGGACTTGATTTGCAACTAGGCAATGGTAAGGACATATTCGTGGCTAATGGTAATAACTACCACAAAGACCTGATTCCCCGTAATGCTTTACATCATATGCAATGTCTGCGAGGTTTCATGCCTCCTGAAAGAACTGCTTGGTCCTTCTCTCTTTTAAAAGATCACCTATCGCCTCATAGTTATGCTGAACTAGTAAAGAAAGGAATCAATGTTTTTGACTGTGATGATAGATTGATCTGGATACATAATGCTTCAGGACAGTACACCACAAAATCAGGATACTAGATATTGGCTTCTTCAAATACCCCTACCTTCTTTTTCTGTTAATACAACTTTTCCAAAAAAAAGCTTCTGGAAACGACTTTGGAAACTCAAATTGTCCTACAAAATTATTCTATTTCTATGAAAAATTATTAATAATGGTCTTCCTTTCAAACAAGAATTGGCCAAAAGAGTGCCTCTAAATGATTTACACTGTGCTCTATGTGGAAATGATATTGAAATGTTGAGGATGTCTTCCTACAGTGTACCTTTGCTAGAGCTATATGGTTTGGAAGTATGAATCATTTTTTCAAAGGATCATGAACAAAATAGATAACACGCATCTTATTATTTCTAAACTGGAGACTATACTTTGGAGTATCTGGAAATGCAGAAACAAAAATAAAAAATAAAATTATGCAATTGAGGTCATACCAAATCATTCTCTACATCTAGCATCTACTTTTGCAAGTCAAAGGTCGGATGCTTTCCTCACTTTTAAGGATATCAAAGGGAAAGGCCTTCTTTAAAAACTCAATGGACATCACTTTTTCAACAATCCTATTCGATGACTTTCATAACATGGAAAAAAGGGGAACATGGTATTGGTATTGCCTTCACAATTGTTGACCCTGAAGGTTTATTTTAAAGCAGAGAAGTGAATGTTTAAACAATTGGGATCTTACTTCTTGTGAATTGCATGCCATCCAGGATGTCCTCATTCATGCACTTAACTAGAGTCTGCAAACCCAATTTGTCACTCACCTAGACTTTAGATTGTATACCTTACTGTAGAGAAACATGATCAACGGAACTGGAAGCTTAATCCATGGATTGACGGCATTAAAAAGCTTCTTCATCTCGTGCAAATTGTAGAATGGGATAACAACAGGAGCATATTCATGGAGGAAACACAACAATGGGCAAGTATGGCCACACATAGTAGAATATCCTTTTCTGATGATAGACATGCTAATTAATATTATTCTATTGCTTGTTTGTGTACACAGAAAAATAAGTAAATAATTATTAAATATGATGCATGGCAAGGTACAGAAGTATTTTAGGTAACTTTCAATGCCAAATGAATTCTCTATTTAACAAGTGTCACCAGCAATTTGATGCTACCTTGGTAGTTACAATAATTCCATTGGTGGGTCCATTTATTTTGTAAAGCAGAAAGAATTATTCTTAAATTTGCTAATATGTTCTTAATATTTCCATTTTTTTTGTTGAATTAAAATTTAAATTGAATGTGAGCAACATAATATTGGAAATTATTCTCAATGTTCTAAAATATCTTCGCATAACTTTGAATAAATTTAGGAATATTCAGTGATATCGTAAATACCATCACAACAAAAAATTTAATAAAAGGGAATACGATTTTCACTGTTACAATAAATATATATCATTTAAAAATTATATTAAAATTCTTTTATGAAATATAGGGGTAGAATAGAGTAATACAGTTCGAATCTGTATCAAATGAGTATCTGACAAGAATTTAAGCCATTGCTCCATCTAAGATAAGATAATTGAAAATTAAATTATCATTGATAAACAAACTTTTTTGATAAATTGGAATTAGTTTAGGGTATATGTTAATATACCATATACGTTAAGATGTAATTACCAAAATTTGGCCTTAAATAACTATTAACTATTCGAAAGACACTAAAATTTTGACATAAGAGCTGTACAGAATTCCTAAACTTTTTAAAAGAAAAAACAATTAAGTCTTTATTTTTTCATTCAATGGGTATTTAAACTGTCAAAATGTATCAACAATGGCCTTTTACTCATTATCACGCCGTGGTAATGACACATGGCAAAAAAATGATAAAAAAAACTTTATTTCAATCAATAAAAAATGTAGAAAATACAAAATTATTAAAATTTTATAAAAATTATAGAAAAATATTTATAATTTATTAAAACATTTTAAAAATTATTAGAAATATAAAAATTATTATAAAATATAAAAATTTTAAAGTTATTATCTTTACCACATGTGACGTTGTGGTTGTGATACATGGCGAAAAATGATAGAAAATTAATTAAAATCAATAAAAATAATAAATTTTCATTTCATCCTCAAGTTGCAGTAATATTATAGTTTCACCCTATAGTAAATTTGAGCCCCAAATCATTAGTTTTTTTTTAAACACCATTAAATAATTAAAATTGTTTAATCTGTTTATCAAAAAATCAAAGAAAATTCATTTTTAGCCTTTTTTCTGTAGAAGAGATCATAGCAGTTGGCTAGATGGTTAGTGATAGTAGTTAGTTTGTTAATAGTTAGTAGTCAGCTGGTTAGTAGCAGTTAATGGAAGTATAAATGTATGCACAATGTAACTTAAAATATTCATTCTATACAGCAATAAAAAAAACTAATATATTCTCTAAAGCTTCAATATCAGATGTAGGAGGTTGTCGGAGCTTAATACCTCATCACTGCCAGTATTTTAACATGGTATCAGAGCCACCATCGAGTGTTTGTTCCAAGTCGTGGTAGTTCTTGTTCTCCTTGTTGTTTTCAGGTCATTGCTAGTAGGTAGTTGCAGAAGTTTTCTGCCCATTTTTCTTGATGTTTGTTTCCAGAAATCTTCCATGGTAAATTCGACAGATTCTTTAGTTGATTCCAACAATCTGTTCTATTTGCATCCCTCTTACACTCCAAGTGTGTTGTTTATTTCCCATCAACTTTATGGTATCGAAAAATATAGTGTTTGGAGTTGATCTATGCGGATTGCATTGCTCACCCAAAATAAGTTAGGGTTTGTGAAAGGAACTTATTCTAAAGAGTCTTTATCTGAGGCGTTTCATTTTCAATAGGAATGCTGTAATGCTATCGTTCTATCTTGGATTCTGAACACGGTGAGTAAAGAACTCTCAGTTGGCATAGTCTTTGCTTCTAGTGCTGTTGTTGTTTGGAATGATCTTGCTGAAAGGTTTAACAAAGTTAATGGTTCATGAACTTTTTTTTTTCACCATAAAATCACATCTCATCAATAGGAAATAGATTCAGTCTCTTTATATTTTACCAAGTTACGCTTGCTCTAGGATGAGTATGATGTTCTTCTCTCGTTTTCATCTTGTGGTTATGCACAATCCAAGTCAAATGTTGGTCATTTCACTCAACAGCACTTTTTTAAGTTCCTAATGGGTTTAAATGAAACATACAGTGCTATTCAGAGTCAGATCTTGTTGATGAGTCCATTACCATATGCAAATCATGCTTATTCTATGATAGTGCAAAAAGGACCCCAACAACAGCATGTGTCAAGAATAGTGGTTTCTGAGCCTACAACTTTGTATTCTTCCAATAGTACTTCAAAGAGGAGATTCAATGGTGTTTGTGCCATTGCAAAGTTAAAGAGCACAAACAAGAAAATTGCTATCGACTAATCAGTTATCTTCCAAAATTAAAGTTCACCAAAAAAAAAATGAGCTCCGCTTCAACTGGATCTATGGTCAACAATGTAGTGGCTACTGATTATGTAGAATTGGTTGATGTAATAGCACACCCAATGCACCCTCAGCTCCGTTGTTCACGCAGGCTCAATAGCAACAGATTCTAGATTTGTTAAACAAAGATTCTTCAAGAGAAGCCACAACAAGTTTGGCAAGTATGGCTTCCTCAAGTGAATGGATCTTAGACATCAGGGCCACAAATCATATGCTTTCAAATTTCCAGTGTTTAGAATCTCTTGTTTCTTACTCTTCTACTCCATCTTGTGTTTGTTTGCTTACTGGTTCTTCCATTCTGATTACATATGTTAGAACCTGCACCATTTCTCCTACCCTTAAACTTTCAAATGTTCTTTACATTCTAGATTTTTGTTATAATCTCATCTCTATTTCAAAACTTACTAATGATTTGCATTGTTTTGTTTCATTCTATCCAAAACTTTTTCTTTTAAAGGATCTCTCAACTGAAAGATCATGGGGATTGGTAAAGAACAAGTTGGTTTGTACATCTTTCATCCATTTCACCCAGCCACTTCTCTTACTTCGAACGTTATCAATGTTCCCTCCTCTACATCAAACACAATTTCTTTCTTTTGGCATGTGCGTTTTGGGCATGCTTCACTTTCAAGATTGCATAAAATGTCCTCTCTTCCTTGTACATTCATAACTAGTCATATTAAGCAATGTTCCATTTATCATTCGGCAAAACGGACTCGTTTGTCTTTCCTTGTAAGTAGTTCAATAGTTGTAAGTAGTTCCTACATGGATGACAGACTATTTGTGTTCTAATCAATCATCTAATGTTTCCCTTGATGCAGATCTACATTCTATTTCTCACACGTATTCCACTTGTCACCTACCATTGCATACTCGACAGTTTTTAGCAATTATTTCCACCATACCTGAACCTCAAACCTACTAGAAGGCTATTACGGATTCAAGGTGAATTGAAGCCATGAAACATGAAATTCATGCTCTGGAAGAGAATGACACATGCGAAGTAGTGCCTTTGCCAATGGGTAAAACTCTTATTGGTTGCAAATGGGTTTACAATGTTAAATACCATTCCGATGGGACTGTTGAGAGGTTTAAAGCTCATGTGGTGGGTAAAGGCTATAACCAACAAGCTGATATTGAGTTCCAAGAGACTTTTTCCCCAGTGACTAAACAAGGTAATGCCCGTATAGTGATAAGTGTAGTTGCCATGAAAGATTGGCATATTTTTCAAATGGATGTTTACAATGCTTTTTTGTAGGGAGATTTACATAAAGAAGTGTACATAGATATTCCCGAAGGGTTTCATAAACAGAGGGAGCATAGGGTGTGTGTTTACTCAAATCCCTCTATAGTTTAAAGTAAGCATCTAGGCAATGGAATTTGAAGTTGACAGAGGCGTTAGTGTATGTTGGTTATATACAGAGCAAGCATGATTAATCATTGTTCACAACGAAACAAGTAGGGAAGATTGTTTTTTTACTAATTTATGTTGATGATTTGTTAATAACTGGGAATAATGTTAAAATGATCAATGAATTGAAAGGGGTTCTTCATCAGAACTTTAAAATGAAAGACTTGGGTGAGCTAAAATATTTCTTAGGTATAGAGGTGGCACGGTCAAGTAAGGTCATCATGTTGACTCAGAGGAAGTATGCGTTAGAACTAATTGTTGATGCAGGTTTAGAGGAAGCCAAACCTGTTAAGACGCCTCTTGAGTAGAATCAAAGACTTACAACTGTTGAGTATGATATATGTGTGCATCCAGAGGGTAATTGTGATGATGTGCTACCGGATGTGTCGACGCATCAGAGGCTTATAGGCAGGTTGTTATATCTGACAAACATAAGACCAGACATAACGTATGTAGTTCAACACTTAAGTCAATTTATGTAGAAACCAAAAAAATCTCATCTTGAGGCAACACTTCGTGTAGTTCAGTATGTGAAGAAAAACCCTGGGCAAGGTATTTTGTTAGCAGTATCAAGCAAGCCAGAACTTGTTTTTTTTGTGATTCTGATTGGGCAACTTGTCCCATGTCAAGAAAGTTTATCACTAGTTATTGCATTAAACTTGGAAAGCCTCTTATTTCATGGAAGTCGAAGAAGCAAAGCACTGTATCTTAATCATCAGTTGAGGCTGAATACAGAAGTATGACATCAATTGTTGCAGAGGTGGTTTAGTTGCCTGGTTTATTGAAAGAGATTTGTGTGAATAACCTTGGACTAACATTGCTATTTTTTTATAGTCAAGCTGCACTTGAAATTGCAGCAAATCCCGTGTTTCATGAACGGACTAAACACATAGAAATAGATTGCCATTTTGTAAGAGAAAAATTGAGAGAAGGGCTAATTCAACCAAAGCACGTGCAGACTGATGAAAAACTTGTTGATATAATGACTAAAGCAATGTTTCAAAATATTTTTATCATTTTTATTGATTTTAATTATTTTTTTATCATTCTTCCATCACATGCCACAATCATGGCATGACACATGACAGATATAATAACTTTAAAATTTATAAAATTTATATATTTTTTTAAAATTTTCCTATATTTTTAAAATAATTTTTCTATATTTTATAATTTTTTATATTTTTAATAGTTTTTTCTTTTTTTTAATAAAATTCAAATATATATATATATATATATATATTTTTTTTTTCTATATATTTATGGTCTTTTATCATTTTTGTTGATTAAAATAATATTTTTATCATTTTTATTAGATTGTTTATGTTAGGTTTTTTTACCTGCACGTTCCATGTTCTGTTAGAATGATATGTTTAGGCCTTGGGTTATTTTGGCCCTACAGGTGTTTGACATTTTTTTGGCCTACTGAGGAGTGACATGTTTGATAATACATTAGTAGGTTTTCGGTTAGGACTCTTTAGCTTTTTAATTGGTCATATTGAGAAGTTTAAAGTGAAGATAATGTTTATTCTTATCATTATCTCTTGAGAAAGTTTTAAATCAGTTGGAAGACTGATTTATGAATACTTTTATTTAATAAATACTTAGGATAATTAATAGGATAATTTTTGCTTTTAACTTGGAGTTTAAAGCTTATCAAAACTCTGTTGGACGGACTCTTGTCTCAGCCTATAAATAAGTTGCTTATGGCGTGACTTTTTTAGCAGTTCTTGAGTGTCTTTGTCAACAATTTTATTGTGTTCTTATGGTTGTTTTGGGACACTCTTTTAAGTATTCTTTTGAGAGTATGTTGATTGTATTGTGAGGTATTTGAGTGAGTGATTTGTGACAATTGGGGTTTGTATTTGGGCTACAATTACTTTTTTGTGTAATGATGGATTGGGCTTAAGCCAATAGGTGATCTGAATAGTTGTGAAATATTATCATTCACTGGGCAAGGTTTCGTGTAACACCCCTAACCCGTATCCGTCATCAAGCTAGGGTTACGAGGCATTTCCAAACAAATCGCAACTTGGAATAGACATTCATTTGAATTCAAGCACAAAGCAATATGATCTTTTCTAATTTTTTTTATCCATCCTCTTATTCCTTACAAATCAAACTCATATATATATATATGGATCACATAATCAACCAAAATCACTTCATATTTTTCTAGTCGTATCACATGTACAAATCATGCTTCAATATTTAACCATATTAATATCATCTAAATAATCACATATTCAATTTAACAATATGCAACAAGTCATATTACAAGTACTTAATACATAAAATGTCCAAACCACATGACTTAAACATTAATGGCATTTATAAACTTAAAACTTATCTCAGCACATATATATCATTATAACATATATCGAACATAAATCAAAACAAATATAACATAAGTTGATTATTAATCATATTAATTCAATATATACACATATTAAACCAACCGAACTATATTATACCATTTAATATTCAATTGTATATACAAGCATAGAAACATTTCATCATGGCCGAACATACTACTAATTAATAGCAACATGATGCACCTTTAAATTCAATCAATATGAACCATATCACATACTTAAATACCACTCATTTAAACGACATTGCACACATTTAAAATAGCACAATTTAAAACTGGACATATTCCTTTACCAATCATAAAGCCATGTGCATATAACCTTGTTATCATAAACCAATTTGAACACAAATAACAACTAAAATCACATATTATTCACATATCAATTTATATGCATTAGATTGTACCAAAAATTTCATTCATACCACAAACTAAGTTAATCTACAATCGAACAATTAATATAACATATAATACATAATATATTTATTTAGGTGTGTTATAAACCAAAATGACATGCTTATCATTTATTATCATATCCTTAACCTCATTTGCATATTCACTTTACTTATCAACCAAAACAATCATATGGCATATTCATTATTTATCTATTACCAACCGTACCTATTTAGTCAATCATTCAAGCATAATATATATGCATACATTGCCAATTCAAACCTAATCAATATAATCTCTACACATTCGGACTTATAATCATCCAACTCATACAGATTCGGACATATAAATATCTTCTAACCTTTATATACATAGTTCATTTTATAAGACCTAACCGAACTCACTTAAATACCAAGTCCAAACATACCATACATATTATATATATATCAAAACCTTTACCGTAATATTAACTAATCATAGCAACCATATACCGCATATAAATAAGCCATGGTTGAAATGATAAAACCAAACACATTAAACACTTAAACATGAACTCATATAACTGAATCTAAACAAATTGATTAAGCCACTTTCGCATGGCTATATATATATACATGACCAAAAATCAAACTTAAAGATTCCATCTATGCTATACATGCCATAAGCCCAGATTCAACTTAGTAAAATGTCAAAAAACTGTCGATAGTGTGAGTAGTCTTGTTGACGATCCCTGAGCTCGTAACATATATCCAAATCTATAAATAGAAGTAAACAAGAATACACACAGAGTAAGCTATTTAAGCTTAGTAAATCATAAGCAATTATATATTTACCAACTATTACATATTAACACCAAGTTAGCAAAACCGAATATACATGTTCTCAAATACAAGGTTATCATTTATATCTTCCATACACATATCGTATGGCTAATTGTACAAATACACATGAACTTAAACAAATCTCACTATTAAAATCACATATACCCCATTTGGCCGAATATACACAATCACGTGTACATTCACATTTTTCACATTTGTAACTTTAACATCTACATAATCAATTCAATAACTGACTTACCTTATTTTCACATACACAAGAGCATTTTGTCAATTTACTTGCTCAATAAACATCACATATGCACTTACCAATTTGGTCGAATATAAAAGACACATCTATGCTCATATCTAAAATCAATTCCATAATGTCATACTATTCATTTATAGGGCCGAATACACTTATTAAAGTATATTCCTCAATTGTATCACATATAACTAGTATCAAATAACAATTTACTAATTTACCTTACCTCTCACAACCATTAGATTTACACATACCTGAACATTGAGCTCATTTGCCGTATTTAAATTCCACATCGTAAAAAAAAAAAATATTGAAGCATATACTTATAATAAATCACCGGCAATAAGCTTGCTAGGCATAAAGCCTGATATTATCCACCTAGCACAAAAGCCCATACACCCACCTACGATCCGATATTTATTCACCGGCAATAAGCCTGCTAGGCATGAAGCCCGATTAATTTCACCAGCTCAAATAACGATACTGTAAAGCTGTCACCCACACATTGCATATATCGAAACTTTTATACACTTCATAATCTTTGTATGGATTTTCTAACATCATATCTCAATAGAATCAAACTCAAGTATATTAAAGTCTATTTTTACTCACATTCGGCTACTTCAAATTAATGCTACTAAATTTCCAAATCGGTATATACTAAGTTATATACAAAATTTACAATGCTTTATTGCTTAAAGACTTACCTCGGACGTCAACGGTCAGTAAAATCGACTAATCGACTACTTTCGTTTTTCCCTGGTTCAGATCTGATTTATCTGGTTCTTGATCTAAACATATTCAAATTAAGCTTGTTTAAACACCATTCGATTCAATTTAGTCTAAAAACACATAAATGGGTAAATTACTATTTTACCCCTAACATTTACAATTTTTTTACAATTTAGTCCCTATTGCACAAAACACAAAATACATCAAATTTCTTCATACCCAAGCAATGCCGAATTTTACCCATGACTATACAAGCCCATATAATTCATTAATTTCACATTTTAGTCCCTCAAATTATTATTTTTGCAATTAAGTCCTAATTACTCAAAATCATCAAAAACTCTAATACAACATATGTTAATCTAACACATATTTATCATAATTCATCCTCAAACAACATAAACAAAAAACTATCATCAATGGCTCAACTCAAAATATTCATCAAACTCAAAAATTAAAACATGGATCTTGAATATTTCTAAGCAATGATCTCAAAAACGTAGAAATTATCAAAAAACGAACAAAAACGAACCTTGATTGAGCTTGAATAAGAGCCGAAACCTAGTTTGGTTTCTTTGTTTTTCTTTTCTTTATTATTCGGCCATGGAATAAAAAAGAAATGAAACTATGGCTTTCTTATTTTATTTTTATGTCATTATATTATAATATGACATTATTATACATTAATATATATTTTTAATATAACAAATAATATATAAAACATATAATGATGGCATGTTGCCGTCCACTACATTTGAAAATGGGCTTTTTGTCCTTTGAGGACTCAATATTAAAAAGCCACTATCAACTAAGCACTTTACACTATAGTTTGTAATTTTTATATTTTACGCGATTAAGTCCTTTTATTTAATCGGACACCTAAACTATAAAATTAAATCACAAAACTTTAACACAAACAAATTCACACATAATAAATACGGAAAATAATTTTAAAATATTTTTCAGACTCGGATTTGTGGTCCCGAAACCACTTTTTCGATTAGGGTCAAAATCGGACTGTTACACTTCGCAAATATGAAACCATTGTATTTAAATTGCATTAACAAATATAGTATGTTAATTCTCTTCTTATTTTGAATTTAACCTTTCTGTTCTAACAGTTCGAACAAAATGGTTTTTTAAATGCAAACCGAAGGCCTTTTCAGTTTATGCATATATAACGTTGTTCACTGTTTGAGAGTTAGCTCAGTTGGTTTAATCTGAGAAAAGTGCAAGTGCTGGTAATATAGTATGCCATGGTTCGTCGACTCCTACCTTGTGTTTTTATTTGAAGACCATGTTTGAATTAATTATTTTTTGTTGATTAAAATCATTGAACCAATTAAACCATGACTCAAACATGTTATTTATAGCATATACATATATGTATATTGAAAGATTATTATTTTAGAATAATATATGATGCACCATGCATAAATTTTATGCACCATTAATAAACCACATGAAACCACTTCATCAATGAGTAAAAAAAAAAGTATTTAAGAATTTGTAAGCAAAGGTTATTTAGTTTATTTAAATGTAATTAAACTTGTTATTTTCTCTTCTATATAAAAAAAATTCTTCAAAATCCTTGAATCAATATATCAACAGGGTTATGATTTTGTTGAGAAAACCTAAATCAAACTAACAATCTCTTTCTCTTTTTCAATAGTATTCATTTACAAGTCTTAAACTACTTTTTTTTTTCTCACTCATAATGTATAATGTAGTTCATTAATGATGTATGGGATATATTTTTTAAAAGAAATTAATGCTTAGTATAGCCATTTAGAGTTTAGAGAGAATAATAATTAAAAAATTGTCATATTTTCTTTGAAACAATTTATTATTTTAAGTAACAAAAGTTGAAATGAAAAGTTGATTTACATTAGAAAATTTAAAAAGAAAATTTTAAGGCATGCGAGTTTGGATTAACTACTGTTTTGAAATTTTAAGTAACAAAAAACTAAATAATAAATTTATGTTTAAAATTAAGTACTAAATTATTGTAGTTGATATAATAGTAATAAAATATAATTATACTATTTAATAATAAATCTTAATTTTTGAAAAATATTATTTTTGGAGAAAAATTAAATCTTAACAGCCTATTTATGCATATAAATTAAGGGTTTATTAGGGTAATAAAAGTATAAGAATTTATTTAAATAAAATGTAGGCTGTAATCTAATATTTTCTCAAAACATCACCATATATAACCGATTTCACCTTAAAAACATGTATGAGATAATAGTTGAAAGATGGATTGTTCCGATTACTGATTCCTAAAAAAAATAACACCAGACATTTTTTGATTAATTATAGATATACCACACAATAATATATCCCGGATTAATGGATTTAAGTACATGGAAGAGAAGCCATTTGAAACCAACCTAAAAAACTCTAGCTTTAAGGTTCTAAAAAAAACATATCAATGCAAATTACACAATTACAATCAACTAAGGATCGAAAAATATACTCCTTAAGTTGAATATTTCATGTATAAAGAAAGATTTAAGTTAGGACCCAATCCTGAAAACTTCCATGGATGGCCAAAAAAAAAGGTACTAAAAGTTCAAAAGAGGATATGATTGAAGCCTTTGGGCCAATTATTTATCATCCGTTTGCAAATGAGACTTCATGAGATTGCTCATCTCCTTTGTAATGGCTGGAATGCAACTTGAGCTCCTTGCGATCCCATTTTTATTTTGAGCTCCTCGATGATGATGATCCCTAGGGCTAATAGATTTGGACCTTGAACCTTTCCTCAATATCTCTCTCATGGCTTCAGCCGTCAACAAAGCTGGATTGGCCCTTCCGATTTTGTTAAAACGAGCACAGGTGTTCATATGTGCATTCAAAGCTTCCTCTATCTTGCATTTGCCACCATTGCTGGCCTTCTTCTCCATCTCTTCTTTCACCGCTTCGCCACATAACCCGCATATCCATTTCCCTAAAAACTTGTTCCGGACTCGCTCGATGTACTCCGCGGTGTACTCTTCGCTCATCCCGCAACATTCGCACTTGGCATCGTCGACTTCTGATATCGGCGGCAGCTCTTTCTCGTCGACCGGCGGTGATGCTTCTTTGTAATTATCAATCACTTCTTTGCTAAGTTGGAACGAGATATCGGATATGGTTCGATGGAGACTGTCGTTAGAGAGTCTTGGTGGCTTGGAGAAGTTGTTGGTCCTGCTGATAGCCTCTCCATGCGGTGCCATGTTAAGAAATAATAACCCAAAGCGTTGATATTGATGAAGAGCCTTAGGGAAGAAGTCGGAAGATATAGAGGGTTAAGTGCATGAAACTATCGTATTTATAGCAATAATGGGATCCCTTTTTTTCTGTATCTAACAAGGGAAATTGTATGTATGGATCTTGTGGACTCACATGTCGGCTATCAGTAATATGTTTGCATAGAAAAGGGTTAGTTTATAGCCTTAAAAACATGCTAGATTTTTCAGGAAAGAACGACTTGTTTTGGCTTTTCACTTTTGGGTTTAAAGCTAACTGTTCATCTACATAAAGACACAGGAGGCAGCAAATTACATTTTATTTGAGGATATTTTTTTTTTATCAAGTATTCACTTTTTCACCATTATTATTTTATTTGGGCAGTTGAGTACGGTTCCTCATGCAAATTTTTCGTCATTTATAGTTTGTTGAAGAAACCAAAACCTATAATATTGCCTCAAATGTCTTTGAAAAAAGAAAAAAGATTCTTATTATTTATTAAAACCTTCTTGCTAGATTAAAGCGATGTTTTAGAAGGGGGGAAATTTTGAGTTTAAAGCTATTTATCAAAGGCAATTTTTTCACTGCAATACAAACATTTTATCCTTAAATAATTTTTTAATCTAAACTTTCTCAGGTTTTTCCAACAAAAATATTAAAATATGTGTATGTTGAGGGAATAAAAAATCGTACATGTCATCAAGCTGATAAAAATTAATATATCTGTTTTCATGGGGAAAAAATTAAAAAACAATAAACAATACAGGGTATACTCTCACATTAATTAGTTTGTTGAAAGGGTTTTCTTCTTAACTTTAATTAGCTTACAAAAATGAAATTGAAAAGTAGTTTGTTCTGAAAGAGAGTTGGATTCACATGAGCGTCTAAACTAGCCATAAGCACCTTAGCCAAAAAAACAAAACACCTTTTTTTTTTTTTTTTTTTAAGGAAAGAAAGGTTGGGGCTTTATGAATCAAAATCTCTAAAACCATAAGAACCTGAGAGATTCACGAGAATGCTACAAGCTGGAAAGAGAAAGAAAAGAAAAGGAAAAAACAGTAGCCGGCACGAGAGAGTGTAAGAGAAAGGGAGTTGATGTTAGGTTCTTCGTATAAAGAAAAGAGAAGGTAATGTTATAATAAATATCGTTTCACATTTCTTCAGTTTACAAATATAAAAAACGCTAAAATATACTATAATGTTCTAATTTTTGAAAATTCTCTTTTTTTTAATTTTAAAATTTAAATTCAATTATTAATACTATTAAAATTATTTAGGTTACTTACAACATTATATTTTATATTTACGTGAATACCTATTTTTATTTTAAAATATCACATCAAAAAATTTAATAAAAAAATTTAACACAATTAACAACTAAACATGAATTTGAAAATCTAAAAAGTAAATGAACTGAGTTCCTAAAGATAAAAATATAAGGACTAAATTTTATAAGTATTGTCATATTTTAACCTATCAAACTTATAGCTTTGGATTTGATTTTGTGGTTTTAGCCCCAAAATTCTTAACCAAACTCGAAGCTGTACAATCAGTTTCCACAATAAACTTATACTAATTTAATAATCTCCATGCTCTGGAAATGCCCAAAGGTTCTTTCGGTCCATCCATACTCAAATATGAATAACCAATGTATTATATTATTATATTTGGTTTGTTTAATTAAATGCAAATCTTTATTGTTTGATTAATAAAATTTAGTAGTATCACCTAAGTTATAAAATGTTGAAAAAATTCAACAAGCCTAGCTTCGTTGATTTTAAATATGGGACATCTAAATGTGATTAATCAACTATTCAATCTACTCATTTTAGAATTTTCCTAGAAACACTCTAAAACAACAAACTCTAAACTTAACCAAGTTTAAGTTCAAGAGTTGGATCACGCCATGCTTGTCTTGAAAAGAATACCAATTTAACATATGATACTTTACTAGGGTTTAAGTTTTTTTATTAATGCAACTTTATATATTTATTCTAAGACTCTTAACTATAACTCCATCCACTACAATAAAACAGGCCTATTGCGGCACTTTTTTTAACTTAAGACGACGCAAAAAAGGTTAGCATAAGTGTCGCAACGCTTTTCCTGACACTTTCAAAAAGGTTGCTTTTAGTATAGTTAATATAGGTGCCACGACACTTTTGAAAAAGTATTGGCATAAGTCAACATAAGCCGATCTTTATTGAAGGGTTAATAAAGGCCTAGTCAAGGTCGACCTTTAAAAAAAGTTGGGATAGACCTATCTAAGGTAACCTTAGAAAGGTTGGGATAGACCTTGGTTAAGACAACCTTTAAAAAAGGTTGCTATATAGCCGTCTAAGGCGACCTTAAAAAAGGTTGGAATAGACCTTGTCTAAGGTTGTCTAAGGCAACCTTTAAAAAAGGTTGGGATAGACCCATCTAAAGCAACCTTTAAAAAAGGTTGGGATAGACACATCTAAGGCAATTTTTTTCTATTTTTATTATTTTAATATTAATATATTTTCATAAACATTTAGAGTGAATAATGATAGAAATTGTGCTTTAAATACATCTAAAAAATATAAAATTAAAATTAAAATAAAAGTTAAACATTCACTACAAAAATCGATTCAACAATCAAAATACATTAACATTTAACTAAAATGTATACAACCAACATTCAACCCAATATATAGAAGTCAACAAATAAAAAAAATTACCTAAGACGATAGACATTGATATTGATGTTGTACTACATAAAAACTAATACAGTCTAAAACTGCAACTACATAAAAGCTAATACACATGACATAGCTAAAGAACCCACGAACATTGTAAAAAGAATTTACAAAGAAAAACGAAAACAAAATATTGATATTCCAAATTTCTTGTTCATGGTTGCAAGCTTTGGATTAGTCTTTGTAGCTTCCTGATTCTTCGACCATCCAATTTCGGCATAATGTTTGCTTCTCTCTCCATTTTGTGCCTTTGCTTCATCATCTACAATATCATACATAATCATATCACAAAAAATGCTTAATGTTGTCAACTCTTGTGCATCATTTAACACAAGCATCCACTCCACTGAATTTTTTACTACCATTCTCAAAAATTTATAAGTTTTAAATATTTTAGACTTGAAACTATAGAAAAAAAATTTTCTTTTTCATTTTGCCAACCAGCTGAACCCTAGAAATGAAATTGAATTTCGCACATTTATATTAATTAACATGACATCTCAGAATTTAAATTTTTATGATCAACAGGAGCTAGATATACTGCATTAATTACCTCAATGGTCATGGGAGCAAAAACGAACAAATTGGATAGATTGAAGGCAAATGCAGAGACTTAAAGATTGAAAGATCCATTATCAAACATCATTAAACAAAATACAAGAATGATTGTTCATTTTTCACTAGATGTGAAACCCTTGTACTTGGAACTTTACTTAAAGATTGAAAGATCCAATATCTTGTGTTTTATTCAGAGTGATCGAACAACACTTTTTAATTCAGTTAAGCAAGATTGAAGTACCTTTTGGCGATTTTGAAAGGATTGTCGTTTGTGTTGCAGTACCTCAATGGCGGCAGGAGGAACAAACATGTCCTTGAATTTCTCATCATTTACAGCAAACAGATCCAACCCAAGTTCCACCACCAGCTTGTCCCTGCTATATCGTATAAAAAGTAAAGAATTAACAAAGTTTATTAGCTCCAACTTGAAGTGAAATGTTAATTACATTATTAAAGTATAAGCACATGATTTATTAATTTATTAGTTCTATACAGTAATATTCTTGATGCAGTTTTTGAACACCAACACAAGAGTTTGGTGTAACATCAACCACTTTGACATTTGCCATCTTCAATGACAAAAAATAGCAACAACAAATGCCAACACATTAATTGTATCTGACCAGCTTGAATAAAAGAAAGCTAGAACTTTTCATTGCTAATAGAACAACGGAAGCACAGAACTTAAAGTCTGCAGCACCATGAAGCAGCTCATGCAGCAGGAAGGGTGGCCATGCAGTCGAGCCATGCAGGAGCTATTATTGCATATGTTAACTTGTGCCATTTTGTCCATTTTTGTAATCTCTAGTTAATGTAATGTAATTTAGGTAAGCTTTGTTAAAGTTTACTAGTTAAGCTTTGCTTACTCCAATGTAATTAGTGGGATTAAGTAAGTATTAGGTGAAAATTTGCTTTGATTTGTTTTGTCAAGGTCTGATATATGTAATGGCAGTAAGCCAATGTTGTTTTGTAATGAAATACATCAGATTTCATGCAACTTAAGCTCCATTTGTCCTTGCTTCTCGTTGTTGCTCTTGCTTCTTAGCAAATTTCTGTTTTACTTCTTCACCAAGCTTCAAGGCTTGCTGTACAAGCTAGCTACTCAGCTGACTTAACCTTATCTCAAACTCCAACAATTGGTATCTAGAGCCATTGTCTTAGAGGACCTGTTGCTGTTAAACTTGAATTCGAATGGCTGCAAACTTTTCTCCAGCAGCACCACCAGTTTTCAGTAGTGAAGGGTTCCATATATGGGCTGTGAAGATGAGGACTTACCTGCAGGCCTTTGATCTGTGGGAAGTTGTAACCTCAGATGTCGAGCCAGCTCCACTCAAAGCCAATCCCATAGTGGCTCAAATCAGGCAGCATGCTGATGAAAGAACAAAGAGGCACAAGGCCATGTCTTGCATACAAAACTGTGTGTCCGATGTCATCTTCACAAGGATCATGGCTTGTGAGACTCCCAAACAGGCCTGGGACAAGTTGAAAAAGGAGTTCCAAGGGACTGAAAGGATAAGGCAGCAGCAGCTATTGAATTTGAGAAGAGACTTTGAGAATTTAAAGATGAATGAAGAAGAGACAGTAAAGCAGTATTCAGATAGGATCAAGGTTGTGGTCAACAGCATAAGGCTGCTAGGAGAATAGTTCACTGAGGCAAGAATCATGGAGAATGTGCTCTCAACATTGCCTGAGAGATATGAAGCAAAAATCTCATCCCTTGAGGATTCGAGAGACTTGGCCAGCATCTCCTTAACAGAGCTCATTAATGCTTTGTATGCTCAGGAGCAAAGGAGGGCCAGTAGACTAGAAAAGCACCAAGAAGGTGCCTTCCAAGCCAAAACAAAACCAGCTTCGAGCACCACTGCCTACAAAGGCAAGAAGGCTTGGAAAGACAAGCCAAAGTTTGATGCTACTAGAAGAAGGGACCAACCATGCAGGCATTGCAAAAGACCAGGCCATCCAAAAGCAAATTGTTGGTTTAGGCCAGATGCAATACGTCAATTTTGCAAGAAGAAGGGCCATGTTGAAAGGGTTTGCAAGAACAAGGGCAGACCAAGGCAGGCTCAACATCAACAGCCAAAGGCTGAAGCTTGAGTACCTGAAGAAGGCAGTGATCACAAGGAGCAGGTCTTTGCAGTCTCATGCTCAGCTATAAAAGAAAAGGTTACCAATGGATGGCTCCTGGACAGTGGCTGCACCAACCATATGACAGCAGATGCTGCCATTTTCAAGTCAATAGATAAAAGCTTTAAAGCCAAGGTTAAAGTTGGAAATGGTCACTTTATCAAGGCAGAAGGCAAAGGTGATGTGCTAATAAGCATCCTACAGGAAACAAACTAGTTTCAAATGTGTTGCTGGTGCTTGAGATTGATAGAAATCTGCTCAGCATAGCTCACTTGCTAGACAAGGGCTATACAGTGGTGTTCAAGGGCAAGGAGTGCCAAATCAGTGATCCACATGGATCTAAGCTCATATTAGTCACTATGGCTGATAAAAGCTTTGTTATTGACTGGACAAACAACACAGACTCAGCATACACAGCTTTAGCTGAAGACTCCAAGCTATGGCATCAAAGGCTTGGGCATGCAAACTTCAGATCAATGGCCAAGATGATCAGTGAAGATTTGGTTGAAAACTTCACCAACTCAGTGAAGTATGATGATATTTGTGAGGTATGTCAGCTAGGGAAACAAGCAAGATTGCCATTTCCCTCGAATCAAACCTGGAGAGCATCAGAGAAGCTTCAGCTTGTACACACTGATGTGTGTGGTCCTATGAAGACTGAATCACTCAATGAAAATAGGTATTTCATTCTTTTCATTAATGACTGTACAAGATATTGCTGGATATTCTCAAAGCTGCAGCTGAAACTAAAACAAGCTGCAAACTCAATAACATCGGGTCAGAGAATAGGACTGAGTACACCTCAGCTCAGTTTCAAGCTCACTGTGAGAATGAAGGCATCAAACATCAACTTACCAACATTTACACACCTCAACAGAATGGTATGAGTGAAAGAAAGAATAGAAGCATGATGGATATGGCCGATGCCTTGTGTTTGAAAAGAAAATGCCAAAAACCTTGTGGGCAGATGCTGTGAACACTGCTGTTTATTTAAAAAACAGGCTCCCAACCAAGGCTCTGGCTCACAAAACTCCATTTGAAGCTTGGTTTAGGTTCAAGCCATTACTGGCTCATCTCAGAACCTTTGGTTGCCTATGTTATGCACAGGTTCCAACTGTTAAAAGAAGCAAGCTGGATGAAAGAGCTCAAGCAGGCATATTGGTAGGCTATAGCTCATTCAAAAAGGGCTATAGAGTTCTGGATCCCTCAACAAATAAAATTCTAGTGAGAAGAGATGTGGTGTTCAATGAAAAAGCAAGCTGGAACTAAAAAAAGAATGAACCAGAGGCTCCTTCTGAAGAGTTTATAGCAAGCCAGCCTGAAGATGAACATGTTGGTCCAGAAATAGACATTGATGAGGTCCCAATCAGAGGCACTAAACCTTTGGTAGAGATCTATGAAAGGGCACAAGTAGCCATAGTGGAGCCAGGTTATTTTGATGAGGCTGAAGCACATCAAGGCTGAAAGCAAGCAATGGCTGATGAAATCCACATGATTGAAAAGAATCAGACATGGGAGCTAGTTGAAAGGCCTCCTAACAAGAAGATCATTGGAGTGAAATGGGTCTATCGAGCCAAACAAAATATTAATGGCAACAAGTTGAAGGCTAGGCTTGTTGTGAAAAGGTACAGTTAGAAGCATGGTGTGGACTACCTAGAGATCTTTGCACCAGTAGCTAGAGTTGACACCATTATGTTGCTAGTTACCTTAGCAGCTCAAATAAAGTGGAAAATCCACCAACTTGATGTAAAGTCAGCCTTTCTCAATGGCTTCCTTGAAAAAGAGATCTTTGTTGACCAACCACAAGGCTTTAAGGTGACTGGTAAGGAAGATATGGTGTATAAGCTAAACAAAGCCTTGTATGGCTTGAAACAAGCACCAAGGGCCTGGTACAGCAGAATCGATGGGTACTTGATCAGTTTGGGATTTGAGAGGAGCATTAGTAAACCTACATTGTATGTCAAGAGGGAAGGACTTCAAACACAGCTCATTGTCTCATTGTATGTTGATGACTTGGTGACTGAAGGAGATCAAGTAATGTTGGTTGATTTCAAAACCAAAATGCAACAAATGTTTGAAATGTCTGACTTGGGGTTGATAACCTACTTTCTAGGCATGGAAGTCACACAAACTCAGAAGGGAATTTATCTAAGTCAGAAGGCTTTTGCTATAAAGATCTTGAACAAGTTCTCAATGCAGAATTGTAAAGCAACTAGAACACCAGTTGCTGTTGGAGAAAAGCTATCGAGCCAAGGCACCTTTGAGAAGGTATGTGAATCATCCTATAGAAGTCTAGTTGGTTCTTTGTTATAGTTGACTGCCAATAGACCAGATATAATGTATGCTGTGAGTTTACTCTCAAGATTCATGCACTGTTGCAATGAAAGTCATTTCAAAGCTGCCAAGAGAGTCCTCAGATACATCAAAGGCACCTTAAGCTATGGTATGTTATTTTGGAAGGCTGAACATTTGAAATTGGCTGGCTACACTGATAGTGACTGGGCTGGTTCTATGGATGATATGAAAAGTACATCAGGTTATGTTTTTAGTCTTGGATCAGCAATGTTTTGCTGGAGCTCGAAAAAGCAAAGTCTGGTAGCTCAATCAACTGTAGAAGCTGAATATGTTGCAGCAGCTGGAGCTGTAAACCAGGTCATATGGCTTAGAAAAATCTTGGTAGATTTAAACCTCAATCTAAGTGGTGCTACAAAGATCTATTGTGACAACAAACCAGCTGTTGCAACAGCAAAAAATCCTATTTTCCATGGCAGGACCAAGCATTTCAGCATAAAGCTTCATGTTATTCGAGAAATGGAGCAGGCTCAGGAAGTTGAATTGATTCATTGTAATTCAAAAGATCAAGCTGCACCATGCAGCCCATGCAGCACTATGAAGTAGCTCATGTAGCAGGAAAGGTGGCCATGCTGTCGAGCCATGTAGGAGCTATTATTGAATGTGTTAACTTGTGCCATTTTGTCCATTTTTGTAATCTCTAGTTAATGTAATGTAATTTAGTTTATTTGGAACTATGTTAGGCTAATATTTGATGTAATTAGGTGGTGATTGAACTGACATATCAGCTTTGTTAAAGTTTATAAGTTAAGCTTTGCTTACTCCAATGTAATTAGTGGGATTAGGTAAGTATTAAGTGAAAATTTGCTTTGATTTGCTTTGTTAAAGTCTGATATATGTAATGGCAGTAAGCCAATGTTGTTTTAATGAAATACATCAGATTTCAAGCAACTTAAGCTCCATTTGTTCTTGCTTCTCATTGTTGTTCTTGCTTCTTAGCAAATTTTTGTTTTACTTCTTCACCAAGCTTCGAGGCTTGCTATACAAGCTAACTACTCAGCTAACTTAACCTTGTCTCAAACTCCAACAAACCTCTTTGAACCAGTTTCGAATGGTTGAAACTCTAAATACTAATATTTGTTTAACCATAAGTTCAAATTCTACTTCTACACAAAGTAGCCAGATAAATAATATCTTACCTTAGGGCTATTGGGTACCAGTTCTTGTACTATCTTCAACCTTTCACTAATCCTCTCACGTCAATATTGGATAGAAAAAAACACATTCTCTCAATGTTAACTTTTGCAATCAAACTTTCTCAGCAATCAATACAAGTTTACTTAAGACACACAAACAAACCTTGGCCGCAATACTTTGGGATTCCTTTTATGGTTCTGACTTAGTTTTTCCCTTTTTAGTTTCATTAGTGCATTGTTTCTTCAAAGCTTGATTTCTCCCTCCCTACAACCAATTTTATCAGTACCAAGCTCAGCTGGTATCTTAAATGGTTTGAATATTGAAAAAAGAAGAGTTGTTTACCATATAGGGACACTTGCCTGGATCCTGGATGCTGCTGCTATTAACAAACAAAACTTCATCGTACTATAGCCAAACTCCATTGCTAGCAGTTTCAAAGTAGCTAAAATCTTCCACATCTCAAGGATCCCATTGGTCCACCATTGAGTGAGCATGTTTGTAACCACTAGTTCTCAAGCAAGTAGTGTGTTGCTGACCCTTCTCATTTTGTTTAAAGCTAAGCAAAGGTCTATTAGTGCTATGAATGAAGTTATCATACCATGAGCCCTTGAAGTTTATCAAAGAATGAGGCTGCTCAGGTTGATAATTCACAGCCTGGAAAATGTAACCATCAGAACCATCCTCCAACAAGGTTGAGGTTTGAATGGAGCAGATAGGATCCTTTGCAAGTGCCATTAAAAGAAGGGATAGAGCTAGACTAGTTCATGTTGATAGTTCGAAGATATACATATGCAGAAAAACAACTTCCATACAATACCTATAGATATGTAGAGATTCATACAATTAGACTAAATATTAATAATGATGGGTTTCATTCAATTTTTTAAATAAGAAGAGATTGAAAATACTTTAAAGAAGTCTTTAAGTAGTTATCAAAAGATATAAATATGTATATAAGAATGTGATTGTATGTATCGGGATTGTTAGCTGGCAGAGGAGAATATATATAGAATGGAAAGTGATAGAAGATTAAAAGAAAAGGAATGCGAATGTAGCAACAACATAAGTGTCGACGGATTTTTCTCAAACCCCACATCTCTGACTATCAAATTCCTAGTTTTTTATTTGAGGGTGCTGCTTCCCACACTTCTTCCCCTTCACTTCTGCACTTGGAATTGGGTTTCTACTATATTTCGGTCATGTGACATCAACCGAAGGTTTTTCGGCATCATGTCGTTTGCTATTTTTTAAGTTTTTCGTTACACACCTGGTCAATTTTCGATGCAAATCCACAAAAGTAATTTTTAGTACCTAAAACTTTATTTAAAACCAACCATTTAGCAAAAATTCACTAAATTTTAAACCAACAATTTGCCCATAACCATTAACAAAAGACCACAATGAACCGAGATAGCCCAAAAATGAAGCATAGTTCACATACCTTTGAACAAAATAGTAGCCTATAACACTTAATTCGTTACCAAATCTTCACCTAAACAAGATTTCTCATTGTTAGAACTTTAATCACACAACCAAAAAATCATAACCCAAAATGTGACAATCCCCAAAACCAAATACGAAACTTAAATTCACAAACTTACCACACACGGCCGACAACGATGCAAAAGGAACGTTGATATAGAAAATCTCAAAAGCAAAAAAAGAGGATCCTAATCAATAATATTTCTGCTAACTTATCAGTTGATAAAATTCAAATCCAATTCAAATATTAGCCACGTGGGTCGCAGAAGCAAGGAATTGCAATAATATTTCTGTTTGCACGCAGAATGTAATATCCCGGGGTAGGGGTTATTTTGTTATTGCATTCGTTTGCATGTGTTTGGGTTGCATTGTGATGTTTTTGATTGTTTTGGGGCTTAGTTAGGAGCTTGGGGTAAGCCTGAGTGGTTGAGAAAATTTTAGTTTCAAGTGTTATGTGAGGGGAGCTGAAGGAGTTGGGGTTTATAAATTAATTTTGGTGAATGTTAACATAAGAGATGAGCTGGTGGAGTGGCAAAGCATGCGCCACTTGGAGCTTGTGTGTGACGTCAATTGCATGGGGAGGAGGTCCTATGTTCAAGCTGCAAAGACCTCACATTTTGCTTCTATTTTGACGGCATGGAGGGGAGAAGTTGTTGGCAGTTCAAACTCTGCCATGGACCAAGTCAAATTGTGCAAATGGTGGGTGGAGAGCAAATTGTGGAGGTTGACTAGTTCAAACTAGTTTGAATGGGTGGTTGTGAGTGATTGGAGGTAGTGGCCGAATATTGGGGTGTGTGTGGAGTGAGTGCCCGGTTTTGGTAAGTGGGAGAGGGGTGTGCCGAAAATTCAATTGGCATTTTTGGTGATTTTCGGTCACTCTTTGTCAAAACAAAATTCTCTCATTTTCTTTGAAACCGAAAGTTCAAGAACATACTGCCGGAATTTGCTTGTTTCCTCCTAATTTTCTTTGGTAGCCGAATATTCCTTCCCATTTCTTCTCCTTTCTTTTCAATTGTGTAAACCGAAACCACTACCCTCTCTTCTCACACTTTTTTCTTTGCTTGAAAACCTTGAGTAAGCCGAAACTAGCATTCTCTCCCTCCCATATTTTCTTTCTTTCTTAAAAACATTATAGCCAAAACTCCATTCTCCAAACACCTTCTCCATTTCTTTTCTTCTCAAAACTGAAAGCACCTACCCCTTGTACATTTTCTCTCTTCTTCTCAGAACCTTAGCCGATTCTCTTCTTCTTCTTGAACATATATTTCTTTTGCTTCACTTTTAAAATACCAGCCGAATCCCTCCCTTGTGTTGCCGAAATTTCCTTCTCGCATTTGTTCTCATTTTGGCCGAATATCAACCCCTCCCTTTTCATCTTTCTCTTGCGTTTCCTTTCTTGGGTAAGTGCTTGGCTGAATGGCCATTTCATTCTTCTCTCGTTCTTGTTGATTTTGGATTGGTTAAGAGCCGATTATGGCAACTGTTGATGGGTGTTGATCTGTTGAGGTGGAACCGATTTCATTATAGGGCATCCAGGATTTTGGAAGCAAACAAGAGGAGCCGTCATCTTCTGTTAATTGATTGGTAAGTGTGGTAAGGGTTCGTTCTCTTAGTCCATTCGTTAGTTTTCGTTAAGATAAGGCTTCAGAGGACTAACTGTTTGCTTGTTAGGGGTTGGCCGATTGTCAGAGGAACCACTGTTTGGTTCGGGATTTGGTAGGAAACCAAATCAAGTGTAAGGTGAGGGTTCAAACATTAACCTATTCGGTTTAATAGTTATGGCCGAATGGTCTAGGTTACTAACCCCATGTTTGGCCGATTATAGGAGCAGGGTAATCAAGGGGCTTAGATTAGTTCGTTGGGTTTAAGGCTTTCGTTTAACAGGTGTGTAACTAACACACCCTTTACTTGGTAATATGTTTAATAATCCTGATTGCTTAATAAGATTGAAACAGTATGGTTGGTTGATATGATACCCTGTAGGGTATGAGCACGGATACGGGTAAGTCCGTTTCGTTATGAGCTATGTTGTTGATATATATTGATATCATGATTATGATTTATGTGCTATGAAAGGCAGCATTAAACATGTTAGTATGATTGCATGAGTTGCATGATTTTGCATCGATGATGAGATGTTATTGGGTGATATGAGAGGAGGAGAATATGATATCCGTGTCTTTGGGACACGGAGGTTTGGCACCTCCAAAGGTTTGGTACCACAGATTGATTTATTGTGACTTTGGGTCACGGAGGTTTGGCACCTCGTCGTCTTGTCCCGATGGCTTAGCACCACGATGGGTTGGCTCCACGGTTGATATTAGGGGATCGACGCCAGTGATTTGGTATCACGCGATGGGTTGGCCCCATCATTGGATTCGTGACTTCGGTCACCAGTGATTTGGTATCACACTCGTGTCTTTGGGACACGTGAGGTTTGGCACCTCATAGCGTCCTCGTCCCGGTGGCCGTACCACACGATGGGTTGGCCCCACAAATGATTATACGGGATTGACGCCAGTGATTTGGTATCACACGATGGGTTGGCCCCATCATTTGATTATTCGTGACTTTGGGTCACCAGTGGTTTGGCACCACCAGTGGTTTGGTACCACACGGGGTAGATAAGGAGTATGGTTGGTTAGGATCGGGTGCATTATTTGTATTGCTCTGTTATGGTGTGTGTTAGCATGTTGCCTTAACCGGGGGGAAGGATTTATACACTGAGTCCTGTGGCTCACCTTCTCCCTTATCATTTCAGGTGACACATAGCTAGCGGATGTGGAGCCGGGTGGACTCGAGACATGCCAGGAATAAATTTGGAGTTGCACTGTTTTAAACTTGGTATTTTATTTCGTTTATTTCTCATTTGGTTTATTTTGGGTTGTAAAAGCCTTTTAAAATTATGCTTTGGATATTTATATGCTTGGATGTTATTTTGAAGATGCCTTAACAAATTACTGTTTTAATAATCCGATAAAACTTGGGAATTAAAAGGGGTTTTCAAAACTACAACGCGATACGTTTTAAACTCTACCATCGGGTAGAACACGGTAATTTAAAATGAATGAACTCAAATGTTTTCCAAACTCAAGATTTTTGCTCACTAAGGTCATAATGTTCTAAGCAACTAAATGAAATTACTTGGATTTTTAATTGGTATGAAACCGTTTTACTTATGGATACACCTAAGTTTTCTAAAGTTCCGGGTTTTAAAATGCACCATCAGTTTTGAACAATCATACTCAGGATTTTAACTACAACAAGGAGTTTTCTCAAATGAATTTTAATTGGTAACCTGTTTAAGTGACTCGTTTTTCCCTGTGACATTCTGGATCCGGTCGTGGTGTGATTGACCGGGTTGGGGTGTTACAATTGTGGTATCAGAGCCAGGTTCAAAGGCTCGGCTGTGGGCTCGAGGCCCAAAATGTTTTAAAAATGGGTTTTTAAATATTTTGTTGGAAATGTATGGTTTGAAAGGCATGGCCCGAGACACCGGCACCAATCCGCCCAGGTAAGTACCCCTTACTATTGCTTGTGATATTGATATGAGTATGATATGATTGAATGACTAGCAATAGTGGATTACTTTAGAGACTGAAACTGATAAGACTCTAGAGACTTGCGAAAACAAAATTTCTTTAATAAGCAATATTCATAAGACTTTGCTTTAAAAGACAGTGGAACAAATACTGATGCATAAAACTCCTAAAACAGATAAGTTGAGACTTTAGTCATGAGCACTCGGGATGGTCGTGGTCGTAATACACGTGGACATGGTCGGGGTAGGATGACAGTTTCTGAACCCGTAGGATCTGGTCAGGGGTCAGAAAATGAGATACCGGTACCACCACCAGTTGGAGGTGGTGAGTTTTAGGATCAAACTGGGGATGACGCAGCGTCGTGTCACGAGCGTCTTTGCGGGTTACGGAAAGGGTAGCCGGAATAGGTGGAGGCGCGAAGCTTTGAAAATCATGCACGGGCGACTCAGAGCAAACGGGTGAGGTTTTTCGAGGTGTTTACGTGTTGCTCCCGAATCGCCGAGTATTGGCCGGAGGCGACGGAGGATCATGGATGATTTGGATCGATCGCGAGGAGAAGTCTGAAGGGGATAGTGTCGCTTCTTCCGGGATGAGTCATGCCGGTGGTGGCTCACGGTTCGGAGACGTGTTGCGTGAGAGGATCTTACGTGGGATTATTTTAGGGCTGTTTATCAGAAAAAGTACATTGGAGCTAGCTACATTGACGCGCAGCGAAAGGCATTTCTGAGGCTAGTTTAGAGGAGTAAGTCTGTATCCGAGTACGAGGCAGAGTTCTTGAATCTGAGTCGGTATGCTAGGGGCATTGTGGCCACTGAACACGAGAGGTGTGTTCGATTCGAGGATGGTCTGAGAGATGAATTAAGACTGCTGATTGCTCCACAGCAGGAACGTGAGTTTGCCGTCCTGGTTGAGAAGGCTAAGGTAGTCGAGGGTGTTAAGGAATCTGTGAGGCAAAACATGGATAGGAACAAGCATAAGAGGAGTTTTGGATCTTCTGGGTCGTCAGGTAATCCTCAAAAAAGGGTTAGACCGAGTGGGCCGAATCAGTCGGGTAGGCCTGTTGCTGTTAATCAGGGACCGCCCAGTGTAACCGTTGTGGGAAATCTCATTGGGGAGGATGCTGGACCGGTGGAAAAGGATGTTTTGAGTGTGGCTCACTGGATCACCGTGTGAGGGACTGTCCGCGTAAGTTGGCTAGGATTCAGTCTGAGAGTCAGGGCCGTACTCAGTTCAGGAATAATGGACCGCCACCGCAGAGAGGTCGTAGTAATGGCAGAAGAGGTAATGGTTCTGGTAGAGGCCGCGGAGCATTGGGCAGAGGTGCAGGAAGTTCTGAGGCACGATAGCCGGGTTTGATGTATGCAGCGAGACGCCGAGAGGAGGGCGACGCACCGGACGTCATAACCGGTACGTTTTTGATCTTTGGTTCTCCATATACTGCCTTGATTGACTTAGGTTCAACGCATTCTTACGTTGCTAGTGGCATAGTAAAGACCTTGGACTTAGATTCTGAAACTACTTCTACACGATGACGATTTCAGCCCTCTAGGTCACTCAAGATGGTTGTAGATAAGTCAGTATAGAGATGTACCCTAGAACTCCAGGGGTAGTGTTTGTGGTCGATCCGATGGAACGCCATTTGGGGAGTTCGATCTGATTCTCGGGATGGACTGGTTGGTTAAGTACCAGGCAAGGGTGGATTGCGCGGCTAAGCGCATGGTTCTTAAGACGACTGAGGGTGATGAGGTGGTTATGATAGGTAACAGAAGAGATTACTTGTCCAACGTGGTGTCGGCTCTGAAAGCTGAAAAGATGGTCAGGAAAGGCTGTGAAGCATATATGGTTCATGTGTATGCCTTGGAGGCTAAGGAGTCTGCTGTTGAGAAGGTCCGAACAATTAAGGAATTTGTTGATGTGTTTCCAGAGGAGCTTCCGGGTTGCCGCCGGATCGTGAGGTGGAGTTCGGGATAGATCTGTTACCAGGAACTGCGCCAGTGTCTATTGCTCCGTATAGAATGGCACCAAAGGAATTGGTGGAATTAAAGGCTCAGATCCAGGAGTTGTTGGATCGAGGCTTTATCAGGCCAAGTGTTTCACCTTGGGGAGTGCCAGTACTCTTTGTCAAGAAGAAAGATGGTACGATGCGGATGTGTATAGACTACCGCCAGTTGAATAAGCTGATGATTAAAAACAAGTATCCGTTACCACGGATAGATGACTTGTTTGATCAGCTGAAGGGTGCATCTGTGTTCTCGAAGATCGATTTGAGGTCTGGGTACCATCAGTTAAAGGTAAAGGAGGCGGATATCCACAAGACAGCGTTTCGTACTCGGTATGGGCACTACGAATTTCTGGTAATACCGTTCGGGTTGACTAATGCGCCGGTAGCATTCATGGATATGATGAATAGGGTGTTCCAGCAGTTTTTGGATCAGTTCGTAGTGGTTTTTATAGACGACATCTTGGTGTACTCAAGGCGACGAGGAGGAGCATGATGCACACTTGCGGCTGATGCGCAAATTCGAGAGGAGAAAGCATTTTTATGCTAAGTTTAGTAAGTGCGAGTTCTGGCTCAGAGAAGTGACTTTCTTAGGTCATGTAGTGTCAGCTGAGGGGATTAGGGTGGATCCTCGGAAGGTTGAGGCAGTTTTGGATTGGAAGCCTCCTAAGTCGATTCTTTGAGATTCGGAGTTTTACGGCTTGGCGGCATACTACTACCAAGATTTGTAGAGGGATTTTAGTTAATTGCAGCACCAATGACTAAGCTATTGAGGAAAGGAGTTTCGTTCGTCTGGACTAAGCTATTGACTAAGCTATTGACCTCGTTTTACATATCTATAGTTCATAAGTCTAAAGTTTAACCAGGTATATTTTTAAACCTTAAGTGTAAAGTACACATACTTACTTGGATCAACGTCAGAGACTCAAATTCACATTTCTAGAACCTTAGTAAATTTTTGTGCAAATTACCCACATCAAATTTCCAAAAGTTTTCTTTAAAAATCAGATATTTCAAAAACAAATTATGCATGCAATTTAAACCCAAAAATCACAGCCAAAGTTTTGCAACTTGGCTTTGATACCACTAAATGTAACACCCCAAACTCGGTCTGGATGTTATGACCAAATTTGGAGAAGTTACACCAACTCATTTAAAAATCCATAAAACTAATTTGAACATGTAATGTAAAAACCAGAGTTAACTTTGACAATTCATTTTTTGGATTAAAGGAACAAAACCTTATTAAAATCATTTATGTTATTATAGAAAACCACTTAAGCGCTCACTTCATTTTGCAACAGAATTTTTAGAGTTTTAGTTTGAAAATCGTATTCTAATTTGTTAACTCGTAAGATTTTGCAATTTTAAGTTAAAAGTACCAAAACCCGACGAACAAAACAAAAACCAAAAGCAAAGTCCAAAAACAAATTTATAGTCCAAAAGTCCTAAAAAATTTAATATCATAACCCATCATATTTAATTTAACCAAATAAGCAATTCGAACTTCTCCACGCCGTCCGATCCTAAGTTTGTTGATTACCTGAAAAATCAGATATGAAAGGGGGTGAGCTATAAAGCACAATGTATAACAAAACTCAAACAGAGAGCACATATTGCACAATAAATGGATAAGAGTATTGTAGGGAATTCATCAGACTTGAATGGCAAAATTGTACATGCATGATTATGTCAATGCAAAATTTTCGAAAAACAAAATGCAAATTTTCAAAAAAACTTCCTACCTTACTCCGCTACATACCAAATTAGAGTTCCCAGAACTCGTCCATCAAAACACACCAATTAAGTAATCTCAGGTTGCTCAGCAACGATGACCCCGCCATCCCTGGTTGCCTGGCAACGATGACTTATCGAAATGCAGTTAAACTTTCAGATCAAACATATCTGGTCAATCCATTAAGTTGCAGTCAAGCTGCCAAAATAGATATGTGGTTATACCACTAAATAGTGCAAATTATTAAACTGCCAAAACTTCCTCCTTAACATAACATTCCAATCCCATGCAATGTGACATGGCATGCAAATACAGTAACAAAATGATAAGCATGTTGAACATGCATTCATTTTATTAATAGAAACCAGTAAGCATGCGATCTCATGCCTTACAGCCAAATATATATCAGGTTACAAATCACTTTAACTAGAATAACCACAACATCACATGCTCTGGAATTGAAACAAAACATAGCTCAGCATTAATCAGATATTCGTAACTAAATAGCAAACAAACAAATAGAACTCTCATATTTACAAGTTAAATATGAATCACACACTACGAACATGCTTGCAGATGTTAACACATGTGATATCAATCTTACCGATATCAAATATAAAAGTCACATGTACTATACACATTAGATTTCCAGAGGTCATATTAGCAAAAGTAGAATATCAGTTCTCACACTTTACAGTCTTATTTATACAATAAGGAACCTACGGAAAGCCTAAATTTGATTCTCACATAAAAAACGGCATTAGGGTAAAATTTCAGTAAATAGGCTTACACGGCCTAACACACGCCCATGTTGCCCATACGACCCAAATAGTCCAGACTATGTGGCCCACACGATCTGACACACGGCCTGGCACATGGTCGTGTGGCTCACACGGTCTGCCATATGGCCTGGCATACGATCATGTGACGTCGATAGAAAGTTTTTCGGCATCGCGTCATTCGCTATTTTTGGGGTTTTTCATTACACACCTGGTCAATTTTCAATGTAAATCCACAAAAGTAATTTTCGGTACCTAAAACGCCATTTAAAACCAACCATTTAGTAGAGATTCACTGAACTTTAAACCAACAATTCAGTCATAATTGTTAACAAAAGACCTCAATGAACCTAGAAGCCCCAAAACGAAGCATCGTTCGTAAAACGAAGCATCGTCCACATACCCTTGAACGAAACAATAGCCTATAACACTTAATTTGTTACCAAATATTCGCCTAAACAAGATTTTTCATGGTTAGAACTTTAATCACACAATGGAAAAATCATAACCCAAAATGTGACAATCCCCAAAACCAAATACAAAACTTAAATTCACAAACTTACCACACACGGCCTACAACGATGCAAAAAGGAACGTTGATACAAAAAATCTCAAAAGTAAATAAGAGCATAATAAAAGAAGAGGAACGACAGGAGGAAGTCTTGTGCCAACAAATTGAATCGAGAAGAAAAAGAAAGAAACCAAAACTAAAACTTACAGTAAAGGACAAAAAAATGTGAAAGTGGATTGGAAGAGAGAGAATGTATGGACGGTAGTTTTGGGGAGAAATTTTAGGGAAACTAATTTCAAAAATTAAAAATAAAAATAAAATAAACAGAATCCTAATCAATCAGATTTAAGCTAACTTATTAGTTGACCAGAATTGAAATCCAATTCAAATATTAGCCACATGGGCGGCACGAGCAAGGAATTATAAAAAGATTTTTGTTTGCACGCATAAGAATTCAAACATAGAACCCAAGGAAAATTGAAACCTTACAACTGAACCAACAAACTCATTCTATCATCGATTGAGCAAAAATAATAGATAAGCTAGGTGTTCAAGGGTAAAGGTTGGAACAAAAATAACAAAAACTTAAGGAAAGGGATTTGAACACAGGATCTCTCACACACAGACACAACACTTATCACTGAACCAAATCAATTCACTTCACTTTAAAATCTTCACTAACCCAATTTCTACTAACCCGATTTTTGAGATGTGACATTTCCACTATTTTAAATATAAAATATTTATTTTTATATCATAAAAAGATTAAACTTAATTATATATTAAATAAAAAATAAAAAGGTAAACTACCAAAATAGTCACTTTTGTTTACCTCAAGTTACTTATGTTTGAAATGTTATGTTTTAGTCACTTACATTATCGTGTTTGCAACATTTTAGTCACTGAGCCGTTAACTGTCATTAACGGTGTAACGGTAAGCTAACGTGACACGTTAAATCATAATTTCCAACAAAAATTTTAGGTTAATTTATATAGTCGGTACCCATATTTTTTCGTTTTGAGAAATTTTATTTCTTTCTTTTATGTTTTTCTAACTTTCTTTTTTTTTTCCATTTTCTTTTGCTTCTCCCTCTGTTTTCCTCCCTTCTCCATTTCTTTTAACGTAATTTTTTTATGTTTTTCATTTGTTAAAACTAGTTCTTATAATTTTATTTTTTTGAACAATTTAATTTTTTTGAGTGATACGAGCTTGTGGACTAGTTTTAACAAATGGAAAACATAGAAATATTGCGTTAAAAGAAATGAAGAATGGAGTAAACCATAGGGATAAGCAGAAAAGAATGGAAAAAAAAAGGAAAGTTAAAAGAACATAAAAGAAAAAAATTAAATTACTTAAAATGAAAATATATAAGGACCAATCGTAGAATTTAACGTAAAATTTGTGTTTGAAATGACGATTTAACGTGCCACGTCAGCTTACCGTTATATCGTTAATGACAATTAATGGCTCAGTGACTAAAATATTACAACACGATAACGTAAACGACTAAAACATAACCTTTCAAACATAAGTGACTAAAATATAACCTGAGATGAACAAAAGTGACTATTTTAATAGTTTACCCAAAATAAAATTCGATTCAATTTCAGAGAACCATAACCCAGATCCGTGTTGATTTTCGATTTTTCAATTTTTCTTACTCAACCCAATCACACAATCAGTTACTTAAGCACATGACAATTCAACGAGATAAACTAATCTTAAACTGAGTATTAGAAATCAAAGAACCTTAAAGCTTTAAATAAGTAGTTGGTAGTAAGATTGACAATAAGCTTGCAAGGCAACAAACAGAGAAGAATGTGGCTACAAATGGTGGAACAAGCAACAGGCAGTTTTTTCAACTTAACAAGATAAATTTTATTGAAAAAATAAGGTGAAAATCACCATTCAAATTACAGGAGAGAACCTAAGCCAACTTGTACAAATACCCTATATGAAGACTCATAACACTAATGCCACCAATAAAAGCAGTAGACAATAAAAGACTTAAAAAAAATCAAAAAAACTGATCACATTTTAAAGAACCAAAAACAGGGTCAAATATCTTCCATGACACCTATGACTTCTCATCATAAAAAAAGAATATTAGAACACATTTTCCAACTCTGTTGTAAAAAACGAATCAAAGAACGTTGAAAGCCCATGATGTGAGATCATTGATAAAATGCCTTCCACATGTAAATAGTTGGATCATGGAGAATGAGGTAATGAAAACCAATAATGGAACCAAGCATCAATAACCCATTATCCAAAAGAACATCTGATGCCATCTTCAAGACAAAGAAAACAATTGATACAAGATAAAAATCGAATGAGCAATAACTTTACAGTGGAAAATAAACAATTTCACAATCAAAATGCAATAATTGATCCACCATCATCACCTCACAAAATTGAACATTAGAAAAAAAAAAAAAAACCACACAATTAAAGCCCATACCTTCAAAGTCAATAGCTAGCCAATGAGCACAAGAAAATAACACTCTTTTTATTCCTCAATAACCTTATCATCATGTGTGTCAACTCTTAAACCCAAAAGCATACCAAATTCCTACGCTTTTGTAACCTTTTCCAATATTAGTGTTTTCAATTCTTGAAATCAAAATCAGACAACGATTCATTAGCAAACTTGTTTGATTAAGTTCAAACAGTTGATAGGCCTCTTCTCGTTCTCCCACTCCTATTTTTAAACGCCTTATTCACAAGCACCATGTAACATTCTAAAATTGGGGTTATTTGTGATTGGATTATTTTGCTTATGATTGGATTGCTGTAAGGTTATTCATAGTATAATAAGACTTAATCATGGATCTTGAGTAGGCTCGGATAGTAGAAAAATTTTAATTTTAAGCTTTAGGGTAGGGAGCCTTAGTAAGTAGGGGTTACAAGATTAAATAAGGGATTAATTGACACTAATAAGGCCTTGGCAAAGTGGCAAAGGAAGCCACTTAAGTGGTGGAATTGACGCCACAAGGGAGCAAGGGGGCTAGGTTCGAGTCGCGAATTTCCTTTTTGCTCTTTATTTTGGACGGCAAAGAGGGGGAGAGATGTGCTCAATGCAAACTCTTCAGGATAATAAGGATTTTTAATTGGAGTTTATGTGAATAATCTTTAATAATTGGCAAAGAGAAAATTTAGGCATTTGACTTATTCAAATTCTTTTGAATTATTTCAAATGAGTGGCCTAGAATGATTTGGGGAGTTGCCAAAATTTTGAACTCCTTGTTGGAGTGGAGTGGACGGCAAGGAGACTTGGTGAAGGGGAGTGCTGAATTCTCTTAAGGCACATGCTTCTCATTTTGTTTTTTTTCTTTTCTCCATTTGCAAATAGCCGAATATCCCTCCCTCTCATTCCTCTCTTTTCTTCTCCATTGTGCAAGCCGAATCTTCCCCATTCACTTCTAATCTTCCATTGCCGATTTTTCCTTTCTTCTTTAAACCACATTCCAAGTGATTTTACGCTCTAAGACTCAAGCCGAATTCTTTTCTCCCTTTTTGATTATTGTTGGCAGAATCTCAAGCAAAGGTGCTCTCTTCTATCTTTTTCATCAATCGGTTTTAGAGGGAGGTAAGTGCTCAAGGCCGAATGCCTATTTCTTCTCCTCTCTTGTTCTTTGTCGACTTTTAAAAGGGTAAGAGCCGATTTCGGTATTTGATGGCAAAGGGGTTAATCATTCTTGTTGGAATCGATTTATTGTAGGGCCTCCGGGATTTGCAAAGTGGTAGATCTGACTCTCCAATCTCTGTCAATCGGTTGGTAAGTGGTGGTAAGGATCTATTTTAATAGATTATTCTTTTAGTATTCAAAAGCCGAAGGCTATTAATATAAATGTGTGAATGCCGATTGTAGGGAAGCAAAGCTGATTCGTGCATAGTGTGTGGGGGTTGATAATCAAAAGGCGTTTAGGTAAGGTTTCAGGTTCATGTGAAACCTTTTGGAATTATTTTGGTTTGGCCGAATGGTCTAGAACACTAACCTTGTGTTTGGCCGAATATAGGAGCAAGGATAGTGGGTGTGGCCGATTGTTTCTTCGGGATACAGGACTATCATGAGAAGCAGGTGTGTACATACACACTTTATAATTAATTAATGTGCTAAGTATTTTGTGTATGTTAAATCGGGTTTGTGTAGATTCGGATTTAATACCATAAAGGTATAAGCGAGGATTCAGGTAAGTCCTTGTCAATATGAATTTACTATTTGCTATTGATGAAAGCATGACATTTTCGGTATATGTGGCTAATGATAAAACCGACGTATGTTGCTAAACAAGCGTGTTGGCATGATTGCTGTTAAATGCATATCAATGATTGATGTGGGTTAAACGAGTGGAGGAGGAAGTGATATCCGTGTCTACAGACACCAGTGGTTTGGTACCACATTTCGTGACTAAGGTCACCAGAGGTTTGGCACCTCATAGCGTCTTGTCCCAATGGCTTAGCACCACAGTGGGTTGGCCCCACAGTTGATATTATGGGATCGTCGCCAGTGATTTGGTATCACACATGGGTTGGCCCCACAGATGGATTGTGTCTTTGGACACCAGAGGTTTGGCACCTCTAGTGATTTGGTATCACATTTGTGACTTTGAGTCACCAGTGGTTTGGTACCACACGGGGTAGAGAAAGGAGTTTGGATGGCTAGGTTGGGTGCATGGTAAACTTAGTGCATGTTGACTTAATTATAAATTGTGTATGATGTTGCATTGAACCGGGGGGAAGGGTTACACATTGAGTCTTGGTGACTCACCTTCTCCTTTAATATTTTTCGAGGGACTCGTAGATCGCGGATGAGGAGCCGGATGGACTCGAGGTGGCCATGCAGTGAAAATATGGATTAGATGAACTTTGAATTTATTTTATTTTATTTTGGTTTTTAATTTGTTCAAGTTGTAATAAGGCCTCCTAAGATTATTTTTATTATGTTACATGTTCGGATAACTAGTTTAAACTACTTAATGACTTTAAAATGGTTACACCCATTTTCTTAAATTTAAATGAATGTTTTATTGTGCCATCGGGTACATCTGATAACTGTAACAACCTGACTTAATAAATTTTTAAACAAAATTAAGTGTGGCTTTATTCATACACTTCAATGGTTTTATACGAAACAATATTCTGTTTGAGGTAAACGTTTTTATTAAATAATTGAGCAACTAAAAGAGACTTTCAAAATGTTTTCTCCTATAACATACCGAATTCGGTCGTAGTGTTTGGGCCGGGTTTGGGGTGTTACACTCCAAGCAATACACAACCCATCGAAAGCCACCCATAAGTCTACCTCGATCACAAAACATTAACCGATATTTCTAGAGAAACCAAACATCCAAACCTTGCTATAGACTCTTATCACCCCAATCAACGAGGCTAGCCCTGTCTTAGTCCTCAAATCACCATATGAGTTGATCTTATGCCATCCTAGATTTGGTGCTATATGTTTGATTAAACAACAGATTTTGTTCCCATCATAGGAATTAGGCTGAGCATTCAACCAAATCGAGACGAATTGGGCGGAAAAAATTTGAGTTAGCTAAATTAACTAAGTCTAATTTCATTATCCTAAATTAACTAAGTCTAATTTCATTATCTAATATGATTTGAAATAGTTTTTTTAAGTAAAATTAAATTTGAGTCAAGTTGAGTCGAATTTAATTCGGCAAAGCATTCATTTGCATACTTTTCTACAACGTGCTCTCCCACTCAAAAAATCTTCATTGAAAATTATATTTTTCCTCTTTAACTAGAGGTTTAAACATATTATGCCAAAAAGTATACCATAATCATCCTCAATACTAGAAAAGTAAGTAGGGTTCGACAAGTTAACATGGATCCAATCACCGACATCCATCAAAATTCATGGATCTTATCTAGTTTTACCAATTGAAACCATGTAGGCAATATAGGAAAGGAATGTCATAAAAAAGTGATTAATATTGTCTACTTAGTTCTTACAAGACATGTGATTCAGGTCCCTAGTAAATTGTCTTTTCATTCTCCCTTCAATAGTTAGCAGCTTGTTATTACAAAACCAACCATTAGAATACTTTGACTCGTTGCAAGCTATTATAATGCCAAATAAATTTCCACATTTTATCAACTTTTGCATTTGATGATCCAAGCAAGAAGCCAGATTTCACCAAAAAGCATCGTTTGTTGTCCTACAACTAACCCAGAAAGTCCTCTACATTAGTAAAAGCAGGTGGTCTACGGTATGCATGTTAGGATCTGGTGTCCTACGTTTAGTTTATTTTTCATTTGTAACCCCATAACTTGTATCCATCATCGAATTAGGGTTACAGAGTATTAACAAACAATTTAGGGCAAACAATAAAAAATGGCATCCAATTTACCAAACTAATAAATGATTTCATAAATAATCCAATTGGGGTAAAACATACATTTATCGGCCTTAAATCGAGTCTATGTGTTCTAAAAATAGTTTTGAAAAACAAGCTGGGACCAAATTGAAACAAATCAAAAAGTTTGGGAAGAACTAAAAATTTCCAAAGCAGAGGTCACACGGCCATGTGATAGAGCCTAGACCATGTGATTGAACCATACACCCATGTACGTAGACCGTGTAACTCACTGTGCCCGTGTCATATAAGGTCACATGACTGTGTAACTCTCTGTGACCAGTGACAAATGTGCATTCAATGCTCTCAAGGCAAATAACGATTTCCGACTTAATGCATCTGCAACAACATTAGCTTTCTCGTGATGATAGCTAATCACAAGAACATAATCTTTTAGTAGTTCTATCCACCGTCGCTGTCTCAAATTCAGCCCCTATTGAGTCATCAAGTACTTCAAACTTTTATGATCTGTAAATATGTGACACTTTTCACCGTAAAGGTAGTGACACCAAATCTTTAAAGCAAAAACAATGGCAACTAACTCCAGGTCGTGAGTCAGATAATTCCTCTTATGTGGCTTTAACTGATGAGAAGCATAAGCTATTACTTTCCCAGCTTGCATCAATACACAACCCAGTCCACTAAGTGACTCATCACTGTAAAAAAAAAATTCTTTCCCAGATGCAGGTTGTGTCAGTACCAGAGCTTCTGTCAACATTCTTTTTACCTAATCAAAACTCTGCTGGCACTCAGCTGACCAAACAAACCAAACATTCTTCTATAGTAACTTGGTCATCGGTGAAGCTATTATAGATATGTTTTTAATAAAGTGTCGATAGTAACCTTCTAGTCCTAGAAAACGTCGTACTTCTGAAACATTTTTTGGGGCTTTCCAATTAAAAATGGAAAAAATTCGTACTCGGATTAACACGTATCCCATCTGCAAAAACCACGTGTCTAATAAATCCAACCTCTCGAAGCCAGAACTCACATTTGCTAAATTTTGCATACAACTGCTTCTCACACAGAATCTGTAATACATTTCTCAAATGTTGAGCATGTAACATCCTTATCCCGAGTCCATCGTCGAATTAAGGTTAGGAGCGTTACCGGACAGATCAGAAACATTCACAGACAAAATCATACATTCAATCATCATTCTCAGACATAATGTCCCTTAATCAGGTCCTTGAGACCTTAATCATACTTATAAGTCGAGTCGGGACTAAACTGAAACACATATGAAATTCCATGAAAATTTGAAACTTTTCTAAAATATAGGGGAGACACGCCCGTGGGAGGAGACCGTGTGCCCTCCACGGCTTCTAGACACCCCCGTGTATCCATCCATGTTTATACTAACTATACCAACACGATCATTAGGCATGGTCGTGTGCCATGGCCGTGTCCTTTTAGGTCATATACTGACTTCCCCACCACGGCCACCAAGCACGCCCATGTATTTGGCCGTGTACTTTTATGTTAGCTACTGACTTGCACACCACGGCCAGATGACACGCCCGTGTGATGATAAACTGCATCCTACAATTCACCCACGGTCGTTAAGCACGCCCGTGTGCCACAACCATGTGACATTATAGGCCATTTACAAGGCCAAAATGCCACCCATAAGGGTCAAACCTACAAGCCATATTTAACAAGATATCTCATGCACATATAACCATCAAAGCATACTAAAATAATCAACCAATTCATGCATATTTATCAACTAAGGAAATCACACTATAATCCATTCAATATTCATTCAATCTAACCATTCAAACCAATTCCAAACATACCAATTAGCATGATCAAATCCCAATTATGCTCAAGCATCAATCATCTATATACTTACCATTTCAAAACCATTTCATATATCTACTAATCATACCAAAACAACTTCACATATCATACTTCATTAAGCATATATCAAAACATATCTAGCCAAATCACATGGCTAAGTTCACTTTACAACTTATACCAAGACTAGCCTATACATGCCATATCTAGCTATATATATTTTCAAAGTGTACCAAAATAACATTAGTAGTGTGATGACGATCCTTGACGGTCCCGAGCCTTCAGTAGATTTGACGACCTATAAAATAGATTAAACACACACAAAGTAAGCTTTCCAAAAGCTTAGTAAGTCAATATACAAACAAACTTAATATTTAAGCATTCAAGACATATAATCAATATGAAATCACTAATAGCTCAATTGTATAGCCATAATTATTCTTGGCACTTTTATTTAACCATTCATCATACAAACTTGCCTATCATTATATACTTGTTAGATCATAACTTATCCATTCTTGAATTACATTTACATATGGCTCATTCATACATATTTTCACATATTATCTCATCATTTCAATGCACATATTTATCATAGTAAGACCATATAGACATTTACCTTTCATTCACACATAGTATATCTTTTAAACACACCTGAAACAAATACAATTCACATAATCGTTTGTTTCTCGGATTTATCTGTTGAACTATTTGAAATCTAATAGAATACTCAGAAAGCTCAGAATTGTCGTACAATGCCTACGTCCAGACGTGGTCTTACATGTAGTCAGATGTCGATGCCACTGTCCTAGACAGGGTCTTACACGTAATCGGATATTGATGCCACTATAACAGAAGTATCTAAATTCAATTCCACATGTTCGGTAACACACATTTACATATATTCCACATGACTCGATGAAAATACAAATTATCCCATATAACCGAATACATATATATATACATACATGAACACCTTTAAACAACTCTCATGCTATCAAGTAAAGAACATCCATATAACATAATTTACCCACATATTCCATCAACCTAATGTACAACACATTTATTTCATCGTTTTATTTGCTCAATGACCGCACATATAACATATAAGTATGAAAATACATACCTTGCGATCGAATTAACAAAATTCATTTGCATAAGCTTAGGCTTACTCGATTTGTTCCATGACTTAATCATTTCGTAGTCTAAACTCAGAATTGTAAATCACCGGTATAAAACCTACTAGGCGTCAGCCTAAATTACACACCGGCACTAAGCCTGCTAGACCCTAGGTCTGAAATTTAAACACCGGCATTTAGCCTGCTAGGCAATAAGCCCGATATAATTCACCGGCACAAGGCCTACTAGGCAATAAGCCCGATATAATTCACCGGCACAAGGCCTGCTAGGCAATAAGCCCGAATATTCATATTATCGAACCAACTCATTCACATTACATATTAACAATATCATAAATATCACATATAATTCACATCCTTACACATAGTGAACTCAATTTAATTCAATTACATATCATTGCTAAATTACTTTCACACCTTCGGCTTTGACATATTTCAATCCGTAAATTCATAATTCAGCATGTATACTAGATTATAATTGATACTTACGATATTAACTTGCTTAAAGACTTACCTTAGATATCGTCGGGCGACAAAAACCGACTATTTGTTAACTTTCGTCTTTCCCCGATCCAAGTCCGTTTTTCTTTGTTCTTGATCTAAACATATTCAATTTGAGCTCATTCAAACACATTTCATTTCAATTTAATCTAAAAACACCTAAATGGGCAAATTACCATTTTGCCCTTAATATTTCACATTTTTACAATTTAGTCCTATTTGCACAAATCACAAAATATGCAAAATTTCCCAACAATATAGCTAGGCCGAATCTTCCACATAGCCATATATGTAACAGCCCACTTTTGACCCTAATCAGAATAGTGGTTTCGGGACCACAAATCCGAGTCTGAAAAATATTTTAAAAATTATTTTGTGTGTTTATTGTGTGTGAATTTGTTGGTATTAAATTTTTGTGATTTAATTTTGTCATTTAAGTATTCGATTTAATAAAAGGACTTAATCGCATAAAAGGTAAAAGTTACAAACTATAGTGTAAAGTGCTTAGTTGATAGTGGCTTTTTAATATGGAGGATTTGCATTGTAATTAGTCCATTTTATATATATAGTGGACGGCATGTGTGATTTTGAATGACTTTATTATATGTATTTATATATTATAAAAGTTATAATTATTAATTATATTATATTAATATATAATAATGCATAAAATAAAAGAGAAAGACATTCATTCTTTTATGCTTTGTGATCGAAACAAAGAAAATAAGAAAGAAAGAAAACCATCTTAGGTTCGGCCTTGATGTTCTTTGATTAAGGTAAGAGTTTTGTTCGGTTTTTGATAATTTTTACGTTTTTGATATCGTTACTTTGAGTACTTTCCGACCCATGTCTTAATTTTTGATTTTGATGATGATTTTGTGTTTTGACATTGATGATACCTTGTGGTTTTTGTTGTTTGATGATGAAATAAGAAATATATGTGTTTGATTAACAAGTTTTGTCTTTGAATTTTTGATGAATTTGAATAATTTGGACTAAATTGCAAAAATAAATTTTTGAAGGACTAAAATATAAAATAAAAGAAATTTATTGACTTGTATGAACATAGGTAATATTCGGCCAAGCATGGGTAATGAGAAACTTTGTGTATTTTGTGGTTTGTGCAATAGGGACTAAATTGCAAAAGTGTGAAATATTAGGGACAAAATGGTAATTTGCCCATTTATGTGTTTTAGGACTAAATTGAATAGAATTGTGTTTGAATGAGCTTAATTTGAACGTGTTTAGATCAAGAACAAAAGAAAACGGACTTGGATCGGGGAAAAGTGGAAATAATCGAATATCCAGTTTTTGTCGTCCGATGTTATCCGAGGTAAGTCTTTAAGCAATTTAATATCGTTAATATTGGTTATAACCTTGATTACATGTTGAATTATGAATTTATAAGTGTGAAATAGGCCAAAGCCGAATATGATAAGTGATTTTAATAATGAAATGTAGTTAAATTTATTTGAATTTGATATGTGATAGTAATATGAATTATGTGTGATATGTGATATTGGCAATATGTAATGTGTATGAAATGGTTTAATTATATTGATACTCGGGCTTCGAGCCTAACAGGCCTTGTGCCAGTGAAGTGTATCGGGCTTATTGCCTAGCAGGCTAAATGCCGGTGATTAAATTTTCAGACCTCAGGTCTAGCAGGCTTAGTGCCGATGTGTGTTTCAGGCTTTGTTGCCTAGCAGGCTTAGTACCGGTGATTTATTATAAACAGAGGATTCGTGGATTATATTATCAATGTGGAATTTAATTACAGCAAATAAGCTAAATATTCAGGTACGTATAAGTCTCATAGTTGCAAGGAATAAGGTAAGTTGATATATTACTATTCGATACTAGTAATATGTGATATAGTTAAGGAATATTTGTAAGATTTTAATGTGTGCATTCGATTTTACAAATAATGAATATAATATATTGGAATTTGATTTTGGACTGTGTCTTTGAGATTCGGCCATAAGGTATGTATTTACATAAGTACATGTTATATGTGATGTTTATCGAATAAGTAAGTTGATAGATAATGTGTTTGTATTTTCGGCATCTTGGATATGTGGATAAAATGATATTGAGTAGATGTTATTCATATACGAAGATGAGATTACTTGATAGATGTATATAAATATCTATATATATACATGGACACATTCGGTTATGGGGGATTTTCTTATATGTACATGGTAAATTGATATCCGGTTGTATATATGTGAATAAATATATTTAATCATTGATGTACATTGATAAGCTTTACCTTCTTCAGTAGGTAAAGATAAGTGTTTTGCTATGTGAGAATATTTGTATTCGGTTTTGCTAACTTAGTGTTAATTTATAATAGTTGGTAAATATATAATTGCTTATGACTTACTAAGCTTAAATAGCTTACTCTGTGTGTATTCTTGTTTATTTCTGTTTATAGATTTGGATATATGTTACGAGTTCGAGGATCGTCAGCAAGACTACTCACACTATCGATGCTTTTTCTAGATTTTACTAAGTTGAATTTGGGCTTATGGCATGTATAGCATAGATGGAATGTTTGATTTTGGAACATGTATATATATAGCCATGCGAAAATGGCTTGATCACTATGTTTAAGTTCGGTTTTATGTGTACTTGGTTAAGTGCTTGATATGTTTGGTTTAGCAAATTGCCTTTGACTTATTATATGCAAAACATGGTTTCTATGTTTATGTTTGTGTATATGATCTCGGTTAAGGTGAGTTTATGTGTAACTTGTTTAATATGTTTTGCTAATGATAGACGAATTATGTGTTTTGGCAATAAGGTAAATGATATATGCTTGATGTATTTAGTAAGAATAAATGATGTTAAGTTTAAATGATTTTGGTTATGTGATATTTATATATATATAATGAAGTATGTGTATGAATGTTGGAAGCTAAAGTTATCCATAATTCGGATTAGAAAGTTGATAAAAGGATAATTATATGTATGAATGTGTATAGGAGATTCTGATTTGGTTCGTAATTGCAATGTATGCACCTTTATTATGCTTGAACGATTGGTTATATAGGTACGGTTGATGAAGGCAAATAATGAATATGTTGTATGGTTGTTTTGGTCGATATGCTTTGTTTAAGGTTCCATAATGAAAGATCAAAATGTTAGGTTTAATTTGAGTTGAAAATATGCCATATTAATGATTAAATAATTTGGTATATGATAGATAAGTACTTTGGTATGATTTTTTCGGTAATAGTGTTTAAAATTTGTGATAATCATAATTATATGTAGTTAAATGAATATGCTTGTTCATGTGTATTTTATATGCATGCCTATTATTCCGTGTGGATGTTTAAACATAGACAAACATACGTAACATGTGAAATTATATAGTCATGACTTAATTGATGGAATAGGTTACTACTGATTCGGTAAATATACATAGAAAAGAGCTTGTAGGTTAAATGCATATAATATAATGATTTCAAAGGTATGTACGGCCATATTGTAATGTTGATAATGTCATATATGTGATTGGATATTAAGTTGTTTATATATTGGTTCGAATTTGGTAATTATGGAACATGTTCAATTGAGTTTTGATGTATGTTCGAATTGAATTAGTAAAAAAAAAAATTAAATGTGTTTAATTGTGATACATGATTAGTAAGGTATAATTGATTCGAATTGGAATTATGATTCATGTATTTTAAATTAAAATAATTGAATTATGGATATTCAAGTTTGATAATGATATAATGTATCGTTATTCTTTGGTGCATGAAAGGTGATGAATAATTGTGCTGTGTTTTATATGGTGATGCCTCGTAACCCTAATCTGGCGACAGATACTGGTTTGGGGTGTTACAATATAAGTCCATACATTTCATTTGTTTTGCATTTAACCCCTCAAAAATTTATTTTCTCAATTTAGCCCTATTTACTCAAAATCGCCAAAAATCTCAATACAAAACATATTAATTTAACATATATCTTTCAAAATCCATCAACTATCATCATAAAGCTCATGAACTCTCAATGGCACATTTCAAAATATTCATCAAAATCAAAAATTCAGGCATGGGTCTTGATGTATTCGAAGCAACGATTTCAAAAACGTAAAAATTATCGAAAACCGACTAAGAACACATACCCGATTTAAGCTTGAAATATGGCCAAATGTAACAAGCTCACACCCTTTTCTTTCTTTCTTATTTTCGGTGATAGGAAGATGATGAACATGGCTTATTTTAAGCTTTGTTTTCATTATAATTAACTTAATTACTAAAGTACAAAAATAACCTTTCATTATAATAAAATTATCATATATATATAAGGTTATTTTAGACATATGCCATCCACTCACCTTAATAATGGGCTATTTGCCCTTTTAATACCTCATATTAACAAGCCACTATCATTTTAGCACTTTTCACTATAGTATGCAACTTTTGCACTTTACGCGATTAAGTCCTTTTTGTCAAATTAAGCACACAAACGATCAAATTTTCATACGAAACTTTCACACATTATAAATCACATATAATTAGCACAGAGTATAATATTTAAAAATTTTTTGGACTCGGATTCGTGGTCTCGAAACCACTGTTCCGACTAGGGTATAAACCGGACTGTTACAGAGCATGCTCGATTCTGTTTTGGAGTAAATCAATATATCATCAATAAATACAACCATAAATCTCCGGTTGAGGTTGAAAAACCCAGTTCATCAAATCTATAAAAGTAGCAAGGGCATTAGTTAATCTGAAAGGCATTACCAAAAATTCATAGAAACCGTATCGAGTTCGAAAAGTTATCTTCGGCACATCACAGTCTTTTACTCGCATCAGGTAATATCTCGATCTGAGATCTATCTTAGAAAACATGGTTGCACCTTTCAACTGATTGAATAACTCATCAATACGAGGCAAAGGATATTTATTATTTATCATTACTTTATTCAACTGGCTGTAATCAATGCATAATCTCAGCAAACCGTCTTTCTTTTTCTCAAACAACACTAGTACACCCTAAGGAGATACATTCACTCGGATAAAACCTCTGTCTAACAATTCTTGCCACTATGCTTTAAGTTTTTTCAGTTCAGTTGGTGCCATTCTATACGGCGGAACTGATATCGGTACAGTTCCATGCACCAAATCAATAAAAAATTCAACTTCATGCTCTGGTGGCAATCCTAGTAATTCTTCAAGAAACACATCTGTAAACTCTTTAACAACGGGCACCTGATCCAATTTCGATCTCGACTCTTGAGTATTCAGTATGTAAGCCAGAAATGCCTCAAAGCCCTTACAAATAATTTTCTGTGTAGAAATAGTTGAAACAACTTTGGTAACACTATTCAATCTATCAGACTTAACTGTAATCAATTCACCTGTCAGACATCTCAAATCAATTCGTTTCTATCTACAGTTTACCACTGCATCATGTATCGATAACTAATCCATTCCCAGAATTATATCAAATTCATGAAAGGGTAACAACATTAAATCAGTGGGAAATTCACAGCCCTGGACTCTCAGTGGGCACTTACAACATATTAAGTTAACTATTACACTCTGACCTAATGGATTTGTAACTTGAACATCAAACTCAGTTGACTTGACAAGCAGATTTTTATCAGTTGCCAAAGCTATGCAAATATACGAGTAAGGCGACCCAGGGTCAATCAATGCATATATAGTAACATCAAAGAGATAGAATATACCAGTAACGACATGAGGAGTGGTAGCCTCTTCCCTGGCTCGGATAGCATAAGCTCGTATAGGTGTTATGACTTCAGATATGGCAGCTGTATCTTTGGTACTACTGTGGTTCACCCTTAGGTTGCTACTCTGACCAAGACGTTTGCTCTTCTGTGGCGTAGTCACAAGTTTTTCTCCCCGGTCATCATTCTCCTTAGCCATCCTTGGGTAGTTACGTACAAAATGATCGGTTGACCCGCACCGAAAAAATGCACCCAATTTGGATCTGCACTCACTAGTATGTGGTTTACCACAATGTTCACACACCGATACAGACACTGACCACGTTGTTAGTAGGTTTATTCTGGAACCTAGAATCATGTTGTCTCGGTTTACTTCCGCCTAAAAACTCGGGTGATGCAGTGACACGATTATCATATTCTTTTGTGTTCTTCGATAGTGGTGCAGAAAATGACTTAGAGAAGTTCTTTTACTGAATTCTCGAGCTTTCTTTTCTCTCCACCTCTTGTCATTATAGATTTCTTCCATCTTTTGAGCCCTATCAGACAAAACTACAAACTATCGTATCTTGGTCCCTCCAATCATCATCTTGATTTCATCATTCAACTCGTCTTCAAAATAGGTACACATTTCTTCCTCGTTAGGCATAATTTCTCGAGCACAAAATTTCTCTCATATTCTGCTACTATTTTGTTTCCCTGTTTTAATTCCAAGAATTCTTTCCTTTTCCAATTCAGGTATCTTTTGCTAACATATTTCTTTTTAAATTCTATTTTGAAGACTTATCAGTTGATGTTATCTCTCGATACTACCATCGTTAACGTTGACCACCAACTGTAAGCTTCATCATTCAATAATGATACTACACATCTGAGGTAATCATCAGGAGAACATGCCATTTCATAAAAAAACCCATCGAATATTTTTCAGCCAATACTTAGGTTTACCCAGACCATTTTTAGTTCTACCTCGAAATTCCTCGGCACTATATTTTCTAACCTTGTCAATCGGAACCCATCGACTTGTTTCAACTATGAGAGGGGGTGGAGTTATCACAAGAGGTGTAATAGGGGGTACAATAAGGGTGGAGGTTGCTGAGCCATTGGATTGTTTCTCATAAACTCAGAGAACTATTGTCCTATTAAACCAAAGAACATATTTTTAACTTCATTTTCATACATTTGTGGAATCGGTATATTGTGACCTGCACCAGAATCAATAGTTGGAATACTTTTCATCACGATCAGAATCAGATGACATCTTTAAAATCTACAAGAAAACAGGGGTTAGATCGGATCAATCAATATTGCACTATCACGTGTTTATATGACGTGTAATTTTTAGATTTCATTCACGCTATGTTCAGTTAGAGAACTGACTAATTGTAGCTTTGATACCACTAAATGTAACTCACATAACTCGTATCTTTCGTCGAATTAGGGTTACGGAGTATTATTGAACAATTCAGGGCAAACAATAACAAATGGCATTCAATTTACCAAACTAATAAACAATTCAATTGGGGTAAAACATACATTTATGAGCCTTAGTTTTGAAACAATCCAGGACCAAATTGAAATAAATTAAAAAGTTTGGGAAAAACTAAAAATTTCCAAAGTAGGGGTCACACAGCAGTGCCCGTGTGGCTCGGGACATGGCCATGAGGCTATTTTGCACGCCCGTGTGTGTAGATCTTATAACTTACCGTGCCCATGTAATATAAGGTCACGTGGTTGTGTGATAAAGCCCAGAGTATGTGGCTCACTGTGCCCGTGTAATATAAGGTCACACGGTCGTGTAGCTAGGCCATGTAACTCTCTATGCCCATATGGTCCAATCTGTACCATAACACGCTAGGGGCACACGCCCGTGTGACAACTCATGTCCCAGGCCATGTGTGCCCAAAATGACCCAAAACATGCTCATTTTTTATTCAATTGCATAGGTACCTAAACCATCTTATAATACATGATTACAAGCCTCAAAACACATCCAAGAACCATTATAACATGCCAAATAATCAATCAAAAATACTATTCAAAGTCATTAAACTACCCACATCTCAATCAATTAACAATTCATTACCTTGACTAGATTTCCATGCTATCACGTTTGACCACATTTAGCACACATATAAGTTAGCAAACTTATCATTTGATTCACACATACATATTACTTGCGCCTAGGTTGATACCATACATACATGCTTTAAAAACTATAAACACAACCAAAGCATAGACAATTCAAGTTATACAACATAAACCATTATGCATCACTACATACAACTTTAACTCCTATCACATGCCATACAAGTCAAGATGTATATAAAATCTACCAAAAAAGATCCTTGGATAGTGTGATTCTTCGAGTTGATCCATACTCCTAACTTCCACAAAATGTAATCTATATAGAAAAGACAAGACTCGAGTAAGCTTACATAAAACTTAGTGAGTTCGTCAGTTAAACAATAAAGCTTACCAAATTAAAATAATAACTCAATTAACAAGGTTATTAAATGATTTCTTATAAATCACAGCTCACCCAGGTGAGTAATGCCCAACATTAGTACATATCAATTCTCTACATTTCAATAACATTCAAATATCAATAAACAATGCCCAATGAACAATGTACGGATACGAGTACACGGTTAACCAACTAGAACACACCAGAAACTCATACGAGCCAATCCAACCGATGACACACCTCGGCACTAAGTGCTTAGCTCATAGGTCAACATCCACTCCCGTAACACACCAGAAAACAATGTAATATAACACGATAGTCCGCAACAAATACAGGGTGTCAGTATATTCAATAATCAGAGGATATATAGAAAACATCGTCACATCTCATACTAATCCCGTACTGCGCGCAAAATAACCTATTGGCATGCAAATTGTACTCTATCCTACGTTCATCTGGCTCAGGGTTCATAACAGAAAATAGTGTTATCATTTCATTCCATCAGCTCTCATTTACAAGACAACATTTGCATTAATCAGCATTCAACAATTGAATTTCATTTAATAAGAATTTAGAAATATATTAGAATTAAATTGTTCGAACTTACCTAACTAAACTGAACCACAACAAGATATAAGGACTATTCAATAATTTTCTCTTTTCCGCGAATATCAGCTCCTTATTGATCTAAAATAATAATTTCATTCAATTAACTAATTCCAACAGCAAAAATAAAATCACTTTATACAATTAAGTCCTTTTTCCTTAACATTTTACTTTTATGCACTTTAGTCCCTAAGCCCAAAACATGCAGTTTAACCATTTTCATCCAAACCCAAGATTAGCCGAATATTCAAGGGTTTCACTGCATACAATATTTGCAATTATTTTTATCAAGCCCTTGTAATTTTATTACTTTAACAATTTAGTCCTTAAACATTAAAATCATCAAAAACTACTTTACAAAATAGTCCTATCTAACAACCACATTCAATAATCTTTCATAAAACTTCAAGAATAACTCAAAATAATCAATGGCATATTCCGAAAAATTTGACAATTTTACAAATTAGTTATCTAGTCAGCTAAATCAAGCTAATACGAGCTCAAAAACAAAAATTACTAAAACCGGACAAAGTTTACTTGCCTATTTGAAGAACCCTAGCTTGGCTGAACCTTAGGTTTTCTAATGGTGGCTTCCTTTCAATTTTTTGGTGAAAAATGAATTGCTAAAGAAGATGATGTTATTTTATTATTCTTTTATTTTAATATTATTTGCTTATTTATGATTTTTCCCTTAAAAATTAAATCAAATTTCATACAATTAAGCATCTAGGATCATCCACTAAACATCAAATGGTATATTTTCCATTAAAAACCCCTAGCCTTCCTTTCTATAGCTAATTGATAACCTTAACTATTAACACTAACTTCTGCAGCTTTTTACGATTTAGTCATTTTTATTTAATTAACTATCCAAACGATAAAAATTCTTAACCAAAATTTAATACAACACTAATGACCTTGTAAATACTAAATAAGTAATATTTACGGACTGACACGTCGGGGCTGTGGTCCCGAAATCATTGTTTCCGACACCACTGAAAAATGAGTTGTTACATCATTAGTGTATGTAATTTTTCGAGCACATTGGCTTAAATAAAATTTCATTATTCACTTTAATATCATTTGTATTTGTCCTCAATGGTTTTTGCACGCAAAGCAAAATGTAAACAAATATTGGCTTATTGATTACCTAATGTTTTACTAATACTAAGTTGCATTACATGATTGAATCTTAATATGAGAAGACAACTTGTATTAGTAGGTAATCTACAAGGTCCATCGTTTGATGAATAGAAATTGAGTAAATCAATTAAAAGGCTATTATGTCATCTATCAAGTCCAAATGGGAAGATACATTGTCTTCGGTATTAGAGTGGTTTACTCCTAGAAGATAAAGACATAGATACTATTGTCTAGACTAACAATACATCGGAAAGGAACTAAGTTGAATTAATCATAAATACATTTATGAATTAATTCACTTATGACGTTTATAGTGTGGTTTACCTCAATCCTAAATAAGTGACTAACTTTGTGGTTTACCTCAATCCTAAATAAGTGACTAACTTTATGTGCATGACTCATATACTTTGATGTATTAAAAGCCTGAGTTCAAATAACTAAAGAGCTTCAAATAACTAAAGAGCCATAAGCTAGCACGTTAAGCATACAACTTCTGCATAACATAGCTACATATACAATATTGGAATTCATAGTCCAATAAAGGGTAAATGATATCCTCTCATCGACATTACATGATAGATGAAAAAGTAACGCGATCACGAATCATTTGTCTAGGGCAAATGGTTACCATGAGATAAAATAGAACCATATTGAGCGAATGAATTCAACCCAAAGAGATTAAGGATATCCTATAAGGGTAACATACTTATGACAAGGTCATTAGACAAACAATTATAAGTTGCTTTCGTAATAGTATATAATAAGTAAGGGTTCATCATGATACTTTAATGGAATAACTTCATGATTAAATAATATTGTAATTAATAAGTGAAAAGCCAAAACTTAATTACAAATTATTTTATCCTTAATTATACATGTTCAATCGGTCACTCTGCTAACTCTATATAACCCAAAAAAAAAAACATATTGCATATAGAACAGATACGATGGAATGAATGAAAATGACGACCAAGAGAAATAGATCGCATGTATCACTATTGCATTTTCTCACTAAGTACAAAAGATAATTCATAAATTAAATTAATGTCTTCGAATTATTATTCAATTGATTGTAATTAAATAATTGAAGTTTTAATTGATAATTAAATTAATTAGTCATAATAGCTTTATTGAATGGGGAAATTAAATATAATTCTGTTGGAAAGCCGGAACCCCATGGCGCAGCAGAATAAAATTAGATCCGGCGATCCAAATCAGGAATCCATGTGTGAGGAACGAATCGGGGTGAAATAAAAGTTTCGAAATTACCAAAACTTTAATCTTAGTAGACAGCGACGCCTTGGCAACAAGAGTTTTGATCTACTGTCGAATCAAGCCACAACCTTTTCCGATGTCGGCCTCTACGTGATCCACCCGATTTGACTATGAACGGAAGAAATCTCCAAAACTATTTTGGAGGTTTATTTGCTTGACGGCTGCTAGACCTAACAAGCAATCACTTAGGGTTTTCCATTTTGAGCTTTGTCTCCTTTTAATACCTTTTATAATGGGTGCCTTTCTCATTGGGCCTTTTATAATAGGTATCCTCTTAATTGGGCCTTTTATAATTGGTATCTCTTGAATGTATTACAAGATTAAATAAATACAATAAAGTTTTTAACCGAAAATTATAATTACATTAATTATATCTAAAAATTATAATTACATTAATTATAATAAGGATTTCGGTAAACTATATTTATTTAAATTTATATATGAATCAAATTCATATATTGATAAAATTATGTTATCATTATGTGTACAACATCCTTGTACATATAATATGTTCAATATTTGATTGCCCAATTAAATTAATTCTTTAATTAATTTAATTCATGTGACAACCAAACACAATACCAACTATATTTTATTCCGTTCATTTCAACCATAGGGTGTGACCACAGAGGTTTTTGCAACGTTAGCAGTAATACTAGAACGATTCTATTGTCACAGACAATGAGTGGCATCTAGCAATGCATCATTGCTACCTAAGTTACAAGAAGTCATGATTCGACATAGCCATTCGTGATTAACCTTTCATGCATTAATCCTTAAGTCCTTTATCTTTGGAATGGATACAAGTCATGGGATAGTCACACTTGCATAGTCCATCCCATGTTTCTTAATACCTTGAGTAGACTATGATATACAAATTAGTATGACATCTCATATCAACTTATTTGAGCATGGCCATGCATTTCTAGTTTCACTCAATCAAGTGGCCTAAGATATTACTCCTATTATGTAGGAGGGACTTATCCTTTATTGATCAACCATATCCCTCTACATAGATTGTGGTATATCCAACATCTTCCTTTATAGAACAACTTGTTACGGTGTACGTTTAACTGTATCAAAATATACAACTCACGATGCTGGGATAATAATGATCTCAAGTCTGAGGATCATGTACATATTAATCACTATGAGTAATATTGTGACAATTACATAATAATCCAAGAAACATACTCATAGTGGGTCAATCCAATATGTTGTTCTCTAATACACATATTCATGCATTGATTTTGACACTCCATATCAATGACAACTCTTTATCATCAATCAACTACATGTTAGTCTTAATGCATTATTGTTGTCCTAGTCAACAATAATACTCGACTAAGGATCTTTTAAGAATAATCATATTATTCTCAGGACATTATTATAAAACAGTTTATTTATACACACAGAAAGAAAAACTGAAATAATAATGACAACGCTTTATATTAATAAACATGGTAAATTAAGTATGTTATTACAACCATCTCATGATTGATCTTTGGGCATACTCTTACAACTTCCTCATATATTCTCATACGACAAGGTTGACATGACTTTAACGAAATTAGAATTTGATTGAAAAAATAATTTTAATTAGATAAATTATAAATGTTGGATAAAAGTCCAGATAACACATATAATTGTACTTGATATACGATATGGGCCCGGGAGCCCATCCCATATAATGAGAGGTGGAAAAGCCTAGTCTTCCTTAGAGTTGCTGCTACTCATGGAATACTGTAGTTGTCTATTAAAATATTATTATCTAATTACCCTTTGTTCAAGTAAAACTCTTGTTCTGTTTCCCTATAAATAAAAACTGTGGTATGACCTTATTACACATGCTATGGAGAAGATTGCTTGGTAGGAAGTCGGGAAATGACTTACACCGCCTCGCACAAAGCACAAGTAATAATTTAATTTAGGATTTATTACTATAACTACCATACGACTCGAATTTATGAAAAAAATTAACTTCTATTATACCTAAAAACATTGTTTTACCTTTCTCTTTTTGTTTACATTTTGCTTGTTTTTTTCCTTCTCTTTTCTCCCTTATTTTCTTCCTTCTCCAACTTCTAAACCTAGTTGCCATCCATTGTTGCATCGCCCTGCTTGCAAGCATCAGTGGTCCTCTCATTAGAATGAAGCTCTCCTCACCTTCTCTTAATCCATTGGTTTAGATTTTCAAGCCAACTATTAAATCCCAAAAATAAAGTTTAGTTCGAACCTTTCTTGGTCCCAATCACTATTGTTCTCCATCAAATCAACATGGCTTCGAGGTATGTGGTCTTCCGTTGGCGGCCACCTTCTCACTTGGGGAGTGAACCACCGGAGCTATGAGAATTCAACAATCTAAAATTAGTTTTCTCTTCCCATTTTCTTTTTTAAAAGAGTAGTTTATAAGACGATAACCTTTAAAAAAATTAAATTATTTGATTTAAAAATGTTATTCAAATATTCAAATAAAGATATTATATAAAAATTTAAAAAATAAAAGTAACCTCAAAATATTATTTACTAATACATATAACAAATTATTTGAGTACACTTTCAATTGAATTGGTGTCATATACAAATGATTTTTTTTAGTAAATTTTCAATTGAATTGGTTTCCATGGATTGAAAGTGAACTTTGAACTTCACTAATCCATAAATAAGATCGATCCACTTCCATGATTCAATTTCATCACACATACACACGTCTTTTCAAAATAATAACAATGTGGTAACATATTATTTGGTATTTGAGTTAGACCTAAATATTTAATTTAATATTTAAGTTTTTTTATAAAAAATTTGTACCTAAGTTTGGTTTCAATATTCAAAATCGTGTCTGAATTTTTTCAATTTGATACTTAAGTTTTTTTTATCTCAATTAAGTACTTGAGTTTAGTTTCAATATTTGATTTGATATTTGAGTTTTTGTATCCAATTAAGTACCTATGTTTTCTTTTAATTATAACTTGACTCTCCAAAAATAATAAAATTTCAATTTAGATCTAAAAACTGAAAAATATAAGCTAATACAATAGTGAAATAATATTTTAGCTTCATAGAAATATATAACATAATTGCAATCCCCTACCTCGAATTTTTTTTTGGCTTTGCCCTTGGGCCACTTGATATGATTTTATTTGAGTATCAAATTGAACATTAAAATTTCATTTTAGGCGCCTAAAATAAAATATTTGTAATTTAAGCACTCATGTTATATAGTTCAATCATTTTGTTAGTCCCCATTAAATTATGTAGTAGAAATCTATGACATTTTTCTTTTTTTTTTTATGTGATTAAAGTAAAATCCATGTCATTATTATTCATAAAAATTATAATTTTAGTCCTCAAACTTTTAATTTAATGTAAATTAGGTAAAATCCTTAAAATTTTGAGACATTTGCGGAACATTTACAAGAATGCCGGTCGTCACCACTGCTGGTCAAGTCTTCTCTGAGGATGTTGCTGACTTTTCCATTGGGCTTCTCATCGAAGTTCTCCAATGAATGTCAGCCAGTGACTAAAATAATTTTTTTTATTTTTAATACCTAAAATGAAAATCTCTTATAGTTAGGTGACTGTGTGTAATTTACCATAATAATAATAATAACCTTCCCCGCCCTCTCACCGTATCCGATTCGTTGTGACTTGTCAGATTGTGACTGTAAAGTTGTCTCAGGTAGGATCAAAAAGAGTTCAGGCCAACGCATAGCAACGCACCATAAAATCCCACCGCTACGCCTCTCTCTTGACTGAGAGAAATGGAGGCATTATTGGTGAATTACGTTGAGAAAAGCCTGGAGCAATACATGAGAAGAAACGCCGTTTTCCTCTGCGAACGCCTGTACGCTGAGTTTTCTTCCGAGGTTTCCTCTTTATTTTCCATTCTTCAATTGTTTTCCTTTTCTTTTATTCTATTTGTTCTTGGAATTGAATCGAAACTTTAAATGTGTTATTTTTCCTGTTACTGTAGGTGAATTTACAATTATTGGCTAGATGTTACTTGAATAATAATCAACCTCACTCTGCATATTACATTCTTAAAGGTACTACTTTTCTTTAACGTTTTCGTTTCTCTTTTTAATGATGTTAGGGAATGATACTGGTATTTTGAATTGATGTTTGTGTTTATTTGTCCTGATTTCAAGGTATGCAAATGGCTCAGTCTCGTTACTTGTTTGCAATTGCGTGCTTAGAAATGGATCTCTTTTGTGAAGCGGAAGCTGCATTGCTGCCTGTTCAAGATCTATGTGCTGAGGTATGTGATCACCTTTTGGAAGTCGATTATAATGATGAAAAGGGTGGTTTGCGATATGTGCTTGTTGGTTATTTATTTGAATTTCATGATCATATTTGTTCTTACATGCATGTAGGTTCCAAATGGTGCTGCTGTGCAATTTCTTCTCGGCATTATTTATAGGTTTTTTCTGCCACTTGCTTTTTATGTTTTATGTTTCTTCTCATTTTTCCAAGCTTTATAGTAGTACTGGTATGGTAAGCCTAGCATTCATTGCATTCTTCACTTTCACTAGATTAGTGGCTTTCCTTGACTGAACAGTTTCGATGGGAAAGTAACCCTGAAATCAGAAAATTCCCTTCCTAATTTCTTCCAAGGAGAATTGGATGGACAGGACATTTTCCTCCTAATTAGTTGGGATAATTTTACTTCGAATGATAATTTTTTTTACTTTAGATAAATGAATCACTGTTGGCTTGTAATTGAATTAGCATTCCTGACTAATCCACTAACACTAAATACTGAGCTAGTTTGTTCACGTGCCAAGTCTATAGCCTTGAATCATACTGAGTCTAAGCTGTTCGAGAGAGGCCAGGTTTATTCATACAGAATTGGCATTTAATTCTATGTTATACTTTCCTTTTCATTTGGGCAGGATGTTACTTGTGTTGGCTTGCTATATTCCCAGTGTCGTTCTCTCTCTTCAGTACAATATCTTTGTTCTGTATTTTTTTCTCCACAGGGACACCGATAGGAAGAACAAGTCTATTGAACACTTCAGGAAGACTTTGTCAATTGACCCTTTGTTTTGGGCAGCATACGAGCAACTTTGTATGCTAGGTCAGTGATTTTTGTACAGATTAAGTGAGAAAGATTACATAATTTTAAGCTTTGGCCTTATTCTTTTTTTTTTCTTCTTGTAATATAAACAAAATTTCCCTTAGAAAAATAAGAAAAAGAATAAATACTTGTGCAGAGTCTGTGTAGTGTTACAATTAACTTATAACTATAATTTTCAGTTGTAGGTATCTATCTGCATAATCATTAATTAACATGTTGTTGACAAGGCTTAAGTGTATTTATTTCAGGTGAGGCAGAGGAAGCTGCTGTTTGCTTTGGTGATGCAACTGTTCCTTGTGCTCAAGAGCATTACCTAGGCAATGCATCAAGTTGTTTACTACTAGCCGATACTGATCATAGCTCGGATTCTTTTCAAAGATTTGGCTTAGAATATTTGAGTCGAAGCCTTTTAAAACAAAGGGAAGGGAACAATATCAGAGAAATATGTGAGAATAATCATGGAGGACCTAGTTTAACAGGAGCTGTTAGTCAAAGTAAAAACAGCTGTTGCAGTACATCATTTTTAAGTACTCCTTCCCCTGTTCCCACACAAGTAAGTCATTTTTGGGTAATTAAATAGTTAATCCATTTGAATTGTTGTGAAATACTTATTTCATATCCTTGTACTAGCTCTAACTTGTTTAGTGATTTAGCATCGTGTGCATGTAGGTTTACATGTATATTATATTTGCTTAGTTGATTTACTGCATCTTTTTTTATACTTAACCTGATGAGCATATTCTAGGCAAGCAAGCTTGTCATACATAGTCTTTCTCTGTTCAACTTAGTAGCGTATTCGGATTTTAGGACTACTATTTGCAGGCTCTTGGAGGCATCAATTCTTCAAAAGCAACTTGGTTTTTGTAATTAGTTTGAACAACATTATGTTGAATGCTTTGGATGCATGCAAATTATTTCAGGGCATTCTTAACCATGATTTTCAGAATATGACAATGTAGGTAAAATGAAAACATTTTAAAATTTAGAATTGATATTAGCAACTTTTAACAGAGAAATTGGGATGCAGAAAAGATTTATCCGTTCAGATGCAAGGAATTATTGATTTTATAGTTTCAAAGATATATCACTTACACAGCTTCACATTTGCAAAGAAGATGGCAGCATTTGTCTACTCATTCAAATTGCATGTCATGAGAAGCCTTGGCTGATTCAAATTATAAATGATCTAGTTACTTGAACTTTGACACATTTGCTTAAGTCCTTGTATGGTTATTTACAATGCATGTAGTAATAGACTAACAGCAGCTGGTCTGTTAGGCTCTGCAGCATCAGTTATGTTCTTACTTTTTCATATGGATATGTTATTTATCTGTATCCATGTTGAACGTGTTTCTGAGATCTGTGTTTTCACTCTTAAGCTATCAGATGTGGCTCCACCACCTCTAGTTAGAAACATGCATCTTCGTCAAAGTGAAGACTCTCTAAGACCTAGTACTCAAGCTCGAAGGAAATTTGCTTGTGATAATGAATCAGCACAGGTTGTATTTACGCATTTATCTATGACAATGCCTCTATTACCTCCTTTAGTTTTAATAATAATTTCCATTTGTTTGTTACATTCTTTAGGAGTCACGTTTCTCCTATGCTTGCATCATGAACATTGCATGTAATGCAACTTGTGTTGATAATACTGAAGTCATAATCTTACATCATCTAATATAATTAACTAATTATCTCTATATGCCATTTTGTCGATGAAGAAAAATCTAGATATCTAGGATTGCCCTTGACATTAGAAAGTCACCTTCTCTTTTGCTACACATACAGGATTTGCCCTTTTGACATCAAAACCTTTTTGTCTTGTTGAGAACAACCTTTAAAATATTCAAATCCATTTATATATTTAATAAATAAAACATTAGGAGCGAATGTATGATTTTTGTGTATGGGTTTGGTAGGGGTTTTACTTTCAGCTTGCTGAATTAGGAAAGAAGTATATTCAGAAAATGATATGGCTATTGGGCAGTGGTGTGCGGACTGTTTATCCCTAAGTTGTAAGGCCACTTGTTCCTTTCTATGGATCCCTTAAACCTAAGTGAGAATCTTACTAGTTTTGTTAACCCCTACTCTCCTTGTTTTCTGATTTTCTTTCAGATGCAAATTATTTTTCCTCTTTATTATATTGAGCTTGTTTTGTCTGTTTGTTTTCAGTTCTTATATCTTATTTTATTACATTTTGGTTGTATTGAAACTTGGAATAAGGTGCTAGTGACTGCAGGATGATGGTTGAACGGAGTGCTTTTGTTTTGTGGTTTTGTATGGACTCAAACTATGCCATTAATTTAACTTTTACATCAACATTCTGAACTCGTAGGAATGAAATCTTTAATTGTCTTTGTAATTTTCTAGCCTTTTGCTTGTTAGAATCTACTTTAGGCTTATATATGCACTTTTCTGTTGCTTCTTAGGGGCGTTTCTTCCAGTTTAATTGTTTTAATTTTTCTATTATTATTTAACATTGCTAAAGTACATCATGGTTCTCCCCTTAATTTTTTTTCTAAAATGTGCTGCCTCTTCTGTTATGACCCTGAAGATTCGTGGCAGTTTATTTTTCGATTCAGGACTTCGTAGAAGTGCTAGATTAGCTGCAGGGCAGAGAAGCTTGAACACCTCACAAGGATCAGAAAATAAAGCAAAAAGTTTGCATGCTTCAACTAAATTAAGCTCTGAGACTTGCTCTTCAACATTTTGTCAAGGTCAATTTCTTTTATTCAGTTCCTCTTTAACAAAATATTTGAATTATTAATTATGGTTAGTTTTTATTTTATATGTTAGACACATTTAACTTCAGGCATAGCCGTGAATTTAATTTGATATGTTGCATAATGTCAAAAAATATTCATGTTTCATCTTTTCTTCTATGCATTTTTTATTGCATTTTTAGATTCAAACACTTTGATGTCATTTGTAGGGGAATTGATGGAAACTTATGAGGTTGCTGTATCAGAGTTCGGAGCAACTTCTTCATCATTATCTTCGACAACTGATGTTAAATCCATTCAGCATGAGATAGAAATTACAAAACTGAACAGCTTTATCTCAGATAGTGCAACAATTAAATCTGGTATCTCAGATACAATGAAACTCCTGAGAACTCTTGGGGAGGGCTATAGGCATTTGTGTATGTTTAGATGTAAGGTATTGCTCCGTCAACTAAAACATGTTTTATCTTAAATAGTGAGCTTGAGTGCATATTTTTATAATGTAGAAAAATGATTGGGGATACTTTCTTAAAGGAAGCTTTAAATGTCTATCAAAAGCTCTCATCAAAGCAGTATAATACAGGCTGGATTCTTTCCCAGGTGATTGTGTTGTACCTGAGTTCTCCATTTTGTGAATCTATATTTTGTTTATATCTGCTGGATTTTGAAAGGGAGTAACAAGATTTTAGTTCTTTGAGAATGGTAAACTGAAAATGTTAGAAATAGGCTTTTCTGTATTATATTTCTCACAGGAAATTACACTAATATTTATATACATAGTGAGCCTAACTTTAGGAAACTTTAAACTAGGAAGCAAACTGATTCTAGAGATGCTGTCCCTTAAAACACAGCCTTAAAGTTAGGGATAGCAATCAATAAAATATCTACAGGATTCTATCTCGATACATCAATATTCCTTATTAGAAGCTCAATCGACACTTCCCTCAAAGTCAAAAGTGGATATCATCCATTCTCGACTTGCTTACTAGTTTCGAAAGGTCTTCCCGGATAATCCTTTGGTAAGGATATCTCGCGATTGACCATCGGTGGACACATATGGAGTGCAAATTAAGCCACTGTCAAGTTTCTCCTTGATGAAATGTCTGTCAACCTCAATGTGCTTCGTACGATCATATTGTATTAGATTATGTGCAATATTCATAGCAGACTTATTATCACAATACAGTTTCATTGGACCTTCCCACTTGATCTTCAAATCCTCCAAAATAATTTTCAGCCATAATAATTCACAAATTCCAAGAGCCATCGCTCTAAATTCAGCTTCTGCACTAGATCTAGCCACAACATTCTGTTTTTTACTCCTCCAAATTACAAGGTTGCCTTCCAGAAAAGTGCAATAGCCCGAGGTTGATCTTCTATCAACCATAGATCCTGCATAATCTGCATTAGTATAGGCTTTAAGAGTTAAATTCTCCCCTTTCTTAAATAGGAATCCTTTGCCTTGAGTGCCTTTTAAGTACTGTAGAATTTGATATACAGCTCGAAGATGTGATTCTTTAGGATTGTGCATGAACTGACTTACAACACCAACTCCATAGGAAATATCCGGTCTAGTATGTGACAAGTAAATGAGCTTCCCTACGAGTATTTGATATGAACCTTTATCAACTACTGCATCTTCTAGTACATCTCCAAGTTTGTGGTTCACCTCTATGGGTGTCTCTGCTGGTTTACATCCCAACTTGCCCGTCTCTGTCAACAAATCAATTATGTATTTTTGCTGAGATATGAAGATTCCTTCCCGAGAGTGTGCTACTTCAATACCAAGGAAATATTTTAATTTACCAAGCTCTTTGACCTCAAATTCTTTTACTAGGCATTTCTTTAAATTTTCCATTCCTTCCAAATCATCACCTGTCACTATAATGTCATCTACATAGACTAATAAAGCAGTCATTCCCCCTAAAGATGAGTGCTTTACAAACAGAGTGTGATCTCCTTGACTCTGTTTATACCCTAGCTTGAGCATTACTTTGGTAAATCTTCCAAACCAAGCTCTCAGGGACTGTTTTAGTCCGTACAGAGCCTTTTTTAGTTTGCAAACTACCTGTCCTGTATTTGGACCGAACCCTGGTGGAACATCCATATAGACTTCCTCCTCAAGATCACCATGTAAGAAAGCATTTTTGATGTCAAACTGCTGTAGTTTCCAGCCTCTGTTGGCAACGAATGACAACAACAGTCTCATAGTGTTCATCTTTGCAACCGTGGCAAATGTCTCAAGGTAGTCTATTCCATACTTTTGAGAGTACCCTTTAGCAACTAATCTTGCTTTGTACCTCTCCAAAGAGCCATCTGAATTACATTTCACTGTGTACACCCAACGACATCCAACTGGTTTCTTTCCTTTCGGTAATTTTACGAAATCCCATGGCTTATTTTTTTCAAGTGCTTCCATTTCAACCTTTATGGCATTTTTCCAATTCTCATCATTTAATGCCTCGGATACAGTTTTGGGAATGGAGATAGAATTTAGGCTAGTAAGAGAGGCTTTGTGGTTATGGGACAAATTTTTGTAAGACATGAATGAGTACAAGGGATGTTTTGTACAGGCCCTAGTTCCTTTTCTAATAGCAATAGGAAAATCATAGTCTTTTTGATCTGAATTTTCAGCAGTATTCAAAGTAGGTTCAGTAATTACCTCGAGTTATAGATTAGTAGGTTGTTTATCCGAAGAAGATGATTGAACTTGCACCGGTGCCTTCTTCCTTGAGTAAACTAGTAAAGGGCGAGTAGTGTCCTGAATCCCTTTGGGCGACTTAGGTGTAGTAGGCTTTATTTCGGGTTCCATAGGTTCAAGTTGGGCAGGCTAGTTGGTAGGTAAGGACTGAGTGTTTGGTCACTTGAATAGAGCTAGAAAATTAAGTTAGGCGGTCAATTTGGTTGGTAGGGCGGGACAGAGTTGGAAAATCAAGAAGAAAAAATTCTCTGTCCTTATCTTCTATGAATAAGTTCTCCCCTTGAAGATAAGGACGAGTAAAGAATTTTTCTTCTTCTGCAAAGTGACATCCGCTGAAACATAAAATTTTTTTGTGGCTGCATTATAGCATTTGTACCCCTTTTTGTGTAGAGGAATAATCGAGAAAGACACATTTGACAGCTCGTGGATCGAGTTTTCCCCTATTTTGAGAATGTACATGTACAAAGGCAACACATCCAAATATTTTGGGAGTAAGGTTTGAGGTATTGAAATCAGGAAAAAATTTCAATAGAACTTGCATAGGACTTTGAGAGTCAAGGACCTTTATAGGCAACCTATTTATTAGATGAGTAGCATTTAAAACAGCCTTCCCCCAGTATTGTTTAGGGACATTTTTTTGAAACAATAAAGCTCTAGTAATAGCTAAAATGTGACCATTCTTTCTTTCGACAACGCCATTTTGTTGGGGTGTGTTAACACAAGAGGGCTCATGGATAATGCCTATGGATAATGCCTTTTTCTTGAAAATATGGGGAGACAAACTGATTGAAATAGTCTTTAGCATTGTCTAACCTAAATCTTCTATTTCAGCCCTAAATTGTGTTTTGATCATGTTGTAAAAGGTTGTAAAAACAGACCTTACATCTGATTTTTGTTTTAAAAGAAATATTCAAGACACACGGGTACAATCATCAATAAAGGATACAAACCACCGAGCCCCAGAGATGTTTGAAATATTTGATGGTCCCCAAATATCACTATGAATAATAGTAAAAGGACCGGATGTTCTTTTATTGCTTACCGGAAAGGAGGTACGTTTATGTTTGGCAAGTTCACAAACATCAGAATGGAATTTTTCAACAGTTATTCCTTTGAACAATGAAGGAAACATAAATTTAAGGATTTGAAACGAAGGATGACCAAGGCGGAGGTGATGGAGCCAAATTTTGTCTTTATTAGCTTGAACAGACTTGGATAGGAAAGGTAATGGTGAGGAATTCAGAGCACTAACTTCTCCACTAGATTCTTCAAGATAGTATAGGCCATTTGCTTCCTTAGCATGTCTAATCATCTTTTTCGTATTCTGTTCCTGAAAAAAACATCGATTGGGATAAAAAACCACACTACAATTAGAGCCCCTGGTAATTTTTTTGATGGAGAGAAGATTGGTAAATAGTTTAGGAACATGAAGGACATTTTTAAGAGTAAGGGTCTTGTTTATAACAATATCACCTTGACCACCATCGTGATCACGTAACCATCACCATCATATCTTTCTATTACTAGGACAAGGTGTATATGAAACAATTTTGTGTGAGGAGTGGGTCATATGGTCTGTAGCTCCTGAGTCAATAACCTAAGACCTGTTAGTGACTGTGTCCGAGACATTAGAATTTTGAGAAGAGGATATACCTGAAAGCGCCAAACTACAAGTACCTGTGGAAGAAGACTTTTCCAATGATCCCAGCAATGTTTTTAACTTCTCAATTTCATCTTTATTAAAAACACCAGGTGAGTCTTGAGAATTCTGTTCTCCATCCAGTTGTCTTGCTATATTTGCTCGCCCTTGTTCCTTTGGTTGTCCGCTGGTTTCTGAAAAATTCTTTTTAATTGTCTGTGGCTTCCCATGGAGCTTCCAGCAGTTTTCCTTAGTGTAATGAGATTTTTTACAGTAGGTACACCATACAGACTCCCTTTTAATAGGCCTTGTAGGTTCTTTCTGCTTAATATCGTTGCCAGTTGGCTATTCCATGGAAAATCTCCTCTCACTGATAGCCTTTGTAGCTAAGGCAGAACCATCCACTTGACTATTCTCAAGCATAACTCCTCTTCTTCCTTCTTTAGCACGAACTATCGCGATTGTCTCATTTAGTGATGGTAGCTCCTCCTTTCCAAGTATTTGGACTCTTACTGCATCAAATTCAACATTTAGCCCAGCAAGAAAATCGTAAATTTGATCCTTTTCAACGAACCTTTTCAAGAGTGCTGCATCTGCACTGCACTTCATTTGAATGCACTGGTAATGATCCATCTCTTGCCATAAGCTTTGCAAAAGATTAGAATACTCCGTGATGGAACGACTTCCTTGCTTGGTAGATGAAATCTTAGTCTTGATTTCATAGATTTGAGCAGCATCTCGAACTTTAGAATAAGTCTGCTTCACAGCCTCCCATATTTCTTTGGATGAGTTAAGAAACATGCATGTGTCACTGATTTCTGGCATCATAGAATTCCATAACCAAGACACGACCATAGAGTCTTGTTCATCCCAAGCATCAAACTGAGGATCTCCTTCTTTAGGTCCTGTTCCGAGTAAGTGACTCAGCTTTCCTCTACCCTTCAAGAACGTGCGAACCAGTGAGAGACCACTTCTGTAATTCTTCCCATTTAACTCAGTAGGCCACTTGAATGTTCTGCAACTCACTTGTTGGGCTGGAGTTTTTCATAGAGACTTCTGAACCATCCCCATTGGTATTGGTTTGGATAATTTCAGACATATTTCTTTTGAACAAAAGAGGCAGGCTTGAGGGTTGAGTGGGAGTAAAAGATTACCAGAAAAAAAAAATTCCCAGAAATCGGTCTAATCTGATACCATTTTAGAAATAGGCTTTTCTGTATTATATTTCTCACAAGAAATTACACTAATATTTATATACATAGTGAGCCTAACTTTAGGAAACTCTAAACTAGGAAGCAAACTGATTCTAGAGATGCTGTCCCTTAAAACACAGCCTTAAAGTTAGCGATAGCAATCAATAAAATATCCACAGGATTCTATCTGATACACTGAATATTCCTTATTAGAAACTGTAATCTGACAAAAAATTTCTTTTCTGGTTTGCTTTCATCCTTGCTTAGAAGTGTACTACAAATTGTATCTTATTCACAGTTTCAAGTTTTTGAGACATTGAAATATTTTTTATTTTAGGTTGGGAAAGCATATTTTGAGCTAGTAGATTATTTAAATGCTGATTATGCCTTTAGTCTTGCGCGCCAAATATCTCCTTACAATCTGGAAGAGATGGATGTATACTCCACAGTTCTTTATGTGAGTTGTATTTACCCATGTTTTATCTTTGAGATGGATCATTCATTGATTGCCGCTTCAATGTATATATTAAAATGCAAATTTATTCAATTTTATATGCAATTTGAAACCCTTTAGTTTCTACCTTCTACTCAAAGTAAGAAACTGCTCCATGTTGCCAATTTATATTTCATTCTCCTTCTGAAACCTTATCTTTTGCAAAGTTATTAACTATACCAAGTTTATAGAGGGGAGAATTTTATAGGTTGTGACACCCTTGAATCTTTGATTTGATAAGAAATCATTTGACAACAAAAACCACTTCCTTCCTCGTCAGTTATACTTGATTTCATCGCAAATATCAGACCTCAAGTTGTTTTTTTTTTTTAAACGCCCATATTTCTACAGAGAAAAGCTTCATGATTTTTATGGCAAGGATGGAAAGTTGACTTAATGATGGCTAACCTAAAATAAAGGAAAGGAGGTTATGCATTCTGGTTGTTGGATAGAAAAAACTTTCTGCCAGACATAGTTTTATGAGCTCCGTTTGTGGGGCAGAAAAAAATGATGATATTTTGATATTTAGTTACTTTTCTCTGCATTTACCACATGTTTTTTTTTTCTTTGCAGCATTTGAAACAAGATATGCAATTGAAATACTTAGCTCAGGAGATGATATTAGTTGATCGTTTTGCTCCACAAACATGGTAACTTCGATAGACCTCTATGATCCCGTAAAATAGTTAAAATAATGTTATTTTTAACCCCATGCATGTCTGAGCTAAGCATTTTTCTGCTGTTTTCGTTCATATTTATTCCCAAGTATTTCTTCCTTTCAGATTTTCTGTTGTAATTGAAGATGACTACCTTGTTTGGACCATTAATTTTCTTATTCATTATCTACAGTCAAGAAAACATGTTTCAGCAATCTGTGTGTGTGTTTCTTTTAGGGGGTGCAGGGAGTGGTTTGTGGTGGTGTTAATAGGACTAGAAGTTTATCCGTTGGATAAAGTGCATTTCTATTGTATTCCTACATCCTTAAACTACATTTTATCAAATGAATTTGTCATGCATGATGGTTTTAATTATGGAATGCCTAATGCAGGTGTGCTATTGGGAACTGCTATAGTTTGCAGAAGGATCATGAAAGTGCACTAAAAAGTTTTCAGCGAGCTGTGCAGCTGAATTCTAGATTTGCATATGCTCACACTCTTTCTGGTCATGAGTATGGTCTTACACTTGAGAATGTTTTTTAGACTCATCTCGATTAATTAAAAAACTTAAAGAAAAGAAGAAAAGAAAAAGGGGTTCTGATCAAGTGATTATTTCAGGTATGTTATCATGGAGGACTATGGAAAAGGAGTGGAATGCTACCAGACATCTCTTCATGTTGATGCAAGACATTATAACTCCTGGTATGGGCTTGGGATGATCTATCTCCGCCAAGAGAAGTTTGAATTTGCGGAGCACCATTTTCGCCAGGCTTATCAGATAAATCCTCTTTCATCAGTTATCATGTACTATTTAGGGACCACTTTAGAAGCATTAAAGGTTTGACCACTTCTATATTATCATTCTATACCTATCATTTTTTGCTACCTTAGGACTCAGTGACCACAATATGTTCTTATCATTGAACAGTTGTAGTCTTGTTTTTCTATGCTTGTGCAATTGACAAATGTTTTTTTTTTCTTTTTCCATTTTGCAGAGGAGTGAGGAAGCTTTGGAGATGATGGAGAAAGCTATTGTCATTGACAATAAAAATCCACTTCCAAAGTACAGCAAAGCAAAACTGCTGGTGACACTTGGAAAGTTGAATGAAGCTTTGGAAATTTTAGAGGAACTCAAAGAGTGCACCCCTCGTGAAAGTTGCATTTATGCATTGATGGGTGCAATTTATAAACGGAATAAAAAGTATGATAAGGCAATGCTTCATTTTGGAATTGCTTTGGACTTAAAACCATCTATAGTTGATGTTGCTAAAATAGAGGTAATATTCATCATCCTCTTCTTTCTTAGACATCAATGTGGCTTGTAAAAAATGGATATTTCAATTCTGCTTATTTTCTCAAAGGATTACACTACATATTTATACACAAAAAAGTTTCCTCTTGAAGACTCTAGGCTAGCAAAGACTACTTAGTTCGGATCAAGGCAAGACTATCGATTTTAGGTCAAGCAAAGACTACTCGTATGGTGCCTTACAATAAAATATTCATAGGATAATTTTAGTGGACAAATCAGTAACTCGACAACCTAATATTCTCATTATTAATTTAAGGAATTCTAACACTCCCCTCAAGTCAGTAGTGTAGATGTTTATCGGACCACTTGCCAATAAGTTCTTCAAACATATTCCCTGCTCGCACTTTTTGTTAACACATCGAAGAATCTGTTGTCCGGTAGGTAGATAGGTAACACTCACTTCTCCCGAGTGTATTTTCTTCTTTATGAAATGACGATCTATTTCAACATGTTTAGTGCGATCGTGATGCACAGATTGTGAGCAATCTTGATGCTGCACTTTGGTTGTCGCAAAATAGTTGCATAGGTTCATTATAAGGAACTTGTAGTTCCTTCATTAGTCTTTGTACCCAAATTCCTTCGCAAATACCATGTGCTAGTGCTCGAATTTGCATCAGATCTGCTGCGTGCTACCACAGCATCGCTTTTACTCCTCCATGTTACTAAGTTACCCCAAACATAGCTACAATAGCCACTAGTGGAGCGTCTGTGGATTGATAGAGAGCCTCGCCCGACAAGATCCGTATAAACCTCCACATTCTTGTTGTCATTCTTCTTGAAGTATATGCCTTTTTTCTGAGTCCCTTTAAAATACCTTAGTATCCGATATGCAGCTTCCAGGTGTTTCTCCCTTGGGGCATGCATATATTGACTTATGACACTCACACTAAAGGCAATGTCGGGACGGGTGTGAGCTAGGTAGATAAGTCTACCTACCAGTCGTTGATATCTCCCCACAACTTTTTTTCTCCATCTTGATCAAGCACTCCAATTTAAGATTATACTCCATAGGAGTTTCAAATTGGTTTGCACCCCATCAATCCAACTTCGGAGAGTAAGTCAAGGACATATTTCCTTTGGGAGATGGATATACCTCTTTTAGACCTTGCTACCTCCATGCCAAGAAAGTACTTGAGATTTCCCAAATCTTTAAGTTCAAATTCTGCTCCGAGAAATTCTTTCAATCAATCAATTTTTCTGGTATCATCTCCTGTTACAATAATATCGTCTACATAGACAATGAGAATGCAACATCTTCCTTCCTCGTGAGTGCTTGTAGAACATGGTGTGATCTCATCTGTCCTCGAGTATACTTTCATGCTCATCATAGCCTTTGTAAAACGATCAACCATGCCCTTGAGACTGCTTTTAGCCCGTATAATGACCTTTTTAGCTTACAAACTTTGTCTACACTTTCTTCAAACCCCGGAGGAAAATCCATGTATACTTCTTCATTTAGCTCCCCATTTAGGAAAGCGTTTTTAACATCCAACTGAGTCAAGTGCCAATTTAGATTGACAAATGAGAGATAAGAGGACTCTAATGGTGTTAAGTTTCATAACCGGTGCAAATGTCTCTTCATAGTCAAGTCCATAGGTTTGGGTGAAGCCTTTAGCTACAAGTCTAGCCTTGTACCTATCGATATTCCCATCAGGTTTGAATTTTGTGGTAAAAATCCATTTGCAGCCCACTGTTTTTTTTCCTTTAGGGAAATCAGCAACTTCCTAAGTCCCATTATTCTTGAGGGCCTCCATCTCTTCCATCACAGCTTGTCTCCATTCATCTGACTCAAGTGCTTCTTCTATATTTTTTGGAATTTTTACAGAATCAAAGATTAGTCACAAATGCTTTATAGGACTTAGATAGATTACCATATGATACAAACCGAGAAATAGGATGTTGAGTGCAGCTCCTTGTGCCTTTTCTCATTGCAATTGGAAGGTAGATGGATGGTGATAGAGGTGAGACTTCATTCATGATTTTCGCAATGTCTTCGGGAGAGATGGGATTGGCACTGCTATATCTGTTTCAGGCTGCCGTTTTCTTCTGGAGTAAACCTGTAGATTAGGCATCTGGTCTTGCTGTTTTTCTTGGTTAGAAGGTAGTCCCGATGTGGTCTTAGGATCAGGTAGGGCAGTGTTAACTGTTTGGTTTATAGGAGGAAAAACAAAGATCGATATTTTCTGTAGTGACCGGATCTTGGGGGGGTATAATAAGGAGAGTATTAAGATTTTCATCTTCATTTAAGGTCTCCCCCTGAAGATGAGAGTTTCCAAAGTAAGGTTCATTTTCAAAAAAAGTCACATCCCGAGAGACAAACATTCGGCGTAAAAGTGGGGAGTAACACTTATAGCCCTTTTGGGTGGAAGAGTAACCAATGAATATGCAGGTATAAGCTCGAGGGTCAAGTTTTGATGATTATGGACAAAGGCTTTGCAACCAAATATTCTGGTTGGAAGGTTAGTAACCTGAAATAAGGGAAAGGTTTTTAGAAGGGTATTTAGTGGTGTTTGAAAGTTTAATACTTTTGAGGGCATTCGGTTAATGAGGTGGCAAGCGAGAAGGACAAATTTCTCCCAAAGATATTTAGGGACATTCATAGTGAACATAATGGCTCGAGCTACAGCTAGGAGGTGTTCTATTTTTCCTCTCGGGAATTCCATTTTGTTGAGGGGTATTTGGACAGGAGCTTCGGTGTATAATGCCATGGTCAGAAAGGTAAGAACTTAGGACAGAGTTAAAGTATTCTCTTCCATTGTCAGTGTGGAGGGTATGTATGCTGGAGTAGAATTGGGTTCGAACCATAGAGTGAAAGTTTTTAAAGACATTGGGTGTTTCGGATTTGTCTTTTAATAGATATACCCAACATACCCTAGTATGATCATCAATAAAGGTTATAAACCACTTAGCACCATTAATGTTTGTCACTCGGCTAGCTCTCCATAAGTCACTGTGAATTAATGAAAAAGGTTTAGATTGGGTATATGGTTTCAGAGGGTATGGCACTCGAGTATGTTTGGATAACTCACAAATTTCACATTTCAAAAATTTATTTTTATTTCTAAAAAGCAAATGAAGAAGTCTTTTTAGATACAAGAGGTTTGGATGTCCTAACCTACTGTGCCATAACATAATGTCATCTTCTTTTGAAGTAGATAGAGCCAATCCCCTTTTTGTACTTGCTTTCATTCCAAACATATAAGCCATCCTCAACTTTAGCAAGTACCAATCATCTTCCCGATTTACATTCTGTAGTACACAACCAAGGTCGAGAAAATCAGCAAGCATGTTTCCAATTTTTGTGAGTTTACTTATCGAAAGTAAATTACAAGACAAGTTTGGAACATGTAGAACATTATCAAGGGAAAAATTTTCTGCTATTTTTACTTTCCCTACTCCAACCACAGGTGAGTACGAACCATCAGCTATTCGGATTCTTGATTTGTTATGACAAGTGGTGTAGGTTTGAAACAAAGAGAAGTTACCTGTCATATGGTCCGAGGCTCCCGAATCTAGTATCCAAGAGGTTTGGTTATTAGATTCAAGAGCGATATTAAGTCTTTGTACCTTGAGTAGCTAGAGTCCCATGTCCGGTAAAAGTACTCAGGATCTTATGGAGATGTGCAAGTCGAGTCTTGGTGAGGCGGACATCAAGTACTTCATCTGCATCAGTGGAGGATAGCATGGCAGTTTTCTTCTCTTTCTGTTTTTTATCCGGGTAACCATGCAGCTTAAAACACCTTTCCTTAGTGTGACCAACACGGTGGCAGTGGCTACATACTGGTCTGTCACTTCCAGCACGTGACTTTTGTGTTGGTGGACCTTTGGAAATGAGAGCGAAAACTTCAGGTCGCTTTTTTCAAGAGGGATCATTGGTTTAGGTTCTCCCATCATGACAAGACGACGTTTTTCTTCTCGCCTTACTTCACCAAACGCTTCACCAATGGTTGGAAGGGTGTTCTACCCAAAATTACGCCTCGAACTTCATCTAATTCATTTCTTAGTCCAAATAGAAATTCATAGAGTCGTTCTTTGTTAAGATGAGTCATGAACTTAGAATGTTCTAAGCCTTCACCCCAATCGCCTCATAGTACATGTCTAACTCCCGCCACAATATTTTCAGATTATTGTAGTAGTGAGTTACCTCTTGAGTCCCTTTGTCGAATATCCTTCACTTGAGTTTTATCTCAAAAACTTGAGAAGCGTTTCCAAGGTCGAGTAATTTTCATTAACTCGCATCCCACATGTCTTTTGCGCTTTGAAGAGAAGGTAGGTTCGACTTATGTGGCTTTCCATCGAGTTAATCAACCACGCCATAGCGATAGAGTTGTTGAGTTCCCAAGCGAAAGATAAGTCGGGTCGTGTATGTGGTCGTGGGAGGTTTCCATTAATGTACCCTATCTTGCCACGACCGCGGATCACCATGAGGACAGATTGAGACCATTGCGGAAATTTTTTCCATCTAGACGATGACTAGTGATCATTAGAGAAGAATTGAGGTCACTTTGATTGATCCTCGATTGCCATTCCGAGATAATTGTGAGATCTCGCTTTACGACATGGCTTCATTGAGGTCACCCATGAAAAATCGGAGGAAAGTTTAGGAAGGATTTTTCGAAAGAAAAAAGGAGGATCGAATGAATGATTCCTAAGGCTCATACCATGTAAAAATGGATATTTCAATTCGCTTATTTTCTCAAAGGATTACACTACATATTTATACACAAAAAAGTTTCCTATTGAAGACTCTAGGCTAGCAAAGACTACTTAGTTCAGATCAAGCAGACTCATCGATTTTAGGTCAGGCAAGACTACTGTATGGTGCCTTACAATAAAATATTCATAGGATAATTTTAGTGGACAACTGTAACCTGACAACCTAATATTCTGTTATTAATTTAAGGAATTCTAACATGGCTTGTTTCTGAAATGTTGCTTTCCTTGTTTCATCCACTGATGTGCATAGCAATTCAAATTATATAAATTATTTTCACAATTTTGATCAACTTATACCTGTTCAAAGCCTGAACATATTTAATGACCATACCGCATCCCAGTGTTAGGTTCATATTCATATCAGTTTTTGGTCCAACCATATTGCAGAAGGTTATTAATGCAGCATATTTTACCTTCTAATTACTGGTATAACATATTATACATGTAATGAAATAGGGAACCTAGTTGTATGAAATGATTTTTCTTATTTCCCTTTTTCTAGGGCATGTTTTATTTTTTCCTTTTGCATTTTTTATATACGATGTGAATGAATGAAATATGATCCCTTCTCTAATTCTATTCTTGTGACCATAATAACGTTGATCATTGGTGGAATCCTTCTGGCTGACTGATACGGTCTTTTCTTGCAAAGATGAGACTTCAAGGTGTTTTTTCTATTGGTTATGAATCTATAAATGGTCATCTGATTGAGCCCCTTGTACAACAGTCAACGCCCTTGGGGATGAAGTTGAATTTTTATGAACTTGAATTTCATCCAGAAAGGAGTAACTTTCATATTGTAATAACACGTTATGAACATTTCTAGGGAATCAATCATCTGATCCCTTCTGGCAGAGTGTGCTGCAATCCTAGAACACTTACAGATACCAATTAACATAATACTATTATTACCAGGAAATAAGTATTGTACGTGGTATTCTGTTTCTGACTATTCTGTGTAAATTGTTATTTATGGGGCAGGCTGCCATCGAAAAGTTAATTATACCAGACGAAATGGAGGAGAGCCTGTAGCAATTTGTCCATAGTCTCGGAGTGAACTTGATTGAATGCAGAGTCCCTGTTGTCTGAGGTACTTGACATGCTACGCGATGTGGTTGTAGATGTCCGGAAGACATCTACAGACGAGCTTCATCCTAAATTGATCAGGAAGTGAGTAGCAGTTTAATTTATGCTCCGTCACTTCGGGGACATCTGATAAAATTAGAACAATACAGAGTTTAATTTATGCTCCAAGCTTAGTTATGAGTAAACCTGGGACTAGCTTGATTTCCATTTATATTTCATGCCTGCAATGCACATATTGTTTTGATCAACCATGAGTTGTTCAATAGCCTTTAATCCCAAATGTGGTTTTTTGCCTTTTCAATAGTAATCAATGGCTTGGGATAAACCTTGTCTCAGATAAAGTTTTCTTGAACATGATGCTTCTCATCATGAAATACATGCTTGACTTTTACCTAGATATTTTTTATTGAATATTTATCATCCGTATAGATTTAGACATTTCAATTTGCTCAACTTTTACATGAATTGGATTTAGGTATCGAAATATAAATGCTTGTGAAATAAATAAATAAAAATTGACATCAAATTCGGATAGTCAGTGGATTTAGATATTCTAATAATATATTGCAAGAAATGTAACTTTCCGCACCATAAACAAATAATAGAAAAGGAAATAGTAGTAAAAAGTTAAAAATATGTAATTTTAAATTTTAAAATTTAGGTTCAGTTGTTAACCTTATTAGTTAAATTTTTTTGTTAAATTTATTGATATGATATTTTTAAAAAAAAATATTCACTATATAGTCATGTAACTAAAAGAATCTTAAATTTGATAAAATAATTAAAATTTTAAAAAATAAAAGAACTAAATTCTTAAAAGTAAAAATAAAAATAAAAATTTACTATTTTAACCTAATAAAAAAATAATTCAAGAAGCTGTACGATGTTATCTTCTTGAAACAAATATTGCCACGTTTTGTATACATTGCAATATGATGGAATGAAGCAAGCGATTAAAATGGAATTCTTCAGCTATTGTTTATAGGTTAAGGAAAGGCATGCATTGCTTGAATTTTTATAATCATTGAATCTAAATTTAACCTTAAAAAAGGTCAAAGTTGGGGGATATTTAATGCAACCAAAAATATCTTGCATGCTTCAAAATTGGCGCCGCCCATTCAACTTACTTTTGCTGCTTACTTTCACCATTTCGTCTTTTTCAAACACCTTTCTTATGGTTCTCATTTTGATTCTGTTTGATTGACTGTAAATATTTTTCGAAAAATAATTTTTAGAAAATAATTTATTTTTTTAAAAAAATAATTTACTGAAAATATTTTTGGTATTTAAATTAATCTGTGTAAAATATTTTCTGTTGTTTGCAGATTTCCTGAAAATATTTTCCGGAAAAGTTATTTTTACATATATTAATAAATTATATTTACGTATTAATAAATTTTTATATTTTAATTGCAATGATTTATTTATAAATAAATAAATCAAATTAAATATACAATAATACTCAATTATTAAGTTACAATATTAACCGTCATAAATTGAAAACAACTAAAGTCAAATAAATTATTTGTAATTGTGTTAAAAAAATAAAAAAAACAAGAATTGAATAATTATAAATTAGCTTCCAAACCACAATTTACTAGAAATTAAATAATATTATCCAAATGCATAATTAATAGTACACCACATAATAACAACATTGTCCAAGTGCATAACTAAATATTACACCACATAAAAGTATCAATATCTTCAACCTTGAGAAAATTTTTGAAGCCAAATTTTTTTATGCTTCTTACTTTTAACTAAAAAAGCATTGGCCTCGGATTCGTGACTTACTAAATAATCAAACACTGAACATAAGAAGTCATCATCAAATCCTTCGTCCTCCATCGACATCACTTGTTCGTAAAGCTGTGGTGTCTTATCCGCAGTAAATTGTTCCAAAGCATTAGCAATTTTACCAAGTTGTTCACCCACAAATTTAACTTGATCATCAAAGACACTGTGTTGAACATTTTTTCTTTTACGTTTGGATGTGCCAGATGAAGATACATTTGTTCTTACCTCTTTAGCCTCTTCGTTGTCGCAGTCTACAGGCACTGAATCTTGATTATCATCATCCAAATCTATGTCAGCAAATGTTCTGGCAAAACTCCCTGTTGCCATATCTTTGCCAACAACCAAAGCCATTTCATCATAATGATCAATGCTTTTATTCAAAAATGGTTCATACTTCTTGTGTGCCTGTTGGATATTATACACAATTAGAATAACAAGTAAAAAACATTTGAAATATACTTAACATATATATACATATATTACCATCACTGCTGCATCATATGTCGCTCTATCACATGTAATCATTTTCATGTTATCATCCCATCCGAAACCACTTTCACCTCGAATTTTACATATAATCTACCATTGGTTTTTTACAGTCCTCAAATGATTTTCCACATGCTTTGCATCGCATGGACTTGGAATCTTTCAGAAATAGCTTGGACAACTCGATTAATAGAAACTGCTTTGAAAGTATTAGAAGGCTTGTTTCCTTTCTGGGCCTCCTCTGCTAGAATTTCAAGAAAAACATGTTCCATCAATTTTGTCCATCTGAATTGCTTGGAGGTCCCTTCTTTGTTGCCCTTGCCCATTCTACATTAATAATTGTCATTGTTAATCATTTCAATATCCAACAAGCTTAAAACATAATAAATTCAATATCCAACAAGCTTAAAACATAATCAATATCTAACAAATTCAAGACATAATAATTTCAAAATCCAACAAACTAAAATTTCAATATCATTATACAACCAACATTACCAAAAAAAATAATAATTCTAATACTAAAACATACATAACATAGAAACAATAACCTTAAGCCCTAAACCTACCTAATATTTCTAGCTATATAATCAGTCCACATAGTTTGTGCAATTTTGTCTCTCTTAGCAGACCATTCTCTTGCTTCTTCTCTTTCTTCTTGCTCCATAAGAGTTGATATTATCAAATCAGACTCAGACTCCTCGTATAATCCTTGATTAAGGAAATCACTAGGATCAACTCCCATTATATGATTATGAATGATACAACAAGCCAAAACTATATTTACTTGAGTTTGAATATTCCAAAATGGTTCAGTATCTAATACACGAAATCGTTTCTTCAAAATCCCAAAAACACGTTCAACAGTGATTCCAAAAAGTTCCTTTGCATTCTCAGGCCCTTGAGCACTAAACTCTTTTAAATGATATCGAACACCACGATATGGCGTAATATATCCATTTCGGATGCCATATCCAGCATCAGCAATATAATATTTACCTACAATTTTACAAAACATAATTAATAATAATAAATTATGAGCTTACTAGAACTATTTGGTATTTAATGATAATTATTACCTTCCGGAATTCTTAATCCTCCTAATTCTTAATCCTCCTGGGCGTGAAAGTGCATCACTTAAAGTACGAGAATCATGTGCACTACCTTCCCAACCAGCTATAACATAGGAAAATTGCAAATCAAATGTAATGGCAGCCAATACATTTTGTGTCGTCCCCCTTTTACGGCTACGAAATCTTCCTTGAATGCTAAGTGGAACGGATGCACGAATATGCGTTCCATCTAATGCTCCAATACAATCTTTAAAATAAGGATAAAATCTTGGATTGTTTCTGATTTCACTAGGAGTTGACTCATCAGGTAATCTAATAACTAGTTTATACAATTTCAAAATAGCTCTCAACACAACCCTAAAGTAACGGTGAACTGTCTCAATTGATCTATAATATCTAGATCCAATCACTGAAACCTTACATTATGACCAATAATATGTAAAAATATAACTACTTACTCCCTAATAGTGACAGATTTAGCTGATTCTAACAAATTATTCCTACTAAGAATATCACACAAATTAAAAAAGGCGATCAGTCTCATCCTTATCACATTAATACAATGTTGGTCAACACTATATAAAATACTATTAATATAATTTTCTCTTTCATAATCTCGATTCACACGAGGGTGAGAAGCAATTTCCTTCCCAGTTTTTAATTTTTTAATCCAAAGAGCCCCAAAAGCTAAAACTGAAGCTACGGCTTCGATAATTGCATTTTGAGCTTGATTACGATCCATCTACACAAAATAATGCCACACAAATATTTGATCACTACAAAAAAGATGCATGACTTTCATAAGATCACATATATGAAAAGTTACCATGACTAAAGTGCATACATACATATCAAGCTAATTATAATTGCATTAATGATTTTTTTGAGCACACATATATGCATAAATAAACCGACCCCAAGAGAATATAGAACAAAATTGGCTTTACTTTTTACTGTTGAGTCATTATAACAAGAAAAATGAATAAACTATTTAGCACCAGCAAATGGATGTTACCACTTCCCAGTGTAAATCTATACTTCGAAGTTGCACCATAACAGCAAGAACTTGTTAAATCATTTCCCATTAGTAACCAGAGCCGAAAACAAAATTGAAATATTAACAATATGTAATCAAAAATGGTTTTGCTTTTTACTATTTGAGTATACATTATAACAAACAAATAATAATAAGCTATTTAGTATTTAGCATCAGAAAATAAAAGCCCCCAATTTAAAACTATTCTCTGAAGTAGAACTACAATACCAAGTCGTTTCACATTAATCCTTGAAAAGCTAAAGTGTGCAACTCTTAAATTATTGAAGCAATAGTTCAGACGAGTCAGTCTATTAAAATTTTCATGCCACAGAACAAGAGATTGCAGGCTAAACCAAAGTGCAGTCCATGCTTTTAATGCTTGGAATAGACCTCAAAATGAGTAGAATAACAATAACAATGCTCTTTCTATAAGATTCAGAACAATGTGATCACATATTTCATATTTTCAGATGAGTCAGTCTATTAAAATTTTCATGCCACAGAACAAGAGATTGCAGGCTAAACCAAAGCACAGTCCATACTTTTAATGCTTGGAATAGACCTCAAAATGAGTAGAATAACAATAACAATGCTCTTTGTTTTAGGTGCAAAATAGGAATAAAGCCAAGGACAACAAAGTAGCTATGTCACCAGGGAAAGAGAGTTAATTGTTAGAATGGGTGCTTATTCTTTGGTAAAAAAAACTTACGAAAGAATAGAACCCAATGCCAACAAATTAAAATATATATATCAAGCAATATTAATGGAACTATTGAGTAATTAAACAATGAAGCTGAACTACTGTCCAAGCATTCATGTTATTTCCTCAAAAGATGAGATATGATTGTTGATAATACTACCACTGACAATTTCAAAAAGACACTCAAAACAATTTAATAGAAGGCCTGATTTATTAGTGTGAATCAATTAACTTCTCTATATGTTCTATGTGGCAGATTGAATAATCACAAAATGTAGGCAAGCATACAAAAGAGCCAGAACAGGAGTTTATATATTGCAACAAATAACATTCTGTGCATGTCTCAAAGCAAAAAAAAAATAAAAAAATAAAAATAAAAAACTACTTGACATGAAAGGAGTAGTGCAGTGCCAAGCAAAATATGAAAGAGGGACAGAGGTTTAAATCCATCACCATTTCCCTTTCTTTATTAATTATTCAGTTAGCACTTTTACTTAGCCCTACACATCAGGCTATTCGAACCTACCCTCGTAGCATGTATTGGATAGCATCCACCAGATCAAGAAAAGGTCCAACCGTTTGAAACCTTGACCTCTTGGTGATATTCAATTAAGATCACCGAAAAATTGGTGGATACAAGTACATATTTAATCTGCATTGCACCTTTTATAAATAATCTAGAAACCAAAATCAAACTATATAAAAAAACTTTTCCTTCTAAGTTACAAGTTTCAAGGACAAATATAGGCTTCAATGTAATGCCTAGTTCAGCTTAATATGAAGCTTGTATAACTTTAAGAAATTAAACAAAAAATGATTCTATGCACTTCAAAAAACAGTAGAAAGCCTGCTCAATAGCGTTAACAACTAAAACATCCTAACCAATAAATTCAGACTGCAAAATTTGCCAATTCCTTTATTTTAGAGTGTTACTAGCCAAAGGAGTAGAAAATAAGTGACTTTGAATCAAACTCTAAACTCTATAGAACTTGTCTCCAAAATAATTTATAGTTAAAAAAGCTTTAACAGCAAACCATTAAAAAGAGGTAAAGCACAAAGATATTATCCACCATGTTTTTAACAAAGTATCTCAACTTGTAACGGAAGATCAACAGTGTTCTTGAGATCTTAATTATTCTAATACTACCAATAATTGACAGCTTATGTAACAAGAAAGAAAAATGCTTTTGAAAAAAATCACAAAGCATTCCAATACAAAAGGACTGGTCATTCACTAAAATCTAGATAGTTGGAGACCAAGGAAAAGATGGAAATGAACTTTACAATAAGCAGCAATTCCACCATCGTAAGCAAACAAAGGAACTTGCAGAATTATTCAAAACTTAGAAAAGAAAAGTCTCGATGAAGCAACAGATAAACACTAACATGTTACCATAAATACAATATATATATTCTAACTTCTAACCAGAGACAAAGTTAAAGCGAAAAAAAGAAGAGAGAGGGAAAGCAACCATTGTTGAAAGCCAGTTTAAAATTTGAAACATAAGGCGCAATCAGAATCTAATTTATCTGAACTCATCAATTTTCCTAAAATACAGGTATATGGACACATAAATATCCGATTAATCTAAATCAGGATAACGTAGATCGAAACATCGAATATCAAAATATAACATATTTCAAATTAAAATCCAAATTGATAATCAAATGAAATGAATGTCAGAGAGATCAACAGTAAAGATCGAACCGGAATTCAAGATCTAGCGTACCTGTAAATGTGAACCGTCGATCTGAAACCCTTTGAATACAAAAGAAGAGAAGAAAAGAAAGAAAGAGGCTTCTGGTAGGAGGGAAAGAATAGAAGATGTTAAAATTTGGGAGAAGGGAAAGAAGCCAATGTTCACGGATGGGTGAGATAAACGTTTGCGTGGGAAAGTGGTGGTTTGCTTTTCCGTTTCCGCCGCTGCTACTGGTGGTGTATAGGAAAGAAGACGAGGGGATTCTGCTCTTTCGACCCCAAGAGATGATGAACCAGCAGAGGAGAAATTCTTCCTTAGGGTGAAGAGAGTGAAGAGAGGAGTTTGAAAAATGTCTTACCGTTAGAAATTGGTAAGACGTTTTCCGGAAACTATGAAATAAAATTAACCGTGTTTTGGAAAATGTTTTCCTTAGGAATTTATTTTCCAAGCAAACAAACACTGTAAAATGGGGAAAATGTTTCCCGGAAAACATTTTCCCTCTATCAAACAGACCCTTTATTTACGTTACTTATTTCTAAATTTATTTTATTCTTCGAAATTATTTTAATTTAATTTTATATTATATTTCGATTATACTTTCTAATATTAATTCTGGTTATAATTATTTAACTCAAACTCTTTTTTTTTCTTCTTTATACAAATAAAATCGCAAATTATATTAAAATTTGAATGGTTATAATTATTTAACTCAAACTCTTTTTTTTTCTTCTTTATACAAATAAAATCGCAAATTATATTAAAATTTGAATTTAAATTATTAACTGTCTTTTTAAAATGTAAATGTATAAATAAAAGTAGACTAATTTATATTAAGAGTTTATTGCGGAAGTTTTCTTATGAATCAATCACTTATATTTATTGGATTCAGAGGTAAGGAGTTCAATGTCAATAAATAAGATATTGAATTCTATCTTTATGAATAAAGAAAATAACGTTAGTAAAATTTGTCCTCCATTTAGGGGCATGATCCAATTCGACTTTGAATCTAGTTGAAACTCAATATAATTACCCAAAGATAGAGTACCTCAAACAAGAAAATGTATGAATCGGTTAGACTAAATTTTACATTTTTTTGATACTATACTTAAACTAAGTAAACCCTTCAATTCCTAATGAAAAACGAATATTCATACATAAAATGATAACAAATAAATTGTTGGAGCTGTTATAAGAGTAATTACAACTGTACCTGTAATTGTTCATGATTTATAACTTATCTTATTTGAAGTTTGTAATCTTTTGAACTAAAATACTTGAGTTATGATTTAAGTTGATTTAGTGAAAGCATGTTAGTTCATTTATGAAGTCATTCTATAGGAGAAACAAAACATTGTACATTGGGTCGATCTAAATCCCTTATTTCATTGAGATTGGCACGACTGACATAAGAAAAATCTTGGAGATTTTTGAAGGGATAAATTCCAAAATTATATATGAACTATGATTTAATGTGTAATTGTATATATAAATATTAATTTTATGCAATTTTATACATGAAATTTTGATTTGATGAAATTCTTATAAATTATTAACACAATTATTGATATAATATCATTTTATGTTTATATATTGCATACATAAATAATTTTATTTATCCAATATAAAAAAATTGATGTTTTTTATATTTAAATGTATATGATTAAATCACAATTAAAGTTTCAAGTATACATTTGAATCACAATTAAAGTTTCACGTGTATGATTGCACATTAAACTAAAGTTCATGTATAATTTTGAGATTTATCCTATTTCTAAATTATCCTAGAATTTATTAGGATATCAATACTTTGGTGATAGATTAATATTGTAATTGATATGTATTTTAACAAGTCCAATAATGCTTATATATTTGAAACTTGTATTGGTTGGAGGTACCGAGAGTTTTAGCACTTATTCTATTATTGGGATCAATTTTAGTGAATGTGTTTGTAAGTAAAACAAGTGGATCACTTAGTTTTACAAATAAAATTTTCCGTAGAAAAACTTAGTAGAGAGTGATTTAAATTTGTAATGCAAGTATAAAGTTGCTACACTAAAATTTAAATCATTAATTATAGTAGTTGGGAGATAGTAAATTGACTCTTTAAATAACATCTAATCAACATAAGTGAACCAAATATTACTGTAATTCATATGTTATATGCTCAGTTAAAACAAATCAATTTTTTCTACACAAATATATAAATTTGGTTAATATTAAAACTATTGCCCCCAAAACAGTGGTCTAAAGTTAGCTGTCACTTTCTTCATCCAAAGCTCTCATGAGCTTTAGCCAACCTGATCACCACCTACCAAAAATGATTGGAGCAAGCAACCGGTAGAGAAGAGGGATAATGGTTGGATTTTTCTTAATGTTTATATATATATATATATATTATTAATAGTATATAGTGTTTTAAATAAATTTGAATAATTATTTTTAATTAAATGTTGAGAAGAATAATCACGAATCTTGAATATGAATTAAGAAATGGACATAAGAATAAAAAGTTAAAAAAATATAAGTTTAATCATTAATTTCATTTCTTTACTTTATAAAAAATAGCAAGTTATTTTTTTTTTAAATTTGTCAAAATTTGGTCCTCGTATCGAGAAGTTAACCTGGTTATTGACAAACATATAAGCTTGAATTTAGGGGCAAAATCAGAAATCTTTTTTAGGGGGCCGAAATTAAATTGTAATTTTTACAATAGCAAAAATACAATTTCACCATTTATAATAGTCTACATTTTTATACTTTTTAAAAGATTGAATCAAAATGTTATATTTTAGGGGCTAAAGTGCAAATTTACCTTTCTAATTTAAAATTTTAAGGGACTTAAATAAAAAAATTCATTTTAAGGGCTGCTTGAATTGCAGAGTTTTGTTATTTGTTACATACAAATTGTTGAGCTATTAATTATATAGATCAACGATTTAACTGCAAAGTTTAATACATGTATTGAATTGGATTAAGTTTTAATAAATTTATTGAATTGGAGTAAGTTGAAAAGTTGGATAGATTAAAGTAGAAGAAATAAGATTTCAAAATTGATAAAGAAATAAAGAAATTATAATATATAATTAATTTACTTGTTAAATTAAAAAAACATTTGTGTTCTCCCCTTGCTATTATTTCTCTTTATATAAAGCCCTCCCCTCCTCTCCCTCAAACTCCAACAAATAATTGCCTCTCTCTCCCTCAAAAGTCAGCAATAAATCAAATATAGTAAAAGCAATGGAACAAAATCCACCAGTGATAGCCAAAAGAGTATGGAGCATAGTAAGAGCTGTTCTCTTCATGATGAAAAAGGGCATATTATCCAAAAGAAAGCTCATGGTTGATCTCAACATGTTGCTCAAACGCGGCAAAATAGCCAGCGCCAAAGCCATTGCCAACCTCCCCATGTTCCACCGCCACCAGGTCTCTTCATCGGCGGCGGCGCCGGCCCAGGAGTACGAGTTCAGCTGCAGCAACACCCCTAACTACATCTTCCCTTTCAACCTCCCCACCAAGAAGAAGAACAGCATTAACAACTACTACCACCACTTGTTCGCTTGTACCCACGCGCCTCCTACTCACGACGACGACACCGCCGCCATGAACGCCTTCAAGGTTGTCTTGGAGATGCTCAACAACAACATGGGAGTGGAAAGCGATGCTGCTGTTATTGCGGCTTCCCCTATGTTACCAGGGTTCGGACAAACTCCACTCGTGAGACAACTTAGAATAACCGACTCTCCTTTCCCTTTAAGAGATGATGATGAAGGTAATGGCAACGTAGATAAGGCTGCCGAGGACTTCATTAACAGGTTTTACAAGGATTTGAAGCTCCAAAATAACAACACTACTGCCTGAGTTATGACAGAACCATATCTTTGCCTCTGTTAATAATTTCCATGTTTGGAGGGAGTTGTTCATGCTTAATTTCATTTTTGGGGGGTTCTAATTTTGTTGTTGATAAAACAAATAAGAAAAGCCCTGGATTTTTCACTTATTCTTTCGTTATAAACTTTTCTATGTTAATCATGCGATCAAATATGGTTTTGGAGTTGAAAGCATTTAAGCAGCTCCTAATATCTTTAGTGGTTTATTTTGGGTTATTGGAAATAATTCATGTATTTTTGGTTTGTCGGTGGCAAATAAAAAGTTTTCCTTTTGCAATATATGAATATCAATATCAATCCTTAGGGTTTGAGGCAGATCTAAATTACAATAGCCAAATGGAAACCTTGATTCATCAATACGGAAAATAGCATAGCTTTTAAACCCTGAACCCATCACTTCCAATGGAACTTCATTTTTATGTCTTTACAAATTGATACGATTCCACTAACTTAAAAGTGCACTTATATGGACCCTCTCCCTAAAGACAAACAAAATAAAAACCCCTATCCCTATTCCTCTCTCTCTCACTTTTGCTTTTTCTTTTTTTTTTTTCTTTTTCAAAGTTTAGCTAAAAAAAAAAAAAACAAACTATAATTGAGTTCTGCTCTTGTTTATTTTGGAATTTAGATTTATAGTAACATAGTAATAGCAAATGTGATTAGTGCGACTTAAACACATATCACACTTGAAACAGTAAACATCTTTAACAATTAGGTCATTAGATAAGGATTTATATATTTATTTTTATTTAAAATATTATATTTATATAAAATTTAAATAGTTAATATATATTCAAATTAATATGGAGAAATAATAATGAAAAAGAATGTACAGAACCTCTTGCCTTAATAATAAATGTATACGGTATAAAAATTTAATTTCTATCCCAAACAGTTGTATTTCCCCATCCAATTATATATATATGGGATGAAAGTTGGAAAGATGTTGATTGAGGAAAGTAGAATCCAGCCAACTGTGGTGTATCAGATCAGATTAATTTTGGTTACAGTTTATTGAATAAGGAGATGCGGAAATCACATATTCCTTAAATTAATTCAAAAAGTAAAATATATGGAAGCTAGTAGTATACTACTTTTCATCAATTTAATAATAAATGTGAAGCATGCGTGCCATATCTATTCTATATATTATACATACTATTGTATATGTGTTTTTATTATACATATTTATATTTTTTTTATAAGGATGATTTGAACACATTAATTTTAAAGATGGACATTTGACGAATTTTTTGTTTTGTTTTTTTAATATAATAATAATTTTAAAATTTAATGTTTATCATTTTTATTACATTAATCCCAACCTTTAGATTTTAATAAAATTAGATGATTTATTTTATTATTATTCCTAATATAATATACATATATGCATGTGTGCACAAGGGCAAAACCATAAATTTTTTTGGGCAGAGGCGGAATTAAGTAGTATTGTAACACCCTTAACTCGTCTCTGTTGTCGGATAAGGATTATAGAATATTATTGTACAAACTAAACAATTAACTTCAAAAGAAAACACTTAGGCAATTTAAATATCAACATTCAATACATCAATAAAATTAATGAATAGATACAATTATGACCTTAATACAAGCCTACGGGACCCTAAAAATAGCTTGGAAATGTTTAGGGGTCATTTTGACACAAAATAGAAAGTTTTGGAAACAAGGGTCACACGGCCGTGTGGCCAGACCATGTGACATAGCCTAGATCGTGTGAGCATTCGAAGTCAGGACACATGACTGTGTCCCAGCCCATGTGAGTATTCGAAATAGGGCCACACGACTGTGTCGTAGGCTATGTGCCAAACCCTGTGTGCATTCGATGTTGGGTCACACGACCGTGTCGTTGGCTATGCTATCTTGACACAAGCATATACCAATTGTCTTGCGCTAAAACTCAAGAAACAGACATTGACTCTTGTCAAAACTTACCATTCCTCTTCCCATCTAGAACATATTCATCCATACCATAATTCAAATACTTTATAAGGTCTAATTCAAGTGATTATGTAACACCCTTAACCCGTAACCATCGCTGATTTAGGGTTAAGAGGCATTACTAGACAATCAAAAACTTTTACGGACATTTTATAACTTAATTTGACAAATCACATCAAAGTGTCCCTTAAATAGGTCTTTGAGACCTTTAACATGCTTTAGAATAGGGCTGGGACTAAACCGAACACATACAGGAATTCTCAAAAATTTAAAATTTTTTCTAAGTTACAGAGGTCACACGCCCGTGTGGGCAGGTCGTGTGCCTCCCACTGCCTCAAACACGCCTGTGTGTCTAAGCCGTGTCAAAACAGGGCATACATACTGACTTGTCTACATGGCTGTGGACACGCCCGTGTGCCTCACCCGTGGTCGCTACTGACTTGCACCACACGGCCAGTCACACGTCTATGTGTCCAGCCCGTGGTCGAGTCTGACTTGTTTTGAAATACAACCATAAGAGACATGGTTGAGCCACACGCCCGTGTGCTCAATCGTGTGGGAAATTATAGGCCATTTTCAAGGCCAAAATGCCACCCACACTATGGGCTATCCCTACAAGCATCATACCAATTCAATTCATGCCATAAATAACCAACTATTCCAAGCATTCATAAGCATTTCAAACATAATATCTTATGCAAAAATTAGCTCAACTAAATGACAAACATTTCTAAGCAAGTTTCATTCACAAATTTACCATCATATTATAAGACATTTCTCATCAAGCATATACCAATTTCGCATCAACAAGCTTATTATTACCTTGATCATTTCATTAGTTAGCAAACCATATCAAACTAAGCATCATATAGCTTGATCACTCATACATATCACAAACATTTATCTAGCCATATCACATGGCTATTACATATCATAAACATAATCCATTATAACTAGACTATACATGCCATACTTAATATATACATGATCATAAGGTACCAAAATATGATTTGAGTAGTATGATGACAATCCTCAACGAATCCTGAGCCTTCTGTAGCTTTGACGATCTATAAAACAAAGCAAACACACACAAAGTAAGCTTTCAAAAGCTTAGTAAGACATATGCAAATAAACTTAACATGAATTGCACATAATCATATTAAAACAATGTCATTTAAGTTTCTCATTTGCAAAATTCATAACATTTTCATTGGCTCATTTGTTAGCCATAGTTTACCAACATATATTATCTCAAAACATCTCTTTTACTCATATCAAAGTCATATATATATCACATTTTATATCCACAAAACTATGCACATATCTCACTTAGGTAAGTTCACATAGATATACTTACCTTCCATACACATACATAGTGTACAATTCAAATGTACCTGTTTCGTTTAAACATATTACATAGTCTCTCATTTCTCAGATTTTCCCGTTGAACCGTTTCGAATCAAATAGGAAGCTCGAAATACTCAGAATGGTCGTACAATGCCAACATCTCAGACGTGGTCTTACATGTAACCAGATATCGATGCCACTGTCCCAGACAGGGTTTTACACGAATTAATACGATGCCAATGTCCCAGACATGGTCTTACACGTAAATCTCAAATTGATGCCAACGCCCCAGACGTGGTCTTACACGATATCAGATATCGAAAACCTATGTCATGACATACGAAATCCTACCTATTCCTAGGTTCGTACAGGACTTTTTCGGATGTTGACACCATGTCGATACTATCTCAGATTTCATGTACTCATCATCTCGTACACATTCATCATTATGAATTTTCATATGAACATACATATATCAATGTAAATACATTTTTTTTTGTATATAGACTTACCTCAGATTCGAATAGCGTACGGACTCGATTATTCGATTACTTTTGACTTTCCGTGATCTAAATACGTTTTCTTCGGTTCTTGATCTATACATATTCAAATTTAATCCATTTATTCACCACATCATTCAATTCAATCCAAAAACACATATTTAGGGCAATTTACAAATTAGCCCTCACATTTTCACATTTTGACATTTTAGTCTTTATTTTACAAAATCACAAAATACACAAAATTTGCACACACCATGTTGAGGCCGAATATTACCCATGCTCATACAAGTCCATAAATTTCATTTATTTCAAATTTTAGTCCCTCAAAATATTATTTTCTCAATTAAGTCTAAATTACTCAAAATCATCAAAAATTCAAAGACAAACTATGTTAATCTATCACATATCTTGTTTCAGATAATGAGAAAGCTTGTTTTAGATGTGGGTCCTTAGACCACTTTATCAAAGACTGCCCCAAGGTGGGCGAGAAAGAAAAGCCTCAGAATGCAAGATCGGAAAGTACTGCTAGGGGAAGACCACTGAGAAACATGGGACATGAGATGGGTAGCAAGAACCCATCAAGAGAGCAGACTACTAGAGTCGAGGGTAAAGCACCGGCGAGGACATATGCCATTCATGCTCGAGAAGAGGCATCTTCCCCCGACGTAATCATGGGTACCTTTTCTCTTCATAATACTCGTGTTATAGCTTTAATTGATCCGAGATCTACCCAATCATACATATGCATGAAATTAGTCTCTAGCATGAGCATGTCTATAGAGTCTACCGAATTTATCGTAACAGTGTCTAATCCCCTAGGCAAGTACGTGTTGGTTGATAGAGTTTGCAAAGGTTGCCCTTTGATGATCAAGGGTCATTGTTTCCCAGTTGACCTTATGCTATTGCCATTTGATGAGTTTGATGTTATCCTTGAGATGGATTGGTTAGTTACTCATGGGGTAATTGTGAATTGTGGGAAGAAGCATATTGAGTTGGAAAATGAAAATGGGAATCTTATTCGTGTTGAATCAGATAAGCCAGATAAATCACCAGTGGTGATATCAACTTTGTCGACTCAGAAGTATTTAAGGAAGGGGTACGAGGCTTACCTTGCCTTTGTGTTGAACACTAAAGAGACTGATTTGAGAATTGAGTCGGTACCCATAGTATTCGAGTACCTAGATGTTTTTCCAGAAGAGTTGCCAGGGCTACCTCCTGTTAGAGAGATTGAATTTGAAATTGAGTTAGCTCCGGGTTCTGCCCCTATTTCTATTGCTCCATATAGAATGGCACCAACCGAGCTAAAAGAGTTGAAAGCACAGTTGCAAGAGTTAACGGATAAAGGTTTTGCCAGGCCGAGTTTTTCTCTGTGGGGTGCTCCTGTTTTATTTGTGAGGAAGAAAAATGGTTCTTTGAGGTTATGCATAGATTATTAGCAACTTAATAAGGTAACTGTGAAGAACAAGTACCTATTACCGAGAATTAATGATCTGTTTGATCAATTAAAGGGAGCTACGGATAGATTTAAGATCCGGGTACTATCAGCTGAGAGTCAAGGACTTGGATGTACCGAAAACTTCATTTAGGTGATGCCTTTTGGTCTAATGAATGCCCCTGCGATTTTCATGGATTTGATGTATCGCATTTTTCAACCATACCTGGATAGATTTGTGGTGGTCTTCATCGACGACATATGGATCTAATCTTGAGATGAGAACGAACATGTCGATCATTTGAGTATGGTTCTACAAGTTTTAAGAGAAAAAAAATTGTATGCTTAGTTCAGTAAGAGTGAGTTTTGGCTCAAGGAAGTGGGATTTTAGAGTCGACCTGAGTAAGGTCTCAATAATTGTTGAATCAAAACCGCCGAGTAGCGTAACTGAAGTAAGGAGTTTTCTAGGCCTAGCCGGCTATTATAGGCATTTTGTCAAGGGGTTTTCCATGATAGCTACCCCGATGACGAGGCTTTTACAAAAAGATGTGAAGTTCGATTAGATAGAAAAGTGTCAACAAAGTTTTGGGAAACTAAAGACACTGTTGACTGAGGCTCCTATTCTGGTGCAACCTGAGTCGGGAAGAGAATTTATGGTTTACGGTGACGCGTCCTTGAATGGATTGGGTTGTATACTTATGCAAAAGGGTAAATTGATTGCATACGCCTCTAGGCAACTAAATTTGGAGGCATCATTTGTATGGTGAAAGGTGTTGGATTTTTACCGACCATAAAAGCCTAAAATATTTGATGACTCAAAAGGAATTGAATTTGAGGAAACGAAGGTGGTTAGAGCTGATTAAGGATTATGAGTTGGAAATTAACTACCATCCGGGGAAAGGAGAACGTAGTCACCGGTGCTTTGAGTAGAAAATCATTACTTTCACTAAGAGCCATAAGTATTCAGATGGCCTTGTTAGATGATGGTTCCATTCTAGCTGAGTTAAAGGCTAGACCATTGTTCTTTCAAGAGATTTGTGAAGCTCAGAAAGAAGATAGCAGCTTGCAAGCCAAAAGGGTTTTGTGTGAGTCAAATATTGAGTCAGACTTCTGAGTAAATCCTGATGGGTGTCTAACATTTTGATATCGGGTCTGTATACCCAGAAATGATGAGCTTATTCGTAAGATCCTACATGAAGCGCATAGCGGATAATTGAATGTACATCCAGGTAGCACGAAGATGAACAATGATTTAAGGAAATGGTATTGGTGGCTTGGTATGAGGAAAGACATTTCTAAGTTTGTATCGATGTAACAGTCCAGTTTATACCCTAGTCGGAACAGTGGTTTCAGGACCACAAATCTGAGTCAATAAATATTTTAATATTATTTTCTGTGTCTTTGATAAGTGAATAAGCATGTGGTATAGTTTTGTATGCTAATTTGTCCGTTTATGTGTTTAATTTGATAAAAGGATTGAATTGCATAAAGTGCAAAACTAGCATGCTATTGTTAAAGTACTAATGTGTTGTGGCTTTGTAAAGGTAGAGGCCTTATATAGCAATTAAGCCATTCATAAGTTAATGGACATCTAAGTCAAAAATGACCTTGAACTATATGTTGTAATGTCTATTAAAAGGGTTAATTAGTAAATTGTTAAATAAATGCTATTAAACAAAAATCAAGGCTAAATGCTATCATCTTTTTGTGCTTTTACCACCGAAAATCAAAGAAAGAAAAAAGGAAGAAAACTAGCTAGGGTATTCGGCCATTGAATTGCATGATTAAGGTATGTTTTGGCTTTGGATTTTTTATGATTTTTATGTTTTTGAGATTGTTGCTTAGTCTACTATCAAGCCCATGTCTCGATTAGTCTACTATCAAGCCCATGTCTCGATTTTGTGTATTGATGATATTTGTGAGTTATACATTAATGAAATGGTAAGCTTTATGATGAGTTTAGTTGTTAAATGTAAGATATGTGTTTAATGAACATGCTTTGTTCTTGAAATTTTGATGAAATGAGCTAATTAGGGCTAAGTTGAGAAAATAGCAATTTGAGGGAATAAATTACAAATTTGATGGAAATTATGGGCTTATATGGTATCCATAAGCATTCGAATAAGCATGGATGTGTGTTGAATTTGTGTATTTGATGTTTTGAAAAAAAATAGACTAAATTGATAAATTGTGCAAATGTGAGGGTTAAGTTGTAAATAGTCTTAAATGTGTGTCCTTGGATTGAATTGAATGAGTTAGTGAATAAAAGGGTTCTTTCTGAATATTTATAGATTAAGAACTGAAGAAAATAGACTTAGATCATGGGAAAGCGAAAGTAACCGAGTAGCCGTTTCCATTATGCAAATAAATGTATTTGTATTGAACTGTGTATGTTCATATGACGATTGTTAACTATGAAAGCTTATGAGATAATCCGTACATGAATTCCGAGATAAGGTTGAATTAGTGTCGATGTTCGAGAAGTCCTGTACGAACCTAGGAATAGATAGGATTAGCTATGTCATGACATAAGTATCTGTTCTGTTTTATCATGTAAGACCACGTTTGGGACGTTGGCATTGATTTGAGATTTTGTGTAAGACCACTTCTAGGACACTGATATGAGCTTTACGTGTAAGATCATGTCTAGGACATCGGCATCGTATTGATTCGTGTAAGACCCTGTCTGGGACAGTGGCATCGATATCTGAGTACATGTAAGACCTCGTCTAGGACGTTGGCATTGTACAAATATTCCGAGCTTTCTGAGTATCCTATTAGATTCCTAACGGTTCAACGGGTGGCTATGTGAATTGTAAATCTGTTTCAGGTACGTTGATTTATACACTAAGTGTGTATACAAGGTAAGTATCTATATGATCTTACTATGATGATAATCTATATTGAAATAATAATATGATACATATATGTATGAAAGACTTATGTAAATATGAGATTGTTGAATTGATGAAAGTGACAAATATAGTCAAGTATATGAACCGAAGCATATATGTGATAAATTGCTATGTAAATGAAATGTGCCAATATTCCCATGCGCTTATATGCCTTTCATGCTAAGTTTATTTGTATATGACTTACTAAGCTTTTGGAAAGCTTACTCTGTGTGTGTGTTTTCTCTATTTTATAGATCGTCAAAGCTACTGAAGGCTCGGGGATCGTCTAGGATCATCATCACACTACTCAACTTATTTTGGTACATTTTGGAAATGTATATAGCTAGATATGGCATGTATAGGCTAGTTATTTGGATAAGTATGATATGTGAACTTAGCCACGTGATTCGGCTAGTTATGTGTTGGCAATATGCTTTAATGAATGTGATTTATGATGTATGTTTGGTATGGTTTGATAGCGTAAGAAATGGTCAAGTTTAAGGTAAGTAAATGGATTGATTATGCATGTGTTTATATGAGATTTTGGCTTGTAAATTTAGTATGAATGAAATTGGATTTGAATGTAGAGTTTGGATGGTTATTTTGATATACTCTCGGTTGCTATATATGCATTACTTGAATTGATAACTGGCTTGTAGTTTTGACCCTAGGTGGGTGGCAATTTGGCCTTGCAAGTGGCCTATTTTGTCACACGGTTGCGACATACGGGCGTGCCTAGTGACCATGGGACTAAGTCAGTAGCTAGTTAAGAGTACATGGCTTTGGCACACGGACGTACCTGGTTCCCGTGTGGTTTCAACAGGATCGACCACGGCCAAAGTGCGAGGGCGTGCTTGATGGCCGTGGAGCCAAGTCAGGATTGACCACGGCCAAGGTACACGGGCGTGCTTGGCGATCGTGGATTAAAGTTAGGTTCGACCGCGGGGAAGACATACGGGTGTGTCTAACAGCCGTGGGAGGCACACTGTTTGCCCACACGGGTATGTAACCCTTGATACTTTGAAAAGTTTTAAATTTTTGAGAATTTTTATATGTGTTTCAGTTTAGTCCCGACCCTGTTTCTGAGTATGTTTTAGGTCTCGATGACCTACAAAGGGGACACTATGATTGTAATTGATGATTACTTTACAAATTGTCTGATAAAGTTTCCGATCTGTCAGGTAACGCCTTTAACCCTAGTCCGACGACGGATACGGGTTAGGGGTGTTACATTTGGTTGGTATCAGAGTTACAGTTTAGTCAATTCTCAGACTAACGTAGCATGTCAGAGTCTAGCTATACATGCTATATTTCTAAACTGTATAGTGTGATGAATCCTGACGTATAAAATGTGATATTCATATAGTAACGGATCCCGAAAGAGCCGTAGCTGACGACGTAGAAAGTAATGCGCCTGCTCCCACAAAAGGGACAGCGCCCTCTGATCCGAGACCGGCTACTAGCGGTCTAGAGGGAGAAACTAAACAAGCTTTCTTCCAGATGATGAGTGAGTGGTTCACTCATTTCGTAAGGAATAACCCTACTGTTTTGCAATCCTCGCCCCCGGTTAATCCCCCTCAGACATCTGGTATGCCTCCAACTGTAAATTTGAATCTATAGAATAAGCCTCTAGTTGACAAGATCCGTAAATATGGGGCTGAAGAGTTCTGGGATACTAATGATGATGATGCTGAAAAGGCCAAGTTCTGGTTAGAAAATACTATTCGAGATTCGACGAAATGTCTCTGATTCCGAAAGAATGCATAAATGTGTTGTATCATTGCTTCGAGATACAGCTTATCAGTGTAGAAAACCTTAACTTCTATTATTCCGAAAGAGTGAGTTACGTGGAACTTCTTCCAGATCGAGTTTCGGAAGAAATACATCAGTGAGAGATTTATCGATTAGAAACGAAAGGAATTTTTGGAACTAAAACAGGGCCGAATGACTGTTTCGGAGTATGAACAAAAATTTGTAAGATTGAGTCAGTATGCTCGAGAATGTATATCATCCGAAGCAGTAATGTGAAAAAGATTCGAAGATCGACTTAATATAGATATTCGCTTGTTAGTCGGGATCTTAGAAATAAAAGAGTTCGTTGTACTTGTTGATCGAGCGTGCAAACCTGAGGCACTCGGGAAAGATAAAAGAAAAGCTGAGTCTGAAGCTAAAGATGTGAGAAAGAGATTTCAGAGTAGACCATTTCAGCCTGCTTCGAAGAAGTTTAAAGATGATCAAAGTTGTATTAGAGATAGTGTGGGACATTTGAATAGAAATCGAGCTAAAACGTAAATGAGTTCCAAAACTCCAGCAACTTCAGTGGCCAGTGTTGGAAATGTTCGGACTGAAAGACTTGAATGTAAACATTATGGAAAAAGGCATCCAGAAAGTTGTAGATTAAATGAGAGAGCTTGTTTCAGATGTGGATCAATTAACTATTTTATCTGTGATTGCCCTGAGTCTGTCGAGCCAGAGATTGTTCAGAATCCAAGATCTGATATTGCACCTGTGAGAGGTAGACCTTCGAAGAATGTAAGAAACGTCAGTGGTAGTCAGAGAACTACGAGAGACAATGCTGCAAGATCTAAAGCTAGAGCGCCTGCCAGAGCATATGCTATCCAGCTCGTGAGGAAGCTTCACCTCTAGATGTTATAACGGGTACTTTTACACTTAATGATACTTCTGTGATTGCATTGATAGACCTTGGTTCTACGCATTTGTATATATGCATGAATTTAGTATTCAGAAAGACTTTGCCTATAGAGTCTACTGAGTTTGCTATAAAAGTATCGAACCCCTTAGGTAAAAGTGTCTTGGTTGATAAAGTATGCAAGAACTGTCCGTTAATGTTTCGAGATATCTGTTTCCCTGCTGATCTAATGCTTTTTCCATTTGATGAGTTCGATATCATTCTGGGTATGGACTAGTTGACATTACATGATACTGTTGTAAACTGTAAAAGAAAGACTATTAATTTGAGATGTTCGAATAATGAAAGTGCACGGGTGGAGTCTAATGATTTGAATGGATTGCCTGCTGTGATATCTATATTGAAAGCTCAAAGATATGTGAAAAAGGGATATGAGGCATATTTTTCTTATGTGATTGATTCGAAAGTGACTGAAAAGAAAGTTGAATCAGTGCCTATTATCTGTGAGTTTTCTGATGTTTTCCCTGAAGAATTGCTGGGTTTGCCTCCGATACGTGAAGTTGAATTTGGTATTGAGTTGTTGCCTGGTACTACACCTATTTCGATAGCTCCGTATAGAATGGCACCAACAGAGTTGAAAGAGTTAAAGTCACAGTTACAAGAATTGACTGATAGAGGGTTCGCTAGATCGAGTTTTTCGCCTTGGGGTGCTCCTGTTCTATTTGTGAAAAAGAAAGATGGCACGAGGAGAATGTTCATCGATTATCATTAGTTGAATAAGGTGACCATAAAGGATAAATATCCGTTGCCCAGAATTGATGACTTATTTGATCAATTAAAAGGAGCTATTAAGATTGATCTGAGATCGGGATACTATCAGTTGAGAGTGAAAGATTCAGATATACCGAAAACTGCTTTCAGAACGAGGTACGGGCATTATGAGTTTTTAGTTATGCCATTTGGAATAACCAATGCTCCTGCTGTTTTTATGGATCTGATGAACAGAATATTCAGACCGTACCTAGATGATTTGTGGTGGTGTTTATAGATGACATTTTGATTTATTCACGTGGTGAACATGAGCATGCTGAACATCTGAAAATTGTGTTGCAAACTTTGAGAGAAAAGCAATTATATGCGAAATTCAACAAATGTAAATTTTGGTTACACGAGGTTAGTTTTCTAGGACATATTGTATCAGCTTCTGGGATTCGAGTTGATCCGAGCAAGATTTCTGCTATTCTGGATTCGAAACCTCCGAGGAACGTGTTTGAAGTCCGTAGCTTTCTGGGTTTAGCTGGTTATTATGGTAGATTTGTAAAAGGATTTTCAGTGATAGCTACTCTGTTGACTAGACTACTTCAAAAAGATTTTAGATTTGAATGGTCTGATAAATGTCAGAAAAGTTTTGATCAATTGAAAACTGTATTAACAGAAGCTCTAGTGTTAGTACAGCCAGAATCGGGTAAAGAATTTGTTATATACAGTGATGCTTCGTTAAACGGTCTGGGATGTGTTTTGATGCAGGAAGGCAAAGTTATAGCTTATGCCTCGAGACAATTGAAGCCGCATGAAAAGAATTATTTGACACACGACCTTGAGCTAGCTGCGATTGTGTTTGCACTAGAGATCTGGCGCCATTATCTGTATGGTGAGAAATATCATGTGTTTTCAAATCAAAAAACCTAAAATATCTGATGACTCAGAAAGATTTGAACCTGCGTCAAAGAATATGGTTAGAGCTGTTAAAAGATTATGAGCTTGTGATAGATTATCATCCGGGTAAAGTAAACATTGTTGCTGATGCATTGAGTAGAAAATCATTGTTTGCACTACGTGCTTTGAATGTTCAATTAGAATTATCTGATGATAGTTTTGTGATAGCTGATTTAAAAGTGAAACCGTTGTTTATACAACAGATATGTGATGCTCAGTAATATGATAATGAGTTATTAGCGAAACGAGCTCTATGTAATTCAAATTCTGAATCTGAATTTTGAGTTGTTGATGATTGCTTGAGATTCCAAAGTCGTATTTGTGTTTCGAGAAATCCAGAGTTGATTCAGTTGATTTTGAGTAAAGCACATAACACTCGTCTATCTGTTCATCTGAGAAGTACTAAAATGTATCATGATTTGGAGCAACATTATTGGTGGTCCGTTATGAAAAGAGATATTTTTGATTTTGTATCAAAATGTTTAATCTGTCAACAAGTGAAAGCTGAACATTAAGTTTCGTCTGGGTTGCTATAACCGATTCTGATTCCTGAGTGGAAATTGGATAGAGTAGCAATGGACTTTGTTTGTGGTTTACCCCTGACTTCTAGAAAGAAAGATGCCATATGGGTCGTAGTTGATCGATTGACGAAATCTGCCCATTTTATTCCGGTACGATCTGATTATTCACTTGATAGATTAGCTGAGTTCTATATTTCTGAGATTGTGAGATTGCACGGAGTGCCACTATCCATTGTGTCTGATAGAGATCCGAGGTTTACATCACGATTCTGGAAGAAACAACAAGAAGCTTTAGGCACGAACTGCATTTCAGTATAGCTTTTCATCCGCAAACAGATGGTTAATCCGAACGGATTATTCAAATTCTCGAGGATATGTTAAGATGCTGTATACTTGAGTTTAACGATACGCGAGAACAGTATCTACCATTGATTAAATTTGCATACAATAATAGTTTTCAGTCAAGCATTAAAATGGCACCATATGAAGCTTTGTACGGATGTAAATCTCATACACCTCTGTATTGGACTGAGCTCAGTGAAAATAAGCTACACGGGGTATTGATCCGAGATTGTTTGAAAGCAGTATCTGATCGTCAGAAGTATTATGCGGAGTTGAAATGAAAAGATATAGAATTTGAGATTGGTTACAAAGTATTTTTGAAAGTGTCTCTGTGGAAGAAAGTACTTCGATTCGGATGTAAAGGCAAGCTAAGTCTGAGGTTCATCTGACCTGTATGAAATTATTGAACGTGTTGGGCCTGTTGCATATAGATTAAGGTTGCCCTTTGAGTTAGAAAAGATTCACAATGTGTTCCATGTTTCGATGCTCCGTAGATATCGATCTGATCCGTCACATATAATTGTCCCATCTAAAATTGAAATCTGATCTGATATGACATACGAAGAAGAACCGATTCGTATCTTAGCTCATGAAGTGAAAGAGTTGAGAAATAAGAAAATTTCGCTAGTGAAAGTATTATGGAATCGACATGGAATAGAAGAGGCTATGTGGGAGCCCGAAGATTCAATGAGACAGCAATATTCGACTCTGTTTAACGGTAAGATTTTCGAGGACAAAAATCCCCAAGGGGGGAGAATTGTAACAGTCCGGTTTATACCCTAGTCGAAACAGTGGTTTTGGGACCACAAATCCGAGTCAGTAAAATATTTTAATATTATTTTCTGTGTCTTTGATAAGTGAATAAGCATGTGGTACAGTTTTGTATGCCAATTTGTTCGTTTATGTGTTTAATTTGATAAAAGGATTGAATTGCATAAAGTGCAAAACTAGCATGCTAATTGTTAAAGTACTAATGTGTTGTGGCTTTGTAAAGGTGGAGGCCTTATATGGAAATTAAGCCATTCATAATTTAAAGGACGGCTAAGGTAAAAAATGACCTTAAACTATATGTTATAATATGTCTATTAAAAGGGTTAATTAGTAAATTGTTAAATAAAGGCTATCAAACAAAAATCAAGGCTAAAGGCTATCATCTTTTTGTGCTCTTACCACCGAAAATCAAAGAAAGAAAAAAGGAAGAAAACTAGCTAGGGTATTCAGCCATTGAATATCATGATTAAGGTATGTTTTGGCTTTGGATTTTTTATGATTTTTATGTTTTTGAGATTGTTGCTTAGTCTACTATCAAGCCCATGTCTCAATTTTGTGTATTAATGATATTTGTAAGTTATACCATTAATGAAATGGTAAGCTTTATGATGAGTTTAGTTGTTAAATGAAAGACATGTGTTTAATGAACATGCTTTGCTCTTGAAATTTTGATGAAATGAGCTAATTAGGGCTAAGTAGAGAAAATAGCAATTTGAGGGACTAAATTTCAAATTTGATGGAAATTATGGGCTTGTATGATATCCATAAGCATTCGACTAAGCATGGATGTGTGATGAATTTGTGTATTTGATGTTTTGAGAAAAATAGACTAAATTGATAAATTATACAAACGTGAGGGTTAAGTTATAAATAGTCCTAAATGTGTGTCCTTGGATTGAATTGAATGAGTTAGTGAATAAAAAGCTTAATTCTGAATATGTATAGATCAAGAACCGAAGAAAACAGACTTAGATCGTGGGAAAGCGAAAGTAACCGAGTAGCCGTTTCCATTTCTGTTAAATCGAATCCGAGGTAAGTCATTATGCAAATAAACGTATTTGTATTGAACTGTGTATGTTCATATGATGATTATTAACTATGAAAGCTTATGAGATAATCTGGACATGAATTCCGAGATAAGGTTGAATTAGTGTCGATGTTCGAGAAGTCCTGTACGAACATTGGAATAGATAGGATTAGCTATATCATGACATAGGTATCTGTTCTGTTTTATCTTTTAAGACCACGTCTGGGACGTCGGCGTTGATTTGAGATTTTGTGTAAGTCCACGTCTGGGACACTGGCATCGATATCAGCTTTACGTGTAAGACCATGTCTAGGACATCGGCATTGTATTGATTCGTTTAAGACCCTGTCTGGGACAGTGGTATCGATATCTGAGTACATGTAAGACCTCGTCTAGGACGTTGGCATTGTACAAATATTCTAAGCTTTCTGAGTATCCTATTAGATTCTTAACGGTTCAACGGGCAAGTCTGTGATACGAATGGCTATGTGAATTGTAAATCCATTTCAGGTACGTTGATTTATACACTAAGTGTGTATACAAGGTAAATATCTATATGATCTTACTATGATGATGATGTATATTGAAATAATAATATGGTACATGTAAGTATGTATGAAAGACTTATGTAAATATGAGATTGTTGAATTGATGAAAGTGACAAATATAGTCAAGTATATGAACCGAAGCATATATGTGATAAATTGCTATGTAAATGAAATGTGCCAATATTCCCATGCGCTTATATGCCTTTCATGCTAAGTTTATTTGTATATGACTTACTAAGCTTTTGGAAAGCTTACTCTGTGTGTGTGTTTTCTCTATTTTATAGATCGTCAAAGCTACTGAAGGCTCGGGGATCGTCTAGGATCATCATCACACTACTCAACTTATTTTGGTACATTTTGGAAATGTATATAGCTAGATATGGCATGTATAGGCTAGTTATTTGGATAAGTATGATATGTGAACTTAGCCACGTGATTCGGCTAGTTATGTGTTGGCAATATGCTTTAATGAATGTGATTTATGATGTATGTTTGGTATGGTTTGATAGCGTAAGAAATGGTCAAGTTTAAGGTAAGTAAATGGATTGATTATGCATGTGTTTATATGAGATTTTGGCTTGTAAATTTAGTATGATTGAAATTGGATTTGAATGTAGAGTTTGGATGGTTATTTTGATATACTCTCGGTTGCTATATGTGCATTACTTGAATTGATAACTGGCTTGTAGTTTTGACCCTAGGTGGGTGGCAATTTGGCCTTGCAAGTGGCCTATTTTGTCACACGGTTGCGACATACGGGCGTGCCTAGTGACCATGGGACTAAGTCAGTAGCTAGTTAAGAGTACATGGCTTTGGCACACGGACGTACCTGGTTCCCGTGTGGTTTCAACAGGATCGACCACGGCCAAAGTGCGAGGGCGTGCTTGATGGCCGTGGAGCCAAGTCAGGATTGACCACGGCCAAGGTACATGGGCGTGCTTGGCGACCGTGGATTAAAGTCAGGTTCGACCACGGGGAAGACACACGAGTGTGTCTAACAGCCGTGGGAGGCACACGGTCTGCCCACACGGGCGTGTAACCTCTGATACTTTGAAATATTTTAAATTTCTGAGAATTTTTGTATGTGTTCCGGTTTAGTCTTGACCGTGTTTCTGAGTATGTTTTAGGTCTTAATGACCTACAGAGGAGACACTATGATTGTAATTTATGATTACTTTACAAATTGTCTGATAAAGTTTCTGATCTGTCAGGTAACGCCTTTAACCCTAGTCCGGCGACAGATACGGGTTAGGGGTGTTACAATCGAGATGCCTAATTTTTCAGCAAGTGAAGGCTGAACATCAAGTACCTTCGGGTTTACTTCAGCCCATTACGATTTCTGAGTCGAAATGGGACCGTATTACCATGGACTTCGTGACGGGTTTACCGTTGACTCCAGAGAAGAAAGATGTAGTATGGGTAGTGGTTGATAGACTCACAAAGTCAGCCCATATTATACCAGTGCGAGTCAATTTTTCACTTGATAAGCGAACTTGTACATGTCAGAGATAGTAAGACTCCATGGTGTACCGTTTTTGATCATTTCAGATAGAGATCCGAGATTCACGTCACGATTTTGGAAAACGTTGCAAGAGGCCATGGGCACAAAATTGAGTTTTAGTACAGCCTTTCATCCACAAACTGGCGGGCAGTCGGAGAGGGTAATTCAGATACTTGAAGACAAGCTTCGATGTTGTGTTTTAGAATTCCAAGGTAGTTGGGAGAAATACTTACCATTAGTAGAATTCGCCTACAATAATAGCTTCCAGTCATGTTTGAAAATGGCACCTTTTGAAGCATTGTATGGGTGTAAGTGCCGAATGCCCTTGTATTGGTCAGAACTCAAAGAGAAACAAATTCATGGGGTCGGCTTACTTAAGGAAACTGAAGAGAAGGTAAAAGTGATACGTGACTGTCTGGAAGTCGCCTCAGATAGAAAAATGTCCTATTCAGATTTAAAAAGGAAAGAGATTGAATTCAAGGTCGGTGATAAAGTGTTCTTTAAAGTATTGCCTTGGAGGAAAGTCCTCAGGTTTGGCCGGAAGGGCAAGTTGAGTCCGCGTATCCATGTTGGCAGAGAGGATAGGACTGGTAACTTATCGGTTGGCCTTGCCACCTGAGCTGGAAAAGATTCATGACGTCTTTCACGTATCCATGTTGCACCGATACCGTTCAGACCCTTCACATGTCATAGTTTTAACAGAGGTAGAGATACAATCGGGTTTGACTACTGGTGAAGAACCGGTTAGAATTTTGGCGCAAGAGCTCAAGTAGTTAAGAAACAAAAGCATAGCCCTAGTGAAAGTTCTATGGCCAAGGCACCGAATAGAAGAGGTTACATGGGAGCCAAAGGAAACGATGAGAAACCACTACCCTGACCTTTTCATCGGTAAGATTTTCAGGGACGAAAATTGTTAAGGGGGAGAATTCTAATAGCTCGATTTAGAGGCTAGTCAGAATAGTGATCTTGGGATGACTAATCCAAGATTAGAGAAATTTATTTTCATGTTATATTATGAGTCAGAGCATGATAGTATATGTGCATGAAAAGTTTGGTGCCTTAATTTTAACGATTTCATGTTTAATCGCGAAAAAGGACTAAATCGCATAAAGTGCGATAGTTCCATTCTATAAGCTAAAGGTACCAAATAGCTTTAGAATGACAATTGGGGGTCTTTATAAGGCAATTAGACCCCCAATATTGGCTTGGCCGGCCATAGACTTCATAGGGAACAAGAATTGACCAAGTTGGTTAAAGTTGGTGGTGTTTGGTGGACTAAATTGTTGTCCATCTTTTTGCTCATCCTTCTCCATCGAAAATAACAAGCAAATAGGGGTTTTTGAAAGTTGAAAATTTCAGCAAGCTCCCATCCGTTCAAGTAAGTGAACTAGTGATCTTTTCTTGATAATAATTGTACTTTTGAGACCCCTAAGGCTTAATCTTTCAAATGATGGGACTATTGTGCAATATGGTAAAGAGTTTAGAGTTTTTCCATGAGAGCTATCTTAGTTATTTGCTGCATTTTTATGGAAGAAATTGAGTCTTAGTTGTTAGATGAACAACTTTTGTGTGTGTTGTTTTGAAAACACCTAATTGGACCTTGATGAAAAGGTTACAAATTTGTAGTAATTATGTGAAATGTTGAGTTTTGATGATAGCTATAGGAGTATTAAATGTTCACCTAGGCTTGTTGAAGGTAGAAATGTGATTAGAATTAATTTTCGAGCCTAGGGGCAAAATGGTCATTTTGCCAAATTCTAGGGGCAAAATAGTAATTTTGCCTAAGCATGATTATTGAAATGCTTTCATTAATGTGGTTATCAAAATGAGTTAAATTGCTATTATAGAGCAAGAAGAATTGAGAATCCACCTCTATCGGGGAAAGAACAAAGTCTTAGACTAAACCGACGAGTTAACTCATTTTGAAATCGAGGTAAGTTTGTATGTGATCAATGCAATAATTATGTTAGCATAATTGAGAATGCTTGGTATCTTATTGATGTATGACGCTCTATTACATTGATGATAAATGAGATGGTGAAGTCCTAGTGGACTATATTGAATACGAAAATGCTATCATCGAGATATGAGGTAGATAAGGTCCCGTATAAAACCATGTCCGGAACATGGCCTCAGCTCCGAGTTGAGATCCCATATAAGACCATATCCGAGATATGGCTTCAGTGATGAATATCGAAATCATATAAGACCATATCTGGGATATGGCATTGATATTAAATTTGAAAACCCATATAAGACCATATCCGGGATATGGCATTGGCATTTAGAAGTGATTCCATATAAGACCACCTCGGGGATGTGGCATTGGCTTCGTACCTACAAGAATGACAATGGATATGCGTCTTTGCTTATCTCTAGTGATTAAAGGGATAAGTAGATGAGTATAGAAGTAGAAATGAGAATTTTACTGAAGTCATGTGATTAAGTGAAAACAGGTACTCGTGAATGAGTCACGAAGAAACGATTACGAAGTGTGGCACTGTATGTGCTGAATAAGGGCAATTGTAAGTAAGTATGGCAAGGAGCCCATGGCTTGCGTATGGTTAGTTAATGCCATGGATGGATTATATTATGAACTTATTATTGCTATGTATTTCCATGCAAACTTACTAAGCTTCATGCTTACCCCTTTCATTGCCCTTCTTCCTTGTAGTATTGCCAAGATAACTCGAGGATCGTGGACGTAGGAGCTCAGAAATCACACTATCGACTTTCACTTTGGTATAACAATTTAGACTTATTTTAAGTATGGCATGTATAGGACGTGAGTATTTTGTTAAGTTGTAATTGTTAGTCAAAGTTTTGGCTATGTAAGTTATTAAAGTCCTTTTTGTAATGGCCTTATAAGTTAGGCAAATACTTGACAAGTTTTATTGCTTAATGAAGATGAATTTCATAAAGTATATGTCCTTTTGTATATCTTAATCCTTGAGTTCCTAGAGATACCTTTGAAGATGAATTGAGTTGGTGTAAATTTGTATGCTATGTAGAGAGGCAAAAAGGCTTGGTAGATAGCCTGTTAATTATTCACATGGATAGGCACACGGGCGTGTGCCTAGACCGCGTGGGAGGCACGGCTAGCACATGGGCGTATGCCCAGGCCGTGTGAGGTCTGCACCTGGCACTTGGAATTTAAATCGCCACACGGCTGAGGCACATGGTCGTGTGCATAGACCGTGTGGATAGGTCAGAATGCCAAGGTTTGGCACACGGGCCAGGGCCACGGGCGTGTCAAGGCCGTGTGAAATTAGTCAGTGCCGACCACGGGTGAAAGACACGGGCATGTCTTATGGGAACACGGGTGTGTCCCTAGACCAACACGGGCGTATGGCCCCCGTTTTGTTGGAAAGTTTCTTGAACTCGTAAAAGTTCCTGGAATCGTTTCGATACCTCTCGGAAGTATGTTTAGGGCCTTCTAGGCCAAGTATGTGCAAGCGATGGGTTTAAATGAAACTTTACAACCCTGTTCGGGGTGTTTAAGCAAGGTTAGTTGGGTAATGCCTCAAACCTTGTTCCGGCTTAAATATGGGTAAGGGGTGTTACAATAATATCCAACAGGCGCACAAGAAGTATGAACCATGTTTGAATAAAAACATTGATCATTATGATGAAATGGCTTTGGTTGTTGGTAAAGATATGGCAACAGGGAGTTTTGCCAGAACATTTGCTACATAGATTTGGATGATGGTAACCAAGATTCAATGCATATAGACTGCGACAATGAAGAGATTGAGAAGGTAAGAACAAAAGTATCTTCATCTGGCACATCTAAACGTAAAAGAAAAAATGGTCAAGAAAGTGTCGTTGATGAACAAATTAAATTTGTGGGTGAACAACTTGGCAAAATTGTTAATGCTTTGGAACAATTTACTGCGGATAAGACACATCTTTACGAAGAAGTGATGTCGATGGAGGTAGAAGGATTTGATGATGACTTCCTTTGTAGTGTGTTTGATTATCTTGTAAGTCATGAATTCGAGGCAAAAGCTTTTTTAGTTAAAAGTAAGAAGCATAGAAAAATTTAGCTTTAAAAATTTTCTCAAGGTTGAAGATATTGATACTTTAATAAGGTGTAATATTAGTTATGCACTTGGACAATATTGTTGTTATCATGTGGTATACTACTAATTATGCATTTGGGTAATATTATTAATTTCTAGTATTAATTGTGGTTTGGAAGCTAATTTATAATTATTCAATCTTTGTTTTTTTTATTTTTTTATAACACAATTAGAAATGATTTATTTGACTTTGGTTGTTTTCAATTTATGATGGTTAATATTCTAGCTTAATAATTGAGTATTCTTGTATATCTAATTTGATTTATTTATTTATAAATAAATCATTGTAATATATGTAAAAATAATTTAAAATATAAATTTATTAATATATATATAATAAACTCAATTAAAAAATGAAAAGATAACAAATTCTTAAATATATATTTTTTTAATTTAAAATAACTTTTATGAAATATTTTCAGGAAATCTGCCAAACAACAGAAAACATTTTACACAGATTCATCTAAACACCAGAAAAGTAAATCATTTCCAGAAAAGTAAATTATTTTCCAGAAATTATTTTTATAAAAATATTTTATTGACAAACAAACGGAGCCTTAATTGCACAACTAAAACGCAATTCAAATATTAAAAGGAAACACATGTAAATATATATTACTTATCCATCTTTTGAAACTTAATAACCAATTCAAACATAAGAAATTTCAAGTATCATCACATTTTCATTTTATACATCCAATATAAAATGTCCAAAATTCACAGCCAACTTTATTTCCACTGCCATATCCAATTTCATCACTTTTTTTAATTTTCCCCTATTAACATGACACAGACATGGGCCTAGATATGCGGATCCAACCAACACACCAAAGTTTGGCTCCAAGAGCCTGACAGAATAGTTCGTAAAAATAAATTGCACCCTGCCCTGGTAGGTAAAACTGACAAATGAGGTGCCCAGCACTCCCCGACATGTAGTCGTAAAACCCTAAACTCTTCCTATCATATGGCATGCCAATTATACCTGACCTTGCTCGAACAATTAATAGGGTAACGTAATTTTCAATTCAATTCATAATTCAATTCCTTAATTTCACAAAGCCATAACCGACTATTATGAAAACATAACTACAATGGCCTAATTATTATATAAGTCCCAAAAACAACTCCTATCTTATAATTAATAAACCGAAATTAAATTCGCTACCAAAAATAACTTCTTAAATATTGAATAAAAGAAATTTTATGAGCCCGGCTTACGAGAACGGAGTCACAGAAATACACTTCCCGACACCACTCACTTTAGGGACGTTGCAATTTTTCCCCCTTAAATAAATATTGTCCCTGAAATTTACCTAAAAAGAGGTTGGGATACTGAGATCTCATCATGTCTTCTGATTCACAATTTGCTTCATCAACGCTATGGCTACGCCATAGAACTTTCACTTATGGAGCACGTTTATTTTGTAACTCTTTCACCTCGCGAGATAAGATTCTAATTGGTTCTTCCTCGCAACATAAGTCAGGCTGAATTTCTAAATCTTCTAGTAAAATAACACAAGAGGATCCGAACAATATCTCTTAAGCATTAAAACATGGAAAACATCATACATTTTCTGTAACTCTACCAGTAATGCCAAACGATACACAAGTCTAATTCTTTCTGTGATTTCATATGGCCCAATAAAACGGGGACTCAATTTCCCTTTTCGACCAAATTGAAAGACTTTCTTCCCCAGTGAAACCTTTAGAAACACTTTGTCACCTACTGCAAATTTGATGTACCAACATTTCAAATCCACGTACGATTTCTATCTATTGGAAGCTGTTTTCAACCTATCACGAATCAACTTTACTATATCTTCCATTTCTTGAATCAATTCTAGTCCCACAACATTTCTTTCACTTAATTCTGACCAACAGACAGGTGTTTGATACCCACGACCATAAAGAGCTTCATACGGAGCCATTTGAATGCTCGATTGGAAACTATTATTGTACACAAACTCAACCAATGGTAAACAATGTTCCCAACCTGGTTTGAAATCAATTACACAGGCTTGAAGCATATCTTCAAGAATCTGAATAACACGCTCAGATTGACCATCCATTTGCGGGTGAAAAGCTGTGCTGAAATTAAGTCTTGTATCTAAATATTCATGCAACTGTTTCCAAAATCTTAAGGTGAATCGGGGATCTCGATCAGAGATAATCAATTCAGGTACACCATGCAATCTAACAATTTCTTGAATGTAAATCTCGGCAAGTTTCGAAAGTGACCAATCAATTCTGGTAGTTATAAAATGGGCCGATTTTGTAAGTCGATCAATTTTACCTAAACAACATTTTTCTTATTCAGAGACAACGATAATCCTATTACAAAATCCATCGTTATACGCTCTCATTTCCATTCTAGAATAGAAATAGGCTAAAATAATCTAGTGGGAACATGATGTTTTGCCTTAACTCGCTGACAAGTTAAACATTTATCCACAAACTCAACTATTTCTCTTTTCATTCCAGGCCACAAATATAACTCCCATAAATCACGATACATTTTTGTTCTGCCAGGGTCCAAAGCAAATGAGTTATCATGAGCTTCTCGGAGTATCAAACCTTTCAAATTAGCAACATATGGAACACAAATCTGATTACGAAACCTCAAGCAATCACAATCATCAATGCTAAAGTTTTCAAACTCAACATTCTAAACCATTTTCTTTTTTCCCATCAATTTGACATCATCTAATTGCGTTACTCTAATTTGGTTAAACAAAATCGGTTTAACTTTCATTTTCGCCAACAAACTACTATCTTTTCTAATGCTAAGCTGAGCAAACATCGCTCGCAATTCAACTTCTATTTTTCTACTCAACGTGTCAGCTAGAGTGTTAGCTTTACCAGGGTGGTAATCGATAATGAAATCATAATCTTTCAAAAGTTCAACCCAGTGACACTGTCTCAAATTTAGCTCCTTTTACTTTAGGAGATATTTAAGACTTTTATGATCAATAAAAATATAATACTTTTCACCATATAGGTAGTGTCTCCAGATCTTTATAGAAAAAACCACAGCGACAAGCTCTAAATCATGCGTCGAGTAATTACGCTCATGCGTTTCTAGCTGGCGATACACATACGCAATCATTTTCCTGTTTTGCATCAAAACACAGCCTAGGCCATTTAAGGAAGCATTACTATATACCACAAAATCTGTTCCCAATTTCGGTAAGGTTAGAACCCTTCAGTCAACATCTGTTTCATTTTCTCAAAACTTCCTTGGCACTGATCACTCCAAACAAATTGAATATTCTTTTGCAGAAGCTTTGTCATCGGCATAGCTATCTTCGAAAGTCCATTCACAAATCTTCAGTAATAACTAGCTAAACCAAGAATACTACAAATTTTTGAAGCATTTCTCTATGTTTTCCACTCAACAATGGCTTTAATCTTTTTTGAATCAACCCTAATCCCATCAACTGAAATAATATGCCACAAAAACACAACTTCAGACAACCAAAATTCACACTTGTTGAGTTCCCCGTATAACTGCTTAACTCGTAACACTTGCAAAACAATCTGAAGATGTTGTTCATGCTCTATTTTAGATCTTGAATAAATCAAAATGTCGTCGATGAAAACTACCATGAATTGATCCAAATAAGGTTGAAAAATATGGTTCATGAGATCCATGAATGTCGCAGGAGCATTAGTTAACCCGAAAGGCGTTACTAAAAATTCATAGTAACTGTAACACGTGCGGAATACCGTTTTTGACACGTCACTATCTTTCACTTTCAACTGATAATAACCCGATCTCAAATCAATTTTAGAAAAAAACACAAAAGATCCCTTCAGTTGATAAAATAAATAATCAATACGAAGTAGGGGCTATCGATTCTTAATCGTCAACTTATTCAGTTTCCGGTAATCTATAAAAAGCCCATCGAACCATCTTTCTTTTTAAAAAATAAAACAGGAGCTCCCTAGGGCGATATACTAGAGCATATAAAGCTGCGGTCTAGTAAATCTTGCCATTGCACTTTCAATTCCTTCAGCACTGTCGGTACCATACCATAAGAGGATATTGACATTGGAGTCGTACCAGCAAACACTTCAAATGCAAATTCAACTTGCCTATCGAGTGGTAATCCTGGTAATTTTCCTGGAAACACATCAGGGAATTCACAAACAATTCGAATCTTGCTGACCTGGCTATCATCAGAATTAAAGGTAATGACATAGGCCAAGAAAGCTTCACAACCTTGATTAAGGAGTCTATTTGCTCGAACTACTGAAACGATACGAGTTAAACCACTCGTTCAAACACTGATCACCTTAATCAGGTTACCATCGACTCTTTGAACAACAAATTTATTTTTACGATGATTTAAAATTGCCTCGTGTTCAGTGAGCTAATCCATGCCCAAAATTAAAATTACCAAATGACATAATCAACAAATCAATAGGAAAAGATATATTCTAAATTTCTAGTGGAAACATCTACATAATCTGTCGACCAATACTGACTATCCCAAAGCACTTGACACGACCATAGATACTTTAGACGGTTCAAACTTAAAACTTCTCGGTTTAACCAATTCAATATTAACTTAAGAATGTGATGATCCAGGGTCTATCAAATCATAAACAGGTGCAGGATATAATAAAAACATACCTGCTACAACATTAGTAGTATCACCTTCCTTGCGAGTCTGCACAATATATGCTCGAGTCGGTGCTCTAGCCTCAAACTGATTAGTAACAATGACACTTTCTTTTCTTGCACCACCTTTAGAAACAGAACCACCATGTCTATTACCACGACCCCTAGTTGCATGAGCAGACTTCTGAGTGTTAGTAAACACAACATTATCATTTTTTGGACACTCAGGAGCAAACTGTTCTTGTGATCCACAACGAAAATAGGCGTTAGATGATTTTCAACATTTTTCGCAATGTTTCTTCATACAATGCTCGCAATTCAGTACTTCAGAAGTTTTGGCTGGGCCTTTAACACTACCAACAAACACGGTTGGCTATCGATCTCGATTTCTATCAGATCTATCGACTTAAAATTAGATTTCTAATTACCATGAGAATCCCTAATTTATTTTGATTGCGGATCCAAACTACCAATCCTTGTTCGTTTTCTAGCAACTTGAGTAGTTTCAATCTTCTTATTGAGACCCAAAGCTTGATCCACCATTTCTGCTCGCTCGACCAAATCAACAAACTTTAAAATTCGATGCGATACAAGCTAAACTCTAAGTTCGTCACATAAACTATGTATGAATCATTTACAATTTTTAGATTTGGAAGGTACAAATTCTGTAGTATACTTACTGAGTCGTAAAAACTCATGTTCGTAATCAGCCACTGGCATCTCACTTTGTTTCAATAGTAAAAAATCTTATTTCTTGTCTTTGAGATACAATTCTTCGACATAGTTTTTCTGAAATTCCTTTTGAAAGAACTCCTAGTCAACTTGTTCTGTAGGTACGTGGCGTGTTACCATTTTCCACCACGTATACGTTTATCCTTATAGAAGAGAAACAACACAAATTATGCATTCACGGGGATCGCATTCGAGCTGTTGCGAAACATGATTAGTTGATTCCACCCATACTTTGGCAGTCGAGGGATCAACCCATTTTAAACCAAAAAATTCAATAGCACAATATTTCTGTAGTTCTTTAATCGGAGCCTGTCGAACCATTGGCATAGGTAGTACAGTATGGGTAATTCCTGCCACTCATTGAAGAGCTTCAACTATGGTACGAAGTAAATTCGAGTCACCTTGATCATCATTATTAACTCTATTTATGTTAGGTTATTGAGTACCAGTAGAATTTACACTTGGTTCCATCAAATCCGTTCCATTTAATTTTTCAATAGAATCATCATTAGCATGAATCTCTTGGTCAATTTCATTATTACATTCATTCGACATCTTTTAACTATAAAACAGAAACAATTATAATCAACATCCAAATCTTGACTCAACTTTAATAGTACCTCTAGACTTGATTCTAAGATTGATTTAGTTTGAGAATCGACTAAATCTAAAGCTCTGATGCCAATAAATGTAACACTCTTAACCCGTCTCCGTCGTCAGATTAGGATTATGGAGTATTATTGTACAAACAAAACAATTAACTTCAAAAGAAAACACTTAAGCAATTTTAATATCAATATTCAATACATCAATACAATTAATAAATAAACACAATTATGGCCTTAATACGAGCCTATGAGACTCTAAAAATGGTTTGGAAATGTTCAGGGGTCATTTTGATGCAAAACAAAAAATTTTGGAAAAAATGGAAAATTTTGGAAACAATGGTCACACGACCTTGTAGTCAGGCCATGTGACATAGCCCAGATCAGATGAGCATTCGAAGTCAGGATACACGGCCATGTCCTAGCCCGTGTGTCCGTCTACGTGGGTACTCAAAATAGGACTACACAACCGTGTTGTAACACCCCAAAATTTTAATTTTTAATTCCGTGTATGTGTGATACACAATGTCTATCTGCTTCAGTGGTTATGTGTTCTGGGTGTGTGTGAGAGGTCCCAAGTTCAAGCCTTACTTGGGAAAATTTTGATATTTTTATAAATAAAGCCTTAATCTTGTGCAAATGGCTTAAGTTTAATTGTTGGTAAGTTTATATCAGAATGGGCTTGCTGGTCTGGTGGTTAAGTGGAGTGTTGGAGTGTTGGAGGTCTTGTGTTCAATTCTCTTTGATGGCGTGAAGACAGTATTTTTGCGCCAATTTCGGCTAAGAGTTGTGTTGGGGCAAGATTCTGAGTAGTTGTGTTTTAGTGGGTTAATAGGGAGTGATTTTAGGAGATAATTGGGGAGAGGTTATCAGAAAATAATCTGATTATCTTTTTGTTGCAAAAAAAAGATAGTATAGTTTCGATTTTCTCTCCAATTCCCCAAACTTTTTCTGACATTTTCTTTTTCTTCTTTTTTCCCTCCTCTACCGATTCTTTCCCCTTGTTGCTACTGAAATTTCCATTATTTTTCCCCTTTCCATTTCTTTCTTTTTTCCAATTGATTCAATTGTTCATCGTTGGTTGCGCGTGTTCGGTAAGTAACAGTTTTGTCTATTGTTAATCATTCTTGGTTAATCTCTAAAAGAGGGATTCCTTTTTGGTGTTTAGGAGTTAATCAAGGGGCTAGTGGTTTTGAATCGACGCTGTGATTGTGCGAAGTCGTGGTTAGTCAAGTGAGATAAGGGTTTTATTAGGTTTTTAGTCAAGTTCCTTCCGAAATTGGTTGATTAAAAATGAATTAAGTGATTAATCCGGAGATATGTTGGTCGATTTTTAGGTTTTGGAGGCTTAGGAGTGCTTACGCATCAGAAACGATACCAAGTGTGCACCCAAAATTTAGAAAATGGGATTTGGCGAAAAGCTAAAATTGTTTGCTGTCGAGATATAAGAGAAATAAGAGAAAATAATGCGAAAAATTGTAGAGAAAGGAAATAAGGGTGTTATGAACTTTGAAATCAACATTTTGCACTAAAATAGTTTTAGACAATAGTAGTGGTCTAACTTTGAAAATTCATAAAAAAATAGTGGGAATTGAGTTAGAGGTTGAATAAAATATGAAATTAAATTTTATTGAGTCTAGTTTTTCATGGAAGAAACATTGTAAGCAATGAAATTGTAAATAATGAGATATAATAAATTTTGTGAGGTAAGGTCAGAATGATTTCAGGTTCCCCTGTTCTGACTTAGGAAAATCATCAAAAATTGTAAAAAAATAATTAGGGGCTTAAATTTATATGTTTAAATCCTTAATGAGTCTATTTTCAAGAGAAAGAAATGAAAACATCATCTAAATTCTGTACTAAGAGATAAATAATTTTTAGTAAGAAAAGGATGAATCTATCAAATAGCAGAATAGGGATACCTTTAAAGATTTTATTGTACTTATTTAATAAACTATAAATTTTGAAAATTTTATCGTAGAAATGTATTTGAGTCTAGTTTCAAAAACATCAAGTAGATCTTAATTTGGAATTCTGTAGCTCAAGATATAAATAAGTTAGTGATAATAACTCAAGTAGACAGCTTTGAATGAACATATAAGTAAATAGTGAAAACAAATATGAGTATTGAGCTAGCATGAGTTACTTTAAAAATGGATCACATGGCCAAGGCTAATTTGGGCCGAGTGGGCCACATGGGCATGTGGGCCCACAAGGTCAAATCGCGTGGGCGTATGGGCCCATTTTTACCGAAATATTTTTAAGGTTGCACGGGTCGCCCAAGTCGACTATGAACCTACTATAGGGTCGGTAAGCGCTACTTTGACCCCTAAATGTGTGAAATTGACTGAATGATATCTATACTATGCATGTTAATATCTGAACTGAATATATGTACTGAAATTGCATAATAGCATGTCATCCATTGTGTGTTGCATTGCATTGGGTTGGGGGTTGTTATTCGAAGGAAGTGTACTAAAAGGATTCAAGCCTAATTTATTGGCAGCTCAGCTGCAAACTACTGTATTGTGCCGCATTTGGTACTACATGGAGTGAAGGGATGGGTGGGTTGATTATATCCCCACATGGAGTGTAGGATTGGACGGAGATGGTGTGTAGAGGCTGGTTGGGTAGGATTTTGCTATAGCATAATCATATCTCACTCATCGATCTTCGTGATGGGCTAAGGCCCTACTGCATTTTTGACATTTGTCTTGAGATTGCCTAAGCCCCAAAATCATCATCGATATCTTGAAAAGGGCTTAGGCCCAAGACTGTTCAACTGTGCACTATGAATACTGATTGTTTGTTTGTTTCTGTGGGACTACACACTGAGTTTACGTAAACTCACCCTTTTTGTTTAATGTGCACAGGAAATCCCCAGACTTAGACGGATCAGTGTGACAGAGGACTCAGCGGTGACCACAGTAATTTTTGGACTTCATGGTTTTCAATTTATGATTTATGATTTGATTATTATTGATTGTTTGGGTTGTAATTTAAGGACCCTCTGGGACTTTGGTTTTAAATTTTGGTTTTTATTTATTTATTTTACTTTATGGATTTATACGTGCTAGTCGTAGGAAATTCAGTTTTCAAAAAGTTAAAGTAATTTCTAAACGCATGATCACCTAGACTGTTTTATTAAAGCTTCAGCAATGAGGGATGTTTCAAAACAAATGTTTTAAATGAATAAAGACGACTTTCTAAGTTCTAAAAAAGGTTTACTAAAGATAATAACATGGAATGTTTTCATCGTAACAACGAGGTTTCAAAAATACTATCGTGTGACATTGCCAGATACGACCATAACGTCTAGGCTGGGTTTGGGGTGTTATACATGCCGTAGGCTGTGTGCTAAACCGTGTGTACATTCGATGTTGGGTCACACGACCGTGTCGCTGGCCATGTGACAAACTGTTTTGGAACACACGGCCATGTTGTAGATCGTGTGTCAGACCGTGTGAAACCTGCACCCAAAAATAATAAGACACATCGCCATGTAGTGTGACCGTTTGTGATATACGGCTGTGTGGCACGCTCATGTCTCAGGCTGTGTGCCACATAAAATCTTTCAAAATATGGCAATTTTTCACATATTACTTAGGTACCAAGATAAACATAAAACTAATCATTTATATACCATAAAAACTCATCCAACAAGCTAAAAAAACATTAAATCATTCAATCTAAGTTCCTAACTAATGTGCCCTCATTGGCACCCCGATTCAATGATCCTAACAATACCAAACAAAGGCTATGCTATCTTGATATAAGCATATACCAATTGTCTTGCACTAAAGCTCAAGAAACAAACATTGACTCTTATCAAAACTTACCATTCCTCTTCTTATCTAGAACATATTCATCCATACCATAATACAAACACTTTATAAAGTCTAATTCAAGTGATTAGCTAACACAACAAAACATAATACTCCAAGATCTAAAATATGATTTCTTATAAGCTATCACAAACATAAGCATCAATTCAACAATTCAACCAACACCACATATATACACATAACCAAACATATACAAAATTTACCTACTATATGTCATGTAGGCCAAAGAAAAACACTTCCAACTAGCCATAATTTGACAATTTCCATCACACATACATATATACATACCACAAAAGATGTAACACCCGTTACCCGCATTAAACACCGGACCAGATACGAGGCATTACCGAACTTAACTGACTTAAACATACAACATCTGGCTATAAAATTTTGTTTCAACTTAAAACTTTTTCATTCATGTACATAACTTCCTTATTACGGGTTTACGAGGCCCTTAACATACATTTGGAATGGTTCAAAACAAAACCGGAAACGTTTAAGCACTTAGAATTTTTTTACTTAAAATAGGGCCACACGCCCCGTGTGGAGGAAAGGACACGCCCGTGTAGAATTTCACATGCCCGTGTTCCACACCCGTGTCGATTTTTTCTCATTTCAAGCCTACAGTGGATTTCAAACGGTCGGACACACGCTCGTGTCCCTGGCCCGTGTCCTTCACACGGCCTCGACACACCCGTGTGCTTTACCCGTGGTTGACACTGACTTATTTCACACGGTTTGTCACACGCCCGTGTCCTTCGACTGTGTGGCAAATTAAATTCCCAATTCAAGGTGCAGACTTCACACGGCCTGGGCACGCACCCATGTCCATGGCCGTGCCTCCCACACGGCCGAGACACGGCGGAGACACGTTCAAGACTTCACACGACCTAGGCACACGCCCATGTCCATGGCTGTGCCTCCCACACGGCCGAGACACACGGCCATGTCTCTACTCATGGAGCATACTGACTTGCAAACCTAGCATGCAAGGGGACACACGACTTTCAACATGCCTCTAACACACAGCCTAGACACACGCCCATGTGTCTACCTGTGTGGACATTTATAACGCTATCTACCTAGCCAAATGCCACCCTATACTGCAAACATACTTACACTAATTCAATCCAACAAGTATCAGCACTATAAAGTACTTCTAAAGACTCAAAAATCAAGACATCCATACAGGCATACACTTAATGAATTTCATCATCATTGAATATATATAGACTTGTCAAGTATTGGCCCAATTCCAATGACCACTTACAAAATGAACTTGATAACATATATAGCCAACACTTTGGCTAATAAATATGACATAACAAAATGACCAAGTTCTATACATGACATATTCAAAATGAATCTAACTTTGCTATACCAAAGTGTAGTCGATAGTGTGATACCGAACTCCGTCGTCCCATAATCCCTAAGTTATCTTGGAAATACTACAAGGTAAAGGGAAATGAGAGGGTTAAGCATAAAGCTTAGTAAGTTTGCATGAAAATAAATAGCAACATAAAGCTCATAATGTCATCCATCCATGATATTGAATAAATATACAAAGTCTTAAGCACTTTGCCATAACTTACTCGTACTTACTCTTATCGAATACATACCATATCACATAATGTAAACATTTCTCGTGAATTACTCACAGGTACCTGTACTCACTTAATCACATAGCTTTAGCACCAATCTCATTTCTATTTCAAGCTTAACTATTTATCCCACTAAATCACTTGGGATACTCAAAGATACATGTTTATCGTCATCCACATAAATACGAAGCTAATGCCACATCCTAGATGTGGTCTTACATGGGGTCACCTCTGAGAGTTAAGATTCGACGGTGACCACTCGCTAAAATTATTTTATTTGTTTTAGTTTTTATTTAAATTCGATGTTAAGATTTGAGAGTTTGTATTTTCTAGGACTCTCTAGACTGTTTTAAAATTGTATTCGCTTTGGTTTTGGGTTTTTGGTTTATATTATTTTTAACTTGAATGGTTTTCTAAACACGACGTTTTTACAAAGCTTCTGCTACAAATACGTTTTATCTCAAAACGATTAAATGAAAGAGAGATTTGAAATTAATAATAGTGATAAAGGCTAAATGAACTGGAAAGAGATTTTTAATTTAATGAGAATGGTTTTTCAACTCATTTCATGTGACCCTTCTAGATTTGGCCATAACGTCTAGGTTAAATTTTGGGTGTTACATTTAATGGTATCAGATCCAGGTTACAAAACTCGACTGTGAATTGTGGGCTCCAAAATATGTTTTAAAGAATTGGTTTTCAAATGATTCCAAACACTTTTATTAAGAATGTGGTTCACTGAGTCTCCAACGTCGATCTTGTAAGTATTTATGTATTTAGTTAAACTGTTCTGAAACACTATAGTTAGTACTCTCTGGAACTGTAGTGAAACGAATAAAGACAAAAACTCTCGAAAACATTACTGAACATCTGATACTTATTACATAAAATATCTGTTAATAAATACTGAAACTGATGCATAAAACTTTTAATATAGATAACTCGTATTAGAAAATGAGTGCACGAGGTATCCGTGGACGTGGTACTCAAGGTCGAGGTAGAGGCCGTAGGAGGGCTCGAGCTGAGTCCTCATTCTGGGCAACATGCCGAATTTGAACACTAGTGAGACACCAGTGTCACCAGCTACTGAGACTAGGTCTAGAGTCGATCGGTTGGAGACAATGCATTGTCCCAAACCATGCTGAGGATATTAAAGAGGGTCGCTGGGCCTAATTCTGGATCTGAGGGCCGAGGGTCGGTAACTGAGCGACTCAAGTCCAATGGAGTTGAGTTATTTAGAGGTGTCACAGGTGTCGTCCCTAATGTGGCTGAGTACTGGTTGGAGCCACAAAAAGGATCATGGATGACTTGGACCTCCGAGTAGAAATTGAAGGGTGCAGTCTCCTTGCTTCGCGACGAGGCGTACCAGTGGTGGTTGACCGTTAAGGAGGGCACTCATCCTAACTGTCTAACTTGGGAGTTCTTTAAGACTACATTTCAGAGTAAATACGTGGGAGCCAGCTACGTTGATGCTCACAGACATGAGTTTCTGATCCTCACGCAAGGTGATCGATCTATTGCCCAGTATTAGGTCAAATTTCTAAGACTGAGCCGCTATGCTCGAGGTTTGATGGCATCAGAATATGAGAGGTGTATTTGTTTTGAGGATGGATTGAGGTATAATCTGAGGGTTCTGATTGCTCCACAGAGGGAGCGAGAGTTTGATGTGCTGGTGGATAAAGCTAAGATTGTTAAGGATGTTAAGCACGCGGAGCGCCAGAATTAGGGACTGTGAGAGAGGTAAGACCAACAGGGATTTGGAGCCCTCGAGTTTTGTGCAGAGGCCTAAGAAAAAGGCCAGGTCTGATGGGCCAATTAGAGTGGGGGACCTTGTTTCTTCTATTTCTCCTACTAGGATGCGACCGTGCATGATTGTGGTATATGCCATCCGGGTGAGTGTTGAAGGAAGATTGGGGCCTATTTGAGATGTGGGTCCCTTGAGCACCACATTTGGGAGTGTCTATTGAAGGCAGATTAGGTGCAAGCTTCGACATCGGGTCTTGCACAGCCACAGAGAGTAGTTCCGCAGCCACCTAGGGGCCGTGGTCAGGCCAGGGGTGGTAATGGTATCGGCCGAGGACAGAGACTATAGGGCAGAGGTGCTGGTCAGACCGAGGGGAGGTAGCCGACTTTGGTTTATGCTGCACGTCGCCATGAGGACAAAGATACTCTTGACGTCATCACTAGTATGTTCCTTATTTTTTATGTACCATACCTTGCTGTGATAGATATAGGATCTACTCATTCCTATATAGCCTGTTTTGTTTCTTAAATCTGGGGTTATCGGTTGAGAGTACTGCTAGTGAGGTTAGTGTGATAAGCCCGTTGAGGCAGTCTGTTCAAGTTAGTAAACTGTATAAGGATGTCCCGTTAGAGGTGCAAGGGGAGATATTTCTGGCTAATTTGATGGAGCTTCCATTTGGGGAGTTCGATCTTATTCTGGGTATGGACAAGTTGGTAGAGCACCGAGTCAGTTTGGACTGCACATCGAATAGGGTCGTTCTGAGGACCAAGGATGATGTGGAGGCGGGTATGATCGGTGAGCGTCGAGACTATCTGTCGCATGTGATCTCTGCCCTAGTAGCTAAGAAACTGGTCTGGAAAGGATGTGAGGTGTACTTGACCTATGTAAGTGTTTCGAATTCTGGAGACTCTTCTGTTAAGAACATCAGAACAGTAGAGGACTTTTCAGACGTCTTTCCCGAGGAGTTACCGAGATTACCACTGAATCGAGAAGTGGAATTTGGTATCATCAGTTGAGGGTTAAGGAGATGGATGTACATAAGACGACATTTAGGACTCGTTATGCACATTACGAGTTCCTAGTTATGCCTTTCGGGTTGACAAATGCACTGGCAGCATTTATGGATCTGATGAACCGACTATTTCAGCCCTATCTGGATCAATTCGTTGTGGTCTTTATCGACACAATTCTGGTATACTCTAATACCGAGGATGAGCATGATGAGCATCTTAAATTAGTGCTTCAGATTCTGTGTGAGAAACAGCTGTACGCTAAATTCAGTAAGTGTGAGTTCTGGCTACGTGAAGTGACCTTTCTAGGGCATGTGGTTTCTGCGGATGGGATTTGTGTTGATCATCAAAAGATTGAGGCTGTGCTGGATTGGAAACAACCTAAGAATATATCTGAGATCCGTAGCTTTCTGGGTTTGACGGGATACTCATTTCGTTGAGGGGTTCTCTTTGATTGCTGCACCGTTAACTAAGCTTCTGCATAAGGGGGTACCGTTTTTTTGGACTGATGCGCAGCAATTGAGCTTTGAGAATCTCAAATTAAAACTTAGGCTCCTGTTTTGATACAACCTGAATCTAGAAAGGAATTTATAGTATACAATGATGCGTCGCATGTTGGATTGGGTTGTGTTCTGATGCAGGATGGTAAAGTTGTGGCTTATGCGTCCCGTCAGCTTAAGACGCATAAGGCCAATTATCCGACGCATAACCTTGAGTTAGCTGTTGTGGTCTTTGCACTGAAGATTTGGAGGCATTATCTGTATAGTGTGAGGTGTATCATCTACACCGATCACAAGAGTCTTAAGTACCTCCTTACTTACAAGGAGTTGAAACTTAGAAAGCGACAATGGATTGAACTACTTAAGGACTATGACTGAACGATAGAGTATCATCCAGGAAAGGCCAATGTGATGGGCGATGCTTTAAGTTGTAGGGCGATGCCTGATTTGATGGCAATGTTTACTCGGCTTAGTCTGTTTGATGATGGGAGTCTGTTAGATGAGTTGCAGGTTAAGCTGACTTGGATTGAGCAGATTCGAGATAAACAGTTAGTGGATGAGACCCTGGGTGTACGGTTCCGTCAGGTGGAGAGTGGTACTACTTCCGATTTTGGGTTTAACAGTGATGGTGTGTTGTGTTTCCGAGGACAAATTTGTGTACCGAATGATTCTGATCTAAGGCAGTCTAAGGGAGGCACGTAGTAGCACTTATGCTATGCATCCCGGAGGTAATAATATGTATCGCGACCTTTGTGAGTTGTACTGGTGGCCGAGTTTGAAACGTGAAGTTATCAATTTCGTTACTTGCTACTAGACTTCTTAGCAGGTTAAGGCTGAGCATCAGTTGCCTTCGGGTTTGTTGCAGCTGGTTAAGATTCCCCTTTAGAAGTGGGAGCGAGTGACGATGGACTTTGTTAGTGGATTGCCTTTAACACCCACTAAGAAGGATTTTGTCTAGGTTATCGTGGATTGATTGACCAAGTCTGCACACTTCATTCCGGTTCGAACTGATTATTGTCTGCAGAAGCTAGTGAAGTTCTACATCTCTGAGATAGTAAGACTGCATGGGGTTCCTGTCTCGATCATTTTTGATAGAGATCCACGCTTCACTTCTTGACCTAGAAGAAATTGCACGAGGCTCTGGGTTCAACGTTGGACTTCAGTACTGCGTTCCATCCTCAGATAGATGGTCAATCTGAGAGGGTGATTCAGTTACTGGAGGATATGCTTTGGAGCTGTGTGATTGATTTCTGAGGTAGTTGGGAGGATTATTTACGTTTAGTTGAGTTCGTCTACAACAACAATTTTCAAACTAGTATTCAAATGGCACCTTATGAGGCTCTGTATGGTCATAAGTGTCGTACTCCTTTGTGTTTGACTAAGTTGTGCGAACGTCAAGTTTTGGGTCTTGAGTTGGTTTCTGAGACTGAGGATAATGTTTGACTGATTCGAGATCGACTGAAAGCAGCTTCTGACACACAGAAGTCTTATGCAGATCTGAAGAGATGTGAGATTGAGTACTCTGTGGGGGACTTTGTGTTTCTTAGGGTCTCTCCGTGGAAGAAAGTTCTGAGGTTCGGTAAGAAGGGCAAGCTGAGCCCTAGGTTTATTGGACCGTACTGAATTCTGAAGTGTGTGGGACCAGTTTCTTATCAGTTGGAGCTACCCCATGAGCTGGAGCGTACTCATGATGTGTTTCGCGTCTCGGTGTTAAGGTAGTATCATTCTGACCCATCCCATGTCGTCTCGATTGAGGAAATTGAGCCGGACTTGACCTTTGAGGATGAGCCGGTCAAGATCCTAGATTGTGATGTTAAGGTTTTGAGGAGGAAGTTCATTCTGTTAGTGAAGGTGTTATGGCAAAATCATAGCACTGAGGAGGGCACGTGGGAACCTGAGGACTCGATACGTCAATAGTATGCTCATCTGTTCTGATCAGGTAAATTTCGAGGTCAAAATTTCTTTTAGGGTGTGGGGTTGTAACGCCCCAAAATTTTTATCTTTATTTCTATGAAATTTTGACAATTGTGTATCTGTTTTAGTGGTTAAGTGTTTTGGGTGTGTGTGAGAGGTCCCATTCAAGCTTTAGCTTTAGCAAATTTTGGTATTTTTTTCAAATCCTTGTATGAGCATGGGAGTTTATTTTTGTTCATTTGATCGAGAGAGTTTCACTCAAATAGGAATTTTGAGGAGGTTGAGTAGTGTGTTAGTGGGAGTCAAATTAGGGGATTTGGGGATAGTTGGATGCTATTCTCTTTTTTTTTTTCAAAATTTCCCAGTTTCCAAAAAAAAAAAAACTGATGTTTCCTCTCTTTCCCCCTTTGTTGAAAATTCTTTCACTTCCTATCCTACCTCTTTGACTTCTTTTTGAATCCATATCGTTTGTTTTGTGAATCCTAACAGTGTTCGTTGGGTAAGTTTCGTTTTCTTTAATTTTAACACTTTTCGCCCAAGTGTTGATGAAGGTTTGATTTGTTGTTCTCGGTTAGGTGGACAACAAGAATCCATTGGTGCTCTTGCAACGATTTAAGTATTAGGGATTCCTTTTCGATACCGATAAGTTGCGGTTGCATGGTTGCCTGCTGTTAGATTTTGTTTGAGGAATATTTTCATTAAAGTTTCGAAGTGCTACTGAAACTGAGCGTTTTTTTGTTGATTTTTAGTTTCTGGAGGGTTCGTGGTTGCTGTAGCGTCAAAATGATACCAAGTGTGTGCCCGAAACGCAGAAAAATGAGATTCGATGAAAGCCAAAAAACTCGACTGTCAATGCCACACGGTCGTGTGGTAGGCCGTGTGATTGACGAAGGCCAGGCGGTGCGCAGGACACGTCTGTGTGAGTCTGTAACACCACTTACCCGTATTCAACGTCGGAACCGGGTATGAGGCATTACCGGACTTATCTCACTTGAACATACAACTTTGGGCTGTCAAATTTCATTCCAATATAAAATCTTTCATTCACATTCATAACATTCTTATTATGGGCCTACGAGGCCTTACACATGCAAACGGAGGGCCTCGAAATCAAACCGGGATCTTTTGTAAACTTAGGAAAATTTTGCCTTAATAGGGCAACACGCCCGTGTGATATGGGGCACGCCCTTGTGGGCAGACCGTGTGGTCACACACACCCATGTCCCTAGCCTGTGTGGAATTTATTTTTCAATTTGAACCTACAGGGGTTTTCACACGGCCAGACACACGCCCGTGTCCTTGGCTTATGTCCTCCACACGACCTAGACACGCCCATGTCCTCACCCGTGTGTGAAAACCTAGGTATTCTATTTGTGACGTTAGCAACCAAATAAAGGGCACATGGCCTAGGCACACGCCCGTGTGTTTAGCCAGTGGTCGACACTGACTTGGAACACTAACATGTAGGGGACACACGGCCTGGTCACACACCCATAGGACTGACCGTGCGGCACACACAGCCTTGACACACGCCCGTGTACCTACCCGTGTGGACAAGAACTAGGCTATTTGCCAAGCTTTTTTTATCACCCT